>OZ023266.1:73206862-73853616 GCA_964006375.1 Tillus elongatus | reverse complement strand
TGGCCCGGAATACCTCCCTTATGTTGGGGAAGCAGTGCCGGAAAAATCCCATCATAAACCTGCGGACTGGAAAGGAGCGAACTCTCCCACCGCCCAGGCTATAGAGCCAGCCGTAACCACCCCCTCCGACAGCTACCAGTCCGCATACGGGACCGTCCACCGGCCCAGGTCAGCAGCCCCTGTGACGGCTCCACCGCCCGCGATGTGAACTTCGGCGAGATGACGCAAGGTCTCCTCAGTTTATTATAAGTGAACGTCTGTTAATCAGAAAACGTTGGATTCATTAAAATTCATTCACGTAATTAGCTGCACCCTACGAACTGGCTGTCAGAGCCAACTTAAAGTATAATTTTTATTGAACTCTTTGGATCAGATTAAACTTTGAAACTTGTTTTCTAAATAGCATATTTGCTTCAGCTGTTTGCAGTCACTTTCATCATAATAAAACTTGCAAAATTACGAGTAGATGGATATGTATACAAAAATTTTTATATATGTATTACTTCTGTACTCATGAATTTTAGAGCACTTTTCAATAAAAATGATGGAACGTTCCCTCGGGTATTTAAATTCGGTGTATTTTCCGCATCTACAAAATAAATTTTTAAAACCTGTTTGTTGTCTGTCAAAAGATGCAACACGTTTTATTTGCGTAGTTGATTATTCCTTTGAGAATTAGGTCTGCTTTGGAATTGGGCTGATGGATCCTTAAATAAATTATGAAGGCCGGGTCCGTTTATTTACTCCTTGCAAACGCAAAGGGGAATTAAACAATTTTTTTCTGATGCTACACGTATTGAAAATTATTTCAGTTTTCCCACTTGCACTCTATACAGTATATTTTCGACCTGCGGTTTCTGCTTTCCTATTATAGTTCCTCGAAAGAAAACAAGAGAAAACTTGCTTTAGACAAAACATTTGTTTCCAGTATTTAAATAATGTGGTTAAAAATTATATATATATATATATATATATATATATATATATATATATATATATATATATATATATATATATATATATATATATATATATACTTTTATTTGTTTGCTGTACTTTCTGTGATTTTTTTAATTGTTTACGTGGACTGCACTTTCGAACCTTCCTGGTGCATCATCAGCACGCTACTGACTCTGATCGTTCCTGTGTGTTCTATTTCTAAGGTTATACGTGACGCCTACGTGTTCAGCTTCTATTGGTCGGTTTACAGTTGTTTCAATGGCTGTGTTTTCGGTTTGAATCGATTCTATCGAACCGAAACAAACTGAAAACACAGCCAATCATACAACTGTAAACCGACCAATAGAAGCTGAACGCGCACGCGTCACGTACAACCTTAGAAATGGAACACACAGGAACGATCTAAGTCAGTAGCGTGCTGATGATGAACCAGGAACGTTTGAAACTGCAGTCCACAGCAAAAAAATAAAAGTTTATATTTAAAAGTGATTACAGTTTAGTATAACATTCCAAATATATATATATATATATATATATATATATATATATATATATATATATATATATATATATATATATATATATATATATATGGGTCGGTCAATAAGTACCCGTGTTTAAAGACAGGTGGTGTTGCTTCAGACAAAACATTTGGGTTTAGTATTTAAATGTTGTGGTTAAAAATTAGTGTGTGTGTGTGTGAGAGAGGGAGAGAGAGGTCATGTGTTGCCTGCGGCTACTCTGGCCAGCCGCTCATCTTCTAATATTTTAGTCTTCCTAAAAAATGTGGAACGCTTCAAGATTTTGCGTATCATCCTTGCGCAGGGCACATGCTAATCTTCTCTCTCTCTCTCTCTCTCTCTATATATATATATATATATATATATATATATATATATATATATATATATATATATATATATATATATATATATATATATATATATACATATATATAATGGTCGTTGAATAAGTACCCGTGTTTGAAGACAGGTGGTGTTGCTGAAGTAAGTTGGCATTACCCTCTTGTACTGTCATGTGTCAAACGACGTCATACTAAATTTCAGACTGAATCATTGGTTAGTTTTTATCTGGCACACCTGTTGCTTTCTTGATTAAATGGAAAAAGTGAAATATCGATCCGTAATTCGCTTTTTATTTTTGGTGGAAAAAACATGCGACGAAACAAAAGTGACCTTGGATGTTGTATATGGGGACACTTCACGATCTGTGATAACCGTGAGATATTGGTGCAATGAATTTAAACGTGGTTGTACACATGTTTTTGATGATAGTGGTTACCAAGGAAGTCGTTAAAAAAGTCCAGAGCATGATTCTCGCTGTTTGCCGAACTAAAGTGCGTGAAGTATCAGAGGCCGTAGGCGTGTTGTATGAAACGGCAATCGATATTTTACGTAATTTCTTTTACGTAATTTAAGTTATGAGGTCGGCCTGATGGGTGCTGTGATTGCTCACGGTGGACAACAGACGGATACCGCTGTCCAATATCGCAGCAATATTTTGACTTCTTTAAACGAAATTCGCAGGTGTTTTTGCATCGAGTCGTCACCGTTGATGAAACCGGAAAGGTTATGGCCACGATTTTTTACGATTCAAAGAAAATAATCCTCGTGAACTTTTTGCAGATAGGAAGAGCGATGACGGGGCAGTACTACAGTGAATTTGTGGACCGATTCGATAAGAAATTGAAGGAAGCACGGCCCTATTTGGCTAAGAGAAAAGTACTGTTTCATCACGATAAGGCACCAGCACATTCATCCGGAACTGTGGCGGCTAAATTGCATGAAGCGCTGCGAATTACTGCCGCACCCCCACCGCACTCGCCCGAACTGGCTCCCTGCGACTTCTTTTTGTTCCCAACATGAAAACATGCATCGGGGGAAAAATGTAGCTTAAACGAGGAGGTTATCGCCGAGACAGAAGCGTATTTTGATGAGTTCGATACATCTTTGGGGGGGGGGGGGGGGGGGGTTACATAAATGTTGAGAAAGTGGATTGACCTGATAAAGAGATTACGTTGAATATCTAATTGTTAATACTATTCTTTTTTTCTTGTAAAAACTAGATAGTTGCTTATCATTAAATAAACTATTATTATTATCGACTTTAGGGCTTTCACACTCCCTCAAAGGCGAACATTCGCTCATCCTAGGTATATCAGATACCAAAGGGACTGAGCTCAGATCAATCAGCGTCACTTGGTTACTGGACTTATCCGCTATTATTATATCTGGCCTGTTGTGGGCAACTCGTTGGTCTGTGAGCACGGTCCGATCCCAGTACAACCTGTATCCTGAGTTCTCCAGAACAGGCTCAGGATTGTATCTATACTAGGGCACCTTACTAAGATTTAAAACCCCAAATCTACATTTGTCATCTTGGACCGAATTATCTCCAACTTCAAGTAGTTTCTTGTTGGAATGACCTGATCTTGTATGGGCAGCAAAAAATCCTGTGCCTCTGGAAATATCTGCCCGGACACCAACCAGTAGGTCGACGCCAATTTGTCAACATGTTCCTGGGAGGTCTCATTCAGACGTCGCCCATGGAGATGCTTCTGCATACAAGATTGCAGCTTGTCCGGATCGGTATGATGGTGACTTTATATTTCACTTTCTTTTAATTGTAGCGGTGTTGAATCATCTGCCGCGCATATGGCACGGTATAGTTCAGAAGTAACCGCCTGCTGGTGGAAATATGTACGTAGGTTTAATATCTGCTGGTGTAACTGTTTACCAATATCCAACACTCCTATTCCACTTTGGTGTCTAGGTAAGGCTACTCGCTCGATAGCAATACGGGGGTGATGCTTTTTGGATTTTGTTAGGAGTATTTGCACCTTCCGTTGAAGATATTCGATGTCCGTTTTACTTCAGTTCACAATTCCAAATGAATAGCTAAGTGCAGAACATGCATTGACGTTAAGATTTGATCGCACCACCTCGCTTCGTAAACTCATTTGTCAGGTCGTTCTTCATTACCGAGTGGTTTATTTTCCTCGCTTGCTGTATTTCCAGGAAATTATAACACTCTTCTACATCCATCGAGGCAATTTGCTGGCCGTTCTGCATTTTATATACACCTGGTTGAATCTTCCCTCTGACTAAACATAAGGTGCGACATTTGTCAAGCCCAAACTGCATGTCAATATCTGGAAAACCCTTTGACGATTTTAAGGAGTTGTCCAGGTGGTTCTTTGTGGAGGACATCAGCTTAAGATCATCCATATACAACAGACGATTTAGCCTCATTTGCTCCCTGCCATTGCTTTTTATACCGAAGCCATATCTGGTGGAGTTAGGCCGGTTTGATAGTGGATTCAATACGAGGCAGAACCACAATGGGCTTAGTAAGTCGCCTTGAAATATACATTTTCTAATTTGTATGCTGCTGGTTACGATATTATCACCCGTTTGTACACATATCTAAATTTTTGTTCTCCAGGTAGACATTGTATGTTCAAGAAACCTCACGATATAAGTATCGATCTTATAGATCTTCAGCACACTTATAAGCCACTCGTGTGGAACTGGGTCAAATGCTTTTTTGTAATCCACGTAGGCAGCAAAGATATTTCTTCGTCCATTGTAAGCTTGATTGCACACAAGCGAATCAATTATTAGCTGTTCTTTGTATCCCGTAGATCCTTTGGCACACCCTTTTTGCTGGCTTGCAAATATGTTGTTTCGTTCGAAGTGCACATATATGCGTTTCTTAAGGCAGGATGTGATATATATATATATATATATATATATATATATATATATATATATATATATATAATATATAATATAATAATCTAATAATAAATATAATACAATAATCATTCATTAATACCGCCAATAGATGATGTGTACACCCAAATTTCTTCAGCCAAAAGTTCTAGACGCCATCGGGCGCGGGTGTCTTCCAATTATGA
Source organism: Tillus elongatus (assembly GCA_964006375.1). NCBI lineage: Eukaryota > Metazoa > Arthropoda > Insecta > Coleoptera > Cleridae > Tillus > Tillus elongatus. Next base: position 73,848,716 of record OZ023266.1, on the reverse strand, counting down.
AGCTCTTTAATAACTTCGGAGACTTCATCTGTGGTAAACGGCTCATGATGCAACTGTTCATAACTCTGACAAGCTCGGTGTTCTTCGTTAACCCAGCTGGTGCCAATATTGCAGGAGGCTGTTGTGGCTAGTTGACTTTTCCATAACTCTTTAATTTGTTCCTTATTTGGAAAAGTATTGGTGGCTGCATTCGTATCTGAATTAAGCTGATGGTAGAAAGTTCTTTCAGAGCGTTCAAACATTGTATTATCGCACTTCCTATTGTTGCTCGCTTTATATATTCTCAACCGTTCTGCATTCACGTCATATCAACAGAGAAGTCTGAACTGTTTGTTGAGTTGAACAGAAACGACTTGAGAATAATCACGGAACTTTTCACAGGACACTCCCCAGTAAGGTGTTATGAAGATGGATAAGGCTGACAGTGAAAACTGCGGATACTGCACTGAAGCAGCAGGAACAACAGAACACTTGCTATGCGATTGCACGGCTCAGTTCTAGAAAAGGTACAAATACCTTGTTGGGGTGACCCTAACACCCCAGGAAATAGCTAAAATAGCCCCCAAAAGATAGTAGACTATAACATTTTGAGCGACTATTAGGAAGTAATCTTGCACAAAAGAGCCATCAGGATCGCAGCCCTTAGAGGCCAACGGCCTATACGACTCATGAAATAATCTACAATTACTATTGGGCGAATTAATTTTCCACTGTACAAAGCTAGAAAGTTTTATTTGTAAGTATAATGCCCAGAGTGCAATTTGACAGTAACTTAGATCTAATCATTAAAATATATCAAAATCATGGCATTGCCAAACTTTGAGCTGTGACATCTCTCCATTCATTTACTTACGTACCACTTTCCTTGTCAGTACTATGCACATTGAGCTCTCCGAGATGCTGTCATCACAATTCTAATATGGCTGCTGGTAGGCACACGTTTGGAACTACTCTATTGTTTTGAATAGCGGTATATGACGTTCCCGTGTTTTTTAAAAAGTCTAGTTTGTAAATTGTTTATAAATATGCCCATTCGTTTAAAATTTGTGTAAATATAAATTTAGTAGACAGTAGTGTGTTTTCAAATAAAGTACTATTTTTTTAACTTCAAAAATATGCCTACGACGTGTTGTGTTGTGAAACGGGGAGGTCGTGGTAATCGCGATAGAGTCAACTTTTTCAGAATACCGAGTGTACTACAATTTCCACATAAACCAGAGTTGAATGAGCTCTCCAAAATCCGGAGATTAAGGTGGATACACGCAATTAAAAGAAAAGATATAACAGAATTTACACTCAAGTAAAGCAGAGTATGCAGTAAGCATCACAGGTACAACTTCATTTCAGCTTTAATTTCACGTTTACAAGAGGTATTACTTAAATTGTAGGAAAACCAACTGAAATAATAGATCCAAATAATCCTGACTGGGTTCCTTTTATACTCATGGGATATGGAGAAGATTCAAAGAGAGTGATGAGGCGAGTTGCTATCAATGCTGCTAGGAAAAAAGCGCAGAGAAGAGAACGAAATTGGATGAGCATGTTCTGGAGGTACATAAAAATGATTTAACAATACATTAGTTCATTCTCTGGGAATGCTTTACCTGAAACACAAAATGAAAATGTAATCACAATTCAACTTAAATTAAAATTAACTCACTTTCCACATAGTAGGTATACTTTGGATCATGTAAGAACATTGTACTTTAAGACATGAAAGCAAGTGCGAAATGTGGCTTAAGAGCTTGCATAATATATCTAGCCAATTCTAGAGCACCACAAACAAGAAGCCATTAATTGCAATTATGATGTTTTAAAAAAAAGTAAATTAATATTTACCTGTGCAACAATTACAACATGAGCTCCAATTTTTCTAGTCTGGCGATTATGAACGAACCCAGCTTCAAAGTATTTGTAAGCAGAGAGACTTTTATGGGCTTTCATTTGTTGATTAGTGTAAAAACTGTGGGTAAGCACTAAATAGTTAACTATATCGAAAGCATCAACTGGTGGGAAACTATATAGTTCTTCACAAGGAGGCATTGGGCCCGTCGTCAGAGTATAGGGATCAATTCCTTCAATAATACGAATTTTCTCTCGGTATATTCTAGCAACGTCTTCATTTTCATTTTCCAGTGATAATATATATTCACTCTTGTCAACACAAGCTATTTTAAACACGCGCAAAGCACAATTTCAAAAGTTAACATCTACGGAATACGAGTTTGTTTGTGTTTGTGTGCCTACCAGCGGCCATATTGGTGGTATTTAAATCACGTGTTCTGGACAGCTCTATTCCAGTCTAAGGTAAATTGAATAATAGCATTTGTACCCATACAACATTTGGCTTTACTTTGATTCTTAATTTTGACAACTGTAAATTCACTAAATTCAGATGAAATCCAATTGACGCTGTATTGTTTACGTCAAAAGTGTAGTAGCCATTAGTCCACACCAGCCTGGTTCATCCCGTGTTTTGGTCTTTATTTGTGGAAGCAAATATTTTACTGTATAGCAATATGAACCCTCGATTATATTGGAAACGAATTCAATAGTTCGTATAAGCATTATCATAAATTTATTTTATTACACTATTTACAAGGACCCTCGAAACCGTGTGGGTTTTAATAGCGTGTATATTGCTGTAGTGAGAATAATGACAAACGGTCTTCTCTAAAAGTAATATACTTTGCTATTCACACCAATTATATCATTGGAACAAAAAATGTAATTGCAATTGATAATATTTTTTTCAAAAAACGAACAATGAGCTAATCTGCTGATTTACATATAAATGTTATTAATATTAAAAAAATTGAAACAACGCTCATGCCTCGAATAAAGTTCTCTTCGTCATTTTAACTTTAAATGAAATTTCCTTCTCCCGTTTCGCATCCGTTCAACACATTGGGCACAGAAAATATAGGAATTTACTTAAAATTGTCATTTATAATTGAAGGAAAATAAAACTTGTTCTAGATATGCGACGAAAAATTCACACAAAATAGAATAATTTCTATATTCTAAAACCTACTGCGACGCTATAATGAAACAATGTTAAATGAGACGAAAACCATTTCAGGTTAAGCGATCTAAAAATATTAAAACAGTAAAATAAGCTTTCGTACTCCCAAAAAAAAAACAAGATTCTTATAAGGCGTAATATAATAGTGCATAATAGTCCACGGCAACAGTACATGTCATATTCAGCTAACAAATTATTTTTATAAATGTTAGATCTACTTTCAAAGTGACATGTAAATAAGTATTTGGTTTTCTGACATATGTCATACAAATGTAGGCATGCTCTTCTTCTTACATTCATATTTATTTTAGGGCCATCAAAATTTTACTCATAGAGTTGGATACAATTTTAGTGACTTTTGAATTGAAAATATTTCTTCAAATGAGCGCGAACTAGGCCCCATAGAACCCATCTATGGTGTTCGCGCTCATTTGAAAAGATATTTTCAAAATTCAAAAGTCACTAAAATTGTATCCAACTCTATGAGTAAAATTCCGGATTAGTTTCAGTTTTTATCTGTTTTCATATATACAGGGTGACGAATTTCTAGGGTAAACCACAATATATCCATTATTATACAAGATATGGGAAAAAATTTTATATGTTAATTATACGATGTCTGGAGCTGCATCTTATAAAATTATTTTTACAATCATAGGTGGCCCATAAGTCTCTGGTGATGCAATTTTTTTCCTAATCGAACACGCCTTATATTATTGCAATTTTTGCATTTTCCATCGAAAGATAATGCATGTTTGTAAGAAAATAAAATCGGGACTCAGCAAGTGCGTTGTGGTACCGATTTTTCATAAAATGTTTTTTTCGATAGCTTAATTTACTCTTAACCTAAGGTTCGTTGGCCATTAAACCAGTTTTTTGGGCACATTTAAAGTTTATTTTCGGAGATTTTTGTACATTTTCAAACAATAAAGTTATTTTGATGAAATATGGTACATTGTTTCTCCCATATAGGTTATACTGGTAACCAAATTTGATTCAAGCTTTCTTAATATATATATATATATATATATATATATATATATATATATATATATATATATATATATATATATATATATATATATATATATACATATTTATTTCCTATTAATAACATCTTTATGAACATTCACTAACATAACGCCCTTGCTGCGTCCTGACTTTTTTCTATATTACCTAATGAACTATTTAAGTTGGCTATGTATGGTAAATGAAATGTTAATCTTAATTTTTTAATTATTCTTTTTTTTTAATGTGCGGTATCTATCCCCCACTTACCCTAACTCAGCATATTAGGAGGTTTTGAAAGAAATTTATATAATAACCTCAAATATCTCAGTTATTTTACGCGAAAAAGAAATATTTTCTAAATAGAAAGTTCATCTTTTTCGCAACGTTTAATAACCTTGTTTTCTTTGTAACATTTGTTAAAATATTTCATGCACCCTGAACACTGCCTAAAGTGACAATAAAGCAATTTATTAGGTTTCATAAATTATGAGAAATTTTGTTTCCTGGGTTCTGCCCGCTGTTGTATAAAGTTGGCTATATATTATTAAAACACCAGACACAAGTAGGCGACTGTCTAGATAAGTCTTAGCAAATCTTGTTTATTTATCTTAATTACTTAACGTGTCACATATTTTACAAATTTTGGCATTTGTTATACTTTATTTGCTTTTGTTTTGAATTTGACTCAGTGTCCTTGGGGATTAATAAAACTTCTGTCATTTACAAGACGCTCTGAAATTATTCTTTCGTTTGTTTGCTGTAAGGAATAAAGAAAAATCTCCCCTCAATTTATAGCTTTCCCAACGATTATTTACTTTCGTTTTCGGTACACATTAAACCACTTTAAATCAAGACGGATCGTCTTCTGAGGTCACGCTTTTCATTAAAGTGTCTTTGAAGTCTTGTATTTACAGTAAACTCGGCAATCCAATTTTAGTTTCACTGTTTACAGAACTTATTTGAACTCTAAGGTCGACACTCAACACGAAGCTAGAACTTCTGTAAACAACCCCTTTACCTGTTGATTACACGCAAATTTAATAATACTGGGGGTTGTGTGTTATACCACGCGTTGACAAATGCTTTCGCACTTCCATTTTCTGCTCCCTATTTATCGGTGCTAATAATAAATGTGGTTATCTAATCTAATTTGAATAAATTTTTACAACTAATGTGCCATAAGTACTTTTGATAATAACATTTTGATTATGCTGCAGAAGAAGGTGTCAAGACCTCGAACACAATTAATTCAATTGTTTACTCGGTTCTAAACCTAATTCGTACGAGCGGCGTTTTGTGTTCGACGTAAATATATGCTGGGGGTCAAAAAGTTTGGACGTAGCAAGTGTGTTGTGGTAGCGAACTTTCCTAAAAATTATGTCGTTTTTTTTTAACGAAAATTTTATAGAGTGTGATGATAAAGTTTGGAACATAATTCATAAATGCTTTATTTAATTTTTTAAAGAAAAACTCTCAGAGAGCTTAATTTTATGTTTTTAATTGCAAACTTATGACATAAAAATTACATTTATATCGTCACCTATTTCTGAATGATGACGCCATCATAAGTTTTTTCAAATTACAACCATGAAAGTGCCTACTACTTAAATGATGATGAAAAAATTGGTACCTTACATGGGTAACAATTTTTTTGAAAAAAATTACATTATTTAATTTAAAAAATGGAAACGTAAATTTTATAAGAAATAAGAAATATTTCTTACCGTTTTTATTTAGGACGAGCTTTTTTAGAATAAGAGGTCTTCCTTAACTTTTCTAAAGTAATGAACACTTGATTTTGTGATTGTTAATACGTTGTCATGTAACTATTTGACAGGTGGAACAAAAAGTAAAGCCAAAATCAGTTTTTAGCAACACTCGTTGTGATAATTTATTGATAATTTGCTGTAATCAGAATTTAGTTATCGGACTTTTACCGCAGTATGGGTTTGGAATTCGTTGAATAGAGACAATAATAATTCGCGAATTAATTTCAGATATTACCTGCCGTTTAAATTAATCAATTGTCTTAGTGGTGAAAGTGTAAAAGTGCTATCAATTCAAATTTTAATTTAACAAAAATGGCACGTTTAGCCGAAAGGGAAAGAATAGAGATATTAATGACGATTGGAAAATGGTCACAGGCTTAGAAGTCATCAGGAAGCAAGCGAGTTATTTAAAAAACAACATCCTGATAGACCGCCGATTTCAAGAACCACAGTAAGTAAATTGGTTTCCCAATTCACAGAAACGGGATCCGTAAACGATTTGCCTTGACAAGGTCGACCTCGAAAAAGTGAAGAAGTCAGATTGGATATATTGCTCGAGTCTGAAGAAAATCCTTACAATTCTACAAGGCAACTAGCCCTAAATAACAACGTGGGCAAATTTTTAGTTATAAACTTATTGAAAGAAGAGAAGTATCATCCTTACGAGAAGGATAATCCTTACAAAATGTAGTTGATACACAAGTTAAACGATAATGATTCAGACCGCCGTTTACAGTTTTGTGAACAATTAATGTTACGCTGCGACGAAGATCCCAATTTACTTAATAACATTATCTTTTCTGATGAAGCCACTTTTTGCCTGAATGGGGCAGAGTAAATCGTCACAACTCAAGATATTGGTCACGGGAAAATCCGCACTGGACTCAAGACTCCCACAGTCAACATCATGACAAAGTAAATGCATGCATGGGAATTATCGGAGAGCGTTTCATAGAACCTTACTTTTTAAGGAAATCTTACAGCAGCACGTTACCTAAATTTCTTGCGATTGGATTTAATGCAAATGTGCCCCATCAAGATATTTGATTTTAGTAAGACGAGGCGCTCCTCAGTTTTGTGTGGACGTCCGTCAATATCTAGATGCCAAATTACCTGAAGGATGGATAAGGCGTCGAGGAGCAATTAAGTGGCCAACGCCTTTCCCAGACTTGACTCCCTTGTATTTTTTTGCTGTGGAATTATTAAAAGTCAAAAGCGTATTTCAGCAGACCAAATAGCTTAGAGGAGCCACAGCAAAGAATTATCGCTGAAGTGGAACAAACTAGTCCTGACATTTTTGAGCGCAGTGTACAGAGTGTTTACACTCGTATCGGTTAATGCTAAATGGTGGAGATCAATTTGAACATTTGGGCAAAATTTTGTTTGTTTTCCTTGGTTCACAAATTATTTCCCTTAAACTTACGTTTCCATTTTTTAAGTAAATAATGCCATTTAAAAAAAATTGTAACCTATGTAAGGTACAATTTTTTTCATCATCATTTAACTAGTAAGCAGGTCTATGGGAAACAGAAAAAAAAATACACTGCTCGAACTGATGAAAATGTTAAAAAAATTCGCGAAATCATCCTCAAAGATCGACTGTCAGGAGTGACCTGGAGTTTAGTACCCCAAATGTAAGTCGAAAATTTGGAGACGAAGAGGGTGACTGCTAAATTCGTGCCTCGACTGCTGAACAAGAGCAAGGCCGCGTGGAAGCTTGTTGTGCTTTTAATGGAAAGTTCCGAATTGATACAAACCTTTTTTCTAATGTCATCACAGGTGACAAATCATGGTGCTACGACCCTGAAACGAAGCAACAATCAAGCCAGCTTTAAGTTCGCCTTGCCCCAAAAAAGCCCACCAGGTGTAGTCAAACGTCAAAACAATGCTGATTGTTTTTTAGATGTGGGAGGGGTTGTCCATTCAGAGTTTGTTTCACAGGGTCGCGCAGTTAACTAGGCTTTCCACTGGAAGGTTTTGAATAGGTTGCGCAACAGTTTGCGACGGAAAAGGACTGCTTTTTGGAAGTTGGGCCCCTGGTTTTTCCAGCACGATAACGCCCCTGTTCACACAGCCCTGTCTGTGCGCCAATTTTTGACCAAAATTATTTTTATTATAATTCGTGAGCTCAGTGTTTTATTCAGGTCGATGCGCCTCGGGCGTGCCAAGGGGTTCTCATGGTAGGTTCAGACATTTCCTAACTATGGATATGGTGTTGCTGTTGTAGCCCTCTATAGATTTACATATAGGTTCTGGTTGATCTGTAAAGTGTTTAGGTGCTCCCGTAGCTTTTTATGACCTAGAGCTCTCGATGAGATGATGATGGGAGGGATACCGACTTGTTTTTTATGTCAGATTTGTTTAATTTCTTGCGTTAATGGTCTACATTTCTGGATCTTTTCCTCACGTTTCTCTCTCATATTCATTGTATAGAGATTTCGATCGGGTATGTTATTTTCTTTCTTTTTTTTTGTCTATCAGTGTTATATGCTACTTTGTGATCTATTCGTATGTCTCGATTCGAGTAGAGCTTCATCGCTGTATTTTCTATTACGTCAGAGGGTGTATATTCGTACCATGGGGTGTTGTTTTTTGTAAGATTGTATTTCCTACCTAGCTCTTGGTGAATTTGTATACAGCCATTGTAGTGTCTATATGCGTATTTATTCGGGGCTAGTTTTGGTATTTATTCGGGGCTAGTTTTGGACATGCTCCACTCCAGTGATATGTTCTACTGTTTCATCGTGTGTTACATCTTCTACATCTGTCTTATATCCGATTGTAGTCTTTTTTCACGTGTTTGTTGTAGGGTTTTTTTGTATTGATCGCTCCATTATGTTGAAACGTGACTTGTTTTATATGATTAAATAAATGTAAACAAATAAAATGTATCCGGTCGGTTTGCATGAGACTTTAAGTAGTGAGTCGACTCTAGGGCACTAGTAGATCATTCACATAAATTACACCTTCAAGGAACCAAGCCAAGCATACTAATTCAAGTAGTTTTACAAAGAAATGACAGTAAATGCAAAAAGTAATGAAGCATTGGAAATGACTAACTGTGTATAATTAAGAAACACAAATATAACAATAAAATGAATCAAATTACGTACATCTGCACTCTGGCAAGTCACAACGTTAAATTTATGTTTCACTAGTGCCAAAAGAATTCTACACATGATGAAATTTCATCCGTACAAATTAGCAGTACATCAGGCGTCAACTAAACGTGATAACAAGTGTTTGCAGTTGAGAATAATCAACCATATATACGTCTTTTCATCGGTAACGAAGCTCTACCTTACTTCGGTCAATGAAGATCATTTTCTGTACTGGGCTACAGAAAACCTATGTCAAATTTATTTATTTTTACATGATCCAAAAGTATTTGTTTGGAGTGCAGTATCCTCATTAAGAATCATCGGTCCGTATTTTTTGGAGAAAATGGTGGAACATTCCTTATACCGCAACTACAAGAAGAAAGGAATTACTTCTCCAAGAAGACGGTGCTGCGACCTGTCATAGTGCAAGGCAAAATATGGAGCATTGGTCCGAGAGATATCATAATGTTACTGCCACTAACTTCTTCGTTTGGGGTTATTTAAAAAGCAAAGTGTTGAGGAGAAAGCCTAGAGATCTAGAGAAGTTTAAAAAACATCCTCGGAGAAATTTAAGCTATTCCCCAGAATACGCTTGAACGAGTTATAGGTTCGTCATAGGAAGAATTCGTAGATAAGTGAGGTGGGCATTTAACACACATACAATATCTAAGAAGTGTGTGTGTGTTTTCGTTTCTTTAACGTCGGTCTATTTCCGAGACTAGGGCCAATCACCGACGCCAGGGAGCAGTTTCGCCTCACTATCCTGTTAATTTTGCGAAACCCCTGTCTTTCTGTAAGGAGGGTAGGGATCTTTAACGTGCCCAACAACGCATGGACACGGGACCGACGGCTTTACGCCCCGTACAAAGGCAATGTAATATGTATTATGGTTTTTTTCGTATGTTAAGTAATGAATGTGTTATCGCTTACGATAAATGAACAAATCATTTTGGCTCTCACTGTACATACAGCGGAGTTAACTTAAGAGGGAAGTACAATCCACTTTAGCGTGTTTGCGTCTGCAAAACGAACACCATGGTTTTAAATTACGTGTGATCAACAAAAGTTTAGTAAATAAAAAATCTGAAAATTTTAGGCAATTGGTCAAAAACACTGACTTTCAGGACGGGGACGTTTAAAATAAACTAATTTTTACATTGGCTTCATAAAATATAAGGGATTTTATTTAATTTCCCTTTTTACAGGTCGGCGCTAGACGCAGTTACGAGAACTAAAGTAGCCATAAAAAAGATATCACCATTCGAACATCAAACTTACTGTCAAAGAACACTTAGAGAGATTAAGATACTCACAAGGTTTTCACACGAAAATGTAAGTACTATCGTTATTCTGTGTATACATCCACTTTTAATAGTGATGACGTTGACGTTAATTGAAAAACATAAAAGCCCCGACGTTGCTTCAATCAAGAGATTCCCTGTAAAACTAGATCAAGAATTGTGGGATCTGTATAACTCTTATTTTGCTGTGGACATTTACGTGTTTGTTGCCCATGTTTGTAATAAAACTATTCATGATCATCGAAATTTTAAAGGCGATAACAAAGGCCGGCATTAGCCGCCGATCAAGATATTCTTCAGTCCCTTTATTTCTTATTATTAATTGACATTTTCTCGGCGACTGGCAACTCGCAAATAAAATCCCTTCTGAGTCAAGAGAAGAGCGCCTATCGAATCAGGGTCGTAAAGTTATAGTATATTTTGATATTATTTTAAATGTAAAATGTTCCGTATATTATTGAATTATAATTTAATATAATTAGAAAATTTAACCATTGAATTCATATAAAATCGGTATTTGTTCAGAAATAATACAAATAATCACATCAATTTTATTATTTATTATTTAAATCGATTACGAATGTTGGCATATTTGATAACTACATACAGACTTGGAGACTACTTCTTTGGTTTCCCTGTTGGGTTTCGTTTCGGTAAGGAAAGGGAAGGACGTAGCCAGCGCGTAAGCTAACTGGAGCAAGTGGCCCTTCTGAATTCTAGATGTCCTAGGATGTTCCTCAACGTTTATGTAACCGGTTTCGTTGCTTGACAGAATCCTCAGACAGATCAAAATTGAATTAATACATCACGACAACTACAAATAATGATCTGTTGCTATGTTATGATGTTTTCATCGGCAAATTCTTTAAAAAATTAAAATAAAATGAAACAAAAAGGACGGATGGCGTCTTCAAAATGTCTACGTGATGTATGTCAATATTTTACATGAAGCTAGAACTAACCTATAACAGTAATAACTACAATAACAATTACAACAATAAAATAACTAAACAATAACAGTCTCTATACAATGAAAATATCGACATACATCAATTCATTATATTATTACAACTTTTTTGAAAAAATAGTTATATTTATTTTGTTTGATTTGTTTAATTAGGAAGAAGAATATCTAAGAAAAGGGAATCCATTAAATCAGTTTACTTATTTAAAATAAGGTAGCTATTGTCGTGTATGTGCTTTTTTCCTTCTAAAGCTTCAAAAATCTAGTTTGCGCTTGTCCTTACAAAAATGTCGTGGTTTTATGCGGTTATTTACTGTAAGTCTACGTTGGAGATCAATTATATGTTTTGCAAATGTAGAGTTGTCAGCGTGGTTATTTCTAAATGCAGAAATAAGTTGTATCGGGTGTTAAAATTTCTAGAAGTTTGACCCATGTAGATTGCGTTGCAATGTGTACAAGCTGATTTATAAACTCGAGCTTTTGTCAAGAAACAAGATTTTTCTTTTGCGTTGAATAACAAATCACGTTTCGTGTTGTAATATTTAAAAGCTACCTTTGTATTTGTGTACAGGTATTTAAAATTTTTGAAATGTTTTCTAAGATGGTTCTAAAATAAATTATTGAAACATACCTGTTTACTGTTTTGTCTCTAATATTTGGATACATTGAATTAATCGCTTTTCTCTCTATCATTTTATCTATTATTTTAACAGTCTGGTCAGTATTAAATGCTGTCTACTTGCTTATTGAAATTTCTTTTTCAAAATTGTTTTTGACAATACACGGTGTATCATAGAATGATAGCTTTTTGACAGCTTTTGTGAAAAAGGGTTTCCTCTATATTGAAAAATCAAGTGAAATTTCTAATCGTCTAAAAAAAATTTAAAAAACTGTTAGCTTCTCCTTCTAAAGTAGACTTGATATTTGTGTGGCGGTTATTAATAAAATAAAATAAAATTCATTTAATTCTGTATGGCTACCTCGAAAACATGCTAAAATATAATCTACGTATCTGTGCCAAAAGACAATACTATGTAAAAGTTCTAATGTTAAAATTTGGTTTTCTAGGTTTTTCGTAAATATATTGGCTAATAAAGGAGACAACGGACTACGCATAGGTAGGCCTTCATTTTGCATATAAATGTTATCCTTCAATTTAAAAAAGTTGTGTTTTATACATTCGTTAAAACGATTCATTATTTCTTGTATTTTTTAAGACATGTACATTATTTTCTATTAAAACGTTTTCTAATAGAGGTAAACATTATCTAGGTGGTATCTTAGAATACATGCTACAAACATCAAACGAGACTAGTTTACTATTTGTGGAAATAATTAGGTTATTTAATTATTCCCACAAAAGAGCAAATTAGTCTCGTTTAATGTTTGTAGCATGTATTCTAAGTCACCTCCCAGAGAATGTTTAACTCTGTTAGAAAACGTTTCAATAGAAAATGATGTAAATGTCATAAAAAGACAAGAAATAATTAATCTTTTTAACAAATGTATAAAACAAAACTATTTTAAATTTAAGAATAAAATATATATGCAAAATGAAGGCCTACCTATGGGTAGTCCGTTGACTCCTTTATTAGCCAATATATTTATGGAAAACTTATAAAACCAAATTTCAACAGCAGAACTTTCACGAAATAATGTCTTTTGGTACTGTATATATATATATATATATATATATATATATATATATATATATATATATATATATATATATATATATATATATATATATGTCAAGAACTTTGGTAAATGGAGGTAACAATAGAACAATTGAGAGGAGGAAGTTAAAGTAAGAAATATTTTCCATTTAGAATGTCAAAATTTGAAGTATAGTGAACTTGGTCCACAATTGCCAATGATTTTTTGGATGAACCCGTTAAATTTTGTAAAAACACAGCACAAGTCATAAACTTATTGTGTATTGCATATTGTATAATTGAATTGAATAAACGCAATAATAATAATATATATATATATATATATATATATATATATATATATATATATATATATATATATATATATATATATATATATATATATATATATATATATATATATATATATATATATATATATATATATATATATATATATATATCCTGAAATATACTATTTTAGGAATGTTTCAAAAACTTCCGAGCATGTGAGGAAAAAGTTTAATACAAAGTATGACCTCCACGTTGAGTAATTACAGCTCTACATCTTTTTCTCATAGACAAAATGAGATTATCAAGGTCTCCTTGTGGTGAACGTACCCACACTGCTGTCAAAAGCTTCTGGAATGTAAAAGCATTGTTGATGTTACCCATATGTGGAGTAATTCTTCGTTGAAGCATATCCCAGACATGCTCTATCGGATTCAGATCCGGGGATTGTGCTGGCCATGGTAAAACTCTAATTCCTGCGTTATCCAACTAGTTCGTTACGATGCGTGCGGTATGTGAACGGGCATGATCATGCATTAGGCTGAAGTTTTGGCCAACAGAGCCTGCAAATGGATGCACGATTGGTTGAAGAATTGTATTCAGATATAGCCGAGCTGCTAGGAAGCGATTTGGAAAAACGAGTTCAGTTCTGCCGCTAATAATTATTCCGCGCCATGCCATTATTTTACCACCTCTGTATATGTACACTTCCTGAATATGTTTTAAGCGTTCTGCTTTTTCCAGATCGTCCTCACACTCTTAATCGACGAGAATCCGGATGGAAACCAAACCTAGATTCGTCTGTGAATAAAACTGTAGCTCAGTTATCTGCAGTCCAATTCATATAATTTTGACACCAGTCCAATCTTGCAGCGCGATTGCCTCTGGAAATAGGTAGCCACCTGAGTGGACGTTTACTAGAGAGATTTGCTTCGTGAAGACGATTTCTTACAGTATCTCGGCTATTGGTTACATTATCCGCCCTTTGCAGAGTCGTAACCAATTCAGGTGCCGTAATTGTAGGCTGTCTTCTGGAAGTTAAAAATAAAAATCTATCCTAACCTGCCGTCGTTGAGCGTCCTCGTCCTGGATGTTGCTCGGCCGGACTGACAATTTCCCTAAAACGCCTCCATAAACGACTTATCACACTTTGGGAAACACCCATCCGCTCAGCTACTTCATTCTGTTGCATGTCCGCTTGAAGAAGGCCTACCGCTCGATTCATTTCGTCTAAAGCCAAATGTCGCCGTTCCATGTTAAAACACAATATTTTATATGCAGTTACTGAACAACAACTGAGGAATGGCAGAATTCGAAACTAAATTCAACGGTACATATGAAAATTCTACTTTTATCATATATCGGGTTCATCAATTTTGATATCGTTTTAACTTTTTTTAACAACAGATGGTTATATATTGTGCGATTGATTAAATAAATACACCGTGAGTGCAATTTGACAGATTCCAAAATCAATTTGTTTCCTTTTTTGTATTATTTACAAATATCCCTAGACTTTTTCGATGTATATATATATATATATATATATATATATATATATATATATATATATATATATATATATATATATATATATGTTCATAAAGATTTCCGCGGTCTTTAATGTGAGACATGCTTGGTTCTCGGGTTAAACCGCGTCCAGAATTTATGGAAACTCGACGTTTCGGCTCCTGTTTTGGAGCCATTTTCAAGAGGTAAAGGAAATATGTAAGGACACTCTAAGGCCTCAATCTGCCTACTCCTTAGAGTGATGGACAAAGGTGGGTAAAGGAAATATGTAAGGACACTCTAAGGCCTCAATCTGCCTACTCCTTAGAGTGGTGGACAAATGTGGGTAAAGGAAATATGTAAGGACACTCTAAGGCCTCAATCTGCCTACTCCTTAGAGTGATGGACAAAGGTGGGTAAAGGAAATATGTAAGGACACTCTAAGGCCTCAATCTGCCTACTCCTTAGAGTGGTGGACAAAGGTAGGTAAAGGAAATATGTAAGGACACTCTAAGGCCTCAATCTGCCTACTCCTTAGAGTGGTGGATAAAGGTAGGTTGGGTTGTTGTAGCTCGATTACGGGGCCTCAATCTGCCTACTCCCCAAATCTCGCTGGAGATCGTCTGTGAGGTCTCAGTGTGTTCAACCCTAGTGTGTTCAACCCTAGGCCTCAGAGAGATCTCTCTGAGGCCTAGGGTTGAACACACTGAGACCTCACAGATCTCTCTGAGGCCTAGGGTTGAACACACTGAGACCTCACAGACGATCTCCAGCGAGATTTGGGGAGTAGGCAGATTGAGGCCCCGTAATCGAGCTACAACAACCCAACCTACCTTTATCCACCACTCTAAGGAGTAGGCAGATTGAGGCCTTAGAGTGTCCTTACATATTTCCTTTACCTATCTTTGTCCACCACTCTAAGGAGTAGGCAGATTGAGGCCTTAGAGTGTCCTTACATATTTCCTTTACCCACCTTTGTCCATCACTCTAAGAAGTAGGCAGATTGAGGCCTTAGAGTGTCCTTACATATTTCCTTTACCTCTTGAAAATGGGACGCGGTTTAACCCGAGAACCAAGCATGTCTCATATATATATATATATATATATATATATATATATATATATATATATATATATATATATATATATATATATATATATATATATATATATATTCCGAAAGATATGACATCCCTTGAATATTTGAAATTAAGCGAGCTAAAGAGTATGTTTAAATGAACTTGTGTCTCTGGTGCCCCTGAAGTATACCAGTTTATAATAGACTATCTGTGTTTCGATAGATTTTTCTTAACTTTTTGCAATTATTTATAGTCATTGTTTTTTTTAGATCATTGATATACGAGATATATTAAGAGCAGTTACTATAGATCAAATGAAGGATGTATACATTGTACAGTGCTTAATGGAAACTGACCTTTATAAACTTCTAAAAACACAGGTAAGTCTTAAAAATATTACTTTTTTATTTTTGTGATACATTTTACGCTTCTGAATGCACAATTTAACCTGTGGAGATCGCGGATCTGAGAGCTACATGCAATGTATTTTTTTAAATATTTGCGTAGGTAGATGTTCCGTGACTCAGCGGCGTAGTGTGGCTGTGCACTCATGGCTAGGTTGTCGTATGCCACAGTGCCTTTAGCATTAGTCAGTTTCAACTTGGAGAGTGCATTTTCTACGGAGCGTACCTTTATTGTATCTAACACATACAGCGACCTCGCAGTACACTGTTAGTTTTCTTTGCTGTGTCTAGTGTTATTTTTCGTTCCTGTCTTACACTAATATCAAAAATGTCGAAAAAATGTGTCGACTGGACAACCCAAGAGACGTTGAAGAGCTGAAGCGAATGTCACTTGATTCTGAGGAAGAAAATGCCAACATTGAATTTGAAAATAAAAGTGACATTAAAGAAAACGATAATATGGAAATGCGTTCTGAAAATTCCGGCACAGATAAATACATAAACAAGTACCCCATAATTAATTGGACATTAGCTAAGGGGTGATACCTGACACAAAAATAAAGCGATTGGGCTCAACATGCCTTAGTAAAATGTGTTTAAATGATTTTTCTTAAAACTATTTTTTCAAATATCTTGAAACTGATTCAACATATTATTATGAAATGTGGCATGGTATTATTAGGCATCATGCCTAATACGATGGCGGTATCAATTTCACCATTGCCGCTAGGTGGCTCCACCGACAGCAACACTGGTTCATTAACATGGTCATAATTTTTTGTCCACCATGTATGCACATTTAGAAAGCCCATTGAGTTTCACAGAAAAAAGGTATATTTTTTCGAAGTCGAAAAAGTTAACCGTTTTCAAAATAAACGCACTTTTTCCATTAAATTTAATTAACGATTATGCGTAAACATTATGTATTCTCGAAGGCTTAGATCTTAGTGCAAATTATGTGTATCTGTTGTAGATACTTTTTAGCATTATAAAATGTACGTTATCGAAAGAAGTATTTTGTTAAGAATTCAACAAAGCCATTAAATAAAATAACATCTATAAAATTATTCAATAAAAAGAAATAGTTAACAAAATGGATATCGGAAAGATTGTTACAAATTGCATTAATCTACCTAATTAAATTATTCTAAAATTACACTACAAGAAGACGTCAAAATTTATGGTGATATTGATCTTTAGATCTTTTGAGAAACTGCGCTAAAATAAAAAAGTTTTACTAAAATATGGAGATGAAATATTATGGATCCAGTAGAAATATCAGCAAAGATAATTAAAATGTTTGAAATTTGAAGAATATTTTGAAAGTGACAGTTTAGAAAGCTTTTGACATTTTTATTTGAACATTTATATTAAAAATTGTATTGTTTACATGCACAAGCAACGCTTATATGTAAGATACACTGTATAATTTGTTTGTAAAAATATATATTACTATTACTATTACTTTAGAAACAAAACGACAACAAATCAGAGTAAGTGCTCAAAGTGTGCACCATTTACGGCAATGCATTTTCTAACTCGTTTTTTAAAATTATCTCTTACTTTAAAAAATGTATTTTGTTGAGCTCTGATATCATTAACAACCTGTACGATCTTTTCACATAAACGGTGGCGGTTATTTATTTGATCTTTGTAAAGCAATGACTTTAAAGAGCCCCAACAATAAAAATCTAGCGGATTTAAGTCGGGATTACGCGCTGGCCAAGGGTGCACACTACCTATATTAATCCACCTTTGGAGGTAAATTGTACTGAATAATTTCGCACATCTCGGATATAATGTGCTGGAGCAACATCATGCATGAATCAAGAGTCACACCTTAAAGTTAAAGGTACATCTTCCAAAATGATCGGTCAATTATCTCTCAAAAACAAGAGATACGTTGCTCCGTTAAGTCTAGGTGGCAATTCAAGTGGTCCCACAATACAATTTCCAAGAATGCCACACCAAATGTTTATTAAGAATTACTGTTGAAAATGATGTTCGCGGATAGCATGAGGATTTTCAATGGCATAGGTATGGCTATTCCGCAAATTGAACACACCTCTTCTAGTGATTGAGGGTTCATAGGTAAATACAATTTTCTTGTAGAACATTGGATCCTCTAAATAGCGTTCTATCATAAACTGATTGAACTCACCTTGGTAAGTCCTGCGGTAAAAATGCTGAACTCGGGTTAAATGAAACGGATGCAGCTTTTCTTTGCGTATGATTCTGGACACTGAAGATTTTCTTATACACTAACACGTCTCGTGCTGGTTTCCGCGTCTTCTACAATAGGAACTATGATCTCGTCTTCCATATCAGCATCAATTACACTCTGTCTTCCTGCATTTGTGTTTTTGAGTGAAATTAGCCAGTTTCACCTAATCTATCGTACAGTGTGTTAAACGTTTTGTGGTTTGGTTTTCTTCTATCAGGGTACAGCTCAAAGCGCTGTACTGCTCTGCGCGAACATAACTTTTCCTGCGCATAAAGACACACCATATCTCGCATTTGTGAATTTGAAAAATCATTATGACGCGGCATTTTAACGCAAATAAGAAGAATAAAGTGAGAATTAAAAATACTTGTTTAATGTCAGTCGATTTTGATAAGTTATAGTAAAGAAGTTCCTAGTTGCTACCATAACATACTTAGCAACAAAGTAAATACAAATGTTTGGTTTTCATTGAAAAAGTATGTTTGTTTTGAAAACGGTCAACTTTTTCGACTTCAAAGAAGTATACCTTTTTTTGTGTGAAACTTAATGGGCTTTCTTTATAAAAGTTCGAAAATGTGCATACAGGCCGGACTAAAAATTATGACAATGTTAATGAACAGGTGTTGCACTCGGTGGCGCCACTTAACGGCAGTGGTGAAATTGATACTGTCATCGTATTACGCATGGTGGCTAATAATACCATGCCACATTTCATAATAACATGTTGAGCCGCTTTCAAGATATTTGAAAAATTTGTTTTAAGAAAAATTATTTAAACACCCTGTAAAGCGGAAACGAGTAACATTTTACTAAGGCATGTTGGCCCAATCGCTTTATTTTTGTGCCAGCTATCACCCCTTAGCTAATGTCCAACGAATTATGGGGCACCTGTATATATATATATATATATATATATATATATATATATATATATATATATATATATATATATATATATATATATATATATCCCCTGAAGGGAATCCAGCTGTTATGCAAGTATTTTTCCTGAAGGGGTGTTTTACTAAAGGAAAGAGAAAAAGATAACTACGGTGGCTAATTTCTAAATCAAATACTACAAATTACTTTACGAAACTATTACCTTATGACTATTTAACAAGGTTAGTACAAGTTCTTGGGGACGAGGCCTAACGACTGTCTTAATTGTGCATGGTATTATTAGACACCATACGTAATACGATGACGGTATCAATTTCACCACTGCCGCCAAGTGGCGCCACAGAGAGCAACACCTGTTCATTAACATTGTCATAATTTTTAATCCGGCCTGTATGCACATTTTCGAACTAAAATAAAGAAAGCCCATTAAGTTTCACACAAAAAAAGGTATACTTCTTTGAAGTCGAAAAAATTGACCGTTTTCAAAACAAACATACTTTTTCAATGAAAACCAAACATTTGTATTTACTTTGTTGCTAAGTATGTTATGGTAGCAACTAGGAACTTATTTACTATAAAAGTTAGCATTAAAATCACCATAGTTTCTACGTATTTACCAAGTCTGGCCAATTAAGCTGCTTTTCTCTTTTCTGTTTAGGTATTTACTTGCTGGCCGCTCGCCGAGGAATCTTCTTTCCTTCTCTCTTAAAATTCTGCCCCCTATCGAACATTCCAAAAAAACCAGCCAGGGCTGACAATTTACTAAATTGTTAGTTGGTTGTATACCGTCTCTATTTTTTTTAACACTTTGTGTTATTTGGAGCTGGCGTGACAACATACTACTTTGTTACGCAACTAGGTGGCGGCACGTCCACCAATCACTTAGTGTTGAAAGGCTGGCTACTATAGCCGTATTACTTTATAGATGTATTTTTGCTGCAATTAGAATTCCGTACTGAAGAGCTCTAATGAGTCTCACAGGGGATGCCTGTGCGCTCTGCAGGTCATATGTTGCTTAAATTTGCTAAGTTTTACAATAATTATTGTCTTGTGTTTCTTGTTTTCTTTTGTGACAATAATTTGTTGCTCAAAATGGCTGGAAAATTCTCGGTGAATGAACAAGTTGACATGGTTATAGTATTAGGGTTTTGCATGGATAATTGCCACAAAAGTGTAGAGGTATATCGAAGAAGATATCCTAATCGTAATATACCACATCGTCAAACGTTTGCCAATGTTGAACGTAGAACTCGGCAAACGGGTTCCTTTTTCATAAAAAAATGCTAGAGGACACGTTGATGCAGTGAACGCACGAACTGACGAGCGTCTTCTGGACAGAATTGAGAGGGGGCTTCAAACCAGCACCAGATGACTGTCCAGGAGTTTCATATAACACTGCCGACAGTCCATAGAATTATCCGACGCAATCTGCTGCATCCCTATCACCTTAAAAAAGTGCAAAAACTGCTTGCGCAAGATTGAGAGTAATTTCATCTTACATCAGAACATTGATTTTCCCAAGACAATTCTTTCTACGGATGAATCTTGCTTTACAAGGAGAGGGATTACGAATGTGCACAACTGCCACGAATATTCGATTGTATATCCACATGCTACAGTAACCCACCATTTCCAAAGAGAATTTAAAATAAATGTGTGGGCAGGTATTGTTCGATGACATTTGGTAAGGGCGGTTATTTTACCAAACCGCTTCAACGGCGCCACATATTTGCTTTTCTTGCAAAATGTTCTTCCTGAGCTACTGAAGGAGCTGCCCTTACAACTGCGCAGCGAAATGTGGTTTATGTATGATGGGCCTCCACCACATTTCACTACAAATGTTCGTGGATTTTTAAACCAACTGTTTCCAAATCGATGGATAGGTCGGGGAATTAATTGCCCTCAACATTGGCTAGTACGATCACCAGACTTGAATTAATGTGACTTTTCTCTGGGCGGCTTTAAAAGCATCTGTATTTGACACCAGTTTAAACGGAGGAAAATGTGTGGTGTCGCATCAATAATAAGTGGACCATTATTAAAAGTGACATCTAATTACTTAACAGCGTAGACTTTAATTTTCGACGGAGAATATGTTTAGTGTTCTTTTATGTTTTTTTTTTATTTTTTAGTTTTGAATAGCGTTTATTAAATTTCAGATATGTTAGTGTTTAATAAAGTCTTCATGGGACATCATTTTGTTTTGATCTCAACTATAAAAATTTCAATTCTCTCAAAAACGGGTGGTTTGTCGAGAAAGTGACAAGAGGAGAAAAAGATAGAAAATTTAATTTGCTATAAAATTGATGGACTTTAACTTTTAATTGGGTTAGGGTGTAAAAAAATCAAATCATTAAAAGGGTGACCCACCCTTAATTCACCCCTTTTTGAGTTTATATCTACTTCAGATTCTTGTCAAATAACGATGTTGATAAAAGAAAACCATTTACCAAATTTGGTTGTTCTATGTTAGGACACAGCTGCAATACAGCTGTTTCTTGTAATTATTAAAGAATCTTCCGAGGTCAATATCTCGCCTACCATGGGCGTCAGAGAAAAATTTTATATAAAAAAATCGGCATATTTTGAGCTCCTCTCCGTTCTGTGTCCATTACCTTGTGAATCACCCTCTATATATATATATATATATATATATATATATATATATATATATATATATATATATATATATATATATATATATATATATATATATATATATATATATATATATATATATATATATATATATATATATATATATATATACATAATAGTTACAAATTTTCGATGAATAGGGCAGGTCCAGTTCCGTGTAGTTAGTTGTTCGACTTGTTTTCATAGTAATCAGTATCTCTTTTTTGCAGAGAATACTTAATAACGACACGCGGATTTCTCAATAACAGGTAATAGTGTTTAATTCACAGGAACTTTCGACAAAACAGTGGGAGTTTGTCTGTATACCTTCGTAGATGGCGCTGTTTGTGATTCCTTCTCAACTTAATATACAGGGTGATTCATAAGTTGTGGCCAAAAATGAAACCCTATGTTCTTTGAACAATTTTAGAGAGGGTATGTCCTATAAAGATTTTTCCTATAATGCTTCATTAAAAAGATACAGAGTGTTGAAGTTGAATTTCAAAAATAAAATTTCCCAATTTTTTAAAAAGTAGCACAGATATTTTGCTGAAACTTCGCATGTGTAGGCTGTTATAGAAGGCGCGTATTCTACCATAACAATTGATTCGGCTAATCCAGCAGTGGCGCGCGTACCCACATGTCATTGGTTATCCCTCAAGAAAAAAACGGGTACGCCAATGATATTTTTTCTTATTTTTTATTTTTTTAATCTTAATTTCATTCGTGAACAAAATGATTTTCTTTATAATTTTCTGTACGACGTTTATTTTACGAGTAAGCAATGAATCAGGTAAGTGTTTTAGAGCACGGTTCATGATTTTTAACCAGTCGTTGTTTGGTAGAAAATCGCGATGATACACTTTTATCAGGCTTATAGTAATTTATTTATTACAATAAATGTTCAAAAATGCCTGCATTGACCTGAATACACGCACGACATCTTTTTAATATGGAAAATGTAATGTCTTGAGGATTCATTGTTGCTTGAATATGACGAAAACCATTATTTATTAGTTGTTGTAGCTGCTCTGGTGTACTTATTTGTTCACTGTAGACCAGTCGCTTAAAATCACCCCAAAGATAGAAGTCAAGTGGGTTTAAGTCCGGTGATCTTGCAGGCCAATGTATTGGTCCAATTCTGCCAATCCATCTTTCATTATAATGTTCATGTAGCCATGTAACAACGTTTCGACTATGATGCGCTGGAGCACCGTCATGCTGGTACCACATTATACCTCTTGTTGCTAGTGAAATGTCATCTAGAATGTTTTCTACACGGTTTTCTAGGAGCGCCAAGTACGAAGATCCATTTAAACGTTGTGGCAGGACTTCCATGAACAGTAAGCCGTTAAAAATACCGCACCATAAATTAATGGGAAATCTATGTTGAAATGTGCGAGTCCTTGTTGCATGTGGATTTTCCAGTGACCAGACATGCTCATTATGAGAATTATAAATACCATTTCTTGTAAATGTTGATTCGTCAGACAAGAAAATAGATTAGGGAATAAGATATTTTGATTGTTCAGTTCCAACATCCATTCACAAAAGACTCGTCGATGCACATTATCTCCAGGTAGAAGGCAATGAACATTCTGTCGATGATATGGATGTAAGGCTTCTCGATGTAAAGTTCTCCATGCTAGAGCATTTCCATCAGCATATTCGTAGATAAAATTATATCTGCATACTCTTCTGAGGTGTACTCCATTATAAGAAGTAAAAGAGTAGAAAATTTTGCAATTTTATAAAGTTTACCACTTACACCTATTCAAAATAATAACTTGTTAACCTAAACGTCAAGTGACACTTAATGACAACTTTGGCAAACCAGACTACTACTTACTAAAATTCAACAAGGATAATCGTCGTACAAAAAATTATCAAGACATTAAATTTTGCATATCAAAAAGATGTCGCGCGTGTATTCAGCCCTAAGGCATAAAAGTGTATCATTGCAATTTTGTACCAAACAACGACTGATTAAAAATCATGAACTGTGCTCTAAAACACTTACCTGATTCATTGCTTACTCGACAAATAAGCGTCGTACAGAAAATTATCAATAGAGTTATTTTGTTCACGAAAGAAAGTAAGATTCAAAAAATAAAAAATAATAAAAAATATCATTGACGTGCCCGTTATTTTCTTGAGGGATAACCAATGACATGTGGGTACGCGCGCCACTGCTGGATTAGCCGATTCAATTGTTATGGTAGAATACGCGCCTTCCATAACAGCCTACACATGCGAAGTTTCAGCAAAATATATGTACGACTTTTTAAAAATTTGTGAAATTGTATTTTTTGAAATTTAACTTCAACACCCTGTATCTTTTTAATGAAGCATTATAGGAAATTTTCTTATAGGACATACCCTGTCTAAAATTGTTCAAAGAACATGGGGTTTCATTTTTGGTCACCACTTATGAATCACCCTGTATAAATACTATTTCTGGTTTTTATTCGCTTAGTTTATTCATCCCTCTGATGACGCTAACTTTGTTAGCGAAACGATAGTCAGGTCTGAAAATGTGTTGTGGTGAATTGGGTTCTCCAAAACGTACTCTTTACTCATTTAAAACTCTGAATAGTTATTGGGTTGATTTCTGCTTAGAAGTATAGGTGTGTTTTGAAAATATTTTCCTTTCACAAAGCAAAGTCCAGTTAACGCAAAAGAGTTTTTTCTTTAACGATTTGGGTCACTCCTCTACAATGTAATTAAAGTACATTACCTAATTAGTTTTCAGCCTTTGTGTACGTTTGAAAACAGTTTATTTGCAGCTTTTGGCGTTTACTTGGCGTTTAAATATCAAGGACATTATTAAATAAGTAATAACTACTTCGAAATTTTCCGCTTAACCTTTCCTCGCTGCTTCAAACATGGGTGGATATTAGTTTGTTAACATCGCCGTTCCAGAACAATGTAACTTTTTTTAACTTAATTATGCAGATAAAAGTCCCTCAAGTGAATTTGTTTTAAAGTAAATTATGAAGTTTACGTTGAAGTCAAGCGAATTGAATCTTTTATTCATCCTAAGACTTGTATATTGTTTAATTAAAGCAACGGTCATTGCAGAAATAAAACTTTTCAGTGCAAAAATGTATATGGGTATAGCTGGAATAACTGCCAATTAATTACGTCTTAAAAATAGGTTCGGTCTGTACTAAATTAAGACTACTATTGCTAAAAAAACTTGTGTAATTATTTTCAGAAACAGAAAAAAAAATGGAGCGTCACGTTTTCAAGATATTTACAACTATATAAGTTTCTTAAATGAAACAACCTGTATATTTATGTCAAATTTTGAAAGGCGCTTCGATTTGGAAGATACCAGTTTGATACTTTTTTAAAATTAAATATAAAACCAGGGAGACATAGCTACCGACTTTTGAAAAGCCTCTTGGTATCTCTTGGTAACATATAAATAACAAATAGCTGAAACAGGAGATAGTTGATTGATTTTATAAGTCCCAAACCAACACTTCAACCATCACGATGATAAAAAACTGTCTAATTCTCATCAAAAGCATAATATTTACCATTTCAGTTCATCTTCGTAGAAAAAAAATCACCAGAACGCGACTCTGTAACACGTCGAAACGTTGACCAATGAATAGAGTACACTAAAAAATATCGCAAAATTTAGCCTTATACCCATTAAATAATAGTGTGTATCACAAGCCAAGGAGTTACTTCTCTTTACCTTCACCAAAAACAACAAAGATATGGCAACCAAGTTTGGTACCCAGGTTTACATTGTAAAACATTGTAAACTATATATCAAAATTAAGATCTATAGAAGTGAAAATAAAATAAATCTATATGCATTTAAAGAAGAAAAAAAATTGGATTACATTGGTGATAAAAGAATGACATAAAACCAACAAATTTTTTGTGGTTAAAAAAATCTGTTGAATATTACAGACAGAGAACAAGTTTTCTTATCTCAAAAAGGTCAACAAATACCAGAAATTACTTTGAAAATATTATAGTTTTTCTTGAAACGTAAAAGTCGCGATTTGAAACGTGTAAATTGGCGATTGTTAAGAAAAGATTCTTAAACGAATGCAGGTTTTTTCCCGTGGGCCTGTCGACCATTACCGCCCTGGAGGCACCGCAGCCTTTAGCTTATTGTATATGCCCTATTCCAATTTTACTCTACCCATTCCAGGATCACTGTTCCTCGAACGAGTCTACACAGTAACCGGTAGGGGCAAGTTTTAAATTGTTTTGCCTCCGATCTAGGCTGACCGTTGATCAGTGCCTTTTACGGTCCAGAACTTTGCACTCGTACAGGATGTGCTGGGCTGATTCTTCCCCCTCGCCGCAGAGTCTGCATTCCAAGTCCTCCTCGAACCGCCCCATTTTATGCAGGTGTTTCTTGACAGCCATGTGTCCCGCCGGGGACCGGTTCTGGTCTCATAAATGGTTCTACTGATCCTCTCTTTACGAGCCTGTCATTGCCTTTGACCGCTGAGGGGTCCGGCACCCAGATGAGGGTAACCTCACTCTGCCCGGCCAGGTCACTTATCTCGTCTCGGCATTCACTAACCAGTCTGGAGTTTTCCCGTGGACTGCTTAAAGTCTTAAGCGCCGCCTAGCTGTCTGTGGCTGTGAAGATCCGCTTGTCGGTGTAGCCCCTCCTCTTATTCTCTCGCACGCAGTACAAGATTACGTACATTTCGGCCTGGAAGACCGTTGCGTGAACCCAAAGAGAATTACTGTGCCCACTCTCGGTCCTTTAGAGTAGACACCGGCCCCCACCGGAATAGGCCCGGCGTCTCCCTCCGTCGTGCCTCACGGTCGAGGATTACCACTGCAAATCTGCCGTCCGTGTGGATTCACGGGCTCGCGCTGTCTGGCGTCATTTCAAGCATGAGTTCCTTCACGATCTTCCGAATCCTGCAGTGGGGCCCGTGCAGCCTGAGTTGACCTTCACTCTATCATTGCAGGACAGTCTCTATAATCCTAGCCTGGCCTCCCCATGATGACTAAATGTGAGCAGCACCTTAATTGCGGCTGTTGGGGTTGAGGTCACGCTTTCTGACAGCTGCCAGGAGTGATCCGAATGAGGTGTTGCTGAAGGTCACTTCTATGGCTAGGAAAGACCCGAGTGCCACGTCCCTGGAGCCTGTTCTCCAGTTTGAATACAAGTTAGTGCAGTGCTGTTTCTGTTGAAACCTCTACTATGTATGCATATTGTCCGCAATGTAGTGCATGTGCTTCCGGTACGGCGCGCCTAATGAGCCGATCGAGCAGATTTTCCATTTTGAGCAGAAAGGACATCAGACTTATTGGCCTCAGGGACTTTGCTTGCTTGGTTGGACGAGCAGGCTTAAGAATAAATACCACCCTGGCTACTCTCCATGTCCTCAGAAGATACCCCAGAGTCAAGCTGCCCCTCATGATGAGGGTAAGCATCGGCGCCAGTAGATCGATACCCCGTGGGAGCATGATGGGCATTATCACGTCAAATCGATGTGATTTGAACGGCTTGGAGCTGTTTATGCCCCATCTGACTGCTCCGAGTGACAACTTCTTTGGCGACTGTCCAGTCTACTCTAGATGCCGAATGGCCTCTGTCTCTGAGTGTTTTCAGCCCGGAGGTGACTGGTTTATTATGTAGCATCCAGGGAAGTGCGTCTGTAGTGCAGATTATGTAGTTAGAAGTGTGTTTTACAAAGCCTTTAGTTTCTGCTTTAACATCAGTTGTCCTGTTCTTCATGTTATATAAAATGTTTGCAGAAAATTCATTTCAAATAGCCACTTTCTGTGGTGTTTTTTCAGTAGTTTAAATTGTTTAATAGTCCAGTATTGTTAACGAATATTCGTATAAACAATTCGCAATGGAGGAGATCGAGACGTTTGATTTTTTTTAATCGTTTTTCATTTTTATCGGCATATATGATCAGGTTTGTAACTCCAAAGAATTCATAGTGAATTTTTATAGAAAAAATTGATTAATGAAATGAGAACTTTTAAGAACAGGTTGTTTGTTGTTGCCCTAACTCAGTGAAACCATTCCATATTTAATACAGCCGTAGAGACTTTTTCTCTGGCTTCACAAGTGCTTGTTTCTTCTCTGTAACCAATTTCGCTTTTACAGCATTGTCAGTCAAAAGAACATGTTCGTTGTGCAGCCACAGAAAAAAGTCTTTCACGTCTGTATTTAGATCAGATTGCATAATCTTTTGTTTATTTGATTAGCGATATATGGTAAGAAGTGTGTTTCACAAAACTTTACGTTTCTGCTTCAACCGCCATTTTCCTTCATGTAACTAAAATATCTGTAGAAAATTCTTTTCAAACACATCGTTTCTCTGATGTGTTGGCATGAGTTTAAGTTGTTCGCGACTTATGGATTTAAAAAAATGTATGCTAATGTCTATTTTTATGTTTATATACCCCACATGTAAATATTTAACTAAAAACTACTTGGTAGATTAGTATAAATATAAGAAATAATATGTAAATATAGCAGTTGTGTAACACAAATTTGTAATTATTAGTTTTTAGGTGATCCTCTGTCTCTGCACCTTTGTAAACTTTTTGTTGTTATCCGTGGTCCAGTCAGTTTGTCTGAAGTCGTCCTGAAGGGCCCCTGTCTATACCATATACATGATTAAAAAACAAACCAAAAAAACCCAAAAAAATATTTTTTTAAATAAAAAAAGAAAGAAAAATAAGAAAAAAAAGCAAAAAAAGATTAATTAAAGATAAAGTAAAAAACAAAAAAAAATATGAGGAAAAAAATAAAGAAAAAAGAAAGCAAAAACAATAATATTTATAATTAATACATAATAATGTGTAGGGGTTTGTAATATGTGTATATTATATAAATAGCAAAAGTCTGTGGCTGATGGAATTACTGTTCCAAGGTCATAAATACCCGAGTCACCACCTCCACCACCATGTTTATGTATATATATATATATATATATATATATATATATATATATATATATATATATATATATATATATATATATATATATATATATATATATAAACACTTCTTGATGAAATTTGAAAAGTACTGTCCTTTTATAAATAGCTTGGGTAAGTTCGTTAGTCAGGAAAATCAGACCAGTTTTTTGGAAAAACTTTGGCTTTTCTTTGGGAAAATTTTTGTATGGCAACCAAATTTAGGTTTCTAGTGTAAAACGTATAATATATACCAACATTTAGATCTCTAATTTGAAAGAAAAAAAGTGCTGCAAATTGAATCATGGCTTCCACATAGCTGTGAATCTACTCTCCTCAGAAAGACATTCTCATGAAATTTATTTAGAGTCTATGACTTAATCACAAAGAAAATATTCGTTTTCCTGTACCCATAAACTTCTAAAACGTTATATTACTCGAGTCTTAATGGAAAATTGCCATTTTTCACCAAATCACCCCCCATTTATCCCCTTCCCCCTGAAATGATCTTACTCAGTAAAATGCGTTCCTTTGTCGGGTGCTAACTGAAAACCAAATTTGTAGATGCTATCTCAATTCGTTTGAAAGTTATTCCGCCTACTAACAGACAGGCGCAGAGGCCGACCGACAGAATCAAGTTTTCTACATGTTTTGAGACTTTTTACGACGTTTTAGCAAAGAAAATCGAAATTTCTGTCACCGTTATTTCACCCCCATACATTCAACTCATAATTTAATTTCAGCACAGAATACCAGATGTTTGATGAAATTGAAAGTTTTATAATAAACAAACTCTAAAATGTTATATTACTCGAGTTTTAAGGAAAAAATATCGATTTTCACCAAGTCACTCCCCCATTCATCCCCTACCCCCTGGAGCGATTTTACCCACAAACAATCCGAACCGTTCGTTTATCGGGTACTAACTGTATCAAATTTGAAAACGATATCTCGATTCGTTATCGTGGCTACAAACAGACAGACATACTGATCGACAGACATAAAAATTTGGTTCCTAACTCATGTTTTCTATATGTTTTGACACATTTGACGACGTTTAAGCGAAAAAAAATTAGGAAATTTTAGTCGCCGATGTTGTGACGATGTAGAAGTAAAAACAATTAAAATGTCTAGTAAAACAAAGTTTGGGAGATTTGAAATATTTTTACGTATATTTGCTACCATAACTCACTTGCTGCGCACAGAATTTTTTTACTTCTTAAAGTGTTTAGTCTAAGCAGAAACCCGATAACAGAATTGATGTGTATCGTCCTCATCAATGACAAGTGTACACAGACAAGTATCGATTTAATTAATTGGAATTAATCTTGTACATTTCCAGTTGCCTAACAAGCTTCCTACATTTCTATAATTAAACCCTCACCATTAAATTTAGAATTTAGAACCCTAGAGAGCATCAGTTTACCACACCTTGGGTTGCACTCGACATTTCAAGTTCTATAATACTCGTAATAATTTAACAGATGAGCGGGAGTTGTTTACACCAACTGCTGCAGGGTGTGTTTAAATGCTCAGCTTGGTGATATATGCAAGAAGCGTGTGGTTACGTAAATGCAGGTAATTCCCTGTTAACGTGGATGCATCTTGGAGAATATAATCACATGAATAGAGGGAGGAATCTAATACCATGAAACTACAATTTTGTATACCTAACGACTACCAGAATAATGTGTTTGCTGTACTGTGCTTAGATAATTTATGCTCTTTTACAAATAAAGTTTTATGAATTTTCCGTAAAAAAAATTCGCTAATGAGATCGCGACTCTTAATATATTTTTTGATTCTTTAAATGTCCGCAAACTAGGCCCTCTAGGGCACATGTCCGGGGTCAGTTTTTCAGAATGAATAATTACATATAAACTATAAAAATCTGTGGCTAGTGAGTCCCATCCCTGAAGCCAGTAATTGACGCGCGCGGGTGTGTGTGTGTGTGTGTGTGTCTATGTCTCTCTCTCTCTCTCTCTCTATATATATATATATATATATATATATATATATATATATATATATATATATATATATATATATATATATATATATGGAGAGAGAGACATAAACACACACACACACGCGTGTGTGTTTGAGAAAAGCCGTTTTGAGGATAGTAGCCTATGATATCTAATACCAGAAAACAAATGACAAAAAAAAGTGTCCAAAAGTAGCAGTAGACCATGGAGTCTAACAATAGACTTCTACTTTTAACACAATTTTCCGTAATGATTCACGGTTTAAAAAAAAAGAACTTTGAGCACACCAATGAATCGGCAAATTGCAAATGATATTTTACATTACGACATTATCCTAAAAAATTGTTATAATTTAATTAAATAGGTAAACCTAGTAAATAACTAAATTTACTAACATAACTCAATAGAAAGCAGATTAATGATTTACGAAGACGCCTTTGAAAATTGTTTGATTTTTAAATCTAAGTCAGCTGAAAAACAACAGAAGAATGAAGAAAGGTTGCTATGGATATAGCACTACCGCGACAATTAAGAATACTGTTATTCTTAATTATCTGAACAATTTGAGGTGTATTTAGCACGTTGCTTAAAATTTTGTACTAAATAGTTTGTTTCCTGTTTATTTTAAATATTATTCAACGATATGTTCAGTAATGAAGAATATTTTGACATGTTGGAATGTTATATTTGTTCTAACCGAAATACCGAGGCAGCTGCAAATTCATACCATAACAACTGCACAGAAAGACGACAACCAAACACCAAGATATTTCGTAGGATAGTGACCAATCTATTGAACGACGGTAGCTTCCACGCAAAGAAACTACCAATGCCTAGAAATGAAGAAAGAAATAATGCAGTCTTACAGGTTTCAAACGAAAACCCTCCGCAATCTGTTCGGCTTTATGGTGAACAAATTGACGTTCCAAAAAGTACGGTACAACTTGTATTAAAACAAAGTCATTACCATCCATACAAACCTACAATCGTACAAGGCTTAAATGTTGACGATTACCCTAAGCGACTTCAATTCTGCAGATGGTATCAAGGACAATGCCAGCAAGATGAAAATTTTCATTTGAAAATAATATGGACTGGTGAATCCAGATTTACAAATTGTGGTGTGTATAATCGCCATAATAGGCATTGGGCAAATGAAAATCCCCATCTAAAAGAAGAAAGACGATTGCAAGACAGATTTGGTATTAATGTTTGGTGCGGCTTATTAGGTTAAAACAAACTTATTTTTATTTGTAGATTAGACAGTTAATTTTTAAAAATTTCAGATAACTTCATTGTTGGTCCGTTCTTTTTTGAAAATAATTTAACTGGGGAAAGGTATCTTAATCTATTGAGAAATGATATCTTACCAACAATTAGAAGAGTTCATGATAATTTAGACTAGATTTGGTACCAACAAGACAGTTGTCCAGCTCACAACGCTTGGATCGTCAAAGAATTTTTGCACAAAAATTTTAATAATCATGTCATTTGTAACAATGGGCCGGTCATTGGTGTGCTCGAAGTCCTGACATAACACCCATGGATTTTTATTTTTGTGATACTCTGAAGAATAATGTGTATAAATTCGATCCACCACAAAATATCAATGAATTACGAAACAGAATCACGGAAGCTATAAATCATATTAACCAAAACACCCTCACCAGAGTTTGCAGGCATGTTTCAAAAAGGTGTATAAAGTGCATTGAACAAAACGGTGGCCATATTGAACAATTTTCTATTTAGTGTATTTTTAAGTTTCTTTTTTATTATTTGTTGAATTCCGTTAATAATTGTGTTGTTTTGTGGAGTTTAAGTTTCTATTTGTTATTGCCGGGTTTCGTTATTAAACTGTTTTACATAATATTACCTAGCATTATTACCTAATTAAGTATTGTAAATTAAATCACAATATTTTTTAACGTTAATCATTACGGAAAATTATGTTAAAAGTATATTGTTAGACCCCATGGCCTACTGCTTTTTGGACACTTTTTTTTGTCATTTGTTTTCTGGTATTGGATTTCATAGCCTACTATCCTCAAAACTGTTTTTTCAAAATTGTCAGTGCAATTACAAGATTTCTCGAGCATGTTATACATCATTGGAAAACTCTTTTCTCACATGAGCAAAAAATCCAATATGGCTGCCGTAATAAAACCAAACGTTGATACCTGTAGCTCAAAAAGAAATGACAATCCAAAGTTGAGAATACCACCAAAAAATTACTATGTAAAAAGTGTCCTGATAATGTGCAAGTCTTAAACCTGTCAGATCAGCGTCTACTTATATATTGAAGAAAAAAGAAATCGACAAATTTTATTTTTTTCAAAATAACTCGAAAAAGAAAAGATGCGGGGCAAGATACAAGTCATATTTGGAACGAGCATAAAATTGTACAAAACATTGCTATTTAACCGTCTCCCTATCTCTAATAATAACGGAGATAGCAATACATTCCCATCCAGTTTGGGGCACACTGTATAAGTTGGATGAACATTTTATTTTGCTTAATTAACTTCTACAACTTATCTTCGCTGGACATCGTGGAAATTACTTATTACATAACTCCAGAGTATAGGTTGACCACTAACAAACCCCTTCCCCATTGAGTTCCGGACTTTCAGTGCCCAAGTGAATATATTTGTACAGCTTACACTATAAATTACTTAATCAAAGCCAGCCACCAATAACCAGACTTTGATTCCAGACCTGAAATTACAGGGTAGATTTACAGAATACAAACCCAAGGAACAAACAAAAAAAAACCGACAGTGTTAAACTGCTATTAGCAACATGTATCATTTAAAATTGCAGTAGCAATGACTTATTCAGGCACAGGGTTTTCCTTTATTAGTGAATTTTCTTAAAAAAAATTCACTAATGAGGAGATCCCGACTTTTGAATTTTGAAAAAAATTCTTCAAATGAGCGCTAATTAGGCCCCCCAGAACACATATCCGGGGTCAGTTTCAATTTTTATATGTTTATATATATATATATATATATATATATATATATATATATATATATATATATATATATATATATATATATATATATATATATATATATATATATATATATATATATGTATGTATCACACCGATAACTCAAAAAATAATGGTCCGATTTTGATTAAATTTGGTGAATAAATTCCTTTTGCAAATGGCTTGGATAAGTTCGTTAGCCAGGAAAATCTGCCCAGGTTTTCCCGGAAAATTTTGTGTTTTTTTTATAAAAAAATTTATATTTCCGAAATTAACAAAGTAAGGGCAACCAAATTTGGTACGCGGGTTTACATCCTTATAGGTAAGTCACCTACCAAAATTTAGCTATGTAGTTCAAAATACAAAAAAGTTATAGGCATTTAAAGAAAAATAAATTGGGGTTTTCTTCAAAACGTCAAAGTTGCGATATAAAACGTCAAAATCGGCAACATTTAGGCAAATAACGTGAATCTAATACGGGCTATGGGAATCAAATGTCTCAAGAAGGATGTTTTACAAACCCTGAAGTCTTAGTTTCAACCGTCATTGTCCTTCAATTTACTAAAATGTTTCCAGAAAATTCATTTCAAATAGACCCTTTCTCTGATGCTTGGCAGTAGTTTTAGCTATAGAGTTTATCGTTTAATGGTATATAATTTTTGTCGAATTTTCGTAAAAAATCAATAAAGCTCAATATATCCGTTATTATACAAGATATGAAAAATATCTTTATACATTAATTATAGGGTGTCTTGAGCTACATCTTCAAAAAATATTTCTACAATCACAGGGTGGCCCAAAAGTCGTCGGTGATACAAATTTTCTTTTTTTTTTAATCAAACGCCTTATGTTATTGCATTTTTGCATTTTCCATCGAAATATAATGCATGTTTGTAAAAAAGAAATTCCGGATGCAGCAAGTGCGTTATGGTAGCGAATTTTGATCAAATGCTTCATATTTGTATAGCCCAATTTGCTATTAACCTATAAGGTTGACCAAGAAACGAGTTCTTCCGGGAACACTTTAAGTTTACTTTAGGAAATGTTTGTACATTTTCACACAATAAAGTTATTTTTATGAAACATGGCACATTGTTTTTACCATATAGGTTATACTGGTAACCGAAATTGATGCCTCTTTTCTTAAATTAAAAGAAAAACACATATTTGCAATAAAAACATTTTTATGAAAATTCACTACCATAACGCACTTGCTGCGTCCCGAGTTTTTTAATTAGAAGAGGAGGTTGCAAGAATATTTTAATTGTTTACAACAGTAATTACTTTTATTCGCAAGACATTATTTAACCCAAAGATAATGAAATCGACCACAATCTCACAATAAACAATGAGCGAATAAATGTAAAATTCGTTCAAAAGTGTTGGAATTTCAAGTCTTCCTTATCTTGATAGGACCGGCAGATAAAAATACGAGGAAACAACATAAGACAAGGAGGTTCTAGGGGCAACACTATACAGTGACATTAGTTTGTTATCAAAAGATAAAATAGTAAACAAACAATGAGTTCCAACTATTTAAAATACTACTCTTCCAAACAATAAACAAATTATGTTTTTTTTTTCTAAGTGCAAGTGATTTTGTGTTAGGTGTTGTTGTTTATGTATCCGATGCTTCGGAGGAAAATTTGATGAAGTTATATTCCAGATCCTTTTTATGCCTAATTTTAGATATTTAACTACAGGTGATCAAACCGTAACAATATATAATGTACCTAAATATATATATATATATATATATATATATATATATATATATAGAGAGAGAGAGAGAGAGAGAGAGAGATTATGTTTTTAGCGAGTTTTTTTTTTAATTCGCTAATGAGAAGATCTGTGTTATATATATATATATATATATATATATATATATATATATATATATATATATATATATATATATATATATATATATCCGACCGATAGCTCAAAAAATAATGGACCGATCTTGATCAAATTTGGTACACTTGTTTGTATTATTAAGAGTGAACTCTGTACCAAAATTTGGGTCCCTACCTTTAAAGACAAGGAAGTTATGGGCAGTTAAAGAAACAAACTTTGGCGTTTTCCTCAAAACGTCAAACTCGCAATTTTAAACGTCAAAATTGCACGTGTTTAGGCAAATAATGTGAAACAAATACCGATTGTGAAAAGAAAATGTTGCAAGAAGAGTGTTCTGCAAACCCTTAAGTTTCAGATTCAACCATCATTGGCCTTCATTTTACTAAAATATTTACAGAATATTCATTTCAAATAGACCCTTTGTCTGATGGTTTGGCTGTCAGTTTAGTTAAGTTAATGCTTTTAGTGAATTTTCGTAGAAAAAATTCACTAATGGGGAGATCCCGACTTTTGAATTTTGAAAAAATTTTTGCAAATGAGTGCGAACTAGGACCCCTAGAACCCATATCCGGGGTTAGTTTCAATTTTTATATGTTTATATATATATATATAAGTAGGTATTGCGACACTTGGGCTAGACAGGAAGTGACGTCACTGGCGCCGGCGCCACGCCCTGGCGCCGGCGCCGGCGCCACGCCCTGGCGCCGGCGCCTAGCCACGCCCTGGCGCCTGCCCCCGGCGCCTGCCCCGGCGCCTGCCCCGGCCCCGGCGCCAGCCCCGGCGCCGGCGCCCAGCCACGCCCTGGGCCAGACAGTCACATCCGTGTTATTCTGCATTCTAAGGTCATTGACCTGTCTAGGAAACTGTGACGTCACACGACTTGGGCCAGACAGTCACATGCAAACATTCCAAAGTGTCTAACCTATTACTTTAAATTATTATATTTTGAAAAAAACCATTTGGAGCAGGTGAGTTTCGAACCCCGGGCACTCAGATGGGAGGCAACGATGCTACCCGTTAAGCTAAGCAGACGCTTGTTAATTTATTGTTTTAGGTTGGTATATATATATACGACTTTTAATTACAAACAAACCATACATGTAACATAATTAAAGTTTATTATTAGACAAATGGATGATTTACAAAATAATAATTAATATTAGAGGCGGAACCAAAACGGAGGAACCAAAATGGCGGAAAATGGCGGGATGAAAGATGGCGGTCTAACCTGTGATACATTAAGCTGACATCCCTGACATTATAAAATGGCGGCTTTCGTTCTTAAAGATGGTGCGCTGATGAAGATGGTTGAAGACTCCATTATTTAAAGTTACGTCACCCCAACCTTTAGAGCCGACAAATGAGAGTGTAGACATAAGACATAATAATTAATATGTTTAATATTAGACAGACTAGAACGTCACAATTGTTATATGGGTAGGTTCTAAAAATAACACACAGAGGTCGCTGGCAAAACAAAAGAAGGAAGTTCAGAAACAAAATAGACAACAGGTTCAACCGTGAGATGTACGATGGAACCAATACATGCACGGTGTTAAGGAGGCCAAATCAAATTGGAATAGACAATAAAATGGCCACTTCCGGTCTAAACTTTTAAATCGTTATATCTTTTGAAGGACAAGTGATAGAAAGGAACTGACTTCAAAAATGTATGTTTCGTAACAAGGTCTACAAGAAAATGAGATAAAAAACTTTAAACCCTTATCGCGGAAGATCCGTGAGATGTACGAGAGAACCAACACATGCACGGTGTTAAGGAGGCCAAATCAAAGTGGAATATACAATAAAATGGCCACTTCCGGTCTAAACTTTAAATCGTTATATCTTTTCAACGACAAGTGATAGAAATGAACCGACTTCAAAAATATATCGTTTCATAACAAGCTCTACAAGAAACTGAGATAAAAAACTTTAAACCCTTATCGCGGAAGATCCGTGAGATGTACGAGAGAACCAACACATGCACGGTGTTAAGGAGGCCAAATCAAATTGGTATATACAATAAAATGGCCACTTCCGGTCTAAACTTTAAATCCTTGTATCTTTTCAACGACAAGTGATAGAAATGAACCGACTTCAAAAATATATCGTTTCATAACAAGCTCTACAAGAAACTGAGATAAAAAACTTTAAACCCTTATCGCGGAAGATCCGTGAGATGTACGATAGAACCAACACATGCACGGTGTTAAGGAGGCCAAATCAAATTGGAATATACAATAAAATGGCCACTTCCGGTCTAAACTTTAAATCGTTATAACTTTTCAACGGAAAGTGATAGAAAGGAACCGACTTCAAAAATGTATGTTTCGTAACAAGGTCTACAAGAAACTGAGATAAAAAACTTCAAACCCTTATCTCGGAAGATCGGCGAGATGTACGATAGAACCAACACATGCACGGTGTTCAGCAAGTCAAACTCTATTAACATATCCAATAAAAATGTTACTTCCGGTAGACACTTCCGGTATAGCTATTCTTAGAGCTACATACATGTGTGACACCTCAAAATAATCGTCTTGTTGAACAGAAGAAAGAAATATAGTTTTTAAGGAAATCAAAACAAGTTGTGTTAACATCTAAAAACAACACACTCTCTCTTAGACTTAATGAAGTTACTTTCAGAGAAATTTTCAAGCTTACCATGAGGACCAGTATTCAATGGCGTATTTAAATGTTGACTACATCAAGTGATGCGTGCTACAGACAAATTTTAGTACACCCTCTTAGACTTATTGAAGTTGACGGCACAGGCAGCTGTCAAGCGTACCTAACAAACCAAAGTAAATATGTCTTGAAGAACAGTCTTGAATTGCCCTAAACCAACACATCTCTATCATTTCAGAGTAACCAGTTAAACTAAGTATCTTGAAGTGTAGCTTTTATGTTTATGAGATATAAAATAAGAAAACCAAAGAGTTAATTGTCTATTACAACAACAAGTAGAAGGGGTTGACTTGGTACCTACAGCTGTTACATACTTGGTAAAAATGGGGTGCCACTAGCATTTCAGAGTAATTTTAATCATGCAACACTCTAACTGTCTTGAGATGTAGCTTTATGTGTTAATGGGTGGAAATAACAAAACTAAAGAGTTGATTGTCTATTACAACTGTCAGCTAAAGAAGCATTTAGGTAGTCGGAATACCGATATCCTAAATATTTCAAGAGTAATCTTAGTCATACAACACTCTTAACTAACTGTCTTGAGATGTGACTTTATGCGTCATTGGTTGGAAAATAAGAAAACTAAAGAGTTGATTGTCTATTACAACTGTCAGCTGAAGGAACATGTTGGGTTATCGGAATACCGATAACGCCAAATGTTCCAACCGAAGGAGCCCACTTAGAGTCATCTCCAGGGGCTCGGAATACCGATGCCCTAGAAGTGTCGGAAGCAACATTTCAATTAACACCAACAACCGCTAAATACTTGTTGGACTTTAGTATATTTGGTATTAAATTTGGCTTGTTGGATAACCAATCATTTTTATGAAAAATGCAACAATTTTTATTTCTGCGTAAATACATGTAAATTTTGTAGTCTACTATGGACAGTCAAGTCTACCTCTGGACATTTAAGTCAACCCTGGACATAATTATAACGGTGTTTAAATGCAAATAGATTGAATTATTTTGCTGGGAGTCAGGTATGGACAAGGTGTTATTAATAATAAAAACAGTGGTAAAATATAAAAATATAATATATTTACTCAAGTGTACACTACAGCAAGTTAACTAATTTGAAAATTGTCTGTCTTTACAGTAAAATGAGATCTGTCAGTTGGTGTTTGTGACCTTGGAATGTAATCTGGGTGTTATTTCCGTAGGATGACATAATTTAATTTTCGATAGTGTAAAATAAAATTAAAAAGTGTGATATATGAAAAATAAGAAAACTAAAGAGTTGATTGTCTATTACAACTGTCAGCTAAAGAAGCATTTAGGTAGCCGGAATACCGATATTCTAAATATTTCAAGAGTAATCTTAGTCATACAACACTCTTAACTAACTGTCTTGAGATGTGGCTTTATGTGTCATTGGTTGGAAAATAAGAAAACTAAAGAGTTGATTGCCTATTACAACAGTCAGCTAAAGGAACATTTGGGTTATCGGAATACCGATATGCCAAATGTTCCAACCGAAGGAGCCCACTTAGAGTCACATCTAGGGGGCCGGAATACCGGCCCCCTAGATGTGTCGGAAGCAACATCTCAACTAACGCCTACAACCGCTACATACTTGGTGGACTTTGGTGGAACACAGAAGGAACATTTGGGTTATCGGAATACCGATATGCCAAATGTTCCAACCGAAGGAGCCCACTTAGAGTCACATCTAGGGGGCCGGAATACCGGCCCCCTAGATGTGTCGGAAGCAACATCTCAACTAACGCCTACAACCGCTACATACTTGGTGGACTTTGGTGGAACACAGACTGAAAACAACTTGATATCTGGTACATATGTCTGTAAAGATAAGATATTTAATTGACATGTATTAAAGGCTTAGCGGTTTTCACTTGAGTCATCGTCATTCTAAATGTATCAGAACGAAAACCAGGTCCTTTACTCTGGTATATCTTACTCAGTAGGTGCCAGACGTCTTCGAAAACAACATTCTTTGCTTTACGAAATGGGAGATGGGCAGCCCCCTTGTCGAACCCCTCCGAGCTAAAGGTAAACCCCACTCTGTCTTCGGGATCGACATCATGGACTATATGACTCACAATATCTTTAATACGATCTTTGACCCACTTCTCTGGATCGTTGACATCGTCAGGTATATCTTGTAGTCTAAAGCATACGCTTCGTCTATCAAGTTTAAACTTCTTATTGGAGGTCACTGTATCTTCAAGTATTTGGAATGCCATTGTTTCGTGCTACACAACTGACTGTGTTGGTTAAAGGACCGAAGTTTAGCCTCGTGTTTATTAAAGACTAAAGTTTAGCAGGTACTAATTGTTTTCACATTCACTGTTGGCTACCGACTGAACCTTAGCTCCTCGTCTTAATATTCGACAAACAACACAGACAACACAACTTATTGTTTTCACCTTCACTGTTGGTTAACGACTGAACCTTAGTGGACGCTTCTGAGTCAAACAAGAAGAAAACAATTTAAAACACATCTACGATGACCATGAGGCAGCCGACATGGACTTTGAACAATTTTTAAAAATAGATGCGGCCAGGTTAGTTGATCAACCATCCAGGTCAGTCTTCACCTTTACTGTTGGCTACCGACTGAACCTTAGCGGAAGCTCCTCGTCTTAATATTCGACAAACAACACAGACAACACAACTTATTGTTTTCACCTTCACTGTTGGCTACCGACTGAACCTTAGTGGACGCTCCTCGTCTTAATATTCGACAAACAACACAGACAACACAACTTATTGTTTTCACCTTCACCGTTGGTTAACGACTGAACCTTAGTGGACGCTTCACGTCTTAATATTCAACAGACAACAACGACAGCTGTCATACAGCCGTCTGACATGACAGACAGCTGTCATACAGCTGTCATACAGCTGTCATACAGCTGTCTAACACAGCTGTCTAATACAGCTGTCTAACACAGCTGTTTAACACAGCTGTCTAACACAGCTGTCTAACACAGCTGTCTAACACAGCTGTCTAATACAGCTGTCTAACACAGCTGTTTAACACAGCTGTCTAACACAGCTGTCTAATAGGGCAGACATATGTCTGACACATGTCTAGCAGATGTGTAACAGTCACTCTTTTGCGGAACATAAGCTGAATGTTTTTAAGTCAAACAAGAAGAAAACAATTTAAAACACATCTACGATGACCATGAGGCAGCCTACATGGACTTTGAATAATTTTTAAAAATAGATGCGGCCAGGTTAGTTGATTAACCTGTCTAATAGGGCAGACATATGTCTAACACATGTCTAGCAAATGTGTAACAGTCACTCTTTTGCGGAACACAAGCTGAATGTTTTTAAGTCAAACAAGAAGAAAACAATTTAAAACACATCTACGATGACCATGAGGCAGCCTACATGGACTTTGAACAATTTTTAAAAATAGATGCGGCCAGGTTAGGTGATTAACCATCCAGGTCAGTTACAGCTGACGCTATAAATAAAAACGATGCTGGAAGCGAGTGACGTCACAAGAAACGGTGGTGCATGTGCCCAGGTTATACCGGGTTAGCTCCATGACAAGGTGGTGGACCAGTCGGGTCAGCTAAGAGTCGGGTAGTGGAATGGTCGGGTCAGTCTAAACATAAATGACCACAATTATAAGTATTATATTTCTGATACACATCATGATTGTACATTAGAGTAGAGTCTTTGAGATAACGCTGCAGCTCAACTGGTGGCTTCAAGTTTCCATATGAGTCAAAGTACACGGCTGTGTCACCACGTTTCTTAACTGCAACCCAATGACTGCCAGGTTCCTTGTTTGTTTGCAAATTCATGATAAGTGATTCATTCTTGCGTGGCCCATTGGTTGGTTGGTTGGGTGGTTGGTTAGTTGGTTGGTTGCACTTTTCATAGAAATGATTGGATATCCAACAGGCTAAATTTAGAATGAAATCTTTACAGACATATGTACCAGATATCAAGTTGTTTTCAGTCTGTGTTCCACCAAAGTCCACCAAGTATGTAGCGGTTGTAGGCGTTAGTTGAGATGTTGCTTCCGACACATCTAGGGGGCCGGTATTCCGGCCCCCTAGATGTGACTCTAAGTGGGCTCCTTCGGTTGGAACATTTGGCATATCGGTATTCCGATAACCCAAATGTTCCTTTAGCTGACTGTTGTAATAGGCAATCAACCCGAGCCCCTGGAGATGACTCTAAGTGGGCTCCTTCGGTTGGAACATTTGGCGTTATCGGTATTCCGATAACCCAACATGTTCCTTCAGCTGACAGTTGTAATAGACAATCAACTCTTTAGTTTTCTTATTTTCCAACCAATGACACATAAAGTCACATCTCAAGACAGTTAGTTAAGAGTGTTGTATGACTAAGATTACTCTTGAAATATTTAGGATATCGGTATTCCGGCTACCTAAATGCTTCTTTAGCTGACAGTTGTAATAGACAATCAACTCTTTAGTTTTGTTATTTCCACCCATTAACACATAAAGCTACATCTCAAGACAGTTAGAGTGTTGCATGATTAAAATTACTCTGAAATGCTAGTGGCACCCCATTTTTTACCAAGTATGTAACAGCTGTAGGTACCAAGTCAACCCCTTCTACTTGTTGTTGTAATAGACAATTAACTCTTTGGTTTTCTTATTTTATATCTCATAAACATAAAAGCTACACTTCAAGATACTTAGTTTAACTGGTTACTCTGA
Source organism: Tillus elongatus (assembly GCA_964006375.1). Taxonomy (NCBI): domain Eukaryota; kingdom Metazoa; phylum Arthropoda; class Insecta; order Coleoptera; family Cleridae; genus Tillus; species Tillus elongatus. The sequence continues at coordinate 73,805,715 of OZ023266.1, read as the reverse complement.
AATGATAGAGATGTGTTGGTTTAGGGCAATTCAAGACTGTTCTTCAAGACATATTTACTTTGGTTTGTTAGGTACGCTTGACAGCTGCCTGTGCCGTCAACTTCAATAAGTCTAAGAGGGTGTACTAAAATTTGTCTGTAGCACGCATCACTTGATGTAGTCAACATTTAAATACGCCATTGAATACTGGTCCTCATGGTAAGCTTGAAAATTTCTCTGAAAGTAACTTCATTAAGTCTAAGAGAGAGTGTGTTGTTTTTAGATGACGCTTGACAGCTGCCTGTGCCGTCAACTTCAATAAGTCTAAGAGGGTGTACTAAAATTTGTCTGTAGCACGCATCACTTGATGTAGTCAACATTTAAATACGCCATTGAATACTGGTCCTCATGGTAAGCTTGAAAATTTCTCTGAAAGTAACTTCATTAAGTCTAAGAGAGAGTGTGTTGTTTTTAGATGTTAACACAACTTGTTTTGATTTCCTTAAAAACTATATTTCTTTCTTCTGTTCAACAAGACGATTATTTTGAGGTGTCACACATGTATGTAGCTCTAAGAATAGCTATACCGGAAGTGTCTACCGGAAGTAACATTTTTATTGGATATGTTAATAGAGTTTGACTTGCTGAACACCGTGCATGTGTTGGTTCTATCGTACATCTCGCCGATCTTCCGAGATAAGGGTTTGAAGTTTTTTATCTCAGTTTCTTGTAGACCTTGTTACGAAACATACATTTTTGAAGTCGGTTCCTTTCTATCACTTTCCGTTGAAAAGTTATAACGATTTAAAGTTTAGACCGGAAGTGGCCATTTTATTGTATATTCCAATTTGATTTGGCCTCCTTAACACCGTGCATGTGTTGGTTCTATCGTACATCTCACGGATCTTCCGCGATAAGGGTTTAAAGTTTTTTATCTCAGTTTCTTGTAGAGCTTGTTATGAAACGATATATTTTTGAAGTCGGTTCATTTCTATCACTTGTCGTTGAAAAGATACAAGGATTTAAAGTTTAGACCGGAAGTGGCCATTTTATTGTATATACCAATTTGATTTGGCCTCCTTAACACCGTGCATGTGTTGGTTCTCTCGTACATCTCACGGATCTTCCGCGATAAGGGTTTAAAGTTTTTTATCTCAGTTTCTTGTAGAGCTTGTTATGAAACGATATATTTTTGAAGTCGGTTCATTTCTATCACTTGTCGTTGAAAAGATATAACGATTTAAAGTTTAGACCGGAAGTGGCCATTTTATTGTATATTCCACTTTGATTTGGCCTCCTTAACACCGTGCATGTGTTGGTTCTCTCGTACATCTCACGGATCTTCCGCGATAAGGGTTTAAAGTTTTTTATCTCATTTTCTTGTAGACCTTGTTACGAAACATACATTTTTGAAGTCAGTTCCTTTCTATCACTTGTCCTTCAAAAGATATAACGATTTAAAAGTTTAGACCGGAAGTGGCCATTTTATTGTCTATTCCAATTTGATTTGGCCTCCTTAACACCGTGCATGTATTGGTTCCATCGTACATCTCACGGTTGAACCTGTTGTCTATTTTGTTTCTGAACTTCCTTCTTTTGTTTTGCCAGCGACCTCTGTGTGTTATTTTTAGAACCTACCCATATAACAATTGTGACGTTCTAGTCTGTCTAATATTAAACATATTAATTATTATGTCTTATGTCTACACTCTCATTTGTCGGCTCTAAAGGTTGGGGTGACGTAACTTTAAATAATGGAGTCTTCAACCATCTTCATCAGCGCACCATCTTTAAGAACGAAAGCCGCCATTTTATAATGTCAGGGATGTCAGCTTAATGTATCACAGGTTAGACCGCCATCTTTCATCCCGCCATTTTCCGCCATTTTGGTTCCTCCGTTTTGGTTCCGCCTCTAATATTAATTATTATTTTGTAAATCATCCATTTGTCTAATAATAAACTTTAATTATGTTACATGTATGGTTTGTTTGTAATTAAAAGTCGTATATATATATACCAACCTAAAACAATAAATTAACAAGCGTCTGCTTAGCTTAACGGGTAGCATCGTTGCCTCCCATCTGAGTGCCCGGGGTTCGAAACTCACCTGCTCCAAATGGTTTTTTTCAAAATATAATAATTTAAAGTAATAGGTTAGACACTTTGGAATGTTTGCATGTGACTGTCTGGCCCAAGTCGTGTGACGTCACAGTTTCCTAGACAGGTCAATGACCTTAGAATGCAGAATAACACGGATGTGACTGTCTGGCCCAGGGCGTGGCTGGGCGCCGGCGCCGGGGCTGGCGCCGGGGCCGGGGCAGGCGCCGGGGCAGGCGCCGGGGGCAGGCGCCAGGGCGTGGCTAGGCGCCGGCGCCAGGGCGTGGCGCCGGCGCCAGTGACGTCACTTCCTGTCTAGCCCAAGTGTCGCAATACCTACTTATATATATATATATATATATATATATATATATATATATATATATATATATATATATATATATATATATATATATATATATATATATATATATATATATATATATATATATATATATATATATATATATATATATATATATATATATATATATATATATATATATGTATCACACCGATAACTCAAAAAATAATGGGCCGATTTTGATAAAATTTGGCATGTACGTTTTTTTTGTAAATAGCTTGGATAAGTTCGTTAGTCAGGAAAATCGGACGAGGTTTTCCGGGAAAATTTTGAGTTTTCATTCGAAAAAAATTCTTCTCTCAAAAAGTAATAAGACGATTTTAATAAAATTTGGCATGTACCTTTCTTTTATAAATGGCCTTGATAAGTTTGTTAGCCAGGAAAATCGGAAGAGGTTTTCCGGGAAAATTTTGAGTTTTCATTCAAAAAAAAATTTTATCTCAAAGAATAATGGGCCTATTTTGATAAAATTTTGCATGTACCTTCCTTTTGTAAATGTCTTTGATAAATTAGTGAATCAGAAAAATCGGACGAGGTTTTCCGGAAAAATTTTGAGTTTTCATTTGAAATAATTTTTATCTTAAGAAATACAAACTCTATGATAACCAAATTTGGTAGGTACGTTTACGATATAAAAAGTAAACTATACGCCAAAATTTAGATTTCTATGTTAGAAGAAAAAAAAGTTATAATAAAATATTTTGTGCCAGATCATTTTTATGAAAATTCACTACCATAACGCACTTGCTGCGTCTTCGACTTTTTTTTGGATATTTATTCGTAGGTTTAGTGAAGTTTATGGTTTAACGGTCTATAATTTTTTTAGCTAATTTTCGTAGAACAAATTTGTTAATGCATTTATGCATTTTTTATCGAAATATGATGCGTTTATGAGAAAAAAATCTGGGCGCAGTAAGTGCGTTTTGGTAGCGAATTTTCGCTAAATTTGCAGATTAACTCCCGAACGCTTTTCAAAAAACTGTTTTCAGAAACCTGCCTAGAACCCCCCCCCCCCCCTCTGAATTCACAAACCCCAAGAAAAATTTCTTGTTCACACCCCCCAAGTATGTTACGGGACCAGGAGCGAGTAGGGGCGCTGGGCGGGGTAGGTAGTAAAAAGGAAATATGAGCAGAAAATTCGAATAAAGCGGGCTTGAAAGCTGTCTTTGTCACATCTTGAAGCCATATCCGCCTTAAACCCTGCTTACCCCGCACAGTACCCCTATTCACTCCCAGTCCCATAACTTCCTTGGGGGTGTGAACAAGAAATGTTTCTTGTGGTTTGTGCATCCAGGTGGGGTCCTAGTAATGTTTCTGAAAACAATTTGTTGAAAAGCGTTCGGGAGCTAATCTGCAAATTTACCGAATTTTCATTAAATACTTCAAATTTCAGTCACTCAATTTGCTATTAACGTAAGCTTTGTTGGTTAGAAAACCAACATTTAAATTTAATTTTGGAAAATTTTTGTATATTTTCAAACCATAAGTAATTTTGATAAAATATGGTACATTGTTTCTACTACGTAGGTTATACCGGTAATCAGATTGATGCCTGCTCGCATTTGCTGTTAAAAACAGTTTTATGGAAATTCACTTCCATAACACATTTGCTGCATCTAGACTTTTGAAAAATGTTTATATATTTTCAAACAATAAATTTATTTCGATGAAATATGGTACATTGTTTCTACTATATAGGCAACCAAGTTTGATGCCTGCTTTCATCAAAGAAAGACATTTGCTATTAAAAATATTTTAAAGAAAATTCGCTACCATAACACACTTGCTGCGTCCAGAGATTTTTAAGTTTTTCATTCAATTCTAACAGCAGAGCGGATTGACTTTTTAGCGAGTTTTCCAAGAAAAATGTTAAACCTAGATTAACTTTCACAGAAAAACAAGACGAAAAGCTGTAAGTAATTATATCGAATATGATAATTCATGTTTATATTTTCATAATATTATGTCATGGATAAATTGTTTTCATAATTGTCTAATGAAACTGCAAAGTGACAGACTAAATAACCTAATTGTTTCTGACAACTTACGACATGCAAATGTGTGTTTTTCAGCTTAAATTTCCCTTTGTTTCCACCGGTTTCTAATCTCAGTGGAAAATTAATAACTTTTTTAACTTTGCAGTTTTAGGTGCAATTTTAATAACATGTTACATAATTTTAAATTTTTGTTTTATCACCAAATTTTCATGCAACAAATTTTTAGTCAGTTTTCGTACTAAATTTTGTTTTCGTAAAGAATTTGTTTTTTGATCAAATTTTTATGAAATTTTGTTTTAACGACGTATTATGAAAAATTTAGTTCAGTAAATTTTCATATATAGCATTTATTGCGAACTTTCGGAAAAAATGTATATAATTTTCGTGTAACATAATTTTAGCCAATTTTTATGAACAAAATTGGTCAGTTTTCGTGAAGAATATTGTTAGTATAATTTCGCGCGAATGGTGTAAACATCGCAGCCAAAATACCAACATTAGTATAATTTTTTAGAGGATTGTAATAAATATCTACATATATTTTGGCAGGTTTATTTTTTGTGTAAATTGTTTGGGTACGTTCGTTGTCCAGGTAAATCGGACCAGTTTTTCCGGGAAAATTGTAAGTTTTTGTATCTTTTCAAATAACAACATGATTTTGGTGAAATTTGATGCATAGGTTTCTACCATAAAGGTTATACTATACTATTTTTACGATAAAAACAGAAAGAAATAATTTTTAGTAATTAAAGGTAGGCAAAACACGAATGTAAAGTCTCAAAGCCGATTCATATATTACATTGCAGCGGAAATAAAAAAAAAATTCTTTTATAAGTTGGAAACCCTTTACGATGTTATTAAACGCAAAAATTGTTGTGCCGACTAACGTGAATTAATCATTGTTCGTCTATCTGTGACGTATATCTTATTAAACATTTAAAACAGTTCTTTTTAGGATTGATACAGGTTCCGTTATCGTTATTTGTTGCATAAACTGTTACAAAGCCCCGGATCTTGGATGTTTTCGAGGCGAGGCGTAAACTTAAAACTGCCGCACTCTCCATACCCCTTAAAGTTTTTCTATCAAGTTCTATTTTTTTTCAGTTCTTCAGTCGACATATCCAATATTTCACGTCTGTTAAGAAATGCAAAATTAAAACTTAGTCACCCCGACAGCACACAGACATCCCACGGGCATCCGAAGGACATCCTCCCTGATTATTTGGACGTTAAACAGACGTACCTCGTCGTCCAAAGGATGTCCAACGGGCATCCGCCGGACTTACGAATGTCACAAATTGGGATGTCCACAGGACGTCCGTCTGGAATGTCCCTGGAATGTCCTTCTAGGGCGTTCCTCTGGGGTGTTTATAACATGCCTAGTGATAGTACTACATAAAAACAAGTATTTATATTGATTTCTTATTCTACGTAAAAACAAGTATTTATATTGACTTCTTAGATACAAAGAAAACGAAAGGGGATTTTTAAGTCAAGAACTGCCAGATTAGGAGTGTTTAGCTGGTCAGATGCAAAGTGAAAATAAAGAGCTTGGATTAAAGGTGCCGCACAATTCAATGACGTTTTGTTCTTAATGGACCTTGAAATATAAACACTTTCAAAAGCATCAAGCATAGTTTAATAGTGTTACAAAGCACTTCAATAGACGTAGGTGCGGTGTTGCCACATATCCAGAACTTCCCCAACATCTGGGAATTTTTGCACAATCTGGCAACACCGCCTCCCCACCCCTGGGGGTGCCTGGGGTGACCCCCCTCAGGCGAAGTCTCAACCCTCTAGGACCAGAAATAACGAAGTTACCAACTTGTACCCCGTCGGAACGGATAACTGAGGTCTGCACATTCTGAACACCCTGTATGCGCATAGAACCCTTACACCCTGTACACGCAGAAAGATCTTATATTACGAGAAACACCTCTTGTGTAACATAGGAGTGATGACCACATTTGGATCATCCTGTATATGCATCCCCCTGTATACACACGGGACCGATCTGTATTCACAGAGCCTTCTAGTAAAAGAAGGTCCTGGAAAATTCTGGAATGGAACGCTCCAGAAAGTGGTGGAAGGTACGGCGAATATATAAACGCGAAAGCAAGCCAGTAGAGTTCAGTTAGAGAATGTTGAACTGACTCGAAGAAGCAGTAACTAGTGTGAAGTGTTATAGAGTAGCGACTGTAGTTTCAGTGTATTAGTGACTTTTGTACAAATTAGTGACTGTAAGGCCAGATAAACTAAGTGTTTTGTGAGAGAGATTCTAGAACTTTTATTGTATCCATATTTAGAGAGTAAATAAAGTTGTTTTGTTAAAATTTAAAGTCTCACTTATCCAGAACCCGGAGAAAACGCAACAATTTGGTGTCAGAAGTGTGGGATAAGTGAGTGAAGAAGTGAACAAGCTAGCTAGCTGTAAATGGTAAACACCAGATCGACTGACTACGACGAGATGGCTGAAATCAAAGAGTTGATGGACTTACTGAAAAGACAACGCGAAGAAGACGAAAAACGGCGACAAGAAGCAGAAAGAAGACGGCGCGAAGAAGACGAGAGAAGACAAGAGGAAGAACAACGGCGGCAAGAAGATAAAGATGACCTCAAGAGGCAACGCGAAGAAGACGAACAACGGCGACAAGAAGATGAAAGAAGACGACGCGAAGAAGACGAACAGCGGCGACAAGAAGATAAAGATGACCTCAAGAGGCAACGCGAAGAAGACGAACAACGGCGACAAGAAGATGAAAGAAGACGACGCGAAGAAGACGAACAGCGGCGACAAGAAGATAAAGAAGACCTCAAGAGGCAGCGCGAAGAGGACGAACAACGGCGCCAAGAAGATGAAAGAAGACGGCGCGAAGAAGACGAGAGAAGGCGACAAGAAGATAAAGAAGACCTCCGAAGTATGTTCCACAATATGAGAATCGATGTAAATGAAGAAATTGAACAGATCAACGAACAAATAGAAAATGTGGACAAGAAAGTAGAAAATGTGGACAAGAAAGTAGAAAATATGGACAATAAAATAGGAGTGGTGAACAGTAAAGTGGAAAATGCAACAGAGGATTGGAACAAACGATGGGAAGAAGTTGAAGGGTTGAAAGAACAAATGAAGATGATGATGAAAGGCACAGAAGTCAGACATAGAGAACTGACAGAACAGGTGATGGGCCAGACTGATAGAACTCAACCAAGAGGAGTTACTGGAATGTCCCCAGTTCAAAATCGTCCGGAAGGAAATATGCCAATCGTGCAGCAGCCTCATAGAACCTTGAAGCCGCCGACTTTTGACGGAGAAACATCGTGGCCCATGTACAGGAGGCAGTTTGAAGCGGCAGCTCTCAGCAATGGGTGAAGCGAACAACAGGCAGCAACTGCTCTAATTCTCTCGCTTCGAGGTAAAGCCCTAGAAATCCTCCAGAACATCCCGGAGTCGAAACAGCAAAACTACTTAACAGTGATACAGGCCCTATATTTGAGATATGGTAACAAGTACATGAGCCAGGTCTACCAGACACAACTAAAGTCAAGGGCCCAGAAGCCAAATGAGACGCTGCAAGAATTTAGTGCCGAAGTGGAGAAACTTGTGCGACTGGCATATCCCCAAGCCCAAGAAGAATTTGTCAACCAGATAACCGTCCAGACCTTCATCGATGGGGTACTTGACAATGAAATGCAACAAGCTTTAAGGCTCGGAAGGTTCAAAACACTTACGGATTGCGTAATTTATGGCTTGAAATTTGAAGCAGTGAAGAATGCATCCCAACCTCGCCGCAACAGGCTGCGCGAAGTGAAGGAGATAGAGGACTTTGCAGACAAGACAGCGGAACTAAGGCAAGAAATGAAAATGATAAAAGAAGCCATAAGCAAGCTCACTGTACCGGTTGGGGCACGTAGGACGAAAGCAGATTGGTCAGACATAGAATGTTACAAGTGTGGTAGGAAAGGGCACATAAGTAGGCAGTGCTCACAAACCCAACAGGTGGCTCGCAGAAGACAAGAATACACCAACAGGGAGCGCCATCAGGGAAAACGACCTGACGCCAGTGTAGGTGGGCGACACGTGGCATGCGAGACCCAAGGCACCAAGGTCAGGGTCTCCACTATCCGACGCTACCGCGAGAGCCTCGTTATACCTGGCAGCATAGACGGAAGACAATGCAGTTTCACCATCGATACTGGTGCCACTAGATCCGTTGTACGTCCAGACATGTTGCCAAACAGGTCGGCACTCACGACCAACAAACAGCCTGTGTTGGAGACGGCAAAAGGAGATAGGATACCTGTGCATGGAGAAGCCACTGTTTACATTAGGCTGGGCAGTACTGAGCTACAGGTAAGGGCTGTCGTCGCAGAAATCGTGGACGAATTTATTCTGGGCCTGGATTTAATGGAAGAGTTCGATGTCCTCTCAGTAGACTTCCAGAATAATATCTTGAGAATCGGTAACGAAGAATTGTATTTGTCTCCAACGGCAGGCGAAGCTAATCTCAGGGTGAGACTTATTGTCGACGAGGATACACGGATTCCTGGTAACAGTGAGAAGATTGTCAGAGCCAGACTAGAGAAGAAACTTGATGATATGCCTGCTCTCATAGCGGAGCCCCTAAAAGATAGACATGATGGTGCCCTCGTCGCACGATGCTTAGTAGACCCGAAGAGGACAATACCCATAAGAGTGGCTAACGTGCAAACTAACAGGGTCACATTGAAGAAAGGTGAGGTTATCGCCACTTGCGAACCCATTGACCGAGTGACGTTGTCCAAAAACGTGACACCCACTGCATTAGACAGAAGACTCCCAGTAGAATTAGTAGAGCGGTTCAAGAATTCATGGGGCCAATTGAACAATATGGAGATGGAGATGGCACTGAAGTTCGTATTGGAGGAGGTCGATATTTTCGCTCAAGATAAAATCACAGGTCGTACGAGTCTAGTGCAACACAGAATTAATACTGGCGACGCAAGACCAATTAGACAGCCGCCGAGAAGAATGCCTTTTGCCAAGCAATCAGAAATCAAGGCGATGGTTAACGAAATGCTGGAAGATGGTGTGATTGAGGAATCTAATAGTCCTTGGTCGTCCCCAGTAGTTTTGGTCACCAAGTAAGACGGCACTATGAGATTTTGCGTGGACTATAGGAAGCTGAATGATGTCACCAAGAAAGACAGAAAGACAGTTATATATTTCCTGCCCCGGATCGACGACACTTTGAACACTTTGGCCGGATCAAAGTGGTTCTCTACATTAGACCTGAAAAGTGGCTACTGGCAAGTAGAACTCCATAAAGACGATAAGGAGAAGACTGCTTTTTCAACCGGGAATGGGTTGTACCAATTCAAGGTTATGCCATTCGGCTTATGTAATGCTCCTGCCACCTTCGAGCGACTAATGGAGTTAGTGCTGAGAGGACTGACATGGGAAACATGCCTGGTGTATCTCGACGATGTCATGGTGATTGGAAGGACGTTCGATGAACACCTGTCGAATCTGAAGCAAGTTTTCTCCAGGCTGAGAGGTGCCAATCTGCAACTCAATCCCAAGAAATGCGTCCTCTTCCAGAAGAAAGTGAGTTTCCTCGGACATGTCGTTTCTGAAAAAGGGATAGAAACTGATCCAGAGAAAATAAAGGCAGTAAGAGACTGGCCTGTGCCGAAGAACAAACATGAGGTCAGAAGTTTTCTGGGACTTTGCAGCTACTACCGACGCTTTGTGAAGTACTTCAGCAGCATTGCGAAACCTCTGCATAGCCTGACTGAAAATAAGGTCGAGTTCATCTCTGGTCACCAGATTGCCAAGAGTCTTTTAGAGAACTTAAACATCGTCTTCTCACTGCTCCTATACTGGCTTATCCTCAGGACGAAGGACTGTTCAACTGGACACCGATGCTTCCCAGTATGGCATTGGGGCAGTACTCTCGCAGCTCCAAGCCGGAGAAGAAGTTGTGATAGGCTACTTCAGCAAAACGTTCGGAAAAGCAGAAAGGAATTACTGTGTAACCCGGAAAGAACTGCTGGCAGTTGTAAGATCCATCGAACATTTACACAGCTTCCTGTACGGAAGGACATTCCGCGTGAGGTCAGAACACTGCTCTGCAATGGCTTCTGAACTTTAGAAATCCCGAAGGACAGATAGCACGATGGATAGAGAAACTGCAGAGCTACGACTTCCGGATTGAACATCGAAGAGGAAGAAGTCACGCCAATGCAGACAGCCTGTCAAGAAAACCATGTTCAGTGCATGAATGTAAATTTTGCGAGAGACAAGAGAACAAAGAGATCGACAAAGTAACTCATCAGATCAAACAACTGGTGATGGAACAGGAGAATAACACCGATCTAGACGTAAATCTTGAATACATCAGAGACGCACAGAAGACAGATCCAGACTTGAAAAGTATTAGAGAATGGCTCGAAAAGGGTAAAAGACCTGAGTGGCACGATGTGTCCCGGCTTGGGGCAGAGGTTAAAGGCTACTGGCTACAGTGGGACTCCTTGTGCCTAAAGAATGACTTGATCACTCGAAAATGGGAAACTGTCGATGGTAGAGACTGTATATACCAGACTGTTGTGCCAAGTGAGTGCATAGACAGTGTTCTTCATGAGTTACACAATAGTAGAAGTGGAGGCCACTTTGGGGTCAACAGGACTCTCGCCAGAGTCAGGGACCGCTTCTATTGGATAAATTGCCGAAGAAGCGTGGAAGAATGGTGCAAACGGTGTGACCAGTGTGCTTCAAAGAAAGGACCAAAGACGCGATCCAGAGGAAAAATGATGCAGTACATCTCAGGTACACCGTGGAAAAGAGTTGCCGTAGGCATCGCAGGACCTTTTCCAATCACAGAGTCTGGGAACAGATACATAATGGTGGAGATGGACTACTTCTCGAAATGGCCTGAAGTTGCGCCGATCCCCAACCAAGAGGCAACGACCGTAGCAGAAGCCCTGATGGAAAATGTCATATCACGGCATGGCGTACCCTTGGAGATTCACACCGACCAGGGCCGGAATTTCGAATCAGAGGTCTGGAAGAGCCTAATGGACTTGCTAGGCATAAAGAAAACAAGAACAACGCCACTCCACCCTCAATCAGACGGCATGGTAGAACGGCATAACAGGACCATCAATCAGTATCTTGCTATGTTTGTCGACGAGAATCAGAGAACCTGGGACAAGCTGATACCTCTGTTCCTCCTAGATTACAGAAGCTCTCAGCATGAATCTACCGGCTACACTCCATCCATGATGTTGACCGGCAGAGAGATGCGGTTACCAATCGACATGACGAGACCACCATCGAACGAGGACATAGCGGACCTAGCTACGTTACCTGAGTATGTCGCCGATCTAGAAGGAAAACTACGCACCATACACAGATGTGTCAGAGATAGGCTCCTCTTAAGCAGTGACCGGATGAAGATGCGCCTGGATCGCAGAGCAACACCCCATACATTCAAGGACGGTGACGCAGTGTGGCTGTACCAACCAACAAGGAGAAAGGGCCTCAGTCCCAAACTTCAGAAACCATGGGAAGGGCCACACTTGGTGACTAAGAAAATTAACGACCTAGTGTACAGAATCCAGCTGTCTCCAAGAACTAAACCCAAAGTTGTTCACATAGAAAGGTTGAGTCCCTATCGGGGCAACGAACCCCCAAGTTGGCGGCCGGTAAATACTGTTCGGGACGAACAGTCTTAAGGAGGGGGGCAGTGTTACAAAGCACTTCAATAGACGTAGGTGCAGTGTTGCCACATATCCAGAACTTCCCCAACATCTGGGAATTTTTGCACAATCTGGCAACACCGCAGTAGGTATTGGGCCACTTTGGACAGACAGTGACGTCACATGTGGTTAAGTATGGGATCTGCATTACCGACATGACAGTTGACAGTTGACAGCTGCCAGTTACCGACATGACAGTTGACAGTTGACAGCTGCCAGTTACCGACATGACAGTTGACAGTTGACAGCTGCCAGTTACCGACCCAACAGTATATAGATAGGGGGGCCCCGCCCACAAGGACTCCGTCCCTTCCAAGATGGCGGACCCAAGATGGCTTCCAATGTAACCTGCATTCTAAGGTCATTGACCTGTCTTTGGCCAGACAGTGACGTCACACGACTTGGGCCAGACAGTCACATGCAAACATTCCAAAGTGTCTAACCTATTACTTTAAATTATTATATTTTGAAAAAAACCATTTGGAGCAGGTGAGTTTCGAACCCCGGGCACTCAGATGGGAGGCAACGATGCTACCCATTAGGCTAAGCAGACGCTTGTTAATTTATTGTTTTAGGCTAGTATATATATACGACTTTTAATTACAAACAAACCATACATGTAACATAATTAAAGTTTATTATTAGACAAATGGATGATTTACAAAATAATAATTAATATTAGAGGCGGAACCAAAACGGAGGAACCAAAATGGCGGAAAATGGCGGGATGAAAGATGGCGGTCTAACCTGTGATACATTAAGCTGACATCCCTGACATTATAAAATGGCGGCTTTCGTTCTTAAAGATGGTGCGCTGATGAAGATGGTTGAAGACTCCATTATTTAAAGTTACGTCACCCCAACCTTTAGAGCCGACAAATGAGAGTGTAGACATAAGACATAATAATTAATATGTTTAATATTAGACAGACTAGAACGTCACAATTGTTATATGGGTAGGTTCTAAAAATAACACACAGAGGTCGCTGGCAAAACAAAAGAAGGAAGTTCAGAAACAAAATAGACAACAGGTTCAACCGTGAGATGTACGATAGAACCAACACATGCACGGTGTTAAGGAGGCCAAATCAAATTGGAATATACAATAAAATGGCCACTTCCGGTCTAAACTTTAAATCGTTATATCTTTTGAAGGACAAGTGATAGAAAGGAACTGACTTCAAAAATGTATGTTTCGTAACAAGGTCTACAAGAAAATGAGATAAAAAACTTTAAACCCTTATCGCGGAAGATCCGTGAGATGTACGAGAGAACCAACACATGCACGGTGTTAAGGAGGCCAAATCAAAGTGGAATATACAATAAAATGGCCACTTCCGGTCTAAACTTTAAATCCTTGTATCTTTTCAATGGAAAGTGATAGAAAGGAACTATCTTCAAAAATGTATGTTTCGTAACAAGCTCTACAAGAAACTGAGATAAAAAAAATTTAAACCCTTATCGCGGAAGATCCGTGAGATGTACGAGAGAACCAACACATGCACGGTGTTAAGGAGGCCAAATCAAATTGGTATATACAATAAAATGGCCACTTCCGGTCTAAACTTTAAATCGTTATATCTTTTCAACGGAAAGTGATAGAAATGAACCGACTTCAAAAATATATCGTTTCATAACAAGCTCTACAAGAAACTGAGATAAAAAACTTTAAACCCTTATCGCGGAAGATCCGTGAGATGTACGATAGAACCAACACATGCACGGTGTTAAGGAGGTCAAATCAAATTGGAATATACAATAAAATGGCCACTTCCGGTCTAAACTTTAAATCGTTATATCTTTTCAACGGAAAGTGATAGAAAGGAACCGACTTCAAAAATGTATGTTTCGTAACAAGGTCTACAAGAAACTGAGATAAAAAACTTCAAACCCTTATCTCGGAAGATCGGCGAGATGTACGATAGAACCAACACATGCACGGTGTTCAGCAAGTCAAACTCTATTAACATATCCAATAAAAATGTTACTTCCGGTAGACACTTCCGGTATAGCTATTCTTAGAGCTACATACATGTGTGACACCTCAAAATAATCGTCTTGTTGAACAGAAGAAAGAAATATAGTTTTTAAGGAAATCAAAACAAGTTGTGTTAACATCTAAAAACAACACACTCTCTCTTAGACTTAATGAAGTTACTTTCAGAGAAATTTTCAAGCTTACCATGAGGACCAGTATTCAATGGCGTATTTAAATGTTGACTACATCAAGTGATGCGTGCTACAGACAAATTTTAGTACACCCTCTTAGACTTATTGAAGTTCACGGCACAGGCAGCTGTCAAGCGTACCTAACAAACCAAAGTAAATATGTCTTGAAGAACAGTCTTCAATTGCCCTAAACCAACACATCTCTATCATTTCAGAGTAATCTTAGCCATGTGACCAGTTAAACTAAGTATCTTGAAGTGTAGCTTTTATGTTTATGAGATATAAAATAAGAAAACCAAAGAGTTAATTGTCTATTACAACAACAAGCAGAAGGGGTTGACTTGGTACCTACAGCTGCTACATACTTGGTAAAAATGGGGTGCCACTAGCATTTCAGAGTAATTTTAATCATGCAACACTCTAACTGTCTTGAGATGTAGCTTTATGTGTTAATGGGTGGAAATAACAAAACTAAAGAGTTGATTGTCTATTACAACTGTCAGCTAAAGAAGCATTTAGGTAGCCGGAATACCGATATCCTAAATATTTCAAGAGTAATCTTAGTCATACAACACTCTTAACTAACTGTCTTGAGATGTGGCTTTATGTGTCATTGGTTGGAAAATAAGAAAACTAAAGAGTTGATTGCCTATTACAACAGTCAGCTGAAGGAACATTTGGGTTATCGGAATACCGATATGCCAAATGTTCCAACCGAAGGAGCCCACTTAGAGTCATCTCCAGGGGCTCGGAATACCGATGCCCTAGAAGTGTCGGAAGCAACATTTCAATTAACACCAACAACCGCTAAATACTTGTTGGACTTTAGTATATTTGGTATTAAATTTGGCTTGTTGGATAACCAATCATTTTTATGAAAAATGCAACAATTTTTATTTCTGCGTAAATACATGTAAATTTTGTAGTCTACTATGGACAGTCAAGTCTACCTCTGGACATTTAAGTCAACCCTGGACATAATTATAACGGTGTTTAAATGCAAATAGATTGAATTATTTTGCTGGGAGTCAGGTATGGACAAGGTGTTATTAATAATAAAAACAGTGGTAAAATATAAAAATATAATATATTTACTCAAGTGTACACTACAGCAAGTTAACTAATTTGAAAATTGTCTGTCTTTACAGTAAAATGAGATCTGTCAGTTGGTGTTTGTGACCTTGGAATGTAATCTGGGTGTTATTTCCGTAGGATGATAGCATCCCAGCATTCGTGTTTGAGCTTGTCTAGAATACAGCTGTTGGCAGTTGTCATATCTGGTAGGATGACATCATCATCATCATTATACGTGTTTGAGCTTGTTGGCAGCTCTCGTTTCCGGTTAGTGACCTATACGAACATAACAGTCTATGTACCAACCAACCAATCAACCAACTGTTTTTGAGGTGTAGCCTTTATGTATGTATGTATGTAATTTAATTTTCGATAGTGTAAAATAAATTAAAAAGTGTGATATATGAAAAAATAAGAAAACTAAAGAGTTGATTGTCTATTACAACTGTCAGCTAAAGAAGCATTTAGGTAGCCGGAATACCGATATTCTAAATATTTCAAGAGTAATCTTAGTCATACAACACTCTTAACTAACTGTCTTGAGATGTGGCTTTATGTGTCATTGGTTGGAAAATAAGAAAACTAAAGAGTTGATTGCCTATTACAACAGTCAGCTAAAGGAACATTTGGGTTATCGGAATACCGATATGCCAAATGTTCCAACCGAAGGAGCCCACTTAGAGTCACATCTAGGGGGCCGGAATACCGGCCCCCTAGATGTGCCGGAAGCAACATCTCAACTAACGCCTACAACCGCTACATACTTGGTGGACTTTGGTGGAACACAGACTGAAAACAACTTGATATCTGGTACATATGTCTGTAAAGATTTCATTCTAAATTTAGCCTGTTGGATATCCAATCATTTCTATGAAAAGTGCAACCAACCAACTAACCAACCACCCAACCAACCAACCAATGGGCCACGCAAGAATGAATCACTTATCATGAATTTGCAAACAAACAAGGAACCTGGCAGTCATTGGGTTGCAGTTAAGAAACGTGGTGACACAGCCGTGTACTTTGACTCATATGGAAACTTGAAGCCACCAGTTGAGCTGCAGCGTTACCTTAAAGACTCTACTCTAATGTACAATCATGATGTGTATCAGAAATATAATACTTATAATTGTGGTCATTTATGTTTAGACTGACCCGACCATTCCACCACCCGACTCTTAGCTGACCCGACTGGTCCACCACCTTGTCATGGAGCTAACCCGGTATAACCTGGGCACATGCACCACCGTTTCTTGTGACGTCACTCGCTTCCAGCATCGTTTTTATTTATAGCGTCAGCTGTAACTGACCTGGATGGTTAATCACCTAACCTGGCCGCATCTATTTTTAAAAATTGTTCAAAGTCCATGTAGGCTGCCTCATGGTCATCGTAGATGTGTTTTAAATTGTTTTCTTCTTGTTTGACTTAAAAACATTCAGCTTGTGTTCCGCAAAAGAGTGACTGTTACACATTTGCTAGACATATCTATTTTTAAAAATTATTCAAAGTCCATGTAGGCTGCCTCATGGTCATCGTAGATGTGTTTTAAATTGTTTTCTTCTTGTTTGACTTAAAAACATTCAGCTTATGTTCCGCAAAAGAGTGACTGTTACACATCTGCTAGACATGTGTCAGACATATGTCTGCCCTATTAGACAGCTGTGTTAGACAGCTGTGTTAAACAGCTGTGTTAGACAGCTGTATTAGACAGCTGTGTTAGACAGCTGTGTTAGACAGCTGTGTTAGACAGCTGTGTTAGACAGCTGTGTTAGACAGCTGTGTTAGACAGCTGTATTAGACAGCTGTGTTAGACAGCTGTATTAGACAGCTGTGTTAGACAGCTGTGTTAGACAGCTGTGTTAGACAGCTGTATGACAGCTGTCTGTCATGTCAGACGGCTGTATGACAGCTGTCGTTGTTGTCTGTTGAATATTAAGACGTGAAGCGTCCACTAAGGTTCAGTCGTTAACCAACAGTGAAGGTGAAAACAATAAGTTGTGTTGTCTGTGTTGTTTTGTCGAATATTAAGACGAGGAGCGTCCGCTAAGGTTCAGTCGGTAGCCAACAGTGAAGGTGAAAACAATAAGTTGTGTTGTCTGTGTTGTTTGTCGAATATTAAGACGAGGAGCTTCCGCTAAGGTTCAGTCGGTAGCCAACAGTGAAGGTGAAGACTGACCTGGATGGTTGATCAACTAACCTGGCCGCATCTATTTTTAAAAATTGTTCAAAGTCCATGTCGGCTGCCTCATGGTCATCGTAGATGTGTTTTAAATTGTTTTCTTCTTGTTTGACTCAGAAGCGTCCACTAAGGTTCAGTCGTTAACCAACAGTGAAGGTGAAAACAATAAGTTGTGTTGTCTGTGTTGTTTGTCGAATATTAAGACGAGGAGCTAAGGTTCAGTCGGTAGCCAACAGTGAAGGTGAAAACAATTAGTACCTGCTAAACTTTAGTCTTTAATAAACACGAGGCTAAACTTCGGTCCTTTAACCAACACAGTCAGTTGTGTAGCACGAAACAATGGCATTCCAAATACTTGAAGATACAGTGACCTCCAATAAGAAGTTTAAACTTGATAGACGAAGCGTATGCTTTAGACTACAAGATATACCTGACGATGTCAACGATCCAGAGAAGTGGGTCAAAGATCGTATTAAAGATATTGTGAGTCATATAGTCCATGATGTCGATCCCGAAGACAGAGTGGGGTTTACCTTTAACTCGGAAGGTTTCGACAAGGGGGCTGCCCATCTCCCATTTCGTAAAGCAAAGAATGTTGTTTTCGAAGACGTCTGGCACCTACTGAGTAAGATATACCAGAGTAAAGGACCTGGTTTTCGTTCTGATACATTTAGAATGACGATGACTCAAGTGAAAACCGCTAAGCCTTTAATACATGTCAATTAAATATCTTAACCCATCATTACCATCATATATTCAGACACTTGTACGTAGCTTGCAAGCCTTCAATATAAACACGTACCAATTCAATCTCTTAATCCATTATTAACATCATAGGTTCAGAGGGGTCCACTTGTAGATAGCTTGCTATCTCTACGCCCCTCAACGTTGGTTGGTAGGTTGGTTAGTTGGTTGGTTGCACTTTTCATAGAAATGATTGGATATCCAACAGGCTAAATTTAGAATGAAATCTTTACAGACATATGTACCAGATATCAAGTTGTTTTCAGTCTGTGTTCCACCAAAGTCCACCAAGTATGTAGCGGTTGTAGGCGTTAGTTGAGATGTTGCTTCCGGCACATCTAGGGGGCCGGTATTCCGGCCCCCTAGATGTGACTCTAAGTGGGCTCCTTCGGTTGGAACATTTGGCATATCGGTATTCCGATAACCCAAATGTTCCTTTAGCTGACTGTTGTAATAGGCAATCAACTCTTTAGTTTTCTTATTTTCCAACCAATGACACATAAAGCCACATCTCAAGACAGTTAGTTAAGAGTGTTGTATGACTAAGATTACTCTTGAAATATTTAGAATATCGGTATTCCGGCTACCTAAATGCTTCTTTAGCTGACAGTTGTAATAGACAATCAACTCTTTAGTTTTCTTATTTTTTCATATATCACACTTTTTAATTTATTTTACACTATCGAAAATTAAATTACATACATACATACATAAAGGCTACACCTCAAAAACAGTTGGTTGATTGGTTGGTTGGTACATAGACTGTTATGTTCGTATAGGTCACTAACCGGAAACGAGAGCTGCCAACAAGCTCAAACACGTATAATGATGATGATGATGTCATCCTACCAGATATGACAACTGCCAACAGCTGTATTCTAGACAAGCTCAAACACGAATGCTGGGATGCTATCATCCTACGGAAATAACACCCAGATTACATTCCAAGGTCACAAACACCAACTGACAGATCTCATTTTACTGTAAAGACAGACAATTTTCAAATTAGTTAACTTGCTGTAGTGTACACTTGAGTAAATATATTATATTTTTATATTTTACCACTGTTTTTATTATTAATAACACCTTGTCCATACCTGACTCCCAGCAAAATAATTCAATCTATTTGCATTTAAACACCGTTATAATTATGTCCAGGGTTGACTTAAATGTCCAGAGGTAGACTTGACTGTCCATAGTAGACTACAAAATTTACATGTATTTACGCAGAAATAAAAATTGTTGCATTTTTCATAAAAATGATTGGTTATCCAACAAGCCAAATTTAATACCAAATATACTAAAGTCCAACAAGTATTTAGCGGTTGTTGGTGTTAATTGAAATGTTGCTTCCGACACTTCTAGGGCATCGGTATTCCGAGCCCCTGGAGATGACTCTAAGTGGGCTCCTTCGGTTGGAACATTTGGCATATCGGTATTCCGATAACCCAAATGTTCCTTCAGTTGACTGTTGTAATAGGCAATCAACTCTTTAGTTTTCTTATTTTCCAACCAATGACACATAAAGCCACATCTCAAGACAGTTAGTTAAGAGTGTTGTATGACTAAGATTACTCTTGAAATATTTAGGATATCGGTATTCCGGCTACCTAAATGCTTCTTTAGCTGACAGTTGTAATAGACAATCAACTCTTTAGTTTTGTTATTTCCACCCATTAACACATAAAGCTACATCTCAAGACAGTTAGAGTGTTGCATGATTAAAATTACTCTGAAATGCTAGTGGCACCCCATTTTTACCAAGTATGTAGCAGCTGTAGGTACCAAGTCAACCCCTTCTGCTTGTTGTTGTAATAGACAATTAACTCTTTGGTTTTCTTATTTTATATCTCATAAACATAAAAGCTACACTTCAAGATACTTAGTTTAACTGGTCACATGGCTAAGATTACTCTGAAATGATAGAGATGTGTTGGTTTAGGGCAATTGAAGACTGTTCTTCAAGACATATTTACTTTGGTTTGTTAGGTACGCTTGACAGCTGCCTGTGCCGTGAACTTCAATAAGTCTAAGAGGGTGTACTAAAATTTGTCTGTAGCACGCATCACTTGATGTAGTCAACATTTAAATACGCCATTGAATACTGGTCCTCATGGTAAGCTTGAAAATTTCTCTGAAAGTAACTTCATTAAGTCTAAGAGAGAGTGTGTTGTTTTTAGATGTTAACACAACTTGTTTTGATTTCCTTAAAAACTATATTTCTTTCTTCTGTTCAACAAGACGATTATTTTGAGGTGTCACACATGTATGTAGCTCTAAGAATAGCTATACCGGAAGTGTCTACCGGAAGTAACATTTTTATTGGATATGTTAATAGAGTTTGACTTGCTGAACACCGTGCATGTGTTGGTTCTATCGTACATCTCGCCGATCTTCCGAGATAAGGGTTTGAAGTTTTTTATCTCAGTTTCTTGTAGACCTTGTTACGAAACATACATTTTTGAAGTCGGTTCCTTTCTATCACTTTCCGTTGAAAAGATATAACGATTTAAAGTTTAGACCGGAAGTGGCCATTTTATTGTATATTCCAATTTGATTTGACCTCCTTAACACCGTGCATGTGTTGGTTCTATCGTACATCTCACGGATCTTCCGCGATAAGGGTTTAAAGTTTTTTATCTCAGTTTCTTGTAGAGCTTGTTATGAAACGATATATTTTTGAAGTCGGTTCATTTCTATCACTTTCCGTTGAAAAGATATAACGATTTAAAGTTTAGACCGGAAGTGGCCATTTTATTGTATATACCAATTTGATTTGGCCTCCTTAACACCGTGCATGTGTTGGTTCTCTCGTACATCTCACGGATCTTCCGCGATAAGGGTTTAAATTTTTTTTATCTCAGTTTCTTGTAGAGCTTGTTACGAAACATACATTTTTGAAGATAGTTCCTTTCTATCACTTTCCATTGAAAAGATACAAGGATTTAAAGTTTAGACCGGAAGTGGCCATTTTATTGTATATTCCACTTTGATTTGGCCTCCTTAACACCGTGCATGTGTTGGTTCTCTCGTACATCTCACGGATCTTCCGCGATAAGGGTTTAAAGTTTTTTATCTCATTTTCTTGTAGACCTTGTTACGAAACATACATTTTTGAAGTCAGTTCCTTTCTATCACTTGTCCTTCAAAAGATATAACGATTTAAAGTTTAGACCGGAAGTGGCCATTTTATTGTATATTCCAATTTGATTTGGCCTCCTTAACACCGTGCATGTGTTGGTTCTATCGTACATCTCACGGTTGAACCTGTTGTCTATTTTGTTTCTGAACTTCCTTCTTTTGTTTTGCCAGCGACCTCTGTGTGTTATTTTTAGAACCTACCCATATAACAATTGTGACGTTCTAGTCTGTCTAATATTAAACATATTAATTATTATGTCTTATGTCTACACTCTCATTTGTCGGCTCTAAAGGTTGGGGTGACGTAACTTTAAATAATGGAGTCTTCAACCATCTTCATCAGCGCACCATCTTTAAGAACGAAAGCCGCCATTTTATAATGTCAGGGATGTCAGCTTAATGTATCACAGGTTAGACCGCCATCTTTCATCCCGCCATTTTCCGCCATTTTGGTTCCTCCGTTTTGGTTCCGCCTCTAATATTAATTATTATTTTGTAAATCATCCATTTGTCTAATAATAAACTTTAATTATGTTACATGTATGGTTTGTTTGTAATTAAAAGTCGTATATATATACTAGCCTAAAACAATAAATTAACAAGCGTCTGCTTAGCCTAATGGGTAGCATCGTTGCCTCCCATCTGAGTGCCCGGGGTTCGAAACTCACCTGCTCCAAATGGTTTTTTTCAAAATATAATAATTTAAAGTAATAGGTTAGACACTTTGGAATGTTTGCATGTGACTGTCTGGCCCAAGTCGTGTGACGTCACTGTCTGGCCAAAGACAGGTCAATGACCTTAGAATGCAGGTTACATTGGAAGCCATCTTGGGTCCGCCATCTTGGAAGGGACGGAGTCCTTGTGGGCGGGGCCCCCCTATCTATATACTGTTGGGTCGGTAACTGGCAGCTGTCAACTGTCAACTGTCATGTCGGTAACTGGCAGCTGTCAACTGTCAACTGTCATGTCGGTAACTGGCAGCTGTCAACTGTCAACTGTCATGTCGGTAATGCAGATCCCATACTTAACCACATGTGACGTCACTGTCTGTCCAAAGTGGCCCAATACCTACTCACCGCCTCCCCACCCCCTGGGGTGACCCCCCTCAGGCGAAGTCTCAACCCTCTAGGACCAGAAATAACGAAGTTACCAACTTGTACCCCGTCGGAACGGATAACTGAGGTCTGCACATTCCGAACACCCTGTATACACACCCTGTATGCGCAGAGAACCCTTACACCCTGTACACGCAGAAAGATCTTATATTACGAGAAACACCTCTTGTGTAACATAGGAGTGATGACCACATTTGGATCATCCTGTATATGCATCCCGCTGTATACACACGGGACCGATATGTATTCACAGAACCTTCTAGTAAAAGAAGGTCCTGGAAAATTCTGGAATGGAACGCTCCAGAAAGTGGTGGAAGGTACGGCGAATATATAAACGCGAGATAAATGGAGCCCAAACAATGGCCCATTATAATACAATGTCGCCTTCCCACGGTAAGAACCGCTGAGTCAGCCGCCGTCTGAACGGAGCCAAGAACTTGCAGGTCCAAAGTGCAAGTAGAACGGAATATCACTGTGAGAATCAACATCAGCAGATTCCTTGTGATCCAGAGACAATAGTGCCACGCCTGGAGGAAAGACTATAAAGAGGCTAATCACAGTGGGAGAACCGTTCATTCTTGTTCCGAGTTAGTCCTTCGCACAAAGTGGCGCAGTCGTTAGTATTGGTTAGAAAACCGAAAGCATATCGATTTTTAAGCGTATCGACGCCTAATAACCAATTCGAGCCAAGCAGAGCCAAGTTAAAGCAGAAGTAGTGGCCAAGCAGAGCCAAATGGAAGCAGCAACCATCGTATTATGGTAAGTTTACTGCTATCCCATTTTACATTTCCAATTTTTTATATGTGTTGTATTGAAACGTTATATGTCTGATTCAGAGGAAGAATCACAAAGTTTATGTAACATAGAGTATAGATTCAGATCAATCAGCATTAGCGACAATAACATAACAGTAAATCATTCAAATATTAATAAGAGTAGTAATAGTAGCAACATGACAGACCAATTCAAAGAATTTTTTCTGAAAGCTATTCCCGAGTTCGACGGGCAACCAGCCAACGTAGGCAACTTTTTAAAAGCATGTGACTTGGTCATGAACCAGTTCTACGTGCCAAATGAGAATCTGTATATGAATCACTTCTTGCTAAATTATGATCAAACTAAACTAACGGGAACAGCCCGGCTTATAGTAAATACAAAGATAATTAATACGTGGGCAGACCTGAGAGAGGCCATTGTTCAGAATTTCAGTGACCAAAGAGATAGTCATAGTTTATTAGCGGAGATGTTAACCTTGAAACAGCGTAATGCTGAAGACGCACTGTCGTTCGCGAACAGATGCCGTCATATAGAGCAATTGCTCATCTCGAGTTTAATAGCCAACGAGCCAAATGAAGGCGTGCGATTAATTAAGAAAGACATATACCAGAATCAAACATTAAAAGCGTTCTTAGGAGGATTACGCAATCCGTTAGGGCTCGTCTTGCGTAGTCAAGGACCCACGAGCATAGAACAAGCTTTGAAATTCGTATTCGCAGAGGAAAATTTCGATTATAGAGATAATACAATAAATAAGAATTTCAGTAATAGTAATAAATTAGAAGGACAAAACCGTACGTTCTTTCAGAGACAAAATAACCCACCTTTTCAGAATGTACAATTTCAGAGACCTTTCCAAAATAACTTTAGACCATTTCAACAACATAATAATCAAAACAATCACACAAATTCCCAGCCTAGACAAAATCAACACTTTGTACCAAGGCAAAATTTTTCGAGTCAATTTAGGAGACCCAACTTTAATAATCCACCGGGTCGACCCAATGTAAATCATAATGCTAACAGAAATTATCATGAACCAATGGAAGTAGATAGTTATAATACTAGACTGTCACTAACGCAGCCAAGTAGAGCAGCTCAATTAAATAACTTAGAATTTAACGATAATCACATAAATGAAACAAATTACGATTTGAATTACGTCAACGAAGAATTAAATTACGAAAATTCGCCAGCAGACGAATACGATAGTCAACAACAAAATTTTCAGATAGCAGACACGTATACGGACAACCGGTAGTACATATTAACCATATAGATATGCCAACAAATAATTTAATTAACGAGGGCAGTGATAGTAGTTATAATTGTAAGAAAGGAATGAATGACCATAGAGTTAATTTAAACTTGAACTTGAATAATGACGCAAGCAACATGAGACCCATGCATTCGATGGATTTCGCTGATGAATCAAAATCCAATCAGAACGTTCAACAGAACAATAACAGTATTATGAATTATGTGAATTCCTGGCTCACTAGTGGTAATATAATAAGGAGATCAAACAAAAGTCCACAGAGCAGTTTAAATGAAGTTCCCATTACAAACGAACATTGTAACGAGGAAACTGATCTTAATAGGTTATATAATATATACGACGTCCAAACAAACACTAAAAATCAACTAAAATCTAGTACTGAATTAATTAAGCAGTCGGATAGAGCACTAGGTAGAAATAAATTAGTAGTAAGAAAACCAGATGAAGATGAACCTTTAGGCCGACATGATAATACGTGGAATACGGGGCAAAAAACGGTAAAACAGGTAGTAAGCGAAACAAACCCTAAAGCACAAAACTCTAATATTAATAATAAACAAATTTTCACCATAAACAAAAATAGTAATGAAACAAACCCCATAAAAATCCAAAAGTCCAATATGACTAATAATTCTAAAACAAAACTACCCATATTGGAAAAATTAGAATCCACATCAGATATTAGGCTACAAATTATGCTGGCGCATGAAACTAAACGCCGACATCGCTCATTTAATGAAACTTGTGAACAGATGCAAAACAAATTCGCTTTTCCCCAGATGAGACAGAAAATTGAAAATTATATTAAAACCTGTGAATATTGTAACAAAAAAGATTACAATGTATTTAAATTAAATAAACTAAATAAGCAATCGAATTATATTACCTAAATAAGGTAAAACGGGAAAATCGGATAAATAACATACAGGACTTGACACAATTACCTAAAGACTACAAACAAATAAAACGACACTAAGCAGACACCGTTACATTCATGACAAATATATACAGGCGACTAAGATGACGAAAAAACACACTTACTGTAACAAATACCTAAAATCCGATAAACATTAAATAAAAATTATATTCAGGACCGCACTCAACAAATTTAAATTGAATAACTAAGCTGATGATTAATATTGTCGTAAAGAAAAAGGACATATAGGCGTGTGTAATAAATCTTATCGTTCACCTTGTCAAAAGCAGATTCAATAATAAAACCATTCATTACGTAATTAGAAAACATTTTAGAAAGATAATTCACAGATACACCACTGTGTATGGCACACAGATTTAAAATCAGATAGTTTAAAAAAAATACTGACAAACCAATCAGTCAGAAGGGACAAAAGGAATTATATATATATATGCAAATTTTAATTTAAATAAACCAGATCAAATAGAGAATTTTAGAAAAGAATATTGGTTACCACAGGGGAAATATTACTGCATTTTTGTAAATGGACAAGATTACGAACTGGTAAGTTCGGCTTATAATAAAAACTGTAATAACGTAGAATCACCCAAATTTTATAGATGTATGAAATATACGTAATAGGTTAACCCTCGAAAAATATAACAACAATAATAATAATGGAAAAAAAAAAAAAATTTTTATATATTATAAATATTCAGATCAAAATGTTAGACAAAGTCGTGTCGAAACTTCTTCACAACTCTATTAAGTAAACACTTGTAACATAACGACAGGAACTACATTGGTGCCTTTAATTCATGTAAAGACATTCTAATGCATTCACCTGTGTGATAACACCAGACTTTTCCAAATAAACATTATATTAACAACACAATCGAGGTACAACAAAGATAAGAAAGAATTACCAGGCAGCGTAGGGGCTACCCGAGACTCATTTAAATTTAAACAATATAATAACCCAGCAGTATTTCATACGTAATGAAGAACTTGAGACAATTAATCACGTACTAAATAATAACCAAGCTTATAATGTAAGAGATAGGCCATTCAGCAGATTAAATAAACAATATGCATCGGAAACCAGATATAGCCACAGGAGAAGTCCGTTTGCACCAGTAGTTATACAAAATAATAATTCGAGTACAACTCATATTAATAATTTAAACACTTACGATACGGGGCGTAATCAAAAACGGATTAATAATGGGAATGTCTTAATTGAACAAATAGATACAGGAGAATTAAATGACGAGGAAAAACAATTGTTATTTAGTTTATTATCAGAATATCAGGACATATTTTTAAATAAAAACGAACCATTGACGCACACAAATGCGATAAAACATAAAATAAGGACAACAGACGACATACCTGTCAATTCTAAATTATATAGATACCCGTACGTACATAAACCGGAAGTAGACAGACTGACACAGACAATTTAAATAGCAAGCTTAATTCTTAAATGAATTAACGCACGTAACGATTAACGGAATTATAAGACCGTTTCAAGTAATCCTAGTATTAATAAATTATATAATCCGCTAGAAATAAGGTAAGGTAACGAATCAATCATTTAGGAATAAACTCCCAATAAATTAAATAAGAGCTAATAAATATCCACCAGTAGTTAACGATAACAATTTACCATGCTGCATAGCGAAATTTCATGATAAGTGAATTTTACTGCAGCAAGCAGGGATAATACATTTTACAGGATTTTTCCAAATAACAATATTATTAATAGACAAAAAAAACGTGGCTTAATAAACGGACTAGGTTCTATATTTAAGTCAATCACTGGGAATCTCGATTCACAGGATGGGGAACGCATTCAGCAAGCATTAGAAGTCTTAACGACAGATCAAAATAAAATTCATGAACTTTTAGGTTCCAAAAATTGATCAGACTCGAGGCAATTATCGCATTTAATAGAACGATAGTAGGATTGAGTCATAACCAAGGCACGATAGTAAATAGGATAAGTAATAATAATAATAATAACAATTATTACACAATATTCAAGAAATAGCATTAACAACAGAAAATGCCATAACTTTTGCAAAACTAAGAATCTTTCACGCATCAATATTAAAAACAAAAATTATAGTAAAAGAAATCAATAAGATACAAAATTATGTAACTAATACTAAAGTAATAACAACCACTGATCTAAATCTATACGAAAAAGTCTTTAAAATAAAAGCCGTCCAAAACAATTTCAAAATTATATTTCAATTAGAAATACCTCTGGTAGATGAATCAGAATATGATTATTATCAATTATATACATTACCTGTCCCTAGAAAGACACACCTTTTTACCATGATACTTCCTAGAGCCAAATACCTTATCCTAAGCAGTAAACAATATGCCTATCGTAATGAAGAATGTCAAAATTTAAAGAACCAAATATATTTTTGCAAAGACGACAATCCAACAACCATGAATGATCAAAACCCATGTGAAATAAAGCTAATAAAATTTCAAAAACATATTAACAATTGTAATCAAGAAGTAATCAAAATTAATAGAACCACAGTTTCGAGATATGGAACCAGTCAGTATATAGTTATAGCACCCGAAGAAACTAACGCCAGAATAACTTGCAAGGAACAGGAGTGGACCAACATCATCAAGGGTACAAAATTAATCAACCTGCAACCAAATTGCCAATTAACTATAGGCAACAAAAATTACAAGACCGGCCCAGCAACAGCAGAAACACAACAACTATTCAACCTGCCTACACTAGAAACCCCCATTCAAGAAGATCAACCAAATCCAGGACCAGTACCCGAAATATCATTAGAAAACGTACAGCTACACAACATCAATCAAATCCAACACCAACTTCAAAAAATTAAACAAAATATACCAGAACCTATAACAATACCAATCCATCACCTGAGTATATGGACAATATTACTGTACATAGCTGTCTTAATAACCATCACAACGATAGCCGTCCGAATGGGGTTGAAGAAACGAAGAAACCGCAAGGAAGATAAAGAAACAAAAACAGGAACCACCGTGTCCGGATTTCCGTTGAAAATCCGGAACGAACCATAGCTTCGTCTTCAAAAAGGGGAGGAGATAAATGGAGCCCAAACAATGGCCCATTATAATACAATGTCGCCTTCCCACGGTAAGAACCGCTGAGTCAGCCGCCGTCTGAACGGAGCCAAGAACTTGCAGGTCCAAAGTGCAAGTAGAACGGAATATCACTGTGAGAATCAACATCAGCAGATTCCTTGTGATCCAGAGACAATAGTGCCACGCCTGGAGGAAAGACTATGAAGAGGCTAATCACAGTGGGAGAACCGTTCATTCTTGTTCCGAGTTAGTCCTTCGCACACCGAGTGCTGAGACTTTAGATCACATGTAGGTTGATCGTCTTATTTTTAGTATTATATATTATTCATTTTTTTTGTAACTAAGTAATTAAGTATTGATTGTTCAAAGTATTAAATAAATTGTTTTAAAAATTCAAACGTCTTAACCGTGAAGTTAAGTCGCGAAAGCAAGCCAGTAGAGTTCAGTTAGAGAATGTTGAACTGACTCGAAGAAGCAGTAACTAGTGTGAAGTGTTATAGAGTAGAGACTGTAGTTTCAGTGTATTTGTGACTTTTGTACTAGTGATGGGAAAAACAGTTATTTTCTGTTAACAGTTGAAACTGTTAACATTATTTAATAATAACCGTTGAAAATAACGGCTTCAATTATTTTAAACTGGATAGTCGATCGATAGTATCCTACATTCCCAAAGCTGTGAGCGAGAGCGAGCACACTAGTATAAATGCATTGTATTTTTACCCCGTTATTTCACGTAGGGTATAAATCTCAAATTTTGTCGATATGAAAAGGAAGCAAAGGGTTAAGAAATTATAATAAGCGTGTCGTTAATCTTTTGCCACTCTGAAGTGAAACTTTTAGAAATCAGAAAGGCGTCTTCTATAAGAATTTACTTAGATGTTTTAGGAATTATAAACTAGTAATTTCTCACAAATTTATTTTATCAGGGTCTTTACGTAAATGTCAATGCCACAGCAAGAATCAATAAATATCATTATTTATCACGCCTTGGGACGTTAGACGTTGAACTTTTATTGCTACACAGGGAGTGATTCTAAGAACTCCATAACATAACGCAGCTAATAAAATTTCGGTAAAGAAACAGTATAAAAAATTGAGTTTGAGTTTTAAAAAAAAAATTGGAAGATATATAGTATTAATTGTTTATTTACTTATTTTAATATTCGTTGTTTTAAAATTAGTTTCAAAAATTTCAAAGGGCTGTAACTTGGAGGAGAAGGGGTTTCAAGAAAAACTTAATAAAAAGACACCCCTTATTTTTCGCCAAAGAATCACCCTGTAAAATTTTTCGCATCAATTTGGAAACACCCTGTATATATATGTATATATATATATATATATATATATATATATATATATATATATATATATATATATATTCATTTAATTTTTTATATTGAAATGTATATAGATATTAAAAAATGTTGTAACATTATATTTTTTTAATCAATTTGATAACTATTATCAGACAAACGAAAATGACGTGTTAACTGTTTTCTTAGGTAATGTATAAATTTAAATAAATAAGTACTTTAATTTCACGTGAAATAACCCTATGTTGCGTTGTCTATAGTGAAAGTAATAACACGTTTTTACAGAAATTCATCTTTTCACCCAACATTTTTTATTATTAAATAGTTGGCTTTACATACTAGTGGGAAACTCAACTGTTTCAAAAATAACAGCTTCTCAGTTTAACAGAATAACTCTGTGTAGTAGTGTCCGTATGCCGTATCCCCATCAACAACCGTTAAAGTTAAAATTAAATTTAAACCGTTTTATTGTACCGAAAATCCTACGTTCCTAAATCTGTTAGCGAGAGCGAGCACACAGTATAAATAACGTGTTTAGCATTCCCAATCTCAAGGCTATTCATCCCGTTAAATAGTTGCCGATGAAAACCGATGTTTATTCATCGAAGCCGAACTAGTTGCAGTAGAACTGAAACAGACACGACTCCGAAATCTAGTTTAGTGTAAAAAGCGTTCTTTTTTAAGCTGCTATTTTTATAAATCCATAACTGGTGGTTACCGTTACGGCTCGGTAACCGTTTAAAAATAGCTGACAGTTAAATAACGACCCATCACTATTTTGTACAAATTAGTGATTGTAAGGCCAGATAAACTAAGTGTTTTGTGAGAGAGATTCTAGAACTTTTATTGTATCCATATTTAGAGAGTAAATAAAGTTGTTTTGTTAAAATTTAAAGTCTCACTTATCCAGAACCCGGAGAAAACGCAACAATATCTAACATTTTTGACAAGTTTCAAATTTTCTTTGTCAATGTGGTGATTATTATCCCATATATGTTGTGCCACACATGATTTGTCAACCGTACCATGTTCAAAATGTTCACGAAATCTGGTGGCTATGTTTCTCTTGGTTTGACCCGCGTATTTAAGATTACAATATTTGCAACTTATCTCATAAATACCGGAAATTTCTGTGGCTTTGTCTTTCTCTTTCGTATTGCCCAACAATTTTTTAAAATTACTTTTCGTCGAAAAAGTTGAATGTAAATCGCCTTTCTCAAAAATACATTCCAAACCCTTGCGTTCATAAGGTAAACACACACATTTTTTTCTCTATTTTATCTTTCTTAAATGTCGTACATTCAGATATAATTTTCTTTGTTCTGTGTTTGTTAACCAATTTGTCCACTCAATCATCCGAAAAACCGTTATATCTCGCCACGTCTTTTATGTACTTTAATTATATATTAAATCTGCTTGAACTTAACGGAAAATTTATCAATCTATTTACCAAGAAATTTAACTAGCAGTTTTGTGTGCAAACGTATGATGTGAGTCGTTAGGAATATAACTAATAGTGGCAGTTTCCTTCCTGTAGACATCGAATTCAAGCGAGCCATTATTTTTATCTTTAATAACTAGTACATATAGAAAAAAAGTTTATTGTTGATATCTATTTCGTGGGTAAATTTTATTGAATCAAATTGTCTATTTAGTTTAGTTTAGTTGATTTAATTTTAGAATTGTTTCATTCTCTGATGACGCTGACGTTGTCAGCGAAACGATCGTAAGGTCTTTAAAATATGTGTTGTGGTGATTTGGGTTTTCCAAGTGTAATTATCAGTGCTCATCACAAGTCCCAGTTTTCACATAGTAGATTTTTATAATTGAGATACCAAACTATTTAAAAACATATACGCTTTGTATGTTTCAGTTTCATTACTCTTCAATGTAGGTCATCTGATGACAGAAAGATTTCAATAAAACTGTAATGAAGGAAAACTCTTCATAGTTTTTCCTAAAATATGTCCAAAAGTTCTACAGTTGTTTACACGTATAAAAAATGTAAATTTAAAAAGGACTTATTATTATTGAAATATATTTAAATATGCACCTTATGGTTAACAAAATAATATACGCTGATAGCATAAATAAATAAATGTCTACACAATATCTTAATCACTTTTCTGAACACAAATACACTTATGAAAAATTGTTCCCGCATGGTGATGTTTGGAAGTCAAATTAATACAAATTTACTAAAATTTAAAATGAACTACTAAAAAGGTTTGCTGTCAACATATAGGCATCTCGGAAATATCGGACAATCGGGCAACGGTGCACTGCTTCCCTTCATGACGTCATTCTACTTACATCGTAAAGAGACTATATCTACCAAATTTCAGGTCTATCAGTAAAAAAAAGACTTGACATTAAAAATATGTTTCTAAAATTGGCTACCGTAACTCACTTGCTATGTTCAGCCTCTTTGTTTTACACTTATATGTATTGTTGCTACAACTAAAAGCAATTCCAGTACTTGATGACAAAAGTTACAAGAACAAAAAAATGGCTAAATCACCTTTTCACCAACCAGAGTTCAAAGTTGGAAATGGAATTTGTAATTAAATGCAATATGAATAGACAAACTAAATTCAAACGGTGATAGGAGGATATATTTTCCTCACAAAGAGAATTTTTAAATTGAGTCTATTCACAGTTGGAGAAATCTAGGTTTAGTCTACTAGAAAATAATTCAAATAGACGAGTATCACACAATTAACAAAGTTAAAACTTAGTTTGAGAATCAATTCTCCGCCGAAGAACTGGTTATTTAACTGTAACGGTGTCCCTAGTCTTTCATTAAAAGTTGCTCAAAGAGTTTATCAACAGGAGTTAAGAAAATCCTTTTAATTAAGTGAAGAAAAAGTAGTTCGTAATGGCCAGACAAAGTAACCTCGGTAAAAACTAAACTTGTGTATGCTGACCTATTAGTTTTTTTTATTAAAAAAACTCGCTAAGAAAAGCTATAAACTCGTATCGTATGTGTTGTTACATCGTCCTACTAAAGGCAGCTAAGCTGGAGTTCATTATCGTGTAGTTACTTAATAAATTCAGTCCATATGTTGTTTCTGTTTTGCTGTGTACTGATAGTTGTGACAGTGAGCTTCCGGTGCTTCTAGAATATGTTTCTCTCGCGATCAGACAGTAAGTGATGTTCCCAAATGATTGTTGTCCCGCAGATTATCAGCTGGCAGTACGGTAGCTATTGGATCAACAGTTTCGGAACGTTTGGATTGGAAGGACAGTACAATATTTTGGCCAGCGTGGAACCCATATTTAACACCTTTAGACTATTACGTCTGGGGTCATCTGAAAGAGATGGTCTATGCAGCCCTAGTCAATACAAGAGAGAATCTAAGACAAAGGATGCTAGATGCTGCCCAACAAATACGAATACACTAACAACCAGAATAACGAAGATTGAAATAAGAAGATGGTACCGTGCATGTGTAGGAAATAGGGGCTCACATTTTGAACAAGATCTGCAGGAAATAATTTTAAATTTAAAATTCATTAAACATCAAACGCTACTTCACAATACATAGGTTTTTACTGTTTCTTCATCATTTTCGCTAATTTATTTTGAGACTGTCAGTAGTTGTTTGTTGTAATAGTTGTACCACATTAGATAGCTATTGCAACGCATGTTACTTGAATGATTTTCCAAGAAAAGCCGACAAGAAATTTGTGTAGATAATTTTGAAAATTTTTTCTTGGTTTTCCTTTAAAGCTTTCACATTAGCTAAGTGTTTATGGTTTGTTGTCATTTCAAACGTGAGAACACAATGTTGGACAAATTATCCAGTAGAAAAATTTCAAAAATATGAAGCATTTTTTGAAAAATCCATGTAATGTCATATTTCAAAAACAATCGAATTTTGGATGCATCAACAGATCTCTGAAGGAATGTATCGAATTGCAAATCACCCGGTATATATATATATATATATATATATATATATATATATATATATATATATATATATATATATACATACATATATATATATATATATATATATATATATATATATATATATATATATATATATATATATATATATATATATATGCATATCTTTACGATTCATCGAAGCTTTGGTGAGATGTGCGCGCGCATGGGTTTTGCTGGCTGGTACAACCTTTGTGCAATGGTACCTGTAAACGATCCGATTGGTGTCGACAAAGCAAAAGCCCAACCCTTGGTGCCTGTGTTTCAGGCGTATAAGTGCGCACGTGTTACAGAAGTGGAGTGAATTAAATACAGACTTTGCAACGGTACCAGGTTTTCGGTGAAGAAGATGATGAAGAATATCATCGAATCTACAATTTTGAATCGGAAATTCAAAGGAGAAGATACTGTTGCCACGCATCTCAATGTTTTCGACAGACATGCCATTCGAATTCAAACGTTTGCAGTTTCCAGTGCGCCTCGGATTTGCAATTACCATCAACAAAGCACAGGGACAATCCTTAGAAGTGTGTGGGCTGAATATGGAAAATCCACGCTTCTCACATGGATAGGCTCTATGTGGCCTGTTCACGCGTCGAAAAACCTTCAGATTTGTGCGCAACAGATGGGAAAACAGAAAATATCGTGTATCCAAAGTACTTCAGTAAACAAATTTCAATCACGAACGCTTTCTCTCTTTCAGTGGCATTGCAACACATGCCGGGTACTCGCTAGTCTGAAATATTACTTTAATCTATGTAATCTAGTTGAAATCTCATCAAGTTTTTTAATGATAATTCTGCTTTCCATAAAACCAGAAATTGAAATTTTGCACGTAATAATAATAAATATATATTTTTTTATTAGAGTTTTAAATTTGAGAACTAGCTCATTCACTCACTGTCAATCTTTAAAATGAACAAGGATGCATCTGACCTTGCTTTTCACAATGGCAAAATATGTCTTAAGAATGTTAATCCAACAAGCTCTTTAACTTTTTTCTTTTATCTTCTTTTATCTCCCTATACACTTGCTGTTTACTAAAAATATATACTAAAATTAAAACTTACACTCACATTCACCCACGCACGTACGCGAGCGCATATACACTCATGTATACGCACCCACGTCAATATGCTTTATACGTCCAGCACTTAGCACTAGGTGCAGGACAGAAAATGCACATTATTTCTTCATGGGCACATACACACACACACATGCATATGCATGCACACATCTACGCTACAAGTTGTTGCAGGAGAAACACTGGGACACTTTTCACACCAATGGAGCCTGTCATGGTGACTTTTTAACGTACTGGGGAGGCTGAGGTCAAAAGAGGTTAACACAAGGAAAGACACAAAGGAACTTACTTTTATCTCTCTGACTATACATTAATCTGTTAATTATATTCAGTATCACTTAAGACTGTATAGTATATTGCCACTGGTACAATATTTATTGGAACAGTCCAATTTTCAGAATATCATCTTCTATATATCTAAGAGCTGTATAAACCTAGCTAACTTAGAGTCTTTAACAAAACACATGAAAGCTACCATGACACTTTTATTACAAACAGCTTCACACATAAGTAACGTCACATCAAGTGGAAAGGAAACATTGTATTCTATCAAATTACAAAATAATATTTTTCTTTGTTCATGATGTATAATACAGGAACAAATCAAATAATTTAAATCAGCTGGGCTGGTATTGTCGCATGAGCAAAATGGATTATCTTCAACTTTTATTTTATACAAATGAGACTTAAAAGCACCATGGCCTATGATAATTCTGTTAAGTGTTGTAGACAAGTACCCAGGAAGCAACAGTTCTTTGTAAATCGGCTGTTTTCTTAGATTAGGGATGATACTACTGAAGTGCTTGTTACAGCTACTTTTCAACTTATTCCAATGATCCTGCCATCTTATATTACACACGTTTTACTTGCGGAAGTAGATCTCTGTTACTGTAAAAGTCATGTTTACAACCTGTTATCATTCCTTTTTTAGCAAAATAGTCGGCCTTTTCATTACCCTCAAGCTTTGAGTGCCCATTTACCCATATGAAAGTAACTCTTTTGTGCTGTTGTTCCGAAACCTCTAATTGATAAGCAATATCACATATTACCCTGGACCGATATATAGCATTTTGAAGATTCGATAGAGTTCTTAACAGTGAAAGGGAATCGGTCAAGACAACAAAGCTACTCATATTTTGGTTACAGGCTAGTACTAACGCTTTTTGTATGGCAACAGCTTCAGCAGTGTAAATTGAAATGAACTTTGGCAGACTAAATAGCTCAACATAATCTAATTGTTTAATGTACACTGCGCATCCCACTGAATTTTTGACCCATCAGTATAAATTTTGACCGCTTCTTTATATGGTTTTTTTAACGCTTGTTTTAAATTTTTTTTAAATTGTTATTCTGGGAAGCAAACTAAAATATTTACTGAAAAACGGGCTAGGTTTTCCTGGCTAACCAAATTGTTTAAGCCATTTGCAAGATAATGGTACTTGCCTAATTTATTTTTTAAAACTGTGTCCATTATTTTTCAGTTAACTGTGTAATATACACACATACGCACACACGTACACGCAAACTCGGCGAGGACACAAACCTCCCGTAGAGCAGATCCTTTTGACTTGAAGAAGTTTCAGCAAGAGGTGTCAGAAAAGTTACCAGAGGGATAACTGGGTTGTGGCTGCCAAGCTTTCATAGCTACGTAGCTTTCTAATCCTTGGATTTGGTTCACAAAATTATGAGTTTTTTGGAAATTAAAAATAAAATCTGAAAGAAATGAATTGAAACAACTTAAGTAGTTAAAGTGTGATGCCAGACAAAGACAGTGTAGTCACCTGCCACGCGTATATTGATACATATACGACAGGCATACATCATAATGCAGCGATAACCACACAAAATAACCCACTTAAGGCGGGATCGCCACAACATCCTAATGTGCAACGAACGTTGACATCCGAACTGTGTCGATCCCGCCCTAATGACCGCCTTCGGGTATATTCGGATGCGCGGATTTGTAAAATGTTCAAAAATATCCAAGTCTGAAAGTTAGAGGGGAAAATAAGGAAGTTTTATATCAGCTACTTGAAGTCAAAACTAAATGGGATAGTGTGTTTATTATGATTTGACAGTTCTGTTTTGAGGTTAAGTAAATGATTGTATATTGCTTTTAAGTTTAGAAACTAAAGAATAATAACGTGTTTTGTTTATTAGTGAATTTTCTTTCAAAAAATTCACTTATGAGGAGATCCCGACTTTTGAATTTTGAAAAAATTTCTTCAAATGAGCGCTAATTAGGCCCCCCAGAACACATGAACACATATCCGGGGTCAGTTTCAATTTTTATATGTTATATATATATATATATATATATATATATATATATATATATATATATATATATATATATATATATATATATGTATATATATATATATGTATATATATGTATGTATGTATGTATGTATCACACCGATAAAAATAATGGGCCGATTTTGATTAAATTTGGTGAATACCTTCCTTTACATTTAGGCAAATAACTTGAATCTAATACGGGCTATGGAAATCAAATGTCTCAAGAAGGATGTTTTATAAACCCTGAAGTCTTAGTTTCAACCGTCATTGTACTTCATTTTACTAAAATATTTCCAGAAAATTCATTTTAAATAGACCCTTTCTCTGATGTTTGGCAGTAGCCTTAGCTATAGAGTTTATCGTTTAATAGTATATAATTTTTGTCGAATTTTCGTAAAAAATCAATAAAGACAATATATCCGTTTTTATACAAGAGATGAAAAAAATTGTATACATTAATTATAGGGTGTCTTGAGCTACATCTTTAAAAAATATTTCTACAATCACAGGCTGGCCCATAAGTCGTTGCTGATACTTTTTTTTTTATCAAACACGCCTTATGTTATTGCATTTTTGCATTTTTGCATTTTCCATCGAAATAGAATGCATGTTTGTAAGAAAAGAAATTCTGGACGCAGCAAGTGCGTTATGGTAGCGAATTTTGATCAAATGGTTCATATTTGAATAGCTCAATTTTCTATTAACCTATAAGGTTTACCAAGAAACGAGTTTTTTCGGGAACACTTTAAGTTTACTTTCGGAAATTTTTGTACATTTTCAAACAATAAAGTTATTTTGATGAAACATGGCACATTGTTTTTACTATATTTATTTATATCACCTTCTCCTAATAAATGTATAACTAGTTGCATACGATATTTTAATATATGTATCGATATTTCAAATTTCCCGGCTTTCTGACTCCCACAACTCAAAGGGTATTAGTGAATTCTCCATTTTTTATTTAAAAAAAATCACTAATGAGGAGATCGCGACTTTTGAAGTTTGAAAAAATGTCTTCAAATGAGCACTAATTAGGCCCCCGAGAACACATATCCGGGGTCAATTTCAATTTTTATATGGTCATATATATATATATATATATATATATATATATATATATATATATATATATATATATATATATATATATATATATGTATATGTATGTATTACACCGATAACTCAAAAAATAATCGGCCGATTTTGATCAAATTTGGTGAGTACCTTTCTTTTGCCAGTAGCTTGGATAAGTTCGTTAGCAAGGAAAATCTGCTCAGTTGAAATACATTAAACAATGATTTGTTTTAATTAGACAGACGGATTCCCCCGGTCAGTATCAGTTCTGAGCTGACCTTAAATGTATGGAATTTTGACCAGGAAATTATAATGCATGTTTTGTAAGAAAATAAATTCAGGACTCAGCAAGTGTGTTATGGTAGCGAATTTTTAACGCTTCAAATTTGAATAACTTAATTTGCTATTAACCTATAAGGTTCGTTGGCCAGGAAACTATTTTTTTTTTCGGGATATTTTAGATTTATTTTCAACAAATTTGTGTACATTTTCAAACAGTAAAGTTATTTTCATGAAATATGATACATTGTTTCTACTATATAGGTTATACTGGTAACCAAATTTGATGTCTGCTTTCTTAAAAAAAAACACATATTTGCTACTTAAAACATTTTGATGAAAATTCACTATCATAACGCACTTGCTACGTCCAGACTTTCTATTTTTGTTTGATAGTTCTGTTTTGAGGTTAATTAGTAAATGATTGTCATTGAAATAGATATAACAACTTGTATAATATGCTTTTAAAATTGGAAACCAAAGAATAATAACGTGTTTTATTTATATATCATGGTTTGACAGTTCTTTTTTGGAGGTTAAATAGCAAATGATTGTATAATATGTTTTTAAAATTGAAAATCAAACAATAAGAATATTAACGTTAATATTCGTTGATTAGTTGTTAAAGTACGTAAGTTATTTGAATAATGAATTGACTGAACACGAATTCAATTTTCTGCTGGAAAGTTTTACACGAGAGGGAAACCACTCATGAAATTAGCGTACACATATTTAAAATACCATTGTGATGAAAGTATTGAAAATAATTAGATCAGCAATGAAGGGTGATTTCAAGTAATGAATGATTATTTATAAAGTAATGAAAAAAATTAAATATACATAAAATAATGAACATTTTTAAACATGATTTACAAGTAATAAAAATATTAAAACTGTATTTGTGAGTAATAAAATAATTAAACAGCGAAAAATCGTAATAAATATAAAAATATTTCTAAGGAATCGAATGATATAAATAAAGTTTTTCATTAATAGTGAATAAAATGTGATGTGTAGAATCAGTCTCGCGCATGAAGTTGTTACGTCTATTTAAGAATAGATGTAGACTGATTTTGAAATATGTTTACGTTCACAATCAAATAATATGTTTTGCACCTTTGCCTTCCGAGATCCAGTTAGATTCCTAATATCTGCAGTCTACACACTTACAAAATTTCACGTAACATTGCTACAATCAATTTTGAGAAAGTGTTAACAGCAAGCTATTCCAGATTAATTATTACACTGTAATGAAGTCCGATTTATTACCGTTATTTGAATAGCTAATAATTCATTTAGGCGGTGTAAATAACGGATATTTGCTAGGTAATGAATCTGACTCATTTTAGATACACTTCAGAGTATGAAAAGTCGCCACAGGTGGAACGTGGATTTTGTAGGATGGAACGCATAGCGCCGGTCTGACAGGCGCGATGAGATTCATTCTGGGTGCGTCAGGGAGCGCATGGCGAGTAAGCGAACCGAGAAACGGAACGTCGAAGGGAGATGCCTTCAGCCCGTGCTCGCGACCAGAGGTTCCGGCGGTCGTACGTTGATTGTAAAGGTTTTAAAAGCGTCAGTTAGGTGTAATACCTGGGAAGTTTATTTCGCTGTACTACGGAGTAGTGAAAAGCAGTGTGATAGTCATTTAATAGTAAAGAACGAGAGTCTAGGAAGACTGTTCTGTTATAATAGTTTGCAAGGTCCGTTATACTTCGGAAAACTTGAAGGAGTATAATTGCAAACTAGAATAAATAATTGGGTGTTTTATTAATGCTGTTCTATGTAAAATGTTAACAGCGTGTTAGGATTTCACGCGTATACAGGGTGTACTGTATGTAGGAGTGACAAAACTGGTCACG
Source organism: Tillus elongatus (assembly GCA_964006375.1). NCBI lineage: Eukaryota > Metazoa > Arthropoda > Insecta > Coleoptera > Cleridae > Tillus > Tillus elongatus. The sequence goes on along the minus strand of OZ023266.1, from coordinate 73,765,158 downwards.
GGTCGCCCATTTAAGGGAGGTCGAAGTCAGGTAAATAATTATACCGTATTATAGTGGAATTAGGGTGTTTAGTGAATTATAGCGTGCTATACAGGGTGATCTACGTTTATGTTGAGGGACGTATGTCCTCAACGTACGCATGGAGCTACCCTGAATGATATGCGCTCGCTAGTCCAGGTGGTTAATTAGCTAGAGTGTCCAGCCTAGATAAGTGACAAGCTGGTCACTTTTCTTACCCATATAAGGTAAACGGGAGCACAGACTGTGCTGATTAAAGGGGTATTATTTAATGTGCCCGACATCCTGTGCTGTATTGGGTCGACTACGTTTGCTTTGAGGGACGTATGCCCTCGAAGGATGCATGTATCGATTCAGAATGGTACGTAACCGCTGGATGGTACTGTTAGCTATATAGGGTGTTCGACAGAAATTGGGGACAAGTTACCCGGTGGTATTAGTTAGCAAATTAGGGTATCAGAAGCGTGGGAACCGTTTGCCTACCCACCTAGCAGAGTAGGATCGTAAAGGAATTGCGGGAATAAAGCCCAGGGGAAAGTAGAACCCCCGACTGGGGCGGAATTTATAGCGGGGCCATTTTTCGTTTGATGCATGTCTATGTCGCTTTCCGCTTGCCGTTGCTTTGCGATGCCTTGTTGATTGCTGTGCTAATGCTAATATCACGCTTTATTTGTAATAAATAGCACAAATATTATTCTAGTCGAATATCATTGTATTTTTAAATATTAACGTATTTGTATCATTTCCACTATGAAAGAATGTCTTATCGGAGATAACGTTATCTGACCTGAGATATGTTTTCTCTTTATTCGCATGAACTGTAGCGAATTTTTGGTTTTAATAATTTATAGATTTTTATTGTTGTCACTTTCACTTGTAAATATTTTAAATATTATTAGAGGATTTTATGAAATTAGTTGCGTTTCACTGCACTGCCTGTAGATATTTGCACTAGTGTAGGTGTGTTTAAGCTAGAGTCCTGTGACGGATTGTAACTAGCTGAGGTATATCGTAACTGAGATTTACCTGTTCATAATATTTCTGCTTCCAACTTTGTAAACTAGGAGAACAGCCATTATTCGGGAGTAAGTAATTAAAGCCTACTTAACTCCCGAGAACTCTACGGGATATAATAACTTTCGACCCCTGGCTATAGTTTTCTTCTCCACTCGAGTTACCCTATGACAAGGCTGTTATGAAACAGTAACTTTGTGGTGTTCTACGAGGGCCTTAGCAGAAGTCCTCACGGAGATCTAACCTCGTCCTATTTAATAGGGAATAAAGATGGCGCCCGAGGATATGTAACTTAGAATATTTAGGTCACGCCAGAATGACGGATTGGCAACTTATCAGTCAGGCCTCTGCTTAGCCGGGGCATCACAACACAGTTTTATAATCATAAAATCCAACGGGTGATAGCTATTTCAATTTGATATATTCCCTTTTGTGACATCAACGTAATTGCGTTTTTTCAAATTTTAGATATAATGTTAGAATTCTAACAGTTTGGTTGTAACTCAATTCAAATTTAATTTTTAATTTCTTTGGGCGAAAATGGATGAAACCAACTTCCTTCAAATTATGTCGCATATGCATTTTATTGGAACAGTAAATTAAATTTCATGTATTTATTGAGTAGTGTGTGTGAAAATGTAGCAATAGATAATTAAACAAACCCACAAAAAAATTTATTACAAAGTTAAGAAACACACATGTTTTGAATTTTATTATAGATACAAGTAAAATATGTATACTATTTGCTAAAACATGTGCATTTATACTTTAATGATGTCTTTTAATCTCGCCTTTACCAAATTGATTTCTTTATACAATTTCTCAATACATCTTTTATCACACCTTATTAGAAAAAGGGGGTCATTAGCCATAAATGTAAGAGGTCCTTTTATTATGTAACAGTAACAATGATTTGGATATTGTCATCTTTTGGCGGCATATATCTATCCAGACCAAATTTGAGGAATTTTAAGCTTGTTGTGCTTATTGATATTATTTAGACTGCTCAATATAGGAATTAGCATAATATTCTTCCTCTTTCTCAGTGACTTCAGTGGTATTTTCTTCCGCATTAGAATTATCTAGAGAAGTGTCAGTGTCATCATCATAAACAATATTTTATGGAAGAAATGGGCCAGGGCTGACAATTTACAAAATTGTTAGTTGGTTGTACACAATCTCTATTTTATAACATTTTGTGTTATTTGGAGCTGTCGTGACAACATACTACCCGGTTCCGTATCCAGATGGCGACCCTGTCGTGCATATCACAATGTTCTATGAGGCTGGCTACTATAGCCGTATTACTTTATAGGTGTGTTCTCGCTGTAATTAGTATACCGTACTGGTGAGCTCTAATTAGAGCGAAACCGGTCTGCGGTTCTAATTATAGTAAATATATGGCTAACATTATAATACAACAATATTCTACTTAAATACAGACGCAGAGAGTTTCTCTGGCTTCACAAATGTGTATTATTTGCTCTGTAACCAATTTCGCTGATTGGCAACATCGTCATACAGGAGAAAATTTACGTTATGATGTTTTGATCAAAAAATTCTTTAAAGATAAAAATAAAATGAAAATGACAGATGACAGATGACGTCATTAAAACGTCTATATGATGTGTGTCAATATTTAACATCAAAATAGAATCGACCCATAACAACGATAACTATACTCAGTGAGTGGTGGACGTGCCGCCACCTAGTTGCGGAACCAAGTAGTATGTTGTCACGCCAGCTCCAAATAACACAAAATGTTATAAAATAGAGATTGTGTACAACCAACTAACAATTTTGTAAATTGTCAGCCCTGGTCCATTTCTTCCCTAAAATATTGTTTATGATGATGACACTGACCCTCTTAAGAAAAATACCACATACCCGATTTTATTAGGTTTTTCAAAAGGTATCAAATTTTTCTGAAAAAAAAGTAGCAATGCAAAATGAAATTAATCATTAGATTACTTGGTAACCATAACTCGAAAATTGTGGATCTGGCTCAGAATAGTATTGAGTAGGTTTACATTTTTTTCCTGCTTATAAACTTCTAGTTTCAGTGAGATTATTTTTTTAGGTAATCCTTTTTTTTTGTATCCCATATAAGTATGAGCAAAACACTCTTGGGATTAGATATTCAATGTGGCAACGCTGCTGAAAATTGACAGTTCGAAACTTGGAAATGGTGCATTTTTTTGAACTTCATTTCTCAATTATTCTGTTATTTATGGTTTTTCCGTCAATTTTTTTCACGATTATTAATCTACGTTACATACTCTTTCTTGTGGTGTGCGCCGTTTTGCTACATTTCGGTTGCGGTTAAGTGCAGCGTCCCCGGATATTGTATATTACAGCAGAAGAATAAACATAAAATGCAAAAATTATCGTCTTTCAATCAGTGATGCTATCGAGATTTTAGATAAAAATTTAGGTTGAATTTCTAGACATTGAACTGGCCAGTTTATTTTAATTAAAAAAAAACTCCTGAGTGAAGCTCAAAGAATATAAAGTGAAACTTCTACTTTACTGATACTAATGAAATCTTAAAACATTTGCAGGTTAGGTAGTTGGTAAACAAAACATTGATTGATTTAAATTAGACAGTCTGAATTTACGTTACTGACAAAATATTATGAAATAGATATAAAATTACAGTTACTTAAATCACATCTCACTGATGAAAGAAAAGTCTAGTTTAGTTGGGTTGAATGAAAGTTGATATTGCAAATAATTTGAAAATTTGGATGCCACATAAAAAGTTTGAAAGTCACACACAGATAAAACTCAATAAAAGCTTACCAAAGCTGGATTACATGGGGGAGTTCAATGACACCTTATTCACCTGTTGATTGGTTACAAATGTTTGAAATGTGGACACCAAGTATTAGTGCCCGCTACAGGCTCTCAATTTCTCACAAGAGAGAGAAAGTCGGGAAGAGTGAAAGGCACTTCCCATGGGTTATAACCAGACAAATTGTACGTACCATTCTATTGCTAGATGGGATGAGTTAAACTGTATTCTAAATAGACAGCTGTAGTGATGACGCCACTCTTCAGGTGATTCAATCGAAACTTTTTACGGCTAAAAATGCAACTGGAGGTATACGGAATTCAAAGGCTGATTAGCTGATAGCTCGGAAACTTAGATAAGCACTTGCGATAATATTAAAGACCTCATTACATCAGAGAACAAAAAGGTGACCGTTTGATCACGTTTTTAACAAAACGCACTATTAATTTCAAATTCACCTTAGATCAAAACACTTATAACAACCACCGATAACTATATTAAGCGATATTAACGGCAAAAGGTGATATATTACACCCCTTTAAGGTGTTAAAAAGCCACAATAGTTTCAACGCTGGTGCCCGCCAGCCCACCTGAGGCAGGCTCCTCTCGAAACAAGTGATTGCATCATTATTTTTACGATCTACACCCCCTCTACAACTCAACCGTTAAAAGTTGATATTCATTTAGGCCTATATGGCTGAGAGAGACAGATAGCGTTTAGACTCCCCTTAATACTGCAATAATGGACACGGTCCACTTGTTCAACGGTCTTTTTCTGGGATTTAAGATGACATCGTAATTTATCGAGAATTTTCTAGAATATAACGATACTTTTTCCCTAATAAAAATATATTCCGTCTTTCGATATTTGGATTTCCACGTATATAATAAGAACGCCGTACGGGCTTTACGATAGTTAGATATTAGCGAGTTTGCAACATAAAATTTTGAAATTGAAATTTGAAATACTTTATAGAGATAAGGTTACCTGCCATTATTTTAGTTACCTAGGTGTTTTCTATATGTCTCTAAAGTAGTAACGATGCTAAATAAAAACGTAATCGTTACAACGCGTGGTAAAGAGTATTCTTTGTATTCACTTCTTATCTTTTGATGAACAGATATTGATGTCCATCATTCCGTAGAATATTTTTTAGAAAATTATTTCCACAATAATTATTTTATCTTACATTTAATTATTTTCAGTAGGAAATATGTTTAATAATGTGTATTTTGTTTCAGAGACTGAGTAATGACCATATATGTTATTTCCTATATCAAATCCTGAGAGGTTTGAAATACATTCACTCGGCAAATGTACTTCATAGGGACTTGAAACCTAGTAATTTACTGTTAAATACTACATGCGACCTCAAAGTAAGTAAACTGATAAACATTTAATATAATATGTACCTCTTGTTATACTTACTTTCAGCTCTGATCTGCCCATAGTTATAAGGAGACCAAAATGTAGTTTCAAAGATCTTGTGATTGTTTTTACGGTGTTCAATATTATTCTTCAACGTACATACAGGCTGTTTTAAAAAACATGCGGCATCGCTCGTGCTTAGATTCCTTACGTAAAAATAACATATATCATCACATAGGTTTTGCTTCGTTCGGTAGCTAGACGTGTTAAAAAAAATTGTTTTGTTTTAGTCCAAATTTCTGCAAAACGACTCTCCGAGGGAAATTTGGTGAAAGTTATTTTAACCAGTACATATTTTACTGCTACAAAGGTGTGGACACATCATCAGGGCCGTGAATTAGGGTGGGCATATAAAAAAGTTCAATGGATTTGGATGTAATATGACTTAAAAGTTGCATGTTAACGAGCTGATAATAGGAAAAATAGTTTAAAAATTTTCCGATACTACTTTTAGCCCTCTCCTCAGAATCTAAGTTTTATAAATATATGGTAGTTATACCATGAAGTAAGTTTTTATGTCAAGTTATGTTGTTATCATTGTAAGAAGAGTTTTGTCGAGTAAAATCAAAGAGTTCGTAGTACAAATGGTATCTTTTTCAAAAATAAGCATAACATTTTTGCCAAGACAATATAATAACTAATTGTCAAAATCACTAAACATTTTATCATTATTTTGATTACTGCATACTGTTGTTTTGTCTCGAATGGGGGCATTTCTGACCTCTAATTCAATTTATTCTGTATTATACAATCCCTCGAGGCTTCATTGGCCACTGAGAGCGCAACTTCTGTAACCATTTTCACAGAGCGGTCAGTAGATAGGGAGGCACCTGGGCTCATCCCCTCCACTTTTTACTGCGCATGCGCGATGACGTCATGCGCATGCGCTGACCTGCGCAGACCTGTGACAGTTGACAGCTGACCTGTCAGATTTGACAGGTGTCAAATGTCACTGACCTGACAGCTGTCAGCTAACCTGACAGCTGTCAACGTCAGCTGTCACCTGACCTGACATGTGTCAACGTCAAATGTCACCTGACCTGTCAGATGACGTCACAAGCATTCCAAGATGGCTGACCTGTCATAGACAGTTGCAACCCGGGTTCTCTCTATGGAACTAACCTGAGATGACGTCACAAGCATTCCAAGATGGCTGACCTGTAAGAGACAGCTGCAACTCCGGGGTTCTCTCTATGGAACTAACCTGAGATGACGTCACAAGCGTTCCAAGATGTCTGACCTGTGTCCATAGATAGCCACAAGTCAGGTTAGGTATTAACTGTCTTGTGATGACGTAAGATGTTCCGTCTGACCTGTGTGTCCATAGATATCTACAAGTCAGGTCTCCATGTGTGTATTTGAAGAATACCATCTGTCTGATTGTTTATTAAGGTTATGTATGTATGTGTTTATTAAGGTTAGGTGTTCGTATACAGACTGATTACCAAGCCATTTTGATTGTTTATTAAGGTTATGTTTGTATTTGTTGATTAAGGTTATGTTCGCACACACACACACACACACACACTACTGTCTGTATTTGTTTATTAAGGTTATGTTCACACACGTGTTGATTACCAGTCATATGATTGTTTGTTAAGGTTATGTATTTGTTATTTGAATGCAAACAGAGATAATACAAGATTGTACTTACATACAACAAGAGACGTCAACCTTCTTTCACAGCTTAATACACACACACACACACACTACTGAACAGGTGTCTTCTGTGTTGAGGATACAGACAGACAACTGATTGCCATTGTTGAAGCTTATACATGCTGTTTAACAAACACGTCATGACAGTTCAAAGTCTTTGCTTAAACTGACAGATGCATGTGTATTTGAAAGAAAAGCATTCGCCTGAAATTAGATTTGAACCAAAGAGGTTGTAAGGGATAGAGGTAACAAAGGTGCAGTTTTGCAATACAAGAAGCCTGTACACTTTTCCTAACTGGGCGGAGTTCGGTGACTTGAGTGGGAGAAACGTCAGGGACGTATTTAGGAATTTTTAGTTTGGTTAGAAATAAAACTGAAATTATTCAATCATTGAAATGTAATGCTTATTCATGAATTTCTTAAGCTTTTGTATAAATAGGTAACCTAAAAAGGTTCGGAACGCAGCAAGTGCGTTATGATAGTGAATTTTCATAACAATATTAAATAATATATTTATATAAGCTGTAAGATTTAGCCTTATATTAAAAGTTATGAAAATTAATTAATTTAATTAGGAACAGTAAAACAAGGTAAAGAAGGACAAGCAAAAACATGATCTATGACATATATTTATAGAGTAATTTGGATACAAAACTCAAACAAAGCAATTGATAAACAGGAAATATACTCTAGAAAAATAAACTAGAAAGCTGGAAAAAAAATCCTTTGGTTGATGCATTGAGGGTGATTGTGTGCATGCAGGAGAAGAACCCCAGGAGGAAGAGGGTTTCTGCTCCTCACCCAAAAATTCGGGGGGTTCTCCTTCCCCTTGTGCATGCATACAACTACCTTCAAAGCATAAAGCACAAGAAAAATTTCTTGTGAGCAACCCCCAAGAAGGTTGCTGGACCTGGGCGAATATGGGGTAGACAGGGTTTAAAGGAGGTATTGCTGTAAAATGTGAAAAACGCATGTTTTCAAAGTCCCTTAATTTTCTTGGGGGTTGTTTGCCAGAAAATTTGCCTTGTGGGCGAGGAAGGTTTTAAGCATGTTGCTGGAAAAAAATATCTAAAACCCTCATGCAGTCAACTGCAAATTTACCGAAATTACATTCTACTTCGTCGCCTATAATGTCTTTTTCAGATAATGTAGAATACAGAGCTAAATTAAATAGGTTCACTTGCATTTTCATTTTTTTTATTTTATATTACATTTATACGCACAATATGCGTATAATTAAGGGAACCCTTAATTAACATTGCAGCAACACAAACTTGAAAAGTGGAGAAATTATTTACAGTATGTTAACAGTTATAAACTTGATTTCATCATGTTACAGTAGTATTCTGATAATAAAAAATTACATCTAACTGTATGCACACAACAGCTGGTGTGTTACGAGATGTGATGAAACGCCAAACTGACTGTTTATGGTGTCTGTTTCTACTGTCCTAAATTTCCAATTTGATATTGTCAATAAATAACACTACCACACAATGACAAATGACAGCTGAGCTTCAGCACATACGCAGTCTAACAAAGTTGTCGGATAGAGTAAATTATGATCGCAGGGATACCTAAGTTGAAAATCATGAGAAATGGGTAATTCGAAATTTGCAGGTATTAAACACAGTATTTTTTAACTGACTGATAAAATTAAATTTTATAAAATGTTTTCTTTATTATCAGAAGTTGTAAAAATTTCATATGTTTATACATGAAAGGTTTAACTACATGAAATTTCTGAAGATCGGGCAACCCCGGTCAGCAACATCTTGACATCTGGCAATGGTTGTGACTTCCATTATTTAGATTTTATCTACAATTTATTTAAATAGCATAACAGTACAGGTAGCTGTATTGCTCTGCCTTTGTCCAACATTGTAGATATTGCATTACAGAATTTGAAGTGATGTCGAGGATTATTTTATTATTAATTTCGAATAACTTCATTTTTCTTTGATCAAAAGACTTGAAAATTGGTACACAACCACATCTCTGTATGTTCTTTTAAGTTGTAAATTTTCGTTCCAATCACTTAAACAATTTGAAAGCTATTGCGTTTAAAAAAATATATTTAATTTTCTGTTAGGAAAAACTATGTGTTAAGATCTGATGAACGAACTCATCTAAGCCATTAGCAAAATAAGCATAATTCCAAAATTTTCTCCAAATCAGTGAAATATTTTTTGGGTTATTGGTTGGATAAATTGTTGGATGAATATATTGGATAAAGTTTTATATTCAAAAGGTTAGATAAATAATAATAGTTTTTATTTCAACAACAGAAGAAAATACAACATAAAGTACATTGTACTGTTTACAAATTAATGTTAACATTCCTTGTCTTTTTTAAAGAAATAGAGATTAATTTCATTGATTGCTGTTGCCCTTACTTCGTGAAACTGGTCCATACTTCATACAGACTTGGAGACTACTTCTCTGGCTTCACTGTTGGTTTTCGTTTTTGTAGGTGAAGGACGTAGCCAGCGCGTAAGCTAACTGAAGCAAGTGGCCCTTCTGAATTCTAGATGTTCTTCAACGTCTCTGTTACTGGTTTTGCTGCTTGATAGTATCCTCAGACAGAAAAAAATTGAATAAATACGAAATCATGACAATTACAAATAAAGATCTGTTGCTATTTTATGATGTTATAATCAAAAAAATCTTTAAAAGTGAAAATAAAGTAAAACAAATATGACGGATGACGCCTTTAAAATGTCTACGTGATGTATATCAATATTTAACATAAAGATAGAAGAAACCTATAACAGTAATAACTATAATAACAATTACAACAATAAAATAACTAAACAAACACATTAATAAAGCAGACTATACAATGAAAATATCGACACACATCATGTCTTATAACAACTTTTTGGAAAAAATAGTTAGATTTATGTTGTCTGATTTATTTAATTAGGAAGAAGAATATCTCAGAAATCCTAAATATTGTCGTGTATATGCTTTTTTACTTCTAAAGCTTAAAACAAGTCTAGTTTACACTTGTCATGACAAAAATGTTGTGGTTTTATGCCGTTATTTACTGTGGGTCTATGTTGGGTATCAATAATATGTTTTGCAAATGTAGATTTGTCAGCATGGTTATTTCTAAATGCAAAAATATGTTCTTTGTATTGGGTGTTAAAATTTCTAGAAGTTTGATCGATGTAGATTGCGTTACGTGTGCATTTCACAAATTTTGAATACCTATACAAATACAAAAGTAGCTTTTAAATCTTAGAACATGACGCTTGATTTATTAGATTATTTCAAATAATTGATTGGAAGTATTATCACAGATGATGGTAAGTGTAGGAAAGGTCTGAAGAGGATCGCGATGGCAAAACAAGCATTCAATAACCACAGTACTGTTCTCACTAATAAACATTTTAACCTGTACATGAGGAACAAATGCAAGTCGTACGTGTATGGAGTATGGTAATGTATGGGGCGGAAACTTGGGCTGTAGTTAAGCAGGATATGAAGAGAATATAAGCTTTTGAAATGTAGACAAGAAAAATTTCAAAGACAGTGCAGGTTGATAGAAAGACGCTTCAAAGTGTGCTAGGAGAGGTGAAAGAATAAAGAGGGTTGCTCAAAGAAATAGAGAGGAAGCTAAAATTTATTGGTCATATTATAAGACATAATAACTTTCCGATAACATTATTTGAAGGACATACGAGTACTTGAAATGTACACTGAATTATTGGCCCTTAAATAAGAGAAGTTTGTTATAAACAGCCCTTAAACTTCTACTTTTATCAAATAGATTTTTGTTATAATGATGTATTCTAATAGAAACATACATAGAAGATATTAGTTTAATTAGATGGCCATAATGGCAAGTCAAAAGATTTTGTTCTCGAAAGTGAACTTCAAGTTTTTTAAATATGCTGTTTTGGTTTATTATAGTTTTTAATATTCGCATGTTTATTTCCTTTACATTTATAATCACCGCAGATTCATTTAAGTATGTTTGAAGAACTTTTTCTGCAATAGTGCAAATAGATATTACATCGTCAGATGGGTATGTGAGGAGTTGACCTTTGTCTTTCTGATCTATAAACGATGTTAATAACACAGACCTCTCCCCAACAAGTTCACCCGCGCATTCTTCGCATCTCAGAGCTTTTGTTATTTTCCTTACTACATAGCCAGATATATATGTCACGACTTCTTTCTTAAACTCTGATATATTCATATCTAATATTTGAAGAACTGTGTCGTCGTCAAAATTATCTATTTGACTCATGTCTTCATCTGGTTCTTCAGATATTCGTTCTCGCCCACAAGTTTTATTTATTACCTCAATGGGTGACAGAATAGGAATTGCTTCCAAAGGGATACAATTTCCTTTAAATGAATCTTTTAATTCAAGATGCACCATCATCCTTTTATATGCACTTTTAAATTGCTTTGCTGATGGGTTATTGTTATAGCCTCCCATGGATCTAATTTGCCCAAAAAAAAGCTCAATATGATCCTGACTGATTTTGTAAGTGGGAAAATACAGCAAAAAATTATTGTCGGCAATTAAAGTTTTATAAACAAATTGCAAACTTTGTATGCAAAATAAAAAGCCAATTATACCCATTTTTCTACCACTCTCACACAGAAGCGGTCCATCAATTATCCTAAGTGACGTTAAATATTGTGATAGCTCTTTTAAAAATACATTAATGTTTTCAAAATTTTCTGCGTTTATTGCTTTCTTAAAATCTGAATTGTTTAAATTTCTAGAATTAAGAATGTCAAATAAATTGTTTATAAGTCGGATAAATTTCACAGTTCCCTCACATTCTTTGAACTCCTCAAGATGTAAAACTTCATTGCAATATTCCAAAGAATGTGCCACTGAGTGGCTAAAAAGTTGTGTGGCTAATTTAACCTTCATTTTTTGGTTTGTATAAAATATATGCGATTTTCTTAATTTATTTGCCAAATGAACGCCCTCCTGATCCTGTAACTCATTTAATTTTACTAAATAATCCCACTTTATATTTTCCCCATTCTCATCAATTATTAATTTTTTATCGCCTAATGTGTTTCTTATCAGTTTGATCATATGACATGGATCAAAAAAGACTGCAATTTTCCTACCTGAACTAGGATCAACAAACGTAGAGTTAATGTTCCTCCAATTCAAATCGCAGCCAAGTTCTTTTGCTAACGTTAGGTTATTTGTTGCCTCATCAAAAGTTATTGAGACCACGTATATGCCCGACTCATTTAGTAGCGTTAAACACTGTAATACCAAATTTTGTTTTTGTGTACCCCTTAAAGAGTCGATTAAAAAATATCCAAGAGGAAGCTTCCATGATTGATTAATGCTAACAAGCATAAAAACAAGAGCTTCTTTGGCTACAGGGTTACAATCGGTCTCAAGATTTATACCAAAATCTACAAACCCATAATATTTTACCCCATCCCATTCTATATGTTGGCGAATTGCCATCTCATCTATGACTAAAGAACATATAAGTTTTCCATTTGTGCTTTCTGATTTTGACTTTAATAAGTTGAACACCTCTGACGTAAAACCAGCTTCCCCATTAACGCTTTGATACCATCTAGATATAGTTTTTGGACGAGGAAGAGCCGAGTTAAATGTGTTTCTGACAAAACTGTAAGCTTTGGGAGAGTAATAATGCAGCGTAAGAGAAAAAGCTTTAAGTTGATTTTCATACTTATGTTTACGACCTAATTGTCTTTGTAAAAATTCTTCATTAGGTCCTATTTGCATTAATGTTTCTAATGTTTCGTCGGTTACTTTACCTTTTAGTTGTTTGATTATATTCGCAAGGGTTGCTGTTCTCTTCTTATAATGATGAACACTACTGCTGAGCCGTTTAATTTTTTTTCGTGCATCGAATAACTGCTTCTTCAGTTTACGTTTGCGCGGTGTAACAACCTATAAAAAATGTTCAGTGATAAACCATTTATTTTCTCAAGTAAAATGAATATATAAACAAAATTTCCAACAACACATTTTGGTTAATAGTGGTTGAGATAAATTGCAAAACAGTTGTTTCTAACTTATTTAATCATGGACTATACAAACTTAAACACCATATAAAATGTGATGGAATAACATATTAGGTTTTTTAAAATTATACTGATTTCATAAACGGCAAAAACTGAATTTAACTCACCATGTCCTTCAAAGTGGGTGGCATTGAAGGTGTTTTCATTTCAGCAAATCCTAAACTACTAAACGATCTTTGCGGTACCTCTACAACAGTTTTCTCTTCATAAAAACCAGCACTTGTTGATGGCCGAGAATAATCCATTACAGGTACATTGCTACCAGACCAAGTACTAGTTGACGGGTTAGCTGCAAATGGCACATTGATAGCAGTTATATCAGTCATTGGCTGCTCGCCAAAAACGACTTGTGTTGATGGCTTGTTTGTTACCTGCATAAATAAATTTGAAACGAATACCATTAATGTAAATTTGCAGGGCTAATTAAATTACGATAAATATCATAACAATATATTACGTGAATGTAATTAGTAGCATAGTTACTAGAGATGAGCGATATATAGCTACCGGTGATTTAATCGCTTCTATTAAAAGATCGCTGTTAGTAGCTGTTATTAAAACACAAAACAACAGCGATTGTGAAAACCGAGATTTACACAAATCATTAGAGTAATTATTTCTATGAAATTCATCTTATACTAAAAACTCCATGACAAACAGCAATTGCTGTATTCATAATACACGCAATCGCAGTTTGTGCGAGCGAGTAGAAGTATCTGTATACTTTCCTTCTCGCCATTATTAGAATACAACATTTCTCCTTTTCTTATAGGTAGAAAACGAAAAACTCATGATACAAATAACGCGAGATATGATAATGAGACTATCTATTTTTAGAACCGTCACGCGCATGGCGTCATGTGGTGAGTCCAATGCAATAATAATATGCTGTCGTACAGTGGAGTTTGACGGTTCATCACAACCCCTTAACAAATTAGGTATTTTACTGATATTTGAGTGCATACAGTTGGAATTAACTTTTTAAGATCAGAATACTATACTATGATTATGTGACATGATGATCAAATCAAGTTTATGAATGTTAAGGCCCCCTGTAAATGTCTACGAACGTCTTCTCTACTTTTTAAGTTTGTGTATCACCAATGCTAATTCAGGGCTCCCCTTAATTATTATACTTCACTTGTGCATATATATATATATATATATATATATATATATATATATATATATATATATATATATATATATATATATATATATATATATATATGTAATATAAAAATGGAATGGAATGTAACTTCAACCACATTAAAGTGACGTATAGAAACTTTTTGATTGCGAATGACTTTGTGTTAAGTGTGTAGTTGGCCTTCTATAACGTTACTCACCATGTGATGTCATAGGAGGGGACGGGGCATATGCGCAATATCATATATCTTGTAAGTCATTATATCATGGAAAAACCTGCTGAATCTAGAATTAAAGCAGCACCGAACTGTAGCATATATATGCCTTCCAACTTTTTCATTATATTAAAATAAAAATAATATGTAGATTTCTCTCATCGTATATTCTTGTAATATGCTAATTTTATAGAACTTCTATTAATAGTAAAAATCTGAGTAGTTTTAAAATTAATATATAATTTAAAAGTTATCTGAAGATCATATTGTGGTTTCAATTAAGCGGTTAACACTAACACCTTGTAAGTGTTTAAAATAATAGCATACGCACATGCAGCATTGTAAATGGCTAAACCACAATCGCAGTAGCTGTTTAAAGTCCCTGTTATTTAAAAATAGCCATCACTGATATCAGTGCCATTGAAAAACCGCTGTTTGGCTATATATATATATATATATATATATATATATATATATATATATATATATATATATATATATATATATATGAAGTATGATTATTTTTTAACCTAGTCTCATTGACTCGATGTTGGCTTTTCTTAAGTGATGATCGTTTTTCATACAGCAGCTGCGATATTGAAACGATTTTTCTTCAATATTCAATATATATATATATATATATATATATATATATATATATATATATATATATATATATATATATATATATATATATATCACTAATAGTTACATAAATTAATAACCTTGATTCAGTACTTACCAATACAGGTATAGAACTTTTTTTTAAGTATACTGCAAAAGGTGATTTTTCTAAATCATAAGATTCCTCGGTAAAATGTAAATTGCACACATTTGAGTTCATAAAAATATCTTCATCGCTTAAATTTAATGCTCGTTTCCAAGCCTCTTATCTTTCACCAGCTTTGGGAAATCTGAAAATAATATCTCAAATTATCTACTTTATCAGTGACTGAACCTCTAGAAAGATGCAGTAATAGATAAAACAAAACTATTCTACTTTTTTTCTGCTTCTACTGGAACTACATAGGTAAATACATCTAATTCAAATAATAATTGCCAAACAAAATGCCTAATTTCATTACAAATATTCAATAAATAATGCATTATTAAGATTTTATTTCTTGAAAAAACACAATTGACAATAATAAATGCTAAAGATTTAACAAAAGCAATACAATGTGTAAATACGGACCTGTGAAAACCAATAAACATTTGGCGCCAAACAAGGAAACAGAAGACATGTAAACAACTTACCGAAATAAATGCACAGTTGCTTTATCCTTTTCATAATTGGCACTTTTATTGTACATACAGTTCTTCACAATACACCTTGGCATTTTTTAACTTTTACACTCTTAAAACACTGCTAAAAAACGGCAAAACACACAAGATAACCTCTAATCGCAAATCAACAAACACTTCAAATACTTGTTGACAGCTGACAATAACTTCAAGAGCGGTTGGGGGAACGAATCAAAACAAAACACATTAGCGCGTTATTCAAAATTTTGTTTGTGATTGGACGGTGACAGGAGTGGGAAATCGACAGGCTGCAAACTCGGCTTTGTTCCCTCTAACATATACAACCTCTTTGATTTGAACCCATGAACCTCGAATCGACCATAGACAGCTTTCTCAGATATACACTGTCCCTAAACCAATAGCTCCACAGACGCACACGTTAAAAGTTTGTTCGCAGTTGTATATATAAAACAAAAGCCAGTTGTTGTTTACATATGAGGTTAGGTGTTCGTATACATGTTGATTACCAATCATCTGATTGTTTAGTAAGGTTATGTTTGTATTTGTTATTTGAATGCAAACAGACATAATAAGAAGAGTGTACTTACATACAGCAAGAGACGTCATCCTTGTTTCACGACTTAACACATACTGAACAAGTGTCTCTGTCTCTTGTATTGAGGAAACAAACTGATGTAAGAGAGAGAGGTCTTACAAAGGATAAACAACGTTTTACAGTTGTTAACCTTGATCCTGTTTGAGCTTGTCTGTGTATCTGTTTAATATACACAAGAGAGAGGCCCTCTTAAAGGTAAACAACCTGTCAGTTGATGACCTTGTGTTATATCTGTTCAATAACCCCACATTATTCGTGTTTGAGCTTGTCTAGAATACAGTCGTTAGAAGTATGACATCATCCATGTATTTTAGCAGATGTACCACAAGATAAGTTTGTTCAGGATATTATTGCTTTAAGACATACTTTTTAATTGTATTACAAAATAAAAACACATTAATTTTAACAAAGACTTTTATTTGATTCTAAGTACAAGTATGTAAACTCTTTGTTGGAATACATTTATAGAATTATTAACATTAGATGGTTCAGTGTTGCGTTGGTGCTGTTGTTGTTGTTGTCGTCGGTGTCTCTTCATGGCTGTGGGCTTACTAGGTGATAACACTAGCTTCTTTTAGTTCTTCCAAGATTGACTGAATTTCGTTGTTATGAGCATTATTACCTGCAACTTGGGAAGCCACTAAAAGTCTAAGTCTGTCAACCAACTCGTTTATGTCATTCCAATACACATAGGCTATTTGTTTGTTATTTTGTATCATATAGTTGTTGGTGCTGATGTTGTTGTTAGGGCTCATGCCGTTGCTATCGCTGCTCTTATCACTCTGAGTTTTAAGTTCAGTCTTTTGTTTTTTGTTAAGATGTCTGTCGTTGCTGTCGTCATCGTCTTCCTCGTAGGTGTAACCAAAACCTTGAGGTGTTGAGGATCTACGACCTCGTGGATTTATCACTGGTTTTATTAGAGTCAGATACTTTTCAGAGGAACAACCCTTGGTTCGTGCGTTAGGATCATAGTTCATTTTATGAACACTAGTTGCTTCTAGAATATCTCTATAGTGTTGAAGATCATCATAGGTATACCCTCTAGGTGTTTTCATAAATATCAATTCTAGCAAACCTTGTGTTTGCGGGTATCTCCTTTGGCCCAGTTGAATCTCAGCATCAGTAAAGTCCAAGTGTTTGTTGCCAAGACTCCAGCTACCAGTATCTTTAGCGTAGCGAGCACCATACGTTTGATCAACAGTAGCAAGCCTCGGTGGTTCAGTAAAATACTTGTCTACATAATATCGAACTCGGTCAGGATATTGCTCCAAAAATTCTTGATATGCAGGGTTGGTTGTGACAGTTTGTAGGTCTGCCTCAAGCTCTTCAAATGTTGGGATGTCCTCATCGGAACTTGTCGCCTCAGCCTCTTCCCTTGGTTCAGCTTCAAAAACTTCATGGTCTTTAAGGAACTGTACTTGGGGTTTCGTTTCTGGTATATCGACTTCGTCTTTGATTTGTTCAACCTTTGGTGGTTGCGATGGCTGTTGCTGCTGCAGTGCTGCTGTGTTTTTAGATATTTCACTTAGGGGCTCAACAAGTGGTTTATATAAACGTTGCAGAGCATCATCATTCTCAGCTCTGTTAAGTTTAAGCATTAAATGTTTTTTTCGAATATTGTCAGCAAGTTGTAAAATCCTTTTCTTAACTTTTCGCTCTTCCTTACCCAACACTTCCATTGTGCTACAACTGTTTTTGGTGTTACCAGTCGGTCTAATCATTTGTTTGAGCGATACAGGTTGTGTGGTGGTTTAACATATACTGACTCTGTCACGGTACATGCCTTCTTATTTATCACGATGTCCGGCTGTCTTGTTAGACAGCTGTGTTAGACAGCTGTGTTAGACAGCTGTCTTAGACAGCTGTCTAACACAGCTGTGTTAGACAGCTGTGTTAGACAGCTGTCTTAGACAGCTGTCTTAGACAGCTGTGTTAGACAGCTGTGTTAGACAGCTGTCTTAGACAGCTGTGTTAGACAGCTGTGTTAGACAGCTGTCTTAGACAGCTGTCTTAGACAGCTGTCTTAGACAGCTGTGTTAGACAGCTGTGTTAGACAGCTGTGTTAGACAGCTGTCTTAGACAGCTGTCTTAGACAGCTGTGTTAGACAGCTGTCTTAGACAGCTGTCTTAGACAGCTGTGTTAGACAGCTGTGTTAGACAGCTGTGTTAGACAGCTGTCTTAGACAGCTGTCTTAGACAGCTGTGTTAGACAGCTGTGTTAGACAGCTGTCTTAGACAGCTGTGTTAGACAGCTGTCTTACACAGCTGTCTTACACAGCTGTGTTAGACAGCTGTCTTAGACAGCTGTCTTAGACAGCTGTGTTAGACAGCTGTGTTAGACAGCTGTGTTAGACACCTGTGTTAGACACCTGTATGACAGCTGTGTTAGACAGCTGTCTGTCCTGTCTACCATTGTTAGAATAATATATATCTATCGAATCCTTTTCTATATCGACCTTTGTGTACATCGTTTTCCTTCACAATCACCAACACACCATACTTATTATCTTTCCAGCATTGGTGGCAGATAGTTTTAAATTGTTTAAAGTCCATATCGGTGGTTACATGATCGTCGTACACGTGTTTTAAATTGGTTTCATCTTGCTTGAATAACACAATAACATTGGTGTTGTCACGTACCAGATGTTTGGGTATTCGTGTATATGTTTGACAGAGATAGAATGAATCAATATTCTTATGTCTGCCAATACTGAAGTATGCTCTTATTTTATCTTGTTTGTCACAAGCTACATCATCAAATATAAACACAGAGTTGTCCTTGGCATCTTCCGGATCTAATATTTCATCGTTTTCTCTATAAGGATAGTAACCAACACCTTTTGTTGCATTCATCACCTCCTTTAACATCTTGTATTTCGGTTGATACAGAGACTTTGAATACACATACACGTTATCAAATTTTAAACCGTTTGCTTCAAACAATAAACTCAGCATGACATTAGTTTTACCACAACCACTCGGACCACATATGATACAGCGAACGGTGTTTGGAAAGAGAGGACCATGCCTCAGTTGTTGTTGAGCTGTGTCCGTAACAACATCGTCTATATTTGTAATGGGTAAGGCAGAAGCGTGTTTGCTGGTACGCATCTTAACTTAAACTAAACTATATTTTATTTGGGTGTGTATATATATGAATGCAAGTGAGACAAAGGCATGTATCTCAAGAAACAGCGCTCCGGTTATGGGTTGTATCTGCAAAAACCATTGCAATAAAAGACTCAAACAGTAGCCTGTGTGTATCAGTCATGGCGCACACCTTTGTGTTGAAAGACCGCAGCTCCCATCTGTCGTCAGACTACCATCCACCAATTGTTTTGGATGGTAATTATGCTGTTGCCTTGATAGGCTTTCACACCTACAACAACATACCCAACATCTATGAAGGTAAAAACAAATTTCATGTAAAAGAAGGAACCGGTTGGCGAACCATCACGATACCCACCGGTGCTTATGAAATAACACACTTGGAAGAGTTACTTCAAAATGAACTTGTTGGTGCTACAGCAACACACGAACAAAAGCAACAGGCTCTGATTCTGAGACCTAATCCGAACACCATCAAATGCAGACTAAAGTGTTATACAAATGTCAGTTTTGAATTTGATGGTTCGATTGGGCGAATGTTGGGCTTTTCAAAACAAGTTCTTCAGCCGGACACCTTTTATGAATCTGATTTACCTGTTGATATAGTGGATGTTAGACAGATTCGCATCGAAACCAATATCGTGTCTGGTTCCTATTATAACGGACAACCCTCACATACGCTGTATGAGTTTGCTCCGATGGTTGATCCTGGCTACGCAATCGACATAGAACCTAAAAATTTAATTTACTTGCCGGTGAACAAGCAAGAGATTTCCAATATAAGCATCGACATCGTCGACCAAGATTCAGTTCCTGTCAACTTTCAAGGTGAAGAGGTGTCTGTTCGCTTGAAACTTATAAAAGTTGCTTAGTATGTTGGTCTTCAAGGATATAAAAGCAAGTGCATCTACCACATCAAATTCAGTTGAGTCAGACACGTCAAAGGGTACGCTTCGTCCCGATAATATTGAGTTCCTGCAAAGCCTGGGTTATCATGTCGTCAAAACTAGAAATATTCAAAGAACCCGTGTTTGATGATGGCATCGATCGAGAAGAGCTGCGCTCTTACTATTCACCAACTAAATCGTTTGGTAACAGCGATGAAATTGAAATAGCCATCAACCAACAAGATGCGTTCGTATGTCTGGCCGAGTCAGCTCTAATAATCGAAGGTGCTCTGGAACCTGTAGCAGTCCAAAATGCCACTGGTGCTTGTTATCTGTCAAATAATGGAGGAGCAGCTCTGTTTGAATCAATGACCTATGAGTTAAATAACAAGGAAGTGGAACGAGTGCGAGACCCATACACCACAACCATCATCAAAAGTCTGCTATCGTTCAGTAAGAATGAAGCCCAATCTCTTAGCAACGCCGGTCTGAATGTGTCGTCGGAGCACATCACCTTAAATGATAACAAGTTTCACATGCTCATACCTGTCTGGTTCCTCTTCAGTTTCTTTCATCATTTCAAAGGAGTTCTCTGTGGCAAACATACTTTCCGCTTTACAAGAAGTCGAAACGATTCCAATGGCTATTACAGCACAGGTACGGCACGAGCAAAAATTACCGTAACCAATATGTTTTTAAAGGTAAAACATGTATTTCCCAATGATAAAATGAAATTGGAACTGATGGATAAAATAGCCAAAGACACCTCTATATTTCTCGCCTACCGCAAATGGGACATATACGAGTTACCAGCACTCAGAGATATCAACAGAGATGTGTGGGCTGTTAAAACTGCAACCAACTTGGAAAGACCTCGATATGTGATTATAGCATTTCAAACAGATCGTAAGGATAACGTGAAGAAGAGGTCAGACTATTTCGATAACATTGGTATGATGGACCTTCGAGTGTTTCTAAATTCAGAATGCTACCCTTATGAATCTATGAATATGGATTTTGAGAAATCGAAATATGCAGAAGCCTATAACATGTATACAGATTTTCAAAAAAGCTTCTGTTATAAAAACATGTCGGAGCCTATCTTGAATTATGACGAGTTTAAAGACAGAGCTCTATTTGTGATTGACTGTCAGCACCAGAACGAGTCAATCAAGTCTTCAACGGTGGACATTAAGGTGGAGTTTATGAGTCACGCCAACTTCCCAAAGAATACTCGTGTTTATTGTCTGGTTATTCATGACAGTGTAATGGAATATAAACCTCTAACGGGCATCGTTAGAGCCATTATGTAATAATTGTATGTCATTTATGTATCAATATGTACAACTTAATTAATCCTAATAAATTTTTATTGTATGTAAAACAGTTGTTTTATTTTTATTTTGTTGCATTTTTATTAACCCCTTTCTGTCTGTCAGTCTAAGCAAAGACTTCGAGCTGTCATGACGTGTGTGTTAAACAGCTGTACAAGCTCAAACAAGATTATCTAAGATACTTGTTGGGCAATCAATTGTCTGTCTTTTATTACACAGCTCTGTCAGTCTAAGTAAAGACTTCGAGCTGTCATGACGTGTGTGTGTGTGTGTGTTAACAATCAACAACAGCGTCTATATGTTTTGTTTGGTTCAAGTGGATGTCATTAAACAACTGTGTTATTTCTATAACGGGCCCCATTCAAGACCTCAACATACGTTAGTGTGTACTAAGCCGTGAAACATGTATGACGTCTCTTGCTGTATGTAAGTATACTATTATATTATTTATGTTTACATACAAACAATACTTATCAAACAATCCTCGTATATCAAAGTTTAATTTAGTTGTTTTAAATCGAGTTTTGTTACTTGTGTGTTTTTGATCACTCCCTATATAAATTTAGATTCATTCATTCAAAATACAAACACACTAACATAAACAAACACGCCGGCAATAAAACCAAGTCCCCGAGTTTTATTAGGCTATTAAAATAAACTCATTAACATATCTAGATGTAAATACGTTTTTCTTATTGATATAGTTTACTTCAAACGTTTTTGTTATTAAATGATATTAGATAGGTAAATTGGTACGTGTTTTAAATTTCTTTTTACTATAAATAAACAATTGTTTTTAACATTACAGTTCCTATTATTCAATTGGAATGTAATAGAGATACCACCCCCTGCACACACACACATCAGCCTCATAAACTCGTTTTAAATTAGCATATGCAACAGGTTTTTTGTTTTATATATACAACTGCGAACAAACTTTTAACGTGTGTGTCTGTGGAATAGTTGGTTTAGCGACAGGTATCTCTCTGAGTAAGTTGTGTGGTTGGGGGTTCAAATCTAATTTCTGGCGAATGCTTTTCTTTCAAAAATCATATTTCAAATTAAAATCAAAATTTCAAATTACCCGCTCAATATATATCTTCCTCATATATGTATGTGTGTGTGACTAAACCGAATGACTGTGTCCAACAGATGTCTCCCATCGAGCTAGAGAATATTCTCTACACTCTACAACTTTACAAATAGAATATTCTCTAGCTCGATGAGTCATATCTCTGGACACAACAGACAGTAATTTTCAAACAAATTCAAATTTCCCGCCAAAAACGAAATACCCTAACAAACTTCAATACACCTTAACAACAACAACACAATAAACAAACCAAACAGCTGTGTTTACGAACATAACCTTAATAAACAAAATACATAACCTTAATAAACAAACAGATGCATGGTAATCAACACACACATGACATAACCTTAATAAACAAATACAAACATAACCTTAATAAACAAACAGATGACACGTGAGCGAACATAACCTTAATAAACAAATACATAACCTTAATAAACAATCAGACAAACACACATGGAGAGCTAACCTGACTTGTAGATATCTATGGACACACAGGTCAGACATCTTGGAACGCTTGTGACGTCATCTCAGGTTAGTTCCATAGAGAGAACCCCGGAGTTGCAACTGTCTATGACAGGTCAGCCATCTTGGAATGCTTGTGACGTCATCTCAGGTTAGTTCCATAGAGAGAACCCGGGTTGCTACTGTCTATGACAGGTCAGCCATCTTGGAATGCTTGTGACGTCATCTGACAGGTCAGGTGACATTTGACGTTGACACATGTCAGGTCAGGTGACAGCTGACGTTGACAGCTGTCAGGTCAGTGACATTTGACACCTGTCAAATCTGACAGGTCAGCTGTCAACTGTCACAGGTCTGCGCAGGTCAGCGCATGCGCATGATGACTCGCGCATGCGCAGTAAAAAGTGGAGGGGATGAGCCCAGGTGCCTCCCTATCTACTGCGGTCTACTGCCTGGGTGTGGCAAGGAAAAGGCAAAATATTGACGAGGTATTCCTTCTTTTCTCCTTGCCAGCATTGTATCTAGGTCTCCATCAGTTATGAACGACAGAATAGACGGAGGAGTAACTTGTGAATCGGTCCACAATATCATATCGATATAATCCATAGCAGAAAAAAAATATTTTTGCTGGTTTAAACACTAATGTATATTCGGTTGTCTGAAATCATGGTTAATTATTGACTTCAGGTCATTTGGTAGGTATCAAAGTGAGAAACACCCATCTTGCAAGAAGGATTTCTTTTTATTTCAAACCATACAGGAGCGTAAACTTTCATAATATATTCCACCAAAAGTTTCAAGTTTTTGTTTAGATACTAGGTAGAAATGTTTAGTCTTGGAAATTCGATTGGCCGTAGTGAGCCAACGAGAATGCGGTAACTTTCCTGGATGTCAGTTAGCGAGTTCTGCGGGAAGAATCCCAGAAGCCACTGCTTAATAGATCTCAATTAAGTATTTTTGGTCCGTGCTCAATTTTTGAATAATGTTTTGTTCACAATCTTGCAATGGCACTGGTACAAAAACTGTCACCAGATTTTTTCACAGGTGGCCTAATCTTTCCCGATGGGCCCGAATACTCTCAGGGTTCAGAAGTGCAACCATCTAGACTAGTAAACAAATGCCGTGGTGGTAATTAATTTACGTGTAATAGGCAAAAGAACCACTGAATCTGTTTACCTAGTTCAATAAATCGATTCACGCCCCTCTTCCAACTCGTGTTGGTAGCTGTTTCATCGCAACCAACGCAAACAATATCATCAGATTCCAAACCATTGCTTGCCATAAAATTCATAATAGCTTTAGATATGGATTTATCTGCCCCAGTATGTGGTGAAACATGGCCTAAGTAAAAAAATGATGGTTCCGAAATAATAGAAACATGTTCTTCCATTCCCATCGTGGAATAAAAACGTTGAATGTTGTATCTTTTTTGCCATCAAAATATATACTTTTCATTTCAACCAAAGACAGTATTCCTGTTGATGTTTTCTTGATTTTGATAATGCTCTTATAACTTTATTGTTATCAGTTATGAGGCTGCTATTTTCCGGAGTAACAAGCCAAGTATTTTGCAGCACAGCAGCGGCATTTGCAGCTCCTGGTCGATTTCATACCCCGTATTGATAGCAGTCTTTCGCCAGATATGGTAGAGCTAATCTGCTCTTCTTGTTAGTGGATGTTGACGGTTCTAGAAATGTTATACTGCCTTAAGGAATATCTGGCTAGGTAGTTCTCTTTGATATGTTTGTGGTAGTCTTAGAGGTTAACTTATATGAAAAATTATGTTTTAAAAGCGTCTTAGTATTTCCTTTTCCTTACTTCTCTTTTTGCAGATTTTCTGTTACCTTCTTGTCGATAGCATCAACTATCATATTTTTATTATATCACTGGTCGCCGTGGAACTCCTGCTCTAATGCTGGTACTTTTTTCAATTTCAGCGAGTGCAAAAGTATTAGGTATCGCTCTTGCCGGCTGCAATATCCAGCAATTTAGAAACAGCTTAAGAAAATTTGCAACCTTTTCATCATAATTACTGTTTTCTTGCTATTGGGGAATCTAATTAGTTTCAAATTTGCGTTGTTGTAAGTTTTTAACATGTTTAAAACCCGGATGCGGCTTACTGTGGGAGTTGAAGCAGATTTCCAGCAAGCATTGAAACTTCAGAATTCGGGGGTTGTTTTCCATTATTTTCATTCAGATTTTTTATTGTGTAGAGAATGCTTAGTTATAATGGTATTCTACAAAAGTATTCTACAAAAGCGCGTTTATTGCTTCAAATAGGTTGGGGCTTTTTCCGAAAGTGACAATAAAAAAGTACAATAACTTGAGTACACGAATGGAATTTATAACTCAAATGCAAGTAGAGGGCTAAAAGTAGTACTATCAAATAATTTTTTACCTATTTTTAGCGACATCAGCTAGTGAATGCGCAACTTTTGAGTGCTAATACCGGAGACAATTTAAAGGAAAAATGTTCCGCCCGTCCTTCCGTGTCTATGTGCAATCTTTTTGAAACCTGTGCGCCGCTGACTTTTCCTTTTTTTAGCACAGTTATGTATGACGCTTATTGTCTGGTAAAAGTTACCTTTATATTTTATCGATTTCGATATCCTTTATGAACTGAAATTATGTTGTGTTATCTAGTGTGTCGAATATGTCCTGGGCTGGATCAAAAAATCAGGTTGTTATTGTCATTTACAAGTTATGGATGCTGTTTATTGCTTTAAAATGCCCTTTTTCAATTCTTGGCTGAATTAACCGATATGTTATTAGTTTATGGTGAAGCGAGACAAAATGGAAGAGAAGCAACCGGAATATATCATAACAGGTTTCCCAGATGAATATCACTCAGCAAAAATATCTTACAATATATCTGCAGACGTTTAAGGAAAACCGTTGCCTTGAAATTAAAACCTTTAAAATCTAATTCTGGACGCTGAAGATACCGACGAACTGTTCAAATTAAAGAGCCAGTGGTCAATGCACTGAAACGTAGCCCCGCTACAAGTACCAGAATCGTTTCTAACGAAATAAGAATTATTTCTGCAATGTCTGTACACATAATCTGGCAAGAGCAACAATTAAAACCACATCACTACACACGTGTTCAAGAACTTTTACCAAGAGATTATGGGCATAAAGAATTTTGTCAGTGGTTTTTAATCAAGTTGGAAAGCGAGCAATATTTCTCTCGTCGTGCTCTTTTTACAGACGAAGTATCATTTGCAAGAAAGGGAATTATAAATTTCCATAACTTGCATAACTGGTCTGAGGAAAATCCCTATTTACTAAGGTGTAGGAAACTTGCAGTATCAGTAAATATTTGGGCTGATATTATTGGAAATTAAATTATTGGTTCAATTCAATCTACCGCATAGACTGAATCAGGTGTCATATTTAAATATTCTGAACAACGATCTGTCCGAATTATTACCTGTGTTAGTAAGAAATAGAATGTGGTTCCAGCACGATGATGCACCGGCGCATTTTTCGGCTGATATTAGGTAGTACCTCTCAAAAGCATAATACAGGCATTTGTGGAGGCACATAAAGGAGGTTGTTTACAAGACACCAATACAAACATTTGAAGAACTTTTACAACGCATAGAACTAGCATTGGTAAGAGTTCTCCGAAATCGTATTTGTGCCAGAGTAAGAAGATCTTTGCACCGACGATTGAGGGTTTGTAATGAAGCTGCAGGTAGTCATTTACATCACTCGTTGTGATTCCATTCAGGTACTTTTAACTAGTAAATAGTTTAAATTAAGAAAGTCAGTAGCTCACAAGTTTTTTTTTTTTTTTTTTAGAAAATTATTGCAAGGATAGTGCATACGCACAGCCCTGGTGAAGCTGTCCACACTTTTTTGGCAGTAAAGTAAATACCACTTTAAATAACTTTCACCGTCCAAATGTTATTTGAGACAATGTCAACTTCTCGTTGCCGGCCCGGGAATCGAACCCGGGCATTCTCGCTTCGCAGGCTGGCACCTCGAGCAACCTGCGCCACGAAGGCGCCAGCAGTTGGTTTTGATGTATTTAAAATCACTTGTGTCACGTGACGTCTCAGGAGTGGAATATACAGAGTACCCGTCTCTCGAGCTCAAGCATGGGGATCTTGTAACCGCAAGAGTTTAGGGCAAAGTTGCGCAATATAATGGTGAAAATACGGTGGTGAAAGAATCCTGTTTCGCTCTTCTGGTTTTTGAAATATCCTAAAAAACTAAATTTCCAAGATCTTTTATTTTCGCTATAACTACTAATAGTCGCATTGAGATGGGATTTTTACCTTCTTGACATACTTTCGAATTTAAAACATGTTTGTTGAATCAAAATCCTTGAAAAACGTTTCCGTGCTTTGGGAACACCTTAACTTTTTTTCTTATGTGCGCTATATTGGATTTTTGCATTTTTGGATAGAGCTCTTTTTTATTGCAACCTTGTATCACATGATATGTTCGGTTCATCAACTTCTAAGAAATTTTAATAAATATCGCTCCTGCGAAAAGTGCTTTAGACAGAATATATACAATTGTGTACTGAAATCTAGTGACAAATAGGTCTTTTGACAGGTCGATTAAGTTTCATTGTTTGGCGCAAAAACTTTTTAAATTCTTCGTTTGTATCGGCAAAATACACTTTTGAAGTCAAGAGAAGCGAAATATGTTGCAATACTATTACACTTCGCATCGAAATGTGACAGTTACTTGCCAAACATATCTGCAGCGATATTTAGAAAGGAAGCAACAGGCTAAAAATTACTTGCTGTCCCTCTACAAGAATTTAAGCGAATACGGTTCGTTTTGTAAGCGCAAAATAAAATATAGCGCAGACCAAATAAAAATGAAGAGGAAATTTTACAAGCAGAGAGTTGCAAATAAATCGCCTGCAATTAACATTCCATAATATGTAATTTATCTTCCTTTGCATTCAAGATAGTTGTTCTGCCTCCACCCGAGTAATTGCATTGGAACTTAACATATTACATCAGAAGTTATGAAAAATACTGAAAAAAACATAAATATCGATCTTTTAAAATTCATATAAGCCAGGTTCTCCATCTTGGAGATAGAGATCGACGAGTAGCTTTTTGTAGGCTCCTGATAGGTCGATTTGGACAAAACTCAAATTTTCTTGATAGTGTGATATTCACAAACCAATGCAAGTTTAGAAACTCGAGTATGTTCAACCGTCATAATGAACATATTTGATCAATTGAAGATCATCAAGAACTTCGAACCCAAGTACGCTTCGGACTAAATGTATGGGTCGGTTTGTTGGAAGACACGATCATTGGCCCATACATTTATGGAGCAAACTTGACTGCCGATGCGTATTTGAATTTTCCGAGGACCTTCCTTGCCAATTACATGATAAGGATATTTGTATCTAAGGTTTGAATAACATGTGGTTCCAGCAAGACGGCTCGCCGCCATATAACACTAGCAGAGTAGATGATCATCTGTCAGAAATACTTCCCGAAAAAGGTATTGCCAACTCTGGAGACGTACGTTTGCCAGCGCGGTCAGCCGATATTTCTTCTTTAAATTTCTTTCGGTGTGGAATTATGAAAAATTACGTCCATAAAACTGTACCTGATGATATTGACGAAGTGCGCAGACTACACCACTAAGTTGACCGATCACTAACTATTAGCCGACTTTGATAAAACTTGTCACGTGTCTTTATTTTGCTAATAGCTTGGATAAGTTCGTTAGCCAGCCCAATCGGATCAGTTTTTCACCAAAAAAAATGCTGGTAAAATAACTAAGTTGTTTTGACGAAATTTGGTAGACATGTTGCCCTGATAAGAGACTTTACTGTGTACCAAAATTAAAGTTTCTAGGTTATCGGCGAATAAAATTATTAAAATGTGAAGTATTTAATGAAAATTCGGTAGCATAGTGCACTTACTGTGTCCCGAATTTTTATGATGTTTAGTTTAATTATGATTTCAGATATGTGATTTCGGACTAGCTAGAGTAGCCGATCCAGATCATGATCACACAGGGTTCCTAACAGAATATGTAGCTACTAGATGGTACAGGGCGCCAGAAATTATGCTTAATTCTAAGGTAGGTAATGTTTAAAGTATTAAAATTAGTTAATCAAATTTCCCATTAGAACACATACCATTAGAATAATAAGCTGTCAAATAAAAAGCTCTCATAAATCATTTTCAAGAAGCTTTAAAACAAAGATACTTTTGGATTTTAGAATTGATTCGAAATAAATAGATTGTTCAATGGTAAAGTATTTAAATATAATCTCACTAAATGAATATTAGAAGAGATTTAAATACTTCTCATCATTCGAATCAATTAAAACTGTTTTAACTCACTATGAGTGATTTAATTCATTATAAGTGGTTTAAAGGTGATTAAAGTGATTATTTGATCATCAGGAATAATTTAAATCGTTTACGAGAATTGCACTTATCCTCAGATATGAATGATTTACGTATGTATGTTCGGAAGAATTTTTCAAAGCAAAGCAAGCGAATATATTGTGAAATCTGAAAACAGTGCAACGCTCTGGTAGAATTCAAATCCACTTATACACTTCTCTTAGCTTTCATAATTGCCTGAGTTGCCTTGGAAAATTCTCCCCAGTTTATAATATATTCACAGACACTAATCCAATATACTCGTATATATTATAAATCATATTATATACCTATTCACATAAAATATTGTATAGTATTCATATATTATACCATTTTATTATACAGGTTCTCTTTTAAGTACATGTAGAAAATTAAGAAGCGTGTTCTTTAGCCAATTTTAAGAAAAATGTTCATATGAACAGTCGTGTAATAATAATAATAATTTAATTTATTTCTACACGAATGTCTTATAGGTGTGCTGAAGATCTATAAGATCGATACTTGCATCCCGAGGTTACTAGATCATACAATATCTACCTGGAGAACAAAAATTCAGTTGTGCAAACGGGTGATAACATCGTAACCAGCACGATACCAATCAGAAGAGGTATGTTACAAGCCGACTCACTAAACCCATTGTGGTTTTGCCTCGCATTGAATCCACTATCAAACCGCCTGAACACTACCAGATAAGGCTTCGATATAAAAAGCAACGGCAGGGAGCAAATGAGGCTAAATCATCCGCTGTATATGGATGATTTTAAGCTGATGGCCCCACAAATAACCACCTGAAGCAACTCCTTAAAATCATGGAATGTTTTTCCAGCGATATTAACATGAAGTTCGGGCTTGACAAATGTCGCACCTTATGTGTAGTCAGAGGGAAGATACAACCAGGTGCATATAAAATGTAGAATGGACAGCAAATTTATTCAATGCATGTAGAAGAGTGTTATAAATACCTGGGATATAGCGAGGAAAATAAATCACTCAGTAATGAAGAAAGATCTGGCAAATAAGTTTCCGAAACGGGTAAAGCAGGCGGTGCGAGCACCTCTCAACAGCAAGAACCTGACTAAAGCTCTTAATGCACATGCATCTTCTGCATTTGGTATCGTGAACTGTAGTAAAACGTACATCGAAAATCTAAACGGAATGTGCGAACGCTCCTAACAAGATCTAAAAAGCATTACCCCTATAATACCATCGAACGAGTAACCCTAACTAGACATCAAGGTGGACAAGGAGTTATTGTATATTGATAAACAGTTGGACCAACAGATATTGAACCTGCGTTTATATTTCCATCAACAGACGCCATGCCATATACGGCAGATGATTCAACACCGCTACAGAAAGAGAAACTTAAATACAAAGTCACCATCAGACTGATCAGGACAAGCTGCAATCTTGGATGCAGAAACCTCTCCATGGGCGACATCTGAATGAGACTTCACAGGCACATGTCGACAAATCGCCGTGGAAGTACTGGTTGGTGTCCGGACAGATGTTTCCAGCGACAGGGGGTTTTGACTAACCATACAAGATCAGGTCATTCGAATAAGAAACCACTTGAAGTATAGAGTTGAAGATAATTCGGTCAAAAAAAAAAAAAACAAAGCAGATTATTTGGGTGTCAGTCAACAGAGACTATCCAGCACGTCATCGGAGGATATGAAGCGTGTATTGCAACAGGGTACAAAGATAGTCACGAAGTAGTTACGTGAATACTTCATCAAGAACTGGCTCTGAAAATGGGACTTTGGCGAAGTGCCCTACTATAGAGACTCTCCTGGGTATGTTCTAGAGAACTCAGAATACAGATTGTACTTTCATCGGGCTGTGCTCACAAACCAACGAGTTGCGTATAACAGGCCAGACATAATAATACTGGATAAATCCTGCAAACAAGTGACGCTGATTGATGTGGCCATTCCGAATACCAATAATCTAGAGATAAGGTACAATTAAGTATAGAGACCTCAAGATGCAAGTACCGAGACAGTGGAGGGCAGATAGTGTCCGAGCGATCCCCATAGCCATGTCGTCAACTGGTGTGATTCCTAAGAATCTTCGAGAGAACACTACGAGATTCGGCTTCGGAAAACACCTTTATAAGGTTATGCAGAAAGTGGTAATACCTGCAACTGCCAGTATCGTGCGGAGATTTCTTTTCATGTTGTGTCGTGTTGTCGCTCAGGGTCCGATAACTTGGAAAGGGCTCCATCTGAGCTGAATCCCTTTAATATCTAAGATAGCTGGGATGAGCGAATGTTCCCCCTTGAGGGAGTGTGAAAACCCTTCAGGCTAAAATCATAGTTATGATTATGCTTCATTTTCCAGATACGGGTTTGAAGGTGCAGCGCCACAAGCACTTTTTCTATCATAATTATCGAATGCCGTTTCTAATTTTAACAAAATTTAGCAAACAAGTCGAGCTGCTTGTTTGTGATGTAATGGTACCAAAAGTCAAATTTTCTGCAAACAGTGGCTTAGATATGGAAAGGGGCCGAATTCGCTTAAAATTGTATAAAGTTTGAAGTCTGTCAGTGTGAAGGTTATGGTGGAAACTAAGACATTGACACAAAAATTATATTTTTTAAATAAGGTAATGTTTTGAGACTTTTAAGAACGGGCAAGCATGTCCCAGTTTTTCAAGATATCTAAATGATTTAGATGAGAGTGCACTTGTACTCGAAATCCTTGAGACCGTGGAGCGAAATATAACGTACAACGAAGATGACGACTATGATCCAGAAATGACATTTGAACAACCAGCAGATGAAAATGATGACGAACAGAGTAATATTTACTAAAATTACATATAAATGTATTATTTTGCATTTTATTTAACAAAACATATAAATAAATTTTTAAGCTGTACCAAACATATGACGGTGTATTTCACATTGCATTGGCCTATATACGAATATGGACTCCCACTCTCCGCGAGATGTCTCAAAAATGCTGAGACATAAATTGTGGAGAATTTTATGCTCTACAAATTTTGTAATAACTTCAAAAACTATTTGAGGAAACGAGATATTTGCACAAAAAAAAACGATTTTCGCGACCTTGGTTCTTGAATATCTCGAGGCATACACGAGATTACATTTTGTGACTTGTGAGGGAGTGTGAAAACGAAGGTCTATGCAAATTTTCAGCTTATTACCTTTTGTTCCGAGGTTCGGCCTTTTTCTCCTTATTTGCCTATACAGGGTGGCTCAAATTCTAGCCTCATCATTGGGATCTCGGAAACTGTAAGCGATACAACCTCGGTTAAACTATGTGAAAGTTGCGTAATTTGGGGCTCAGCAAAATTCAGTTTAGAAAATTCCGAATACTTCCGGTGATAATCGGAAAAAACGAAAACTCATAAAATCTTTTATTTTTTTCTGGCGTTATTTGAAAAGATATAACAAAATGAATCACACTTCATCAAGGTTACTTTTCCTCTTCTACAAGATGGCATTTTCAAATTTAAAATCCGATGTTTCGTCTTTCAGAAACCATCATCAACTCCATTTTTTCAAATACGGCCCTGGATTTTTTATTTCATATTTTGTTACCTTTGGACTACCTCCAAACAATGCCTCATCACAACTTTTGAATTTCAAACGTTTTGATAACAAAAAATTACATTTTCCGGCTTTCTTGAAAATATTTAATACGACTCTGCTTTTGAAACAAAATATTTCTTCAATAATATAATTTGATTGGGTAGGTAAAGATGAACCCGAATTTATGATTATGATTCAAATATTTTAAGTTCAATCCAATGCAATGCAATGACATGTCTGTTCGTTCATCTCGGCAGTTTTGATATTCAGAAATATCAAGCTTGCTTGTCATAATATGACAATAGAACTTTTGTCAATTTAACTTTCAAAATAAACATTAAGAGAGCAAAAATGGTGTTTTCCAATTTCGAGAAACGTGATATGCTTCGGATTTATTATAGTAATAACAGAAACTCGCACATTTCATGTGAACAGTATTTAGAGCAATATCCCAAGCGTCCACAACCCCATTATTCATATTTTAACAATTTGGACAGAAATTTAGGTGGGTATCTTTGGTAGTTTTGGTAAACCTAGAAATTCGTACGTGCAACGAATGGAAGCTGAAGATGAAGAAGCTGTTTTAAATGCTGTAAGTATCGTTATAAAATGATGATATGCAACCTTTATTACTATAATATTTTGGGATAACATGTCAAAGATATTTCACCAAAACGTTTTGTTAAAGGTTACGGAAAATCCTCGTGGTTCAACACGGCAATTTGCTTCAGAACTGAATATGACTAGAAGCCGAATTCAGAGGGTTTTCAAAAAACATAAGTATCATCCCTATAAACTTCATATTTGCCAAGAACTAAGACCAGGAGACAGGGACAGAAGGCTTGAATTCTGCAATTGGCTTGATGGAGAAATGCAACAAGATGATGATTTCTTAAATAAAATCATCTGGACAGATGAATGTAATTTTTCCACAAGCGGCCTTTTTAACAGAAACAATGAGCATTATTATGCAGTAGAAAATTCGTACCAAAATCGGCAAATTCGAAGACAGGGACGAAAATCATTCAATGTTTGGGTTGGAATGTATCGAACCAAAATCTTAGGACCAATTATTTATGATGGAAACTTAAATACTGAACGGTATCTTAATTTAATCCATAATTATATATTCGATGCGCTTGAACATGAACCGTTGAATATGCTGCGGCAGCTGTGGTGGTAACAGGATGGTGCAACACCCCATAATGGAAGGGCAGTAACCGAGTTTCTTAATGAAACATTTCCCAATCAATGGATTGGAAACCAAGGAGTGGTGCGCTGGCCTGCCACAAGTCCTGATTTGTCCCCGCTGGATTATCTTTTATGGATATTCTTGAAAAATCGCTTATTCAAGGATACTTTTCCGAATTATATAAACATTGTGCGCCAAAAGTTTGTGTTAGAATTCACCACTCTACGAGCAAGAGGAAAAATAATCCAGCGGGCTGTTACGAACAATCTGCGAAGACGTATGCGAAAATGCATAGAAGTCCAAGGGGGCTTATTCGAGCATTTACTTTAGGTTTTTTAATTTGTCCATTTTAAAAGTTAAGTAAGCATTAAATATTTTCAAGAAGTACTGAAAATGTCATTTTTTTGTTATCAAATTTGAAAATGCCATCTTGTAGGAGGGGAAAAGTGACCTTGATGAAGTGTGATTCATTTTGTTATATCTTTTTAAATAACTCCAGAAAAAAATAAAACAGATTTTATGAGATCGGTTTTTTCCGATATCACCGGAAGTATTCGGAATTTTCTAATTTTCTAAACTGCATTTTGCTGAGCATCAAATTACGCAACTTTGCCATAATTTAACCGACGTTGTATCTCTTACAGTTTCCGAGCTACCATTGATGAGGCTCGAATTTGAGCCATCCTGTACTATGAAGAATAAGTTTACTAAATGAAGATTGGAACCTGTGATGAGCACTGATAAGTACAATTGGAGAACCCAAATCACCAAAACACATCTTTTTAAGGAGCTGACGATCGTTTCACTAACAAAGTTAGCGCCATCAGAGGATGAAAATTTTTTCATCCTCTGATGACGCTAGATTTGTTAGTGAAACGATGGTCATGTGTTTAAAAAGATGTTGTGATGATTCGGGTTCTCCAAGTGTACTTAATAAGTTTAATATTATATGACAGTTTTCCTTTCAGAACAGTATAGCTAAAAGCTGCTGTTTTCACTTTATTCTAAATGTACATCACATTTTAAATTGAAGGCTCTAAATCTAATGAAAAGTTATATTTTTCAGGGTTACACTAAATCTATAGATATATGGTCTGTTGGATGTATACTAGCAGAAATGTTATCTAATAAACCGATTTTTCCTGGAAAACATTATCTTGATCAACTTAACCATATTTTGGGTGTTCTTGGATCTCCTTCGCAAGAGGATCTCGACTGCATTATTAATGAAAAAGTGAGTTATAAAATAATTTTCTATGCTTAATATGTTTATGCTATTATTAGTGAATTTTCTTAAAAAAAATTCACTAATGAGGAGATCCCGACTTTTGAATTTTGAAAAAATTTCTTCAAATGAGCGCTAATTAGGCCCCCCAGAAAACATATCCGGGGTCAGTTTCAATTTTTATATGTTTATATATATATATATATATATATATATATATATATATATATATATATATATATATATATATATATATATATATATATATATATATATATATATATATATATATATATATATATATATATATATATATATATATATATATATATATATATATATATATATATATATATGTATCACACCGATAACTCAAAAAATAATGGGCCGATTTTGATTAAATTTGGTGAAAAAATTCCTTTTCCAAATGGCTTGGATGAGTTCGTTAGCCAGGAAAATCTGCCCAGGTTTTCCCGGAAAATTTTGTGTTTTCTTTCGAAAAAAAATTATATCTCCGGAATTAACAAAGTAAGGGCAACCAAATTTGGTGCACACGTATATATCCTTATAAGTAAGCTACCTACCATTTAGCTATGTAGCTCAAAAGACAAAAAAGTTATAGTCATTTAAAGAAAAATAAATTGGGGTTTTCCTCAAAACGTCAAAGTGGCGATTTAAAATGTCAAAATTGGCAACATTTAGGCAAGTAACTTGAATCTAATACGGGCTATAGAAATAAAATCTCGGGACGCAGCAAGTGCGTTATGGTAGCGAATTTTCTTTAAAATATTTTTAATAGCAAATGTCTTTCTTTGATGAAAGCAGGCATCAAACTTGGTTGCCTATATAGTAGAAACAATGTATCATATTTCATTGAAACAAATTTATTGTTTGAAAATATATAAACATTTTTCAAAAGTCTAGATGCAGCAAATGTGTTATGGAAGTGATTTTCCATAAAAATGTTTTTAATAGCAAATGCGAGCAGGCATCAATCTGATTACCGGTATAGCCTATGTGGTAGAAACAATGTACTATATTTTATCAAAATTACTTATGGTTTGAAAATATACAAAAATTTTCCGAAAATAAACTTAAATGTTGGTTTTCTATCCAACAAAGCTTACGTTAATAGCAAATTGAGTTATTGAAATTTGAAGTATTTAATGAAACTTTGGTAAATTTGCAGATTAGCGCCCGAACGCTTTTCAACAAATTGTTTTCAGAGACATTACTAGGACCTCACCTGCAGGTTTCTGAACAGTTTTTTGAAAAACGTTCGGGAATTGCAAATTTACCGAAAATTTGCTACCAAAACGCACTTACTGCGTCCAGATTTTTTTCCTACAAACGCATCATATTTCGATAAAAAATGCAAAAATGCATTAACGAATTTGTTCTACGAAAATTAGTTTAAAAAAATTATACACCCCTACTCACTCCTGGTCCCGTAACTTCCTTGGGGAGTGTGAACAAGAAATTTTTTTTGGGGTTTGTGGATCCAGAGG
This sequence comes from Tillus elongatus, assembly GCA_964006375.1. Taxonomy (NCBI): domain Eukaryota; kingdom Metazoa; phylum Arthropoda; class Insecta; order Coleoptera; family Cleridae; genus Tillus; species Tillus elongatus. The sequence continues at coordinate 73,728,213 of OZ023266.1, read as the reverse complement.
GGTGGGGGCCTAGGCAGGTTTCTGAAAACAGTTTTTTGAAAAGCGTTCGGGAGCTAAACTGCAAATTTATCGAAAATTCGCTACCAAAACGCACTTACTGCGTCCAGATTTTTTTCTTGCAAACGCATCATATTTCGAAAAAAAATGGAAAAATGCATTCACGAATTTGTTCTACAAAAATTAGCTAAAAAAATTATGCACCCCTACTCACTCCTGGTCCCGTAACTTCCTTGGGGAGTGTGAACAACAAATTTTTCTTGGGGTTTGTGGATCCAGGGGGGGCTCTAGGCAGGTTTCTGAAAACAGTGTTTTGAAAAGCGTTCGGGAGCTAAACTGCAAATTTACCGAAAATTCGCTACCAAAACGCACTTACTGCGTCCAGATTTTTTTCTTATAAACGCATCATATTTCGATAAAAAATGCAAAATTACATTAACGAATTTGTTCTAAAAAAATTAGCTAAAAAAATTATGCACCCCTACTCACTCCTGGCCCCTTAACTTCCTTGGGGAGTGTGAACAACAAATTTTTCTTGGGGTTTGTGGATCCAAGGGGGGCTCTAGGCAGGTTTCTGAAAACAGTGTTTTGAAAAGCGTTCGGGAGCTTAACTGCAAATTTACCGAAAATTCGCAACCAAAACGCACTTGCTGCGTCCAGATTTTTTTTAAGATAAACGCATCATATTTCGATAAAAAATGCAAAAATGCATTAACAAATTTGTTCCACGATAATTAGCTAAAAAAAATTATAGGCCGTTAAACCATAAATTTCACTAAACCTACAAATAAATATCCAAACAGCTACCAAACTTAACTAAACTGACAGCCAAAGCACCAGAGAAAGGGTCTATTTGAAATGGATTTCCTGTAAACGTTTTGGTAAAATGAAGGGCAATGACGGTTGAATCTGAAACTTAAGGGTTTGCAGAACACTCTTCTTGCAACATTTTCTTTTCACAAATGGTATTTGTTTTACATTCTTTGCCTAAACATTGCCAATTTTGACGTTTAATATTGCGAGTTTGACGTTTTGAGGAAAACTCCTACATTTATTGCTTTAACTGCCCATAACTTCTTTGTCTTTAAAGCTATGGACTTAAATTTTGGTACAGAGTTCACTCTTTATAATACAAACACGCGTACCAAATTTGGTTGCCCTCACTTTGTTATTTCCGGAGATATGAATTTTTTTATAAAGAAAACACAAAATTTTCCGGGAAAACCTGGTCAGATTTTCCTGGCTAACGAACTTATCCAAGCCACTTGCAAAAGGAAGGTACTCTGCAAATTTTATCAAGATCGGTCCATTATTTTTTGAGTTATCGGTCGGATATATATATATATATATATATATATATATATATATATATATATATATATATATATATATATATATATATATATATATATATAACACAGATCTCCCCATAAGCGAATTTTTTAAAAAAAAATTCGCTAAAATGTCTCAAGAAGGATGTTTTACAAACCCTAAAGTCTTAGTTTCAACCGTCATTGTCCTTCATTTTACGAAAATATTTGCAGAAAATTCATTTCAAATAGACCCTTTCTCTGATGCTTGGCAGTAGCCTTAGCTATAGAGTTTATCGTTTAATGGTATATAATTTTTGTCGAATTTTCGTAAAAAATCAATAAAGCTCAATATGTCTGTTATTATATAAGATATGAAAAAAAATTGTATATATTAATTATAGGGTGTCTTGAGCTACATCTTAAAATAATATTTCTACAATCACAGGCTGGCCCATAAGTCGTTGGTGATACAAATTTCCTTTTTTTTAATCAAACACGCCTTATGTTATTGTATTTTTGCATTTTCCATCAAAATATAATGCATGTTTGTAAGAAAAGAAATTCTCGACGCAGCAAGTGCGTTATGGTAGCGAATTTTGATCAAATGTTTCATATTTGAACAGCTCAATTTGCTATTAAGCTATAAGCTTGACCATGAAACGTGTTTTTTCGGGAACACTTTAAGTTTACTTTTGGAAATTTTTGTACATTTTCACACAATAAAGTTATTTTGATGAAACATGCCACATTGTTTTTACTATATAGGTTATACTGGTAACCAAATTTGATGCCTGCTTTCTTAAAAAAAAAACATATTTGTTATTAAAAACATTTTTATGAAAATTCACTACCATAACGCACTTGCTACGTCCAGAATTTTTTATTTATTTTTTTTATTGTTTATTTCACACACCATACATTCACAGGCGTATATATAGCACGTCTATCTAAATATTTGCTAAGACGTCTAAGTCTATCGACTTGTGTATGTCTTTTACATTTTTCCAACCTACACAATTTATATTGTTCAGAGCCATATCTCTCAATCCCCAATAAGAAAACAACCACAGCCAGAACACCAATACTTAAACAAAAAATATATAAAAACAAACTACCTTTATTTCTTAAAATTCAACACTTCTGCGACTATAAGCATTAGGTTAATTTAAACTGACCAAGCCAAAAGTAAGCCAGTATCACAAAGTAAAGTAGACAGCACATCGATCGTGTGGCTCTACAATACAAACATGGAACATGATATCCCTAATTCTCATCTGTACCCAAGAACATTCAAAAGTTAACGCAAAATGTTTCTCACAGCGGTAGGTTTCCCATCACACCTCACCCGCAAACCACTCACATTCCACCCCTCATTAACAAGTCATCCATTCACTCATAAAATAAAACAAAAAACACATAAAAACAAAATAAAAAGCAAAAAAAAACAAATAAATAACCATTCACACTTACTCGCGTCCGTATACCACCCTACATCCATGTCCTCCAATGTTTATATCCCAACACTACCCCAGACACACACTCCCACTCATTCACAGGCACATATAGGCCACTACACGCAAGCACTTAGCCAATTACATACTCACATGTGTATGTGTTTGACTGTTTTCCCTATTTTCACTTCTTGTGTACGCATATGCAAGTAGCTCAGGAAGACCTTCAAAACCGCACGTCTCACTCCAATGTCTCCCAGTTTGTTCAGCAAATTTTTATGTGATACGGTATCAAATGCCTTTCGAATATCGAGGAACACTGCAACAGTCTTCCCACCAGAGTTAAACCTTTCCAACACCCTCAAGTCAAAGCAAGCAAAGCATGTTCCGCTGACATGTTTTCCCTTAAGCCATATTGATGTCTAAAGATTGGATTTTGTTTATTTAAGATGCCAGTCTATTTTTTGGTAATACTGCTGATCAGACTACTTGGTCTAAAATCCTGAATGTCCCCGGACTTGTGGATGGGTGTGACTATACTATCTTTAACCTGGGAAGGTACAATGCTCGTTTCAAAAATGCAGTTAATTAAATGCGCCAGGGGTTTTATGGCAAGTTTTTAATATTTCAGCTGTTATGCCATGCTTACCTGGAGTTCTATGTAATTTCAGCGTACCTATATTTTCAATAATTTCAGTTTCCCCAACCGGCTGCAAGAACAAATTATCGCTCATTCTAACTTTCTCATTTCTTCTAATGGCCACCATATTTCCTACATTACCAGAAACATATCTACCAATTGCAATAAAATGTGTGTCAAACATTTCAGCTATCTTTCTCATTAGTTATCTCAGCACCGTCATTCCATATGAAGCACTCAGTCTCAATCTTTTTTAACCTTTCTGTTATTTATCGCTTCGTGGATCGAATTCCAAATTTTTCTGAAATAACTACCTGCATCCTGAATCCTCTTTTGGTAGTAGTTATTTCATACATTTCGAATGAGATGCGTTAAATGATTCCTGTAGTTTTTATACACAGTTTTATCCGAATTACTTCCTGTCCTTATCCGCTTTCTCTTTAATATGTCCCTTTGCTTTATGGATGCTATGAGTCCATTTGTTATCCAAACCTTTCTTTTGGTGTCCTCTCTACAAAGGGCCTGTCTACTATATTGCACATGAGTATTCAATGTCTCAGCAAATGCATCCATCATACTCTGTGAGTCCTGAGCACTATAAATCGTCGACCATGCTTCACCACCTACCCTTTCAGTCAGCCGTTCGAAGTTAATTATTTCAGCTATTTTATTTTTCGGGCGCTTACAAAGTCTATGTGTTCCAAACTGTATGTTTAACAAGGTAGGATGGTGATCAGTAATACCACATGAATGATTTATTCACCTCATAACCACATTTTCATCCCCACCCCTTACAAATATGTGATTGATGCAACTGGATGTAGTGTACGTAACTCTAGTAGGTGAAGTCACACACGGAACAAAACCATAGGATTGTAGTATGTTTATATAGGTTGTAGAAGTGTCCCCATGCACACTGGCAACATTCCCACCTATACCAATGCTATATTTAAAGTTTTTGTTAAACAGTATTTATTTTAGTAAAATGATAATATATCCCTGGTATACTTGACACTGACCAGTTCATTCTTATAAGAACTTATCAGTCTGCCATACCCATGACAGCCAAACAGCACAGCAGCTTTCAGCAACCAGCTCTTTCATAAAGCTGTAACACAATATCTTAGCAATACTGGTTTGATCTTTTAGTTATTGAAGAGGTGTTTCTTTTATGTGAAAGGTTAGATTGATTGTATTGCCAAGAAATGGCGTTAAACATGATTTTGTGATAAGATAGTTATGCTAGTACTATTATACTGCTATAGATATGACACATTGATAAGTTCTGAAAAGGATGCAACTGGTATATGTCTCTCATGTGTTATCTGCGCACCTGGTTTACTGCTTCTTATAATAGAGCAAACTACTGGTGAGGCCAGTAAATCTCACTAATTAGTCTTTTCAGTTATTGGAGAGGCGCCAGTGTCGATTTTAACTGCAAAAATATATATTTTTTTAGTATCTCAAAGGTTACACCGTCATCTCATGCTTTATTGTGTTTTTTTTTTACAGGCCAGAAGTTACCTGCAGTCTTTACCATATAAACCAAAAGTTCCATGGTCAAAAATGTATCCAAATGCTGATCCAAAAGCATTAGATTTACTAGATAAAATGTTAACATTCAATCCACATAAAAGGATAGGCGTTGAAGATGCATTAGCACATCCATATTTAGAACAGTATTATGATCCACTAGATGAGGTATGAGATATACTTTTACTAATACTTTTTTACTACTTTGGTTATTTCTTTATATTTATTTATTGAAGATTCTTTATTTATGAACTCAAAACAGTACATTTGCACTGGTAGCAAGTTCTACAATTAATAGCATTATAATAACATTACATATTATTTTGATTTCGGTTGAGTTAAATTATATGAATATCAATTAGGTACTTTAAAAACTATATACTCTATAACTGGAAACTGTTTGGTCCATTCAATAAATGTCTTTCTGGGTTCATTGTGAATCTGCATCCGATGTATGTTTCCGGGTTCTTCTGGAATAGTCTTGAATGATCTTATGCTCCTTGTAATCACACTGTTTAGTTTTATATTTGTCCTTAAAGCTATTGCATGTGGGTCTGCCCGTTGCCTTGTTGAATACATGTGTATTTCATCACTTCTTGCCATTTTAACGTTCATTTTTACTTTATTATTCCATATTTTATAAATTAATTTACATTGTTTCAGCATTATAAGGTTATGTGTGAGTTTGTAAAATGTTTAATGTTTTATACAAACATTTAGTGGGATAAAACCAGTTTAAATCATGTAACATTTTTAGTACTCGGTTTTGTGTTCTCTGCAATTGTAATTTCACCTTTGGTGTAGAAGCCCAAACAACTATCATATACTTCATATGTGGTTTTATTAATGAATTATATATTAGTCTCTTCAATCTCTGTGTTAAATAATATTCACACCTCCTAAAGGCTCTAGTAAGACTAGAATTTTTTTCTTATAAATGTACGCCAAAATTCAACTGATTGTCTATTGCTAATCCAAGGTATTTATAGTTACATGTTTTATTTATTGATTGTTTATATTAATATCCATATCTTTTACGTATTTACCTTCTTGTGCAAAGATGTACACTGTTTTATCAAAGTTTATTTTGTAAGTTATTGCTCAATAACCATATACATATATGTATATATATATATATATATATATATATATATATATATATATATATATATATATATATATATATGTATGTATGTAGGTATGTATCAAAGTTATCATGTACTAATTTTTCCAATAAATTCTGGGAGTCGTGCAAATACAACACCACTATGTCATCTGTGAAGGTTATGTATGTAGCTTTTATTTTGCTAATGATAGATGCTGTACATACGACAAATAGAAAATTGGTCCAAGCACAGATCCCTGTGGGACACCTGCTGTTACGACCTTGGAGGTGCTTCTTATACTAGTCAAAACAATTGTTTGCCTTCACCCAAATAGATAAGTAGATAAAAGTTTATGTGCAATGCCACGTATTCCCATATTATACAGCCTGTTTAATAGAATGCTATAATTAACTGTCAAATGCTTTTTAGTGAATTTTCATTAAGAAAATTCACTGATAGAGAGGTTTTGATGGTAAAATTTTTTGAAAATTTCTTGAAACGAGCGCGAATTGGGGCCCCAAGAACCCAAATCCAAGGTTAGTTGAAAAGTTTATATATATATATATATATATATATATATATATATATATATATATATATATATATATATATATATATATATATATATATATATATATATATATATATATATCTGTGTGCGTGTGTGTGTTCCCTTCATTTTTGTAATAGCTTGGATGAATTCATTATACAGTTTTGACACTCAAGTACTTTTAGAAAAAAATGCGATAAACTGTTTGGAAACGCAATATCTTGTAAATTACTAGAAGTATGAAACTAAAACTTTATACGTGCGTAGATATCGTATAAATCGTATATATAATCCCCCTCTCTATCAAATTTTAACTTAATCGGTTTAGTAAATTTTGAGTTATAACCAAATAAAAAATAAATAATTAACGAAATTACCTTAAATTACCTCTGAATCGGTGCCTATAATGTTAGACACAGTCAGACAGATATATCAGGGATATGCTGCCATTGCAAACAAATGCTCCAAATCAAACTTAAAACGAACAGGCTACAAAAGAATGTTGATAATTAGCATCATTTACGAAATTATGATTATTTAATAACTTTGCTTGTGCAATTGTAAAAAACATGTTAATTTATAGATAGTAATAATAGTTTTTTCTTCGTTTTAGCCTGTTGCAGAAACACCTTTCCGTTTTGACACTGAATTAGACGATTTACCGAAAGACACATTGAAGAAATTAATATTTGATGAAACGATCCTTTTTAAACAAAGGCAGCAGCAAATACAGCAGCAACAACAACAGCAACAAATGGCAGATCAAAGTGAAGTGATGGACAGTAGTTGTCCAGTAGCCATTTGAAATAAGGACAAAAAATAAAATTTAAGTTTGTTTGTATGGTTCATTTGGTGAAGGCGACATCATTTCATTACTTTAATGCCATTATAATTTTATTGTAAAAAGTGAAAATTAAAATTTTTTATACAGATGTTTCATATTATCTTAGTCTAATATCAGTTATAGGATTGAAAAATGTAAGTGATGTCTGGTATTGAATTTGTCATGAAATTATGTTAGGATGTGCGAATTTTAAATTTTTTATCAAAACAAACCTAAAAGAAGGTTGCCTTAAATCAGTATTTAAATATAATACAGTTGTGAAGTTGAAATGTTTAAAACCTTAGAATAGCTTTTCTGGAGTAGGGGAGACTGTTCCACAATTAGACAAAAAACACATTCATTTCAAAATAAAACTAATCTTTTGATGTATTAAATGCCCTTTATGTAAAGCCAAAACGTAACATATATGTACTTACTTTTATTAAGAAGAAAAAACATTAAAAATTATCATATCAACAAAATACAGACAGTTAAAAAAAATCAAAAAGTGTGGAACAAGTATGTTCCACATTCAGACAAATGCTGATCACAATAAGACACTAAAAATAGGACATTATAAATAAGCAAATAATTATAATTCTTTTTTAAACTTGACATTTTACATATTAGAAAATCAAAAGTACAACCAAATTTTATAAAATGAAGATGTATCGGAATACCACTAAAATTAATTTGAAATTTGAGAAATGATTGTTGTCATTTTGTCTGACCAAAAAAGGTTGGTCTTGTTAAAAGAAACTTGAAATTACCTATTTTAACCAATGATAAGTCTTTGTTGACAGGAAAAACCAAACTATTATGGTATTCAGCTGAGCGCCGTAAAAAACACTTCAAATTCTTCATATTCATTTTTTTCTTTAATCATTTTTCCAATGTAATAGATCTACTTCTGTTGATTTGCAAATACCTAAAACAAAATCGTCTTCCAACATCTCAGTAAGGCACATAAATCATCTAAGGAGTCTCCTGATGAAGATTTTGATCCACATAGTTCTTCTTCTGAAGATATGTCCTCTTCGGCTATCTTCTTTTCGCTTGCTTTTTCTTATTTGCCTTTCTCTTCTTAGCTTTTTTTAAATTCTTGCCTCTATGGCATCTTCCTCTGGAGTGACCCTCGTGATTGGACTTGTTCCTTTTTATCTAGATTTTCGTTGATCTCTCCAAGGGCCTGCTTTAAATATTTGTTGTGAATAGTTTATCTTTTTTGTGAGTTCTTGCACACCTTAGTGTTTTGTGGTGGAGTGGTCTGCCTATTAAATATAATGTCAATATTTTGATTAGACCAGGATGGTGGAGCTGGGGGTTCTTCGTTATTTGAAATATATCTCCTATAGTGAGGAATTTCTGTATCACTAAGTGCGAAATGATCATCTGAGAACATAAATTTGTCAAATATAGAAATCCCTGTAGAACGAAACACAGCCTTAATATTGGTCAGCGTCATTGATTTCTCGAATCCACAGCCCGCATTTTCAAAATTGTCGGTAGTATACCAGGCTTCTAAGTTCTAAGTGCCATACTTGAATAGCAGCATTGTAGAAATTTTCGAATGGAAAATAGACAGATACGTCTAAGGGTTGGAGTCTGTTTGAGGTGTGTGCTGGGATAGTTAAAATTATGACCCCATTTTCCTTAGCAGTATTTAAAGCTTCGAGGTCTAGATGACTCTCGTGGTTATCCATGATCAATAATGTCTTATTATCCATGTTACAGGATGTGTGGCGAACAAAATGTCTTACGATGTCAGGAAATAATTCTGTTGTTATCTAGCCGGAATGCGATACAAGGGATTGTGTACCTGGTGGTGCATCTGCAGTCATTCTGTGGTTGAACTTTTTACATGGAAAGATCATGGCTGGAGGTATTGGATTTCCAAAAGCTGATATACAGCATGTGGTCACAAGACTCCCTCACTCACCGCTAGTGCACACATGTACTCGTTTTATTCCTTTCTGTGCAACAATCCTTTTAGGCTTCTGGACTGTTGTGGTTGACGTCTCGTCAAGATTGTAGATTCAGGTCCCATCAGCGAAGGTCCCGTAGCGATTGTAAATGTCTTCTAAGTTAAAGAAAAAGATTTGCACATTGTGCTTATTAATAGAGGTAGCCCGTGATAGTTTCAGGTTTCTGGCTGGCGTACACTTAATCGGGGATGGTAGGCCATGAACCCTAAGAGCCATTCCTGACCTGCTTCCTTTTGACTTCCCAACTCTTGGGAATCTCAATATTGTTAAATTTTGCCATTTCATAGGCAAGCTTTCTTATCGACATAATAGTTTTTCCATAACACATCTTCGAACATGTAACAATGTAATATGCCAACAAGCCTTCTTGGAAGTCTAAAAATTCTTCTACAGGAATAGTTTGACGACATTCTTATTTCTAAGCCACATCTTTGCTTCTGCTTCTTCACATATCCGTAAAGGGTTTGAAATTTTAGCCCAAACTTATCGGTGGCTTGTCTTAGGGAGGTCCCTTCCAGGACAGATTGGACTGCTGATCTCTTGTTATTTTCATCAAATTGGCCCACTGCAGTTTTCCTCTTCCTGCCACGTGCCATTATTTCACTAAAGCAAAAGAAAAAAGACGCTCAACTAAAAATGTAAATATTCTTCCACAGTCAGACACATTGTTTCACAATTGAACACGCCTGATTGTTAGAACAATTTCACTGTCTGATAGTGGACCAAATGCACTACATAGGAATATTGAATGCAGTAAAAATTGTAGAGCGTATAATAGATGTTGCAACCTCGGATACTCTTAACAAAACCATTCATAAACATTCCAAAAATAATAAGATCTTTAATTATCTCCTTAAATTGAACTACTACCTTTGTATATGCTACTAAATAAATTTGCTTACGTCAAAATCTATTCTTTGCCGTAGCTTCTTCAATAAATTCCTTTTTATGGAACCCAAACAGCTATCACCTACACACCCTATGCTGATTATAAACATAACCTAACTTTCCCAATATTGGCGCCAATTACGAAATTAAATGTGTTGTCTGAGTGTGGAACATGCCTGATTGTGGACCAGTCTCCCCTACACTACTGTAATTTTCCATGTTTGTTTATGGAACATCTGTATAATGTATAGAGTGTTTACTTTTGTAATGTTTTAAAGTATGTAATTATGTTAACAATTGTAAATTTCACAATACCACAAATATAGAATGTAGAAGTTAATGGAAGTTACTCAAAAACAAAATGCAGATAAAGATATATTTTTGAAAATTAGTTTTTGTAAAATAAGTGAAATGTGGTTGTGTCAAAATGCACTAACATTATTATTGTAACACGATTCATGTTCTTTGATTATTAAATCGGTGTATTCTTATTATAGTGCCATCTCACTTTTAAAAAACGTCAAATTTCTTCCTTTCTCTGTATAGATATTCAAAATCTGTTACAAAAAATTATGACTACGTGTTAAAAGATAAATATTATCAAAAAAGTTGTTATCTACCAATCTAGCACTACTCCTTATTCATAAAAAAGCTAATTTTTTAATAGAAAACTATTTAGGTTTCATTTTCTATACTTTTTAGGTGTATTGTCAAAAAATGTCCACATTTTTTTCGAACCAGAAACAATAAGTAGCTTAAGGAAAATTATTGTTATTATTATTACTAAGAATACTTTTACAGAAATATTTGTGCTGCCTCAATTATAATGTGAAGAAGTCAAAGATTTATGAGGAGTATATAAAGTATATTTGGTATATATGCGGGTAGCTCCATTATTATTTTCACAACCCAAAGATTTCAGAGGTGAAGGAATAACTGATAAATAGGGAACTTGGTTAAACATAAAAAATTAAACAAGACTGAAACAATTTCATCTACTGGAAACTTGTATTTGATTTGTTGCATGTACAGTAAAACATAATAGAAAGAGTATATTGAAGCAGAAGCATTTTACCGATGCTTTGCATCGTAAATTAAATTTTCAATCAACTGGATTAGCTTGACCCTGATGTTTCTGCCCATCTATATAGACAAATTATATCAGTTTTTGTAATTACGTTGCATAGTTTTACTGAGAATCCTTGTTTTATTAGCTTCCATCTTCGATATTGATACTACCTATTTGTTTAATTTTTGAAGAAAGAAGTATGAATATAAATATACTTCAAGAAAATGACCTACAAATAATGACCAGATCTGGATGCTATAAAATAAAGCTAAGAACAGGTCATTAATGCAAATAAATGTGTTGTTTATTCCATTTTTTTTATAATTTAGGCATGTAAATCTAAGAGAGTAGAAACTAAGTGTTGATTGACAGAAAGTTCACTGTATATTTATGGTTGTTATCGAACTTGATTATGCTGCTGTTATTTTAATTTTTTATTATGGCTGTGGCACGGTGGCCATTCACATATTATGCGACTATTGTGAAATTTTAGCAAATTTTCATTAAAAAAAAATATCCTCAAGAGAGGTAACGAGTTTCGAACTTCTTATTATTTTCTCACATTCGTACACCAGATGATGCCAATGATGATGAGTTGCTGTTACTCTTCCTGAACTTCAAAAAAGTTAAAAACATTAAAACTTTTAGAAAAATTGTTTTGTCAAAATACAACATTTTTGTAATTTATTGAAATAAAGAACACCACATTAGACCGATTCCGCACACAGAAGTCTTAAAATTGTGTGGGGGAAGCTTACAAATACATATAAACAAATGACAACATCCACAACTCATCAGGAGCTGGCGTTCCTACATTCGAGTGGAAAAAACAGACTGGTTTAAACTGAAAGGTGGGGAACCGGGCCGTGGGATCTTAGGGCCCCACGCTCAAAAACTACTCCCCGCCTGAATACGGGACTTGAACCTGCAACCTTGTACACTGAATTCTGGAGGTTACTCACCTCGTGACGTTGGCTATTCGGCCTGTCACATTAATTTTATACATGATGTTTGTGAAAAGTCTTAATACTACGTAGTAATAAAAAAGTTATCTCTGTTAAAAAAGGCTATCAATGAAGTTTAGAAAGGGACTATATAAAAAGCATAGTTTCCATTGTAAAATCTTAATATAGATAATAATTGTTTTACCACAACAAAATGATTTTGTGTTTTTGTAAAAGAAAGTTAATAAGAGCAGAAGAAAACAGTAAATAAGATGAACAATAATAGTTCATAACTATATATTCAGTCCACATTTGATGGTGCTTATGACAAGGAATGGAAATCAGTTCCTCCATTTATGTTTAAAAAAAGCTTGACCGAAAATGTTGTTTTCATTCTAAATTATTGAAGGGCCCCGCACGGCTTATAGACAGGTGTCTAGAGACACAAATATCACTTTGGGTGGTGTCCATATATGTAGTTACTCAGTGACGGCTTGTACCAGGAGGCACTAGAGCACATGCCCCCCACTGAAATTCCCTGAACAATACAATTAAATACAATAATCAGAATCTTAAATGTTTTCGGGGCTCATGCTGCCAATATTTATTTCTGAAGCACCTTGCCTGACAAAACGAGAAGTAGCCAATACTTACTGCCACTGCCAGGACATGTGTACAATGAGTTTGTCACTGTAGCGAGAACTATATGGTAGTGTACGCGATAAACCTGTTGCTGTTGATGCATATCCGACTACTTTTATCTGGCCATGGCTCAAATTTGGGATATGTACTTCTATAACAGTTTAATTGTCGCTAATGTTTTGTGCTTTGTGCGTCTGTCCATTTCAGTTTAATAACATACGGCATATAAGCTATCTATAAATGAATTCATCAGTGTCCTTTATTTTAGAAAATAGTTCGTGGATTATTAAGATAAAATAGTTATAAAAAGACTTGGCAGGCCTACCCCCAGTGTTGGTTAATTAAAAAATCGACTGCAGGAAAAATGAGGCAATTTAATCGCTTTTTCAATATAAACGTGTATGACAAGTTCACGTGGTTATGTGGGTGTCCCGAAACGAATAGGCTGTTGTGTTTCGTTTGTATTTTAAGCAATAGTTTACAGGCTTCTCTTCAACGTTTAATGGTTAGGGTTTATTTTTTGCCAACGTTTACTTATTATTACATAGCTATTTTTGAAATAAAATTTATCAGGAAAAGTAAATGACCTTGAACTTAGCTGCATACGGATTTTCCACAACTTGTCTTTTGTTGTGCCCCCAATTTTTTACATCACGAGCCGCCACTGAATTGACAGTAGATTAAATCCAAACAAATATATCTAGTGGTTAAATTGAATTTAAAATCATCATTCCCAATTCTACATAACCAAGCTTTGCTGATAAGTACAATTTGGACAACTCAATTCATGACAATACAGTTTTCAGCCCTAACAATTGTTTCACTATCAATGTTAGCGTCATCAGAGGGATTTTAGTTACCCCTCTGATGATGCTAACTCTGTCTTCCCTCTGATGATGCTAACTTTGTTAGCGAAATGATGGTCAGGTCTGGAAACTGTATTGTGATGAAATTGGGTTCTCCAAATTGTACTTATCAGTGCTCATCCTCATCGCAGGTTACCATCTTCACTCAAAGCTTCCCTATTGATGGTCATTTGTTTATTGTGTGGCATTTTGTCTTCGGTTGTCCATAGGCTAAACTTGTTTTGCTATTTCTTATTGTAACAATGAAGACTTAATGTTTCTGCGTGCTTCTAGTGATTAAAGATGAATATTTTTTGACTAATCTGTATTTGTGTTTATTTAACAGGAGCCACAATAGGCCACATAGGCCTTAAGGTCGCAGTGGAGGGACTGTAATGGCCCACTCACAATATAACCTAACTTTTAAATGCCAATCCATTCTTACAGGTATGAACGTGATGAATACTAAATACATGCATAGAGATAATTTCTCTGGCTTCACAAAGGTTTGTTTTCTTCTCTGTAATAGGTTTTGCTGTTTGGTAGCATCATCAAACAGTGATAGCTGTTACAGAGAAGGATACAAACCTTTGTGAAGCCAGAGAAATAGTCTATGTGCATGTATGGAACAGTTTCACCAAGTAAGGGCAACGGACAAGATCAATATTCGACTGTTCTGTCTATATTTGAGTATGATTTTCCTATAATTCATATTAGGGGGAAAACTGAAATTCATATGAACAATGGGAAGTATTTTATAAGTGTCCTTCCAATTTAAAATTAATAGATGATCATCTATTAAATATGTCGACATATTTACAAATTTATAACATTTTTAAGGGGACACAAAATTCAATTTTTATTTACTGAGTTTTGTTGATCTTTGTTTGTGAAACTGTCTAATACAAAATACAGACAGACTTTTTCTCTGGTTTCACAAATGGTTATTTTTTTCTCTGCAACAGGTTTACGGAATCGTCAGACACACATGTACGTCCATTGAATTTGGTAATTCAAAATTTCACTCACGACACTCGTTATGGTGTTCTGGAATCAAATCTGATAGTGTATTGACTTTAACGATCTCTACCACAACTTTCTTGTATTTTTGTCCAATGAGTAAACTTTCTATATGAAAGAAACTAAACACTTTGTTGAACCATATACCGCCCCTCTTCAGGATCGTAAAGAGGCTGTCAGGATTATGAACTGATCTTGTGTGGTGATAATTATATGTTGTTTGGATAACAAATCCTATAAAAATATTTTTTGGGGTATTTTCTTTTTCAACAAGTAAAGGTATTTTTTGTAATAATGTACAATTAAATCAATTGAAAACTTAGATCCTAATCCTTTAAGTTACAAGACTAAAATACTTTTTTTATGTATAAAAGTAATTCAATGAATGTATCATTTCAATGCACAAATCTTTTACCTATTAAAACAACACATTTCTCATCTTTAAAAGTATAAGTTTTTATCTTCATACTCTTCTCGTGGTTAGAGAAGAGGCTAATGTGTATAGTATTATTATAATTATAAGGTATTACTAAATAAAATATATGTACACACATATATTACATTGTTTTACATACATGCATTTAATCTGAAAAGCCAGATAATATATATTTCCTACATAGATTGAAATATTATAAGATTTACAACAGTGGACACCCGATTCTCCAAAATGATAAAGACCCAACCTATTTCAGCTAAGTGAAATTTCAGATAATGCAGGTTTGATCAAAATGTTTTTATGATTATTAAAATGCTGTCTCCGCATGGTCGAGTAAGGTACCATAAAACCATAAGTTCATATAAACAAACTGCATTTATAAAAAGACCTGACAATCACAATTTTTCCTCTGATGAGACCAGCTTTGTTAGCGAAACGATCATCAGGTCTGAAAATTGTATTGTGATTAATTGGGTTCTCCAAATTGTACTTACCAGTGCTCACCACAGCTGCTCCAATATTCACTAATTGAAAAAGCTGGACACTTATATGGATTTCTCATTAAATTACGTAAATATTTGTATATATATATATATATATATATATATATATATATATATATATATATATATATATATATATATATATATATATATACATGCATTATACAGGGTGTTTCCTAATCACATGTAGAAAATGCAGAGCCATATTCTTTGACTGACACCAAGAAGAAAAAATCATATGAATATTTGTACAACAATGCTCCGTTTCAAGATACATTGTGTTAGATCTGCAATGTGGAGAGCCCTTTTTCTATCATGACTTCCGAATGCTTCATTTCAACAAATTTCACACACAAATCAAGCGATGAAACGGTGTCAGAATTAAATTTCTCTGATTGACAGGGACGTAGAGGTAGGCTGGATTAATGGTAATTTATTCATAGAAACATTTAATCTAGAATTTAACATGAGTGTCAGAATTATCAGGCAGCTTCCTTTTTGCGATGAAATGGTGTCAGGAATAAATTAATCTGATTGACAGGGACATAATAGGTGATGGCGCCAATTCATTGAGTATTTAGCACGAATATTAAAAATCTCAGGAAGAACATTAAAAATTACACCAAAAAGATACTCTTGTTTTATTCTGATAGGATCCACAGTTTTCAAGAAAAACCAAATGTGTTTTGACTCCTATAGTGGTACACTACTGGGATAACCAACCTCGTCGAACCATCTTCAAGTTTCATTGAGCAGTTATAGGCACTAAAAGAAGAAAAAACCTTATATGAACTTAGGTATCATAAATTTCGTTATCGGGATATGGGTGATAAACTTGTAAATAAAAAAATAAAAATCTTACGATTTATCACTTGGTGTTAAAAGATATTTCAGCGAATGCAAATCTATTTGATGTGTTTGGGAATTTTAGCTGTAGCAGTTAATTCTGCTTCTACTTTCATACTACTACACTACAGGTTCTAACGAATTTTACAGTTTTATTTTCCCAATGATTTTTGCAACATAGTAATTATAATAGGCAGATCCGTACTTAGTTGGCCTTTGGTTTTTATTAGGGATATTTATAAAATTTGTGCACAATGTCGTATTCTGGGATTTGGCGCCCTGAGCCTATAAGATTTTCCGCCCTGTAAATTAAGAAAAATGCACAAATTGATTGACAAATTCATCAATGACATTGTCATAATTACCGGGTTTTGTTAAGTCAGCTTCTATATTAAGGATAGTTAAACTCTTCAAATGTTTTTCGCTTGTATGAGAATGTAGATAATTTTTTAATTCTTTTGAGTAGGGACAACAAATGTTCTGCACTATAATTTGTCACTCCAGTGCACAGGAACATACATAATCCTATTTCCATATATGGAAATGCTTCCATCAGATCCTTTTGATTAATAAATAAGTTAAGTTTCCTTAAACTCATTTTGTTTTCATGAGAAGTCAAGAATTGTTTTAAAAGAACACATTCTTTTTCTAGATCATCCATAAAATCAATCGGATAAGATTTTTGGAGTTTTATAATGTTAACTCGAATTCACATTTAGACATTGTATCCAATTTGCGGTTATTGTGTCATATGAAGATTTGGGCCTCCTCAACTTGTCCAACAATTGATCGCATATTGGGAAGAGGGTATTAACCCTGAAATGGTCACGTCCTTGTAACAACACTTTTCCCTTGCCACACTCACCGTCTTGTTTCTTCCTCTAAATAAGTCTCTTGTGACGGCTTCTGTATTCGTCTGCTGGGGACTTTTTTTTTACCATCCTCTTCAAAAGCATCAAAAGGTTCACGTTTATTATCTATGAAAGTAATGAGTGACTCATAGAGCATCGAACTACCTCTATGTCTGTGTCGACACTTTGTAGAATTTTGGAAACTGTATTAAATTGTTTTAAGATAGATCCCCAAAATTCTGATAAAAGGGCAGTTTCTAGAAAATTTTGTTGAGCCAATAGTCCTGTAGCTTCATTTTTAACCAAAGCTTTTTGGTTAGAGTCACTTCTTATAGCTTTAAGAGCCGCTGTTATTTGGTTCCAATCTTTATCAAGACTGAACTTGACGCTTCATAATTTTTTTAAAGCTATCATTTTATGTGTTTGACAAGTTTTTCTTTCTTAAGTTTTTTTTTTTTCTAAAGCTTTTCTTCTGTAGCTTTTTCCCCCTCAGGGCTCGTCCGCGGCCTTGCCGCCCCGATAGCACTGCAACCTCTGGTTGATTGTGCATACCCTTAGTCTTACTCCACCCATTCCAAAATCACTGTGCCTTGAACTAGTCTGCACAGCGATTGGTAGGGTGAAGTTTTATATTGCTCTGTCTCCGGTCTAGACTGACCGTATATCAGTTGTCTTTTGCAGTCCAGAGCTTTACACTCACACAAGATGTGCTGGGCTGATTCCTCCCCCTCGCCGCAGAGTCTGCATGTGAGGTCCCCTTCGAACTGCCCCATTTTTTGCAGGTGTTTCTTGACGGCCATGTGTCCCGTCAAGAGACCTGTTGTGTTTCTGTGCTGTCCTCTGCTAAGATTTAGCAGCTCCACAGCTCTCTTTGAACTGGGTCTGTCAATTATTGACTTCCCATGTCTGAGCCCTGGACAGTCTGCCCAGTACACCTTGTGTTGGTTTCTGACCCAGGACTTAATGGCTTCCCTGGCAGTGCTCTTTGTCACGCCCAGAGCCGGTTCTGATCTCATAAATGGTTCTGCTGACCCTCTCTTCGCGATACTGTCAACTTCTTCATTGCCTTTGACCCCGGAGTGACCCGGCACCCAAATGAGGGTCACCTCATTCTGCCCAGCCAGCGGAGCACAAGACGAAGCTTCCGCCGCCTTGCGCAGCCTGCTGCCCTGGACCATAGCCAGACAGTCTTTATAATTTTCGATAAGGTAGATGATTTAAAATGGTAATCTAAAATTTTATTTCATTCAGATGAGGCAGATTTCTGGATAAGCTCCTTCTGTATAATTGGGTATCTACTTGTTAATTATTTGTTAAAATTCAAAATTAATTTAGGAATTTCATATGTTTCTGGCTTTTCTGTTTTCTGTATAGCATGATCATTTTGAAGTAAATTGTTAGTCTGTTTAAAAATAAATAAATATATTTAGAGGTGTTCGAACCGAACTATGAACGAACCCAAGCAAATATCTTGCCTTGAACTTCGAACCTTAGAAATAGCATGTCTAAGGTTCACAGTCGAACTTCGAACTTCTTAGAAATTCAGAATCAGACATCGAACTACCAAAAATTCTTCAATGTTCATATATCATTTCCTTAAATACAAAATTTGGGAATATTGTAACATAGAATATTTGATATGTAAAAGATTCCCATTCTTTTTACAAAAGGGAAGGGTTTGGCAAAATTTACAGGTTGATTGGGTGAAAATGCCTTCCGGTGCTGATAGTTGTGGAGATGGGTCAATCTTAAATCAAAACCACAAAAACAAAAAATATTTTTAACTTTTTTAGACTTCTAGATCTATAGATAAGCTCAATTATAAATATGTTGTTGTTTGGCATTAGCTAGGCAGTTTTAGCAAACAGATTGAGCAGGTTCAAAGTGGACATGATATGTATAAAATAACCACTTAAAATTTGATCTCTCTCCTGATTGTAAATAATTAACTGCTTTCACTCATTGTGAAATAAAGCATGTTGAAAACCAGTGTTTTCCAAAGTCAATCTGCAATTATCCTCCTAAAATCTGAAAATTTACGTTACTGATCGTCTTCGAACACTGCCATCATAATGTTGCTTAAAAAGCTAGAATATATGAAAAAATAATTCTGTAATTGCTAAACGGCTTCATCGTGTCTCAGTGTGTCCCTCCAACTATCAAACATATGCATGAGTGAAATCTCCTGAAAGTACACTATCGGCTCAATAAGACCGATAATTAGTTTAAAGCGCCGCTACCGAGTTAATGGGGCCGCAACTTCGCTACCTTTGACAACATTCAATGCTTGTAAAGTCAACTTTCTGAGTATTTTTGAGCAACGAAATTCGAACTATTTTGGAGAATTAAATATTTCGAACTTCGAACTACTTCAACATCGCTAGTGTGAACATATTTTCGAACTGAAGGTTCGAGTTCGGGTTCGGTTCGAGATTTCGAAGCTTCGCACACCTCTAAAATATATCTTTTTTTTTACAGTCTTTTTTTTAGACAAATTCAAGTTGATTAAGAACAATTTTTTCTTTAATTCTGTTGGATTAAATCTTCTTCAAGCTTTAATTGGCAGTATACTTTCTCTTTAAAACTAACAAAGTGTCAGTTAAATAAATGTCATCATATAGCACTCGATCATATTATTATTATTACCATGAAAAGTAAATCATAAAACCGAATGCTGGATTGTTTGCATTCGCAAAGCAATATTACTTGATGATCATGCTAAATACCATGAAATCACGCACATAAAATAAATATCAAACCAATCTGTTGATCATGAATGCTTCTGAGCTCGATTCATTAAAAATATATATATAATCATGTTATGTATGTATTGCTAGTAAGTAAGTAATAAATAATTACAAAGTACATAATATTTTGTCTGTGATTTATCACTTCTTTCATTAATAAATGTGAAACTATTTGTAAGTAGTTTTTAGGTAAAATCGATAATTATTAAGATTATTTACTAAATGTTTCTTGTCTTCGAGTATAAAATACTATTACAAATTATTCTACATGTATTATGTAATTTGTTGGAAAATAAAATGTACATTCCAGATGTTCGACTTTCGAAGAATGTTTTTTCGGTCTGTTTTTAGTATACCTATGCTTTTCAATTAACGAACTATGGAAGGCAAATACATGGGGGATGGTATCCCTAAGAATCAGCAAAACTAATTATCTACCATGGTTATTTCACTTTGGTGAAAAATTAAATGACATATTTGCAAAGCACTAACTAGAAAATTATTATTTAACATCAAATTAATGTTGCTGATAAGGTAGAAAAGAGTTAACATTGCTGCCTTAAAGTTGGATTCAACTATTAAAATATAAGTTATTACATTTTTAAAAAGCAATTGATGACTGAGTAGATTTGTTTATCACAACTTTTGTCTGCATATTTAATGTATTAGTGTTTCAGGAAATTCTAATTTTTGAAAAAACTGTAGTTTATAAATGGCTAACTAAAAAGAATGGCCATCATGTCATTAAAGTAGGTCTATATCACTCATTTAGATAAAAATATTTAAACATTAAATAATTTGCCACAGATACGGAAAACAAAACTTGAATATCAAATTTCTGCATTTATCTGAACTTTCAGAAGTTAGGTAATTAAGAGCACAATATAGAGCTAGTTGATGTTTAGTTTTTGTATTGCTTTACTTATGTGACAAAATAAATGTAGATACTGATGAAAACAACATTTGCTTAACTGTAAATATCAAATAAAATCATATGAAATGCAATACATACTAAAAACATGTGACAAGGTCTTTACTCGCAGACCGTTTTTTGGTGAAACAGATTGACGGTTTTAATTAGAGGATCTCGGGCGCCAGATTTTTTAGGGTTTACTCCCTGTTGAGGATGTCTGCGAAGTCTTCACGAAATTCTGACCAACGTAACGGTCAAATTACGTGGGTAACTCGGTGTTGAAGAATTCGGTAACCTTTATGAGCTGCTGACTAAATTAGTGTACCGCGAGTAAGCAGTCTTTAGTCGCTGAGTGTGACCCGACCACTTCTGTTTTCTTGAAATGTGTAGCAGATTTTGCAGGAAAAGGTCGGGGTCAGGAGAGGAATTAAGTACGGCTGTTATTTTTCCAAACATATATTTTATGGCAGAAACTATTTACAAAATATATACACACTATATTATATAAGTGATGTGAGTTGTTAATATCATTAACTAATACTTGGCTATCTATGTAACAGTTAGAGCTAGCTTTTGATGAAGCATACGGGGATCATTTATGTTTGAGGTGACAGTTAATTAAGAGACAAATGTGGTGGTGACAAAGTACATACGGTACAAGCGGCAGTCTACATAATAGTGATGAGTATCA
Source organism: Tillus elongatus (assembly GCA_964006375.1). Classification (NCBI taxonomy): domain Eukaryota; kingdom Metazoa; phylum Arthropoda; class Insecta; order Coleoptera; family Cleridae; genus Tillus; species Tillus elongatus. The sequence goes on along the minus strand of OZ023266.1, from coordinate 73,706,420 downwards.
TCGTTACTTTTCAATACTCATATGTAATCATTACTCTCGGATCCACTACTCGTTACATTGTATTCGTTATAAAGTAATCGATGAGGGTTTGTAGGTTCCATAGTAGACACGATACTAATATCAAGTATCTAATTTGCCTGGTACACATTACCGTATACCGATCTGCTATGCTCTGCCCCTTCCACAAACATTGACTGTTTAACATAGCTACTGTACAGATTTCTTAGCTACCATAAACCAACGGTAAAGTATACCTAAGCAATGACTCCTATAATTGGTGAATAATTAACTACAATAGGGTAACAAAGAATATTCCCTTTTCAACAACACTAATAAATGTAATGTGGGAAGTCCCATTCTTTTTATTTACAGTATCTAATCTTTTATTTAAAGAAAAACCTACACTTAAATACTATCAGATTAGCATTGCCTTTCTCTTTTGGTCTTTTACCTATCTTACATTCCGCTAAAAAATAATCCTCAAACAAAAAACAATAAAAATGTGAAAATCCTCAAATCAAAGAGAATGTACTCATACCTATTTCAATAGTTTTTTTTGTATTGATTTCTTGCTGTTTAATAATTATTCTGTGCATCTAAACATTCATTCTGAGGTTTAAACTAACATATATTTCTAATTTTTTACGCCTATATTTTTCTTAAAACTTGGACATAAATGTAACTAAATGCTTTTGGAATTTTTACATGTATGCTGTAAGCAAAGTATTAAAATCAAAATACGTACAATAATCATAAGAATGTGTAACATACCTAAACAATATTCCTGTAAATGTAGCAGCAGTACTGGATATAAAATGGTCAACACCAATCGCATATCCCCATTCCAAATGCAAGTTGTTTTGCACGTATAGGTATTCATAATACCAAACATGAAATAGGATATACATTAATTATATATACGGGTATGATCAGATATCCCGGTACGTCTATTACTGCTATACTAGAATCGTGTGCGGAGTATAACAAGTATATACTAAGTAACGATTACTTTTCTAAATGAGTAATCGTTACTTTAGGTATTTTAAAGTATTCCGTACTATATTACCCGCCCATCACCACTGCATAAGCAAGGAGACAGCAAGTAACAAACACACTGCGAAAACCAAGGCAAAAGTGTTATTACCAGGCTTGCAGTCAAAACAATGGACTCGAGGGACGGGAAATTTAAGATTAAAGAGGCAGGACATAACTTCATGGATGACCTATGCGGACTGTGACTACTCAGCATCCCCACTAGGGTCAAAACGGGACACAAACATCTTGATTACTTTTGTGAGCTCTTGTATGAAATTAAAAACAGTTTGTGGCTAAGGAAACGAGCGTTCACGGCTACTCCACAATACAATACTTTAGTGAGCTGTGAATCCTCAGCATCCTCACGAAAATAACACAAAAGTTCCTAAGATATGGGGCGGAATACTCGGGTCTAGACTAAGTTCAAGGAGTTTACTTGGAATGGACTTGTTTCCTAGTGTGACCTAGATAGGTTATGAATCCTCAGCGTCCCCAAAAAAATAATGGAAGATAATGTAACAAACAAGACCATCTAAAAGGTATCGCAGTAGGTAGCAAAATGCTGAAATATCTCAGTTGCTAAAATCTGACTGAGAAGTGTGATATTTTAAAAATATGAAAATTCGCTACAAAAATATTAATTAAGACATACAATTTCTCACATATGAGAATGTTTATGTACAATGTAAGAAGCCAAGCCTGAAGTGATCTGATCGAAAGCAGAATCTACAGACTGGAACTGTTCACTATTGAAGTCTTATCGAGAGATCAGATAATAAATACTTCGAATACACACATTTACTTGAAAATTAATTACTTAAAAATATTTCATGGTGAAAATATTTTACAAGATAGTTATCCTTTTTGTGTTTTGTGATTTGATATTAAATTAATTATTTAATTAGAGGTTTCAAATTTTCGAATATTTATTTAGGAAATAACGCATTATCACACAACTTCTTAATTTTCCGCTGGGTATTATTTTCTTTATCATTATTTTTTTCAAACAGTTTCATCTCCATATTTATCACAATTGTGGCCACTAGACTTGTCTTCAAAATGTTTGGTACATATTCGTGGATTTTTTAAATTACTAAGATCAGTGGGAATGTTGAGTAACCACTTTTATTTCAACTCAATTTTAGGAAGCGGAAAGTCTTTATATTTGTGTTACTTCTTTCTGATTTATATTGTAATTGCATAACACATCCACTGTATTCCTATTTATCTGAAATCTAACATCAGATCTAAGTCTAACATCAGATCTCTACAAAATTGATTTTGGGGTTCCTCAGAGTTCTGTCCTTAGACCTTTACCTTTTGTTTATTAATGATTTACCAAAACATGTGCAGGTTAGTCTGTTATAAATTTGCTGATGACACTTGCATTGCTGTAGCCGCTGAGACGCTTGCAGTCAATGTTGAGGTGGTTGTTGATTAGATTCACACACGGTGTGATCTAACAAATTGGTTGTAAATACTAGCAAAACAGCGTGCATGGAATTTGTAGATAAAATGCCTTTGAGTGAACTTGGTATTGGAGTGGTGTGCAGTATTAAACATTTATGTATTTGGGTGGATAACCTGGTTAAATGAGATTGGCTGTGTGTGTGATAAACTAGATAAAGCAGTCTTCGCCATTTCACCAAAGAGAACCACATTTGACTTGAAAGATATCAACCTGTTACTGCCTTGCTTATTCCCACATAGATTATAGTATTATTATCTGCGGCAGCACTGCATGCATGACAAGAGTATTTTTGTCTCAAAAAAGACTGCTGAGACCAATTGAGACAGCAGAAACATATTTAATGATTATAAAGCTTCTTGCAAGCCCTAGCATATATATGTGTGTATATATATATATATATATATATATATATATATATATATATATATATATATATATATATATATATATATATATATATATGTATGTATGTATACTTAAATGTGTGTTTTAGATTTAATAGCATAACCATCATTGAACCATGAATATCATACACACAGTCAAAATACACTGAGAATTCCTGCAGACAAAACATCAAAATTTATAGACAGCCCTTACTACAACTGCATAGTAGTTTTTAATGCTTTGCCAAGTGATATTAAGGCAATTACTCAATACACTTCTTTTAAATGTGCAGCAAAACAAGTTCTTTATGAAGGGGCCTTCTATAGCGTCACAGAATTCCATCATCTATTTTAACATTTATATCTATTGTTTGCCTTAGCATTGTCATAGAACATTCTTGTGTGTGCTATATCATAGATTAGGTTAAGTTTACCTAATCTTGCTAGATGCCTACTTTTTTTATATATGTGTATATAGTATATATTTTAACTAGATCTTACAATTTTATAATTGTTGTGTTTCTTTCTTTGCTTATTTTTAAATGCAGTGACTTTACCATATTTCCTTCTTTGTACCTTAAATAGTCAACAAATTATTATATTATTATTAAAACTAAAAGCAAACTTGTAAGCAAATAATCAGTTGCCGGCTGATGGTAAAAGTTGGATTAAGTCACACGATTCTACAGAATGCTGTGTCATAAGAAAATTTGATAGAAATCGGACGATGTAATTCGCTCGTATTATGTAAAATAACTTGTGATTACTTATTTTATGAGGACAATATAATTTATCGTTAAACAAAAAATCATCAAAACACGAGTCGCCTTTTAGCTTTTGGTTAATAACCTTGAGAATTGGGTAAAAATAATGACAATCTGATGATGGAGTGCAAATGCACTAAGCTATATGGACCTACTTTGATCACGTGCCTGGGTCATTCTTTTTAGTTTACCCTAGTGGTATCTAACCAAATAATATACTTGATGTTTACTTACTTACCTACTAGTTTTTCTTTTGAGACTCTCACACTGGTTAATCACTTTAGTCATTTTGAACGTTATTACTTTTCAAACTGCCTTGACATAGAATTTTGGTAAAATAAAAAATTAGCTAGTTTTTACAAAAAGAAAATAGGTTATTGTAAAATAAATAAATATTTTTAAATAAAAATTCATGAAGTTACAAGAAAACTAAAGTTTAGCGGATGGTAAGACAGTGCAGTGAAATATGAACCATTAAACATTTATATAATTAATTCTGATTTGTTCTAAAGTAGGCTACACAATCTGACACGGCAAAGAACAAAGTTGGATGCATTCAAAGTACCTACAATTTTCTCTGTATAATCCTGCAATATAATATTTTGTTGGGTTGCAATTTAAAAATTCGAGTAGAAACATTGAAATTATATTTAGGTTAGATTTAGCCCATGGCAAAATGCATTTCATGGTGCTATTTGAACTAGTAACCAAAATTAAAAATTTTGAAAAAAGGATTTTGGAATATTTTGACCAGACTGATTTTTACTCGCCTAACTAATTTTATCACAAGGATTGTGCGAATTCACCAGGCGCCAGTAGCTACCTGGTAGCTACCAGCAGCTCCATTGTTATGTCAAAAAATTTTGACAAATGTCATCATTTTTTGACATAAAAATGAAGCTACTGGTGCCTGGTGAATTCACACAATCTCTGTGACTAAAATTAGGTAGGCGAGTAAAAAAATCAGTCTGGTCGAAATATTCCAAAATCCTTTTTTCAAAATTTTTAATTTTGGTTACTAGTTCAAATAGCAGCATGAAATTCATTTTGCCACTGGCTAAATCTAACCTAAATATATTTACAATGTTTCTACTCTAATTTTTAAATGGCAACCCAACAAAAAATTATATTGCAGGATTATACAGACAAAATTGTAGGTACTTTGAATGCATCCAACTTGCAAAATGCATTTCATGCTGCTATTTGAACTAGCAACCAAAATTAAAAATTTTGAAAAAAGGATTTTGCAATATTTTGACCAGACTGATTTTTTTACTCGCCTATCTAATTTTAGTCACAGAGATTGTGCGAATCCACCAGGCGCCAGTAGCTACCAGCAGCTCCATCGTTATGTCAAAAAATATTGACCAATGTCATCCTTTTTTGACATAAAAATGGAGCTGCTGGGGCCTGGTGAACTAGCCCACTGTGTATGTCAAAAATTGAATCATTGGTTTCAGCTTTCAAGTTATCATCTTTGAAAAACCATTCTACATAAACATATTGTCATATTTTATAAATTCTTGAATTAAAAAAAATGACTAGAAACCATAAATTTTACCTTTCTCAAAACTGTTTCAACAACACTTATGCATATCTTAAGATTTAGTCGACTAACAGTGGCAGTCATTTAGTTTCGGGGAGGGGGGTTAGAAGTGAGTATGATAGTTATATACAAATTTAATGAAATTTAATTTAACTGACTTCTGAATTGTGAATGTTTGAATTTCTTTGCTTTTTGCAAAACAAACCATGTTTAACCTATTGTTGTCTAAAGGCAATATGCAATTATCATCAAAAATTCCATTACCAAATGCTTTTTAGCATTGTCATTATCTGATCATATTGCTGTAATAAAAAAGGCATCAAGATGCTAGGAATACAAAAAAGTCATTCTGTGATTGTAAAACGATTCTGTCAGGTCCCAATGTATTCTAATAACTGCCAAAAATACATATAAATGAAGTCGTTGAAAATTCTGCCGGCTTAAGGGGGTCCATACAGAGTTAAAATTTTGCCACATCTGTCAGCATTCAATGCCTGTAAAGGTCAATTTTAAAATATATTTAAGCAATGAACTTTGAACTCTTGGATAATTACTTATTTGGAACTATTGTAACATCACCTACAGCATACAATTTTTCAAACCGAAGCGTCAGTTCAGGTTTGATTCTAAATGTTGAAGCTTTGCACACCCATAGGGTACCTTAGGTTGACTGGCTTTCTAATCAGCTTATTTCACAGTTACAATATCGTATGTACCAAAAATGAAAAGCATTATCTTTAGGCTTGCTAGCTTTCTTTCTCTTTTTGACTTTGTATATATATATATATATATATATATATATATATATATATATATATATATATATATATATATATATATATATATATATATAAATAACTCCCACATAAAGCATGGGACTTCTACAAATGCAAGCCGTCTGGTTGGGGGCTTGGGGGCTTTGCGGTTTTCTTAGCTTCACCCCAGGGTCGTCATGCACTGATATGCTCCCCATGATTTTATGGGTCTCTACATTAGACTTAGGGGTTCCAGTCATGGGCAGTTCTTGCAAAAGTGTCAGTTGGTTTTCTGAGTGTATGTCTAATCCAGCGTCACTTTTTTACAAAGATTTCCTGGTCCATTGGGTGTTTGGCAAGATGTGATAAGCCTTCGTTTCGAATCCCGTCTAGCCGGAAGATACGAAATATTCTTCATAAGCATTGTGTAATGAAGGTTTGGAGTTTTGATGTTACCGCTGTCGTAATTTTCCAAGTTATACACCTCTACAGTAGTAAAGATTTGACATTTGAATTCTACAGTTGAAGTCTGGTTTTTGATAAATGTCGAGTTCTAGACAGTTATAAAGATTATGCTGCGTGTGCTTTATTGTTTTACAGATACCAGATTCTGTGCCTCCTCATTTATTCAATACTACCTAAGCATGTGAACTCTTGACATCCTACAAGAGGCAGTTGTTTATATTAAATCTATTTTCAAGGACTTACTCTTATCGTTACTTTGAAGCTGATTTTGTTTGCTTCATTCATCAGCAATTCTGACTGTTTCTTCATGTACATGTCTGTTATCAAACATATGTCACCTGCCTAGTCGAGGTCAGATAAACAAGAGTTAAGAACCTGTCTAGCACTTCTTTAAATAAGCATAATAATGCTAACTAACTATGCTAAGTGAGCATAATATTTTCTCTACATTATCAATTCGTCTGCCGTTTTGTTGTAAACCTCCACACACCATATAACATGACAAGTTTCCAAAAAAATTGTCTTTAGTAGTCAGATTGTGGTCAACTGTGTTGATTGTACACACAGATGTTCAGGTGTTGCATGATTTTGCCATATCTAACACTTGTGCTGCAGTCTTGGAATTTGTGCTGCCTACTTGAGACTTTTGTATTGAACCTTCGATTCTAAATACCATACACAATCCTGTTTGTTAAATTTTTAACTGTGCTGTTTTACTGTAAAAAAATTTGAAAATAAATGTTTGTTAAATGTTTAACTGTGCTGTTTTACTGTAAAATTTTTTGAAAAAGTAATGTGTAACATTCTGGAATTGATAAAAAATTGTAATTATAACAATATCTGGAAAAATGTAGAAATATTAAAATTAACATAAATGATCTGGTTGTTATTAAAGGCCTAAAACATTTTTTCTTTCTATAAGTGTTGTTAAATATTAAATACTGTTAAAGTGTGTTACATTCTCAGTAGTTGGTGATTATATTATTGTAGTTCATAATATAAGTGTACAATAAACCCTTCTTAAATACGAATTTTTGTTTAACACAATGTACCCACTTTACCACCACATTTCTGTAATACTCTTCCCTGCCATTTTCTTTTAGAATGACATCGACATAGTAAATGTGGTAATAATGGAGGTTTCTAATTTTGTTAAACCTCGTTAAATTAAAACCTGTTTTTACAAGTGCTGGAAACAAAAACTAGTTGTCAGATCAACCAATCAAAATTTGATGATAAACTATGTGAAAACTGGTCGATAGTTTGAATTGGGTAGTTAATGTAAAACATTCCATCGTGTAGTTTCAATAAATCAATAAGGAAGCAACATTCTTTTTCTTTAAATTCAAAAAAATGAAGCATCTTAAAGTACTTTTATGTTAACCGACAAGGATTGAATGTACCAAGAAACAAAACATAGCATCTAGCCTTTCGAAAATTATCATGTTTACAAAATCGTTAAAATATTCCATTTAAATAAAAATACAGAAGATAAGAATATTTTTTGCTGTCTATGGATGGGTCTGGCGAGATTTCCAAAAATGTCAGATTACTGGAGAAATAGTCATTTATATTCAAACAAAATTTCTGAAAATATGTCTAGATTTTAGTAATAATGAAGACACGATTGCTAACGAACGTTTGGCAAAATTAAACCGATTGCTGCAGCTTTTCACAAATAAATTCAAGGATGTTTATGTCCCAGAACGTAGTTTGTATTGATGAAAAATTAGTCCCATTTAGTGGTCACTTGATCTTCAAGCAGTATAGAAAAAAACACAAGATGCAAGTTTGGCATAAAACTGAACGAACTGTGCTGCAATGGGGGCTATACTTATGATCTGACATTTTACTGTGAAAGAGATAAAGATCCAACTGTAAGTGTGTCAACAAAAATTGAAATGCAGCTTATGGGACCACTGTTAGATCATGGTAGAATTCTCTTCACTGACAATTTTTACACAAGTGTTACTCTCGCTCAAGAGCTTATAAACTGAAAAAATCACTTGGTGGGTACTCTAAGTTGAAATCGTAAATTGAATCCTACCGAGATAACAGCTACAAAATTGAAAAAGGGAGAGATAATTTCAAGAGAACATAATAGAGTTGTTGTTTTGAAGTTCCAAGATAAACCCGATGTAGTTTGTCTTAGCACAAACCACACAGCAGCGACAAATAACTGAGGTGAATAAATTGACAAACCTACACTTATTTGTGATTACAACGATAGCAAATCATTCACTGATCTGTCTGATCAACCATAAGCGTATTCGTCACCCTTAAGAAAAGGTATAAAGCTGTACAGAAAACTTGCATTTGAGCTGTTGTTAGGTAATTCCATGATAATTGCATATATTCTGTTCAAAAAATAACCAAAGATAACTTGTCTATTACAGCATTCAAAGAGCAAATAGTTGAGAGCATACTAAATACCATAGAACAACCAACCATCAGTGTTGATGAACAACACATTATTGAGGAGGTGCAGTCCAAAGATCGTCTAGATGTGTTATATGCTATAATAGATAGATATATATATTTCAGTAGATAAACCTTGTCACAAGACACAAAAATATACAAATAAAATCACACAGTAAACAAAATAAACAACAACATAAAAATAACAATCGCTTATCTAAAAACTCATCAACAGAATAAAATGCGTGTTTCAGCAGCAGATCTCTAATTTCCTTCCTGAAGCAGTTTTTGTCCAGTGACTTTAGGTGACTAGGTTCCTTATTGTACAGTTTAACACAGTGATAGTTTGTTCCAGTTTGCGTTCTTTTAAGTCGGTGAAACGGCACTAATAAATCATGTTTTTTTCTTGTAAGGTAAGAATGCAATTTTTGTCCAGTGAGAAACTTTTCTTTATTTGTATGTGTGTAAGCAACACAACTCATTATGTATTTGGATGAGTATACTCATTGTCTTTAACGCAGACCTGCAGCTATCTCGATACCCCATACCTGCAAGTATCCTGACAGCTTTCTTCTGGAGGATAAATATTCTAATCATTTCAGGGGACGAACCCCAAACTGTGATACCATATGTTGCTACGCAGTGAAAATTTCCAACATAAGCAGTTGTTGCTGTCACACAGTCTGTTTCTATCATCAATCGCCTGACCAGATATATGGTCCATGATAGTTTTGTTGATAACTGGTTGATGTGTTGGCTCCAGCAAATATTTTCTTGGTAAGTGACTCTCAGAAATTTCACACACTTACAAGTCGTATCAGGTCTAGCAGAAAAGGTAAGTACATTTGTCTTTGTAACATTTAGCTGCAGTTAATTGTAGTCGAACCACACTTCCGCTTCTTTCATTGAACAGTTTGTTGCAGCATTCACATATGGTCTCTCATGTATATTTAAGAGAGCCGTATCATCCGCAAACAAGTATACCTGTGTGCAAGCAACATTGAGTGGTAAATCGTTAATATACACAAGAAAAAGGAGTGGTCCGAGAACTGACCCTTGTGGCACACCACATGTTGTTTCTTGCCAGTCTGATTCCTCTCTGTTCCATTTCACCCTCTGTTTCCTGTTTGATAGGTATGAAGTGATCAACTGGTGGGGAATTCGTCTTACACCATAATTGTAAAGCTTTTCCAACAATATTTTATGGGAAACGCTATCAAAAGCCTTCGAGAGGTCACAGAAACACACCTGAGCAACATTTTGGTCATCTAAAGCTTGTGTGATGCTGTCTAGGAGTTCTATCATTGCTGACTGTGTATTTCGATCCTTTCTAAATCCATGCTGACAATCTAGAAGGAGTTTGTTTCTCTCAAAGTACAGCATTTGCCGATCCCTGATCAGTGTTTCTATTATCTTGGAAAGAACAGGTAAAATGGATATATAATGAGAAAATAAGTAACAGGGAAGGTCAAAAAAAGGCACAGCTGCAGACACCAAAGTCTAGGTTTTCTTGTAAAAAATTGATAAAATTTTATTGTTTAGCATGTTTCTTTGAAATTAACAAATGTCAGTAACAATATATAGGTTATTTGCAACTTATTTTCTTGATAATAATGTAGTTTACATTATAATTTTAAAAAATGCATTGAAATATTCAGTTTGCATTGACTTGAGAACGGAAAAGAAGTTCCAGGCTCATAACTTGTTCAGACCACCAGACCCCACCTTAAATTTCTGCATAAACAGCAATGTAATGTAATACGTGATCCCTAATTAGGTTCACAAAGCATAAAGTGTTAGCATGCAGCAGGGGCGTTTGGCTCTTAGGTGCGCTGGTGCTCGCGCACTACCCGAAAAATTATTAAATTTTTGAACATAAAATTGCATATCATAGGGTTAGGTTTGAATGGGAGTGGGCCATACCGGTCCCTCTACCGCGACCATAAGGTCTATTGTGGCTCACGCCTAATGGTCTATATTTCGCCCAACAAAGCCAGCCTCCTGCAGGGGTCGATAATCTTTGTGGGCAAAAGTTGATCCAGATCTTCCGGAGCAAGCTTTGTCTTACCAAAGAGGAGGTATCTAGTCCTGTCCGCCGGCGGACCAGTGACACCTCATTACAGCTGCCCAGTTCGTTAAGGGCAGATTTACGACTCCATACCGTTTTTGAGTTGCAACGGTAGGAACCAAGATCATTTATTGCAGCTTGGATATCTGTATATATCTTTATCGATTTGTGTGTGCACTGGTTTTCTATGCTTTCCCTTGCACACATCTCGATGGCATATACTTCTGCCTGGTGTATGGTTGCGTACTTGCTGAGGCTAGTTGATAGTCTAGCATCGGTGTTGCCCCCATATTGGTTTTGGAGCCGTCAGCATACCAGCAGAGATCAGCTCTCAATAGGGTCATTTGATTTCGTTCCCAGTCCTCCCTTTCCGGGAGGACCGTCTTGAAAGACAGATCTCTACTGATCTTTGTAGGCATATCATAGTGTCATTATCAATTACTTGCTAATTGCTAAACATTTTTCGCCTGATTAAATTCCTTCGTTTGTCAAGCCCTCAAATAAAATTCATAAAACCTCTACCCGTAGATCTCCGTGCTCCACAAGTTGGTGCACGGCCTGTTGTATTGTATCAAGGCGGAGAACGTCGATGAGCCATTGAAAGAAATTAACACGTCACTTATGGTAGTATTGGTGCTCTGAGAACTGGCGCACGGCAAACACATAGCCAGCAAACTACCTACGACTTGCCGTAGAGTAAATCGGTTTAATCCATGTCATGATTCCCATTCTTGGAAGTGATTATTTTAGAACTTGTGAATTAAATAATTAATTAACTATTTTAATTTCGATTTAAGTGATTAGTTTGTTATTCGATTACAATGAATTCAGTTCAATTTATTTTGAAACACCGATTTTCATCTTAAAAGTTAGAAGATAAGGTGGAAATTAAACGCCTATTTGTCTGAAAATTTTCTTAATTATTGTTGTTTGTGTTTTGTTTCTTTAACGTCGGCCTATTTCCGCAACTATGGGCAATCACCGACGCCAGGGAGCAGTTTTACCTCACTATCCTGGAAATGTTGCCGAACCCCCGTCTTTCTGTAAGGAGGGTAGGGATCTTTAACGTGCCCAACATCGCATGGACACGGGACCGACGGCTTTACGCCCCCTCCGAAGGGCGGAACGTGCAGACATTCAACTTGCTCAAATACAATGCCAGAACCTCGGTTGATGTTAATGTTAGAGTTTGTACTCAAAAAGTGAAAGGAGAACCCTGGGATCGAACCCACTACCCTTCGGTTCATAGGCACATGTTCTTACCCCTGAACCACCGAGGCTCTTTCTTAATTATTCAAAAAGACTTCAAGAAACTTATTTGTTAAGCACCGTAGATGTATATCCAGAACTAGAAACTGAAAAATTACGGACGGAACTTGCCCTGCTCTACGAAAGAGAAAAACTTCGAAACATAGTGGAGCTCTTTCTCACTTTTCATTCGTCATAAGCAACAACCTGGAAGTCATTTCCCACAGACTATGAAATTGCTTTCAATTATAATTACAATACTTATGTCATCAGCGGAAGCTGACAGGTGTTTTTCCACATTGAAACAAACAACTTTTTTGAGAAATTCCATGTCTACAGAAAGACTTTCAGCTTTAGCTATGTTCTCAATAGAAAAGGACTTAATAACCAATATTCTGGATTTTAATAATAAAGTGATAGAAAAGTTCGCAAAATTAAAAATTCGAACTTCTTTACAAACAGAACTAATAAGGTGAGTTATTCAGATACATTTTCACTAACTGTGATTGTCTATGTATTGAGAACATATATTACTATAATTTTTTGTCTATTATTATTATTATTTCATCTCAACTCCTTCCTGCGGGGTTGGGAATGGGGGAAATCCACATGGGCTGGGTTTGAAATGAGCACTTCCACCAGTGTAACAAATTATAATTATTAAATTTGAAACATCAATACAAGAGCAAATAAAGCAAATAAAACCCCTGACATCCAGAGAGGATGATTATCCTTTCCTGGATGCTAAATAATAATAACAATATTATATCCCATGTAGGTATAAGAGAAACCAGAATTTGTCTAGCAATGTGAATATTAATATTATGCATTGATTAATAACAAGAGCTAGAGTTCAAGTTCAGCAAATTCATTCTGACATTCACCTTACCCCTTATTAGATAAATATATGGTTTAACATGGCAACTTCATTTTAAGTCTTGCACCGCCACTGGCATGCAGTAAAGCCCATATGTTGAGTCATGGAGCCTAGGTGACTCTTTCAGTTGAGAACCAACATGCGATTCACATGACAGCTTGCATGGTGGTTAACCTGTTAAAAATAGATGACCTTTATACACTTCTGATTTCCCTGAGATCTATTTATTTCAACAACACACCACGAGGGATTACAGCCTAAATACTATCGTACCGTGGCTGTCGACAAGGAAGGAAGAGGCAACTTGTTAATTCTGTACTTGAAGGTTTAGAGGTTCGGGGGAGAAGGAAAAACATGTGCCGGCAAGGAATTCCACAACTTTGAAGTCCTCGGGACAAAAGAGCGGGCATAACAAGATGTTCTATGTCTGGTGACCTGGACAGTAAAAGGGTGCATTCGCTCTGTTCCCCTGGTAAATCTGTTGGGGGTAGCAGGTGGAGGAACTATGGAAGAAAGCTTCTCTGAGCACTGCCCGTGCAGATATCTATAAAAGAGAGAGTGAGAGGTCATCAACGGCACATCAGTGGGCAAGGGATGGCAGCCTTTGGGTGAGGGTAGGGTCACCGATGAGACGTATAGCTCTCTTCTGAATGGAGTCCAGGATAGCGAGTGTAGAAGCGGCAGCAGCACCCCAGATGTGGGAGCAGTATTCGAGGTTTGGTCTTATTTGTGAAGTATATAAGGTATAGAGATTAGCTGGTGAAAAGTAATTGCGAGCCCGGAAGAGGAAACCTAATTTCTTAGCAGCCGCTTCTGCAATTGATGTGACATGTTGATGCCAATTCAAATTCCGATCCACAGAAATGCCAACAAGTGAAAAGGACTCATTACTTTGAATAACTTGGTTGTTCATTGTGATGGGTCTAGGGCTTGTGTATTTCTTATGAGAAAGAAAGCAAGACTGTGATTTGGTGGGGTTGAATTGTACAAGATTTCTACTTCCCCAGTCTAATATTTTTTTGAGATCCACGGAGATAGAACCCTCCATGAGTCTGCGATCCTCATCTAACTGGGCTAAAGAGACAGGCTTAGAATATTGTATATTTGAGTGGAGGGTGCTGTCGTCCGTGTAACTGTGAACTGGGTTGGGTGTGCTAGAGATGAGGTCATTGATGTAGAGAAGAAACAAAGTAGGGGCTAAAGCTGAATCTTGAGGAACTCCTGCATTAATTGGATACAGTTTAGAGGAATGGCCATCCACGACAACAGAAATGCTCCGGTTGGAGAGGAAATTTGCTGTCCAGGTACAGAGTTTTGGTGGTAGGCCATAGGCCGGAAGTTTATTAAGCAGCGCTGCATGCCAGATCTGCTCGAATGCTTTGGATATGTCTAGAGCGACAATCTGGGATTCACTGTGTAGTACCATAGAATTGTTCCAAGAATGGGTGACAAAGGAAAGGAGGTCAGCAGTTGATCTGCGCTGACGGAATCCATACTGCCTGTCGTGGATTAGACTGTGTGTCTATAACATATACACATTTTTATTTAAATAAATGCCATTGCAATAAAGTGGTTCGTATAAAATTATATTGTTGTTTTCTGTATCAACCCATAATTTTACAATATTGTATATATGTACCTAAACATAACATAATAAGAAAAACACAACAAGACATGTGGAAAGGGTAGGTAATATAGTTACCACAGCTCACAATTTAAGTTGTCCTAAATATCAATTAAAAACCAACACAAAAAGATAAATTTCTCTCTTAACAGGATGCAAAGCAATGGTTTATTTTTAGTCATCTGAAGACTCCTCTTCTGAAGAAGCTTCTTCGGCTTCAGATAACCATTCAGCAAATGGCTTCACTTGATTCTGTAACTTGCTTTTACCATCTAAGTTGTTGTACCACTTTAAAATTGCATCTTCACTAATAAGTTCTTTATCATACAACCATTTTAGGATAAATATTACCCATTTGCCAGTAATATTTTCATAACTTGTGGCAACTTCTTCAGTGGCCTGTAAACAATCAACCACTGCATCATAATTTTTTATATAATTTTTTAAAAGGGGACAAAAGTATGTTAACATATTATTCAGATGAGCCATGTTTTGTGTTGCTATATTTTTAAGAGCAATATGTAATATTGCTCTAACAACATTAAAGTTGACTTCTCTTAAAGTTACATTATATGCATATCTGGAAGAATTCACTTCAAGAATCAAGTTGTCACACAAAAGTTTATCCTCATACCCTCTTGTTAAGCTATCTACCACTTCTGTAAAAAATAACTTTACATCATCAGGAGCTAGTGATTCAGTCGATGACATTGTTTCATCCTCGCTGTCACTAAAATCACTTTCAAATACTGTCAAGTTCTCATTTTTCCTATTTGTTCCCAACTTTGTAAACTGTTTAGCTAAAAGTTCAATTTCATCACTACTCTCATTACCAGTATCTGTGTCCTCTGCAATGAAGTATGCTTTTTCACTAAACTTAATCATATCATCAGAGTCAGTAGGTATGAAGGATTTAATAAGTTTACCATCTACTTTTGTGTTTTCCTCAATTACTACATTTTCTGCTAACACACAACCTGAACTTAATTTGCTGTTTGCTTTAACCACACAACCCTCTCCAATGAAGCAATCAGAAACACAAACATTGTCTTCTAGCTTTACATTTGAAAGTACAAAACTATTGGTTATTTTTACATTTTCTCCTAGCTTAACATTGTCACCCATTATACATTTATTTACACTACAAGTCATTGGAATACTGCTCCCAGAAGCAGTGACGACATCATGCCTTGAGAAATTGTTATACTGAACCGAGGGAACAATTGGGTACATCCAGAAATTAACTAGTTCCCATGTGAGAACTTGGTACATTCTCCAATTATTAACAGCACCTCCTATTTCATTTTCTTTAGCAATATGACAATATAATGTACTTTCTAGTATTTCCTCATTTATTAACAGACCTCTGACAAAGTCATCTTTAGTTTGAAAATCAAAATTATCAGCAAATAATGGCAATACAGCAGGACTGCACACTGCTACATGTGTATCTCTAAAATTATGATGAATAGATACACAAGAGTTTTCTAAAAATAGCTCAAGTGGAAAATCGACTTTACCAGCTTTAGAAAGGCCAACTTTTCTGTGAGATAACACTTTTTTATTCGTATTTACAGCTACAATTGTCTCTTCTTGCGGATATAAACTAAGCTGCTCAGTACTGGTTTCTTGGTATATGAGAGTCATAGCTGCACCTTTATCATGCTTAGCATGTTTTTTATGCTCCTCAAGTATTGGCAGTAATTTTATATTGGAAATCACAACAGGTTCCAAAAGAAAAAAGTCACCTCTGATCAGACCTTTTGCATCAATGTCACGTAGACAATCTCCAAATGAACAGCAAGTTTCAGAAGCTAATATATTCACTTTCATTGTAACTGACCATACTCGTGTTTCCTCCACACACTTCTTTATGTAAGCTTTGATGGGGTCAATGTGAGTGCAACAAAACAAAAATGCCTCTTCAACACCTGCTAATGACATAAATTCTAGAGTATATTCAATTAGCGGTTTATTTACAAGGGGTATTAAAGCTAATGGTACTGTATCAGTAACTGGACGGAACTCTTCTTCAAACGTGTCTAATATTACAACAGCTTGCACCACACTCTTCTGAATTTCGCTGGAATTATCTTTTTTGCTAGACATTTTCTGTGGTTACTATATGTATACGTATATAATTAGGTATGCTCCTTTCAACTGCGTACTGCGTGTCTTCAGAAAATATTGCTCGACTTAAAACTTTATGAAACAATTTTATATCGGTGCCTTTCCAATCACAATACAATTCCCAATAAGGGTTAGGATTAAAATTAAAACCATAGAGAAACTAAATTTTGTTAATTTCGCTAATTCTCTATTGTTAACACATTTTCTCTGGAGAAATTAAGACTTCTCTATGACTTTAAAAACACATTGAAATGCAGACAAGAGTAGATTTAACCGGAAATACCCTAAACTATATTTATTTAAATAGAAAACCTCCATTTTTGCAGATTAAAATAGACCATGCTTTTCCGAATTCGACCATACCAAGTTTAGTCTCAATATCTAAAAAAATGCGCCTTACATTTACTAAACAATTCATTTGATTTATTGTGAATTAATAAAAAATTGAGAATCGTCAAAATTAAAGAAAATGATTATAAATGTTCAAAATGCTCGCCGTTTACCTCCTGGCAATCGCAAGCCTGCTAACAAACTCCTGAGTTGCCTTATCCAAGACTTTTCTGCGGATTAATTCACATTCAGTGACTATTCTTTCTCTCAAATCCTGCAAAGTAGTTGATCGACTAACGTAAACACATGATTTAAGGTAACCCCCAAAGGAAAACATTTTAAGTGATTAAGATCTGGGTAACGAGCAGGCTATTTTATGAATCCTCGCCGTCCAACCCATCGATTTGAAACGTAGCATTCAAAAAATTCCTAAATTGTCTATGATCATAGTGTAAGAACTAAACAGTACCTAAATGTGAAGCGCTTTGTTCATATCCTGCTACTAAACCCAGTATGGACGAATTGGGAAAGGCAAAGACCGACCTAGAACATATACCTAGGTACTAATTATCTTAGTTTTAGTATGTCTATTTCTTTACTTAGTTGTCATGACTGATTTACTAATTTATAATTTACTACTACATTACATATTATGGCAGTTCAAAATGTAATAATTCGCCACTAAAATAATTAAAATATACTTTTTATTCCGCACTAAACTGATTCAAATTATAAAATTTATTACCTTATCCATAGATATCTGTGTATATTACTATTACTAAATCTATGGCCTTAACCTTAGACAATATAATAACATTAATATTACCATTGCAAGATTCTGTTCGAGGCATTTCACTACACTGATACTGATTATACCAGAAAACTTAGAGAAAATTGCTGTGTTGAGTTTCAAGTACATGTAACGTACTGTGTAATCTCAAATATTTAACTTCCTTAATGGGTTAGCCCAATAAAAAAACGCCGGCAACTTAGGGACTGAGATTGTCCCTTCACAAACTTTGCATAGTTCAGAATGTTTTTGTGAGATGTGTATGCCAAAATAATTAATATAATTTTTTGCAGTATTTCTTTCTGCAAGCTATAGTTTGTATATTAATATCAATTTATGGTACAAATTTTGGTGGAACGAACTTTAGACATTAATTATGTGGTGTAAGTTGATGTATTTTAAATATGGTTTCAGTTTTTTTTTTGAAAATATGATATGTTATAGTGTAAGTGAGTGGTTTATGCTAGATTGTGAGTGGTTTAGCTGTGCTTGTGTTTCTGTATTATCTGAGTGCCAAGCTAAGATTTTACTAAAAGAACCAATCTACGTCGTGTCTTTGATAGAGATATAATTTGAGTGAATTTGCAGTTTATTTCAGAGGCAGTTTTAGATAAATCGACTGCTGATAGATAAAGTTTGGCATCTTACATGCACGTTGACACTATTTTAACCTTTGGCTTCCTCGTCCTTTCTGAGTTTGGTACTTACATTCCTCGCTTCTTCGCTGGCCTGCTGCGGTAAGTTGAATTTTTTTTTTACAGTTTATCTATTTTTTTAGCTTGCTATATTACATGCTGCTTTCCCGGTACACCCCTTCATCTGCAGTTACTTACCTATCACTAACCATTTCTCAGATTGCACTACGCCGTTTTTTGACTGCGGGGCGGCACAGGGACGCGGAGTGGGAGGTGCAACCGGTTCGCTACTTCGTCGTGGGAGTTTTCCTTCCCCTCATGGATGCATACAACCTCTCTCAATGCATAAACTACAAGAAAAATTTCTTGGGAACAACCCCAAGAAAGTTACGGGACCTGCGGCGAATATAGGTACTTTGCGGGGCAGATAGGGTGGAAAGGTGGTATGGCTGTAAAATATGAAAATACAGCTTTTCGAGGTCCGACTAAGTGGTTTTTTCGCATTTGTTGCTCATACTTACCACTTAAAAATTACTTCTAACTGTACCCCACACAAAAAATAGTAAAATACATTTATAGAATCTAACAAAAAACAACAGTTTCGTAATATGTTAATTCGTAAAGATGTGATGAAACGTCAAACTCCACTGTATGACAGCATAATATTATTATGTTGCGACTGTACTCACCACATGAGGTCATGCGCGTGACAGTCCAAAACTAGGTAGCCACATTATCAACCTCTCCAGTTATTCTAGCATGGATTCCAGTGCACACTTATTATTTATCTTTTATCGTCATTTTTGGCGCTATTCAAGACTCAATATGAAAAATGGTTTATGCAAATTGTCAACTGAATTGGTGATGCTTTCTGGAATAAATTGTACTTTTATCCTCTAGTTTTCTATTTAAAATGATTTTTGTCGTCCTCAAAATTAGAAATATTCGTTGTATCTATTACAATTACAACGTTTGAACCATAAAATGCGACTTGCAAAGTACTTTTTGAAATAATAGAAATTGTAGAAACATTTATTGGCACGCCTCCGTTAAGATGGCTTTCAATCCATAGATTAACTAGGTCACAAAATGAAAATAATGAATGAAAATATGTTTCACAGGGATTGTTGAATACTCCATACCAGTCTTACAGTCAAGCTCTTAATCTTATCAAAACGGCAACTGGATTTATTACATATGAGGTGAGGTATGAGATCTTACAAAGTAAATATACTGTCAATTCATAGTAAAGTTATTTATTTGTGAAATGTAACTCCTGGTTCATTCTTGTCGGAATAACTTGGGCACTTGAAAGCACTACACTTAACCATGATATAATGACTTTGAACAGATATGATATTGCGCATATGCCCCGCCCCCTCCTATGACGTCACGTGGTACAGATCGCAGCACTAAATTTAATCTTTTTCATTTTTATATTACATATGTATATACATACATACATATATATATATATATATATATATATATATATATATATATATATATATATATATATATATATATATATATATACACGCACAAGACAAGTAAGTAGACACTTAAATATTAGTAAAATACGTAATTTGTTAAGAGGTTGTGATGAAATGTCAAACTCTACTGTACGACAGCATGTTGTTGTTGCATTAGACTCACCACGTGACGCCATGCGCCGGGCCGTTTTAAAAATAGGTAGTCTTAATTTTTATTTATTTTTTGATACAGGAGGGGGAAATGCTCATGCAGACCCCATTCACGGCCCCTAGTGCCGTAAGATATCGAGGTACTGTGAGACTGTACTCACTATAACCCCCTCCCTAGGAGTACCGGACCTTAGTCCATACCTCCGTCGGGAGGATTTCACACAATGACTTTTTGGGTATGAATTGTGTTTTTGCCGCGGGGGTGTTAGCGGGTAGGTATAAGCTTTGGACGCTTATGCTTATGTTGAAGTTGCTCGTCGTGGTCGGTGGCACTACGGAGAAGAGCATTTGGGTGAGAAGAGGTTTTTGCGAGCTGAGTTGTGGATAGTTGAGTTATAAACTCAAGTATCAAATACATTTCCAGATCAGAGTGAATCTGACTGTTTCGGACAAATGGTAGTCTTAATACCATATTTCTCGCTATTTGTATCATGCTAAAAACCGGCTTCGCGTCGTGTGTATTGGCAACATACCGTGTTATATGTCCTAGTGTCCTCCTATTCTATTGTCTAAGGCTATACCTGAATACTTAACCTATCATTTAATCTGTCAAGTAAATATCAATTTTATGATATTAGCAAAAACAAATGTGCCGGTGATAGTGATAGATAAGCACGAATTAATTTTTACTCTTTATATCCGGAATGCCACGTTTATGACTTGTTGAGTGAACGAAAATGATGCGGGGGAGAATTTCGTCTACTATCTACCTGTACCTATTATTAATATTGCTATGCATTACAGAAATACTGGGTGTAGGTCAAATAATTTATGCAGTGAATTGTGGTGGAGAAGCCCACACAGATGTACATGGAATCAGGTATGAAAGAGACCCACTACACGGTAAGACAGGCATAGCCTCAGATTATGGGAAAAGGCTGCTAATGGGCAGGGTGCATCCCAATGACCATATACTATACCAGACTGAAAGATACAACACAAATACATTCGGATATGATATACCAGTTAATGCTGATGGAGATTACGTTCTGGTGCTCAAGTTTTGTGAAGTTTATTTCAACGCGCCCGATCAGAAGGTGTTCGATGTGGTTTTGAATGGGGATCATACAATAGTTTCGGATCTGGATATATTTGATAAAGTTGGAAGAGGTGTAGCACACGATGAACACATTCCCTTTAAAATATCTAAAGGTATAGATTTTTTATTCTTAGAGATTAATTCATTTCTGACTTAGCTCTTTAATAAAAGAAACTGCTTTTCATTTTTTTTCGAATTTCAAATAATTCCCATAGCTAAATTAAAATTTTGAATTCTTTGCTCTTATTTTAAAAAATGCTTGAAAAAATAATTCTGTAGATAAAGTCTTGCTAATTTTTTATGAATTTCTTAGCTGTATGTTTTTTTTTAAGTAAAAACTACTATAGAAGAATAAAACTATTTTACTGTTTCGGGGACTTACAATTTACATTTTTGTGTACGAAACTTATTTTGTTGAATAGTAAAATAATCATTTTAATTATTGTAAATGCATGTGATAGTTATAATTTTAAAATTGCATTATAATGCAGATTTATAATACAAATGAATATTTCATTTATTGTTTTACTTATTTTATTTCTAATGTCACTCTTCATTTTTTATGTTGCTTATATCATAATTGACTTGGGAAGAGTTTAATAATCCTACAGCTATATATGATAAATATTTGACTCTTGGGTTGAACTGCGTGTAGGATTTATTTAAACTCGATGTTTCGACCCCTGTTTTGGTGCCATTTTCAAGAGGTTAAGGAAATGAGTTCTTAGATCTTAATCTGTCTACTCCCTAGAGTGGTATAAGGGTGGGTTGAGTTGTGGCTCTCTCAGATCTAGATCTGAGAGAGCTAGAACTCAACCCTAGGGTTGAATACACTGAGATCTCAGACATGGCCTTAGAGAATTACTTGGTTCGTGGGTTGAACAGTGTCTAGGATTTATTAAAACTTGATGTTTCGACTCCTGTTTTGGAGCCATTTTCAAGAGGTTAAGGAAGTATGAAAGGAAATGAGCCACAAGGAATATTCTCCCTACATCTTAGAGTGGTGGATAGGGGTGGGTTGGGTTGTTGTAGCTCTCTCAGGTCTAGGGTTGAACACAATGAGACCTCAGAGATGATCTCCAGTAAGATTACGAAGTCGGCAAATTGAGGCCTTAAGAGTTTATTTTCTTTGGTATTTCGTTAACCTCTTGAAATGGTTCCATAAACAGGAGCTAAAACGTAGAGTTTAAATAAATTCTGGACCTGGTTCAACACGAACCAAGTATTTCTCACTCTATGACCATGGAAACCTTTCGGAATATACAGGATGGTCACTTTTGTCTTGTACACTATTGCTATCTTCTAAATCTTAAAGATACAGAGTCAGTTAAATTACCAAAATGCTGTAGAATTTCATGCTCATTAAGAATTTGAAATGAAATTCCAGGTAAATCAAGTCGTTACTGAAATATTCTGAAAAAAACTGAATTTCTGTGTTTTATAATTTTGTCTATATCTTTTGGCGAAGTTTTATTTAAAAAATGTGCTAATAGAGAGGTATCGATGGTGAAACCATCTAGCAGTTGCACAGTGTGATAGAGAACCTGGGGAGTTAATCCTTGGATCCTTCATTGGATTTACACTGCGATCGTCAGACCAAGAGTCCTTTATGGGGCAGTGGTCTGGTGGCGTGGTGTGAACCAAACTGCTATCCGGAAGCTGGCCAAACTTCAAAGGCTGGAAAGTCTGGGTATCACCAGCGCTATGAAGATGACACCCTCAGCAGCGCTAGAGGTCTTACTGATGCTATCACCGCTTCCCATCTGTATCAGAAGGGATGCTGTGGAGTCGCATCTCAAAATGCGAGACTCTGGAAACAGGTGTGGAGAGGGAGCAATAACAGGACATGCAAAGGTTGCTAAGGAGGTGGAAAGGGAAATTCCAATTTTCACCATCAAGGTACGAATGCAGAGGACTATATTAGGCTGACTAGGACATATACTAGGTACCGTCAGAATCCCTAGCAAGGATCAGTGGAGGGAAAATGAGGTTGCCTCCTAGCCGGGTCTGTTTCACCAACGGATCACTGCTGGAGGAGCAGCCATCCTCGGGGGCGGGAATATACATCGATAGCCTAGGGGTGCGCGAGGGTTACGCTTTGGTCGCATATACCACATTTGCTCAGATAGTCAGGCGGTCCTCCAGGTAGTCTGCGCGTCCAGAATTAGGTCAACACTGATTCAGGAGTGCGCTGACGCTCTCACGGAACTGTCCAGGACAAAGGAGGTGTAACTTGTGTGGGTTCCGGGACACTGTGGCGTCGCGAGGAATGAACTGGCGAATGACCTCGCGAGGCTTGGTTTACGGCAGCGGTTCGATGGTCCGGAGCCTGCTATAGGCATAAGTAGGAAGGTGGTTTCCGACGGCTTAGATAAATGCACAGATGAGGCCATGAAGAAGCACTGGAGGTCGGTCGGTGGCTGTAGGTAGGCGAAGGATTTCGTGGAGAGGCCAGACAGGAACAAGACTGTCTGGCTTCTTGGTAGGAGTCATTCTGCGCTTCATCGCATCGTTGGGGTGCTGACGGGCCACTGTGCTCTCAGAAGACACCTTACTTTGGTAGGTGTCGAGAGGGATCTCATTTGCCAGGAATGCGGCGAGACTGAAGAAACGTCTTACCACTACCTGTGTGAATGCGAGGCTTTTGGGAGTCTTCGAACAGAATTGTTCGTTTCAGGGACTCTGCAGAGGAGCCAGGTAAGTTCTGTCCAATGAAAGACCGTCATGGCCTTTATTTCGAGGCCGAAGAGGTTTAGTGACGGAATCGAGGAGGGGTAGAGCATGGTTGCTGGGTTGTCGGGGTTGGCAAAAAGCGCCCGTTCTGGCCTACTTGCCTGGCGTTAGCTTCCCCACCACTGCTACTACTACTACTACTTTTTATTTTATTTAAAGGAAGGGGAAATCTTCAAAAGACAGTCGGCCATCTACCGAGCTGTGCTGGATTCATTCTCTCTGGAGAATGCCCTACCAACTAAAAACCACCTACCCTAGCACGAAGCAGGCCTGGAACTACCTTATGGTATTACAGGTATCGATGGTCAGACCATCTGGCAGCTGCACCATGTGATAGAGAACCTGGGGACTTAATCCTTGGACCCTTCATTGGATTTACACTGCGATCGTCAGACCAAGAGTCCTTTATGGGGCAGTGGTGTGGTGTGAACGAAACTGCTACCCGGAAGCTGGCCAAACTTCAAAGGCTGGCAAGTCGGGTATCACCGGTGCTTTGAAGATGACACCCTCAGCAGCGCTATAGATCTCTAAATCTTTAAAGATATGGAGTCGGTTAAATTACCAATTTCATGCTCATTAAGCATTTAAAGTTGTTACCATGAAAAAAACGGAATAGTTATGTTTTCTAATTTCATCCATATCTTTTAGCGAATTTTTATTTAAAAAATTCGCTAATAGAGGTATCGATGGTGAGACTTTGCAAAAATTTTTTCAAATGAGCGCGAATTTGGGCCTCTAGAACCCGAAACCAAGGTCCGTTTGAATTTTTATATGTTTAATATATATATATATATATATATATATATAGAACAGTGAATCAGTGAATGCGTGTTTAAAATCGTTCCTACTAAAACTGTAAAATTGTTGTGTTAAATGTTGTTAATATGTACGTATTTTGGGTTGGATAGTTACCTGGTTGAAGGTGAAGGTGAATCCGTTAGTCGGCTCCATAGTTGAAATAGTGTTCATAGTGGCTCATTTTACTAACATTGGTCAGTATATCGAAAATTTAATTTTATAAAGTTAAGCCTTTGTATGGAGGTTTTATCACCTTACTATCGCTTCGCATTCCATTCAGTTCAGAAACTAGACTGCGACACAATAAAAAGGGACTACCATACAATTTATTAAATTATGCAAAGAATGGAAAATCCATCGAAGAGTCTAGATGGCGACATATATGGTATGCTCAGGGACCTGTTTGACGAACAAACAAAAATCTCAAGGGAAGAAATAAAGACTTCTGAGAATAGTCTACTGCACCAAAGTAACACTTAACAAGAGAAACTGAAGAATGTTGAAAACAATATTAGTTCTTTGCAGAACCGCTTACTTTTCTTAGAAAAATATGCCAGAAAAAATAACATAATTATTTTCGGCTTGGGGGACTTTGGTAAATATCTGTTGGGGCACACACTCAATTTCTTTAACACAAGATCGGAGCTGGATATCACGGATACAGACATTAGTGACTTATATGCACTGGGAAAGGGAGATAAAGATCGGCCAGTAAAAGTAGAGTTCATTAGTTATCTCAAAAAGTGTGAAGTGATAACAACTACAAAGAAACTGAAGGGAACAAAACTGGGAATTGTGAGTGATCTAACATTTGAGGAGAGGCAGGAGCAGAAGACACTTAGGTGCCATCTTGCCTTGGCGAGAGAAAAGAAACGAAATGCATCAATAAAGGGTAACAGACTTTGGGTGAATGGAGACGTATACAGTGTGCAGCAATTAGAAGCGGATGTCTAGACAAAGATATACCTACAGCAAATTGTTGAACATAGATCTAACAGTGCCCCTGCCACTCCTACGACTGCTGTTGATGAGGTTTTCGTGGGGGAGCATGAGGCTGTAAATCAGTTCAACAAACAGAAAAAGGATCCATTGAGCTGTTGAAAGAAGCGAGAAGAAAAAATCCACAGGCAACACTGGTTGCTGGTCAGCGACCAGCAACACGTTTTGTTGACCAAATTTCGACGTAAATGACACCAAGGAAACCTACCTCAAAGTTGCAGGCCAAATGATGTTTTAGGTGCTCACGAAAGGTAAAGCCTGTGCTAAAAGAAAGTCCAGTAATTATGAAACGTGAGTTGTTTTGCCTCCAATTTTGAAAGTAAGACTTGCGTTTGACTTAAACTCTACTGAGTTGAATCTTTGTTACATTTTGTTTGGCATTGTTTGTGTTTTTTTGGTATCGTTTGTGTTGTATTATATTGCTGTTAATATTTTTGTTAATATTTGTAGATTTAATTGATCGTCTATTTTGAACTGTTCTACATTTTAGTTGGGTGACTTATCATGTGTGCGTGTTGTATTTTTATTAGTATTATAGATTCAATTTGATTGTTTATTTTAATTATTCTACGTCTTTGTTTGGGTGTTTTGTGGCCCTGGATGTTGGGTCACCCGCATTAACATGTTATGCGTGCCGATGTATCTCTGTATATTGTTATCATTGTGAGTAGAAAATTTCATTAGGTGTTACTATGGAACAGTATGTAAGAGATTTTGAAGCAGAGTTAGTAAAAACTGAGGAGTCAATGAATTTTTTGAGGCCGATAAGGTTCTGCAAGTGAATGATATAAACAATAGAATCAAGATTCTTCATTCTAATATTATAGGCTTATTCAAGCAATTCGGTGAGTTGGAGGTTGTCCTTAAGATGTTTAAAAGCCAGTTTGATGTGATTGTTCTTACAGAAATTTGGATAATAGAGAGTATAAATGTGTTTAAGTTGCATGGATAGAATGCATATTATAATGAAAGTAAAAATAATCAAAATGATGGCGTAGTTGTGTACATGAGAGACACTTATGATGTTAAATATACGGTAAGGAGGCTTGGCACTCTCAGTATGATGGAACTGAATTTTAATGCATACTGCAAAAATTGGAATATATTTGCGACATACAGGTAACCATCAAGTAGCATATCTGAATCTAATTTGAGTTTGCAACATTACTTGGACTCAAGTTATGGAAATTCTGACTATTCATTATTCGTTGGAGATATTAATGTCGATATATTAAAGCTTAGTGAATATACTGATGAATATTTGAAAGTCTTGGGAGATGGGTTATATATCTGTTATAAACACACCTACACGAGTACAAGGTAGTTCCTCTTCGTGTATTGATCATATTTTTGTAAAATCAAAGACTCCAAACTTAGATAACATATTACTGCTGACGGTCAAATCTATGATAACTCATCACTATCCCGTTATAGCCTAAATAAACCTGGAAAAAAGATAGAAAACAAATGAGGTAAGAAATAATAAATGTTTAAATATTGTAGATACACCGAACCTAAGGCATGATTTATTCGGAAAAAACTGGAACTACATGTATTCCTGTTCAAACTTTGAGATGGTTTCACAGCATTTTATTGGGGAAACTAGGCATTTTGTTTCAAAAAATACTAGGACAATAAAGCTTAAATTTAAACCCAATAGAAGGAAACCTTGGACATGTATTCCTGTTCAAACTTTGAGATGGTTCCACAGCATTTTATTGGGGAAACTAGGCATTTTGTTTCAAAAAATACTAGGACAATAAAGCTTAAATCTAAACCCAATAGAAGGAAACCTTTGACTGCACTGGGTAATTAAATAAAGACTAAAGAAATTCTATGCAGAACAAATTAAGAAAAAGCCCTGATGATATTGACTTGAAAAGGAGATTTATAAAATATCGTAATCTACTAAATGCTTGTATAAAAAAAAGTAATGTATTATAGAAAATTAATTGAAGAAAGTCGACAGTCTTCTAAAGAAATGTGGAGAACGGTTAATGAAGTACATAACGGAAACTCGGGTAACATATTGAAAATAAATAGCATCAGAGATGAAAGCAATGTTGAATATACTTCACCTAAGGATGTTGCTGATGTGTTTTAACAATTGTTTCTCACAGATCGGTACAACATTGGCAGGTCAAATTAGCAGTAATATTCCCTATCATGAAAAGATCACACATAACCCACATTCTATGCATTTATTACCAACCTCGCTGCAGGAAGTTTTTGAGACCATAAATATCTTAAAAAATTAAAAAAAAAACAGCTGGTAGTGATAATCTAAAGTAGGAAACTCTTAAAAGCATAGCTGATCTTGTTTGTGAACCATTGGCATTTATAATTAACAGGTCTTTTGAATCTGGTGTCTGTCCAAATGCATTTAAGGAGGTGATAGTGATACTAATTTACAAGAATGTAGAAATAACTCAGCCTTTAAACTACCGTCCTATCTCGTTGATTACCTGCTTCGCCAAGGTTTTTGAACTTATATTAAAAAAAACGATTAATAGAATTTGTTGATAAATATAAGATATTGAGTTCGCGGCAATATGGATTTAGAGTTCAACATTCAACTAAAGCCGCTATTTTAGAGCTGACAAGCAATATCTATCGTGCTTTGGACAATCAATCACCATCACTCTGTGTATTTCTGGATTTGGCAAAAGGCTTTGATACTGTCAGTCATCCTTTACTTTTTCAGTCTTTGGAAAACATGGGCATAAGAAGCCGACGTTTGGAGCTCATCCGGAACTATCTATCAGACCCAGAACAATCTGTAAGAATTGATGACTGTTACAGTGATGTCAGGACTCTTAAATACGGAGTACCACAGGGAACGGTGCTCAGACCTATATTGTTTGTACTGTATGTGAACTCCTTATTTGATCTAAAAATAAATGGAAATATGAGCTTTGCAGATGATTCAGAACTTATTGTGAGTGCAAGTAATTGGTGCGAGCTTAAAGTCAAGACTGAACAGGATCTGTGTTCAGTAGTGGAATCGTTGGATTTTAAACTCCTAACAATAAATTACGACAAAACTCTATTTATTGGAATACAGAACACACCTACCGAAATACAGATACTTAACCATAGGGGACAGGAAAATTGCATCTGCTGAGAAGATTAAGTATTTGGGAGTAGTGATACACAACCATCTTGAGTGGAAACATCATGCTGACTCTCTAAATAACAAACTAAGATCATTACTGTGTCTAATGAAGCATCTAAAGGAGTTCATGTTACAAAACCTTATTTAACGCGTCTGTGCGTTTGGTGATGTGGACGCCTTTTGTATCTCTCCTACGAATGATCGCTGACTGCTGTTGCTTATTCACACTTAAACTTTACTATCACTTTTAATAATTCTTCTTTAAATTTCACTTGCTGACTTTTAACAGTATGGTTTTTAATTAATTAATTAATATGTTAAATATCCCATGAAAACAAACTGTTTACAATAGCAATCTCCCTATTTCCAAAACACCTGTATGCGCAGTTGTTTTGGAAACATATAACGTTAACTTCTTATGTTTTGGATTTAAAACAAACGCGCGCACTCCCCTAACGACCTCACTTTGTCCATAGCAAGGCGATGACTTTTGCTTTGGGAGAACACTACCTAACTCTTTAAAGTCTCTGTAACTACTAAACTTCTTCCTCCTCTTTCTTGGTTATTTGCATATATATATATATATATATATATATATATATATATATATATATATATATATATATTTATATATATATATATATATATATATATATATATATATATATATATATATATATATATATATATATATATATATATATACAGGGTGTTACAAAATAGTGGGCCAACTAACCACGGATTCCCGAGACGAAAGTTTTATGACTTTTCTTATAACATTTTTCTTCTGGGGGCCCCGTTTTCGAAATACAGAGTGTTGAAATTGAACTTAAAAAATTATTTTTCATTTCTAATTTTTATGTTTTGGAAGTTATCTCCATGAAATTTTGCATGTAGTCTTATTTTAGAACTAGACGCCATCTCTGTAGATGAGGAGAGAAAAATCAAATCCCAAGGGGGGTACAGGGAGGTGGAATAAGTATTGACCCTCAAAACTTTTTTGTCGCACGCCAGTGGTTTCAAAACAAATGACTGTTGTTAGACAAAATAATTTTATAACTTTTGTTTCTCTAGTTGAATTTTGATAAAACGACTAGTTTATGAGTTCTTGTAAGTTGCAATATTTAAGGCAATGGAATTAGCTCCAGTTTCTGTGTAATACATTCTCTATTCTGATTGCAAATGAATAAAAAAAATCCAAATTCTTTAATTTGCTAAGACGTGTCACCAGTGTTCAAGAACGCAAATAACCGACGATATTAGTTTCTATTAGACCACACACTGAAAATTATCAATCAGTAAGTGAACTACGGTCTGTTTATTGTGAACTTTCTACATATTTTTAACAGTTGGTAGATAATATTTTTACTTGTTTTAAGTAGCTTCTACTCCTTTTTCCAATTTTTATACCTATCTAGATGTTCTTACTTGACCTGCATATGGTACGTAAGTTCGTTTTTTAATTTAAATTCTTCAATATTTAATTAGGTTTTATAATTCCCTTTTCTTATATCATCTTGAATGTCTCTAGTGTGGGCTCTATTTGGATAATTTTATTTTAAAAATTATCTATTTATCTTCTAAAGCTCAATCATACTATATATATATATATATATATATATATATATATATATATATATATATATATATATATATATATATATATATATATATATATATATCATATTCTATTAGCTTGGTGTATTTACAGTCTATCCTACAACAACTTGATAATAATAACAACATGAATGTTTTAGCATTCATTAAAGAAAACACATAAGGCATTTGCTAATAAAGATTAAAAACAAATTGTTTTAGGTCGTCTAATATTTAACGGAGAAGAATCTGAGATCCGAGGTGGCAAAATCCGAGTTGAGTTCATCAAAGGGTACAAGGACAACCCGAAGATAAATGCGATGTATGTACTTAAGGGTGGCCTAGATGATGTGCCCAAACTACCACCAGTACCTGTAGAACCTGAACCTATTGAGGATTTCAAAGAGGAACCTGAAGTGATACCCAAGAACCATAGACCTAGTGGCCCGAAACAGCCTGATCCTTACTCTATGGATGATTCGTCTCTAATGTTGCCGGTATTCATAGCCATTGGTGCATTCATACCAGTACTATTTTGCCTGTGTAAACTGTGATTGGCATAACATCAGGTATATATTTGCTGTGGACAGTCGCCACTTCAGTTCGTGGACTCAATTCAGGTTGTAAAATATAGTTAATATATCAGGATTTATCTCTGGGTTTCCTGAAGTTTGAACTTGGGTTAAGGCGAATGTAAAATTTGAGATTTTTATTTATTAAACAAGAGGATGTATTTGCTTTGCACAAAAGTGGGTCAAATGTAATTATTTTTTTCATGAATCAAACATGGGGTGTATAATAATGGCAAGCAAACAGTGAAGATTTATTGGATTTTAAGAAGTCCAAACGCTAAACCTGATTTATTTGTACTGTTAAATTTTGTTTAAATGTATATGTTTTGTTCTTTGCACTTCAGCATTGGATTCTATATGTTGCAAAAAAGCATATTTGAGTTTCTTGCTTTTAATTTTACTTAATAGTTTAAAATTATCTGGTTGGTCTTGGCTCTGGAAAATAGCTCTAACCTTGTAAACAATTAATAAAATTTCCACAAAAATAAAAGACAGTAATAGTCTCACAAAAGTCATGCTTCTTTTTTCTTTTGTTAAAACTTGTGATTTTATTTTTGTTTGTAAAAAGTCATCAAATCAACCTCAATTTCAGATACTATGACAAAATGTTTCTGTTC
Organism: Tillus elongatus; assembly: GCA_964006375.1. Lineage (NCBI taxonomy): Eukaryota > Metazoa > Arthropoda > Insecta > Coleoptera > Cleridae > Tillus > Tillus elongatus. The sequence continues at coordinate 73,674,709 of OZ023266.1, read as the reverse complement.
ATATTTTTTATTTATAGTGTAAAGTGTCTTACCATCTATTGAAAATATATACTGGGACCTTAAACCACATAAAACAAATCGAGGCTAACTACATTCAGCAAAATTTTGTCAAACCTCTTTTTCAGGAATCATTCTCCAGGGAACTTTGAAATACTTAATGCAGATATGTTCAAACTTAATTAATGTCTAATCTTCTAGTAGACTATTTCAGATATGTTTTGGTGACCTAAAATAAGTACAAATATTGCATCTTGTTTCATCTAATCAATTGATTTTAATCATTTACTGCAAAAAACCTGTACAACGCTTCTTTAAAATAATTGTTGGACAAGATGCTTAAAAGTTAGCTGATGGGTCATTTAACGCCTGAATTAGTGATTCCATAGGTAAAAGGATTGTTAGAATGGCATATTGCCTGCTGATTGATATAAGGGCATTTGTTTATCAAACATTCATCGATTTTTCTATTTTAAAGGTATGTATCTTTCACTGGCTCAGTCAGTTGTTACTCATATTGCAATTTCTGTTATCAGTTTTTTTTTGTTAGCATGTTTGTTTTAGATTGCAAAAATCCCTAAGACTCGGTCTTATTAAGTAATCTTAAATAATTAATTTTGTTTGAAGGTATTTGGTATATTTAAACATTAACTTATATTGATTGTTGATTTTAGTTTTAATTTTGTTCTATAGGTAATTTTAATATTTAGTCTTCGTACTGATTCTTTTAAGATAATTATTATTATTTGTATCTCAAGCTGAAAAATAAATTTTGTTAACGACCACCATTATATATGCTGTACTTAATTTTTGAGAAAATGCGGTATTTGAGGAAAATTGTGTCCAAATCAACCAAACTGGAATTGGAATTGGACTTCAACTATTTTTGTTAAAATCAATACATATAATAGGTATATGTATTAATTTGTTTCTAGTGTAATTGTGTTGTTAATAGTGTTTTATTTATTGTTTGTACCTGTAAAAGTAGTTAAACAATTTAAATTGTTTTAATTCTTTTGACATACCAAACTTGAAAATCGTAGTTGTATTTATTCAGACATATTTAAAAAATTGTACTTAAATTTTATAGAAACAAATGTAAATTTTACTTTATTTGAAGAAAACGTTTAATTTAGTAGTCTTTTTATTTTCCTGGAAATTCACCTATTAGAAAACATTGCTGATTTTATAAAACAAGTTATATCTCTCAGAGTCTCTGCATTATATAGTATTTTTATGAAAAGATTGGAATAACGTCATGTAGGGAAGCAGTGCAACGTTATCAAGTTGTTTAATATTCCAGAGTATGCCTTTTCAGCAGTTCACTTTGTATTAAGTTGACTTCCAAACATCATCTTGCGTGAATAATTTGTCATAAGTTTTTTTTTGTGATCAGAAAAAGTGATACAGATTGTGTAGACATTTATTTAATTTAGCTAGATTTCTAGATGAGTCGTATAGGCCTTTTTTTTAAACGTCGGTCTTATTTCTGCGACGATGGCCAATCACTGACTTCAGGGAGATGTTTCACCTCACTATCCTGGAAATTTTGCCTTTCTGTAAAGAGGATAGGGATCTTTAATGTGCAAAACATAGTATGGACACGGGACCGTCGGCTTTACGCCCCCTTCAAAGGGCGGAACGTGCAGACATTCAACTTGCTCAAATACAATGCAACAACCTCGGTTGATGTTAGTTGTACAGTATGTACTGAATAAAGGGAAAGGAGAACGCTCGGATCAAAGCCAGTACCCTTCGGTTCAGAGGCACACGTTCTTACCACTGAACTACCGAGGCTCGATAGGCCTTTGACCTCTCAATACTGTGACCCCAATGAGTCTTGTGTGCATGACTTTTTTCTTCTAATTGCCCAAAAAGTTTAGACTTTTTATGTAGTCTACTATCTTTTTGGGAGCTATTTTACCTATTTCCTAGGGTTTTGAGGTCACCCAATGTATTTGAGCCTTTTGCAGAACTGGGCCATGGAGTTGCATAGCAAGTGTTTTGCTGTTTCTGCTGCTTCAGTGCATTATCTGCAGTTTTCATTGTCCGCATTACCCGTCTTTATAAGGTGATACCTTACTGAGGGGTGTCCTGTGGAAAGTCCTGTGATTATTCTCAAGTCGATCTTGTTCAATTCGAAAACAGTTCAGACTTCTCTGTTCATATGGTGATGAACCGTTTTACCTGCCGTTAGCCTGGTGTTTTCCTCCAAGTATCAAGTTTCCAAGTATCAAGTTCATTTCTTACATGGCTTTTTGTTTATCCACAATAGGGAAATATGATTGTGTTGTTGCTGCCCTTTTTGCAAGGCTATCTGCTTCCTCATACCCTTCACTACCTTGATGCCTTGATACCAACATCAAAGTTATTTTGTTGTTCGTTGCCAGTTGCTTCAAGGATTTATGGAGTCCCAGGTCAGTTTAGACTCGATTTTGAAAGAGTTTAGAGTCTTTAGTATTGCCTGACTATCTGAGAGGATGTAGATCTCTGTATTTCTTAGTCTTCTTTGTATGCACTCCTGTATACGGAAATTTATAGCAAGCATTTCCTCTTGGAAGATGGTGAAAGTTTTTCGTAGGGACATAGCGAGTCTAAAGTTAGATCCTATAATTCTCAGTCCTGCTCCCTCCATTTGTTTAGACCCAGCTGTATATCGTATAGATAAGTTGTTTGTCAGCCTTTCATTGTCCCTGTCCCATGCCTAGCAGTCACTTGTGACCACGTCAAATAGAACTATGAAGTCCCGTGTAGCTGGCATTTAATCTGTTGGTTTGGCGAGACAACGTCACTCCAAGGGAATAGCATTTGGTTCTTCCAAGTATCCAAGTTTTGTTAATCCACAATATGGCTCTGGACCATATAATGGTGTTGCTGCTGCCCTTTTTGCAAGGCTATCTGATTCGTCACTTCTCTCAATGTCTAGATGCCCTGGTACCCACATCGAAGTTACTTTGTTGTTTGTAGCCAGTTGCTTCAAGGATGTTTTGCAGTTTAGACTCGATTTTGAAGGATATCAGAGTCTTTAGTACTGTCTGAGAGGACGTAGATCTATCTATTTCTGAGTCTTCTTTGTATGCACTCCTGTACAGAGAGATTTATAGCAAGTATTTCTGCTTCTAAGATAGTGGAAGTTTTTCCTAGGGACTTAGCCAGACTGAAGTTAGGTTATCTTTATTCCCAGTCTTGCTTTCTTCATTTGTTTAGACCTGTCTGTGTGCCATACAGATGAGTTGTTTGTCAGCCTTGCCCTGTCTCTGTCCTATGCCTGCGGTCACTTGTGACCACATAAAATAGAACTATGGAGTCCAGTTTAGCTGACATTTGATCTGTTGGTTTGGCGAGTGACTCCAATGGAATAATTTCCAGGATCTTCAAATGGCCAACCAAGTCTCCTGGTTGGAAATAGTTTCGAGGCACTTAGTGCTGCTTCCCTCTTGGCGCATATGTGCAGTGGAGCAAGATTCAGCATTGCCTCTATTGCATCTGCGAGGAATGATGCCATCGGTCCGGTTATTCCAAGACAGATCAGCTTCTGCAATTTTTGCAATTTGCTTTGTGTTGAGGCTTGTTCCGTTTTTGGCCACCATACTATAGATGCATATGTGACCGTTTGGTATATCGAACATACCATCCTGGGATTCAGGCCCCATCTCTTTTTTGCTAACAGTATATATTATTTTGTTTACCATAGGGTGCTTATTTAAATATATTTAAATAATAATAAATCCTTTTTCCGTTTACATTTTATGTAAATGTATAAGTTTGTTAAATGTTTACAGATATTTTAGAAAAAAGATGAATCATTTTTCTTCCTTACAGGGTTTTATTGAAAATTTTTTTGCTTAAAATTTTGAAGGGTACTTTGGTGGAAATCATCGATATCTACAACTTCCCTTTTTTTTGTTCCCTCAGGGCTCGTCCGCGGCCTTGCCGCCCCGATAGCACCGCAACCCTTGGTTGATTGTGCATACCCTTAGTCTTACTCCACCCATTCCAAAATCACTGTGCCTTGAACTAGTCTGCACAGCGATTGGTAGGGTGAAGTTTTATATTGCTCTGTGTCCGGTCTAGACTGACCGTAGATCAGTTGTCTTTTGCGGTCCAGAGCTTTACACTCACACAAGATGTGCTGGGCTGATTCCTCCCCCTCGCTGCAGAGTCTGCATGGGAGATCCCCTTCGAGCCGCCCAATTATATGCAGGTGTTTCTTGACGGCCATGTGTCCCGTCAAGAGACCTGTTGTGTTTCTGAGCTGTCCTCTGCTAAGATTTAGCAGCTCCACAGCTCTCTTTCAACTGGGTCCGTCAATTATTGACTTCCCATGTCTGAGCCCTGAACAGTCCGCCCAGTACACCTTGTGTTGGTTTACAACTTCCTTGGTTCTTTCCCGTTTTCTCAATGGACTTCCACGTACTACACCTTTGTTACACTTAGCTGCACAATTGTTAACTTATCCTTAACGCTGCTGCAACTCACTGAAAATAATAAAAGCAATCATAATGAACTATTTTACAACATAATCTGTAATTTTGGCATAGAATTGAAACGTCAATTTATAAATAACGCCTCAAAACTTTGAAGATAGTTAATAATAAATGAATGCTACTTACGTCACATACAGTAGCAAGAGGTAGAAAAGGCTCTCCGATGTCACGTTCACTTTCAAAATAGGTTATTAGTGATGCTACCACTTATTGAGCACGACCTGGCATTGTAATAATTTATGCAACAAATAACATTAATGTATTCGTCCCGAAATGAACTGTTTTAAATGCTTAACCGGGTATAGGTCACAAATAAACGAACAACTATCAATTCACGTCAAACGTCGGCACTCCAATTTGTTTACGTTTAATAATTATACGATTGTGCAACATCGTGAAGGGTTGCCAACGTATAGGAGTAACATTTTTATTCCAGCCTAAATATGATATTTAGCGTCTGCTTTGAGAATTTAGATTTGTGTGTTGCTCACCTGTAATTGCTAAAAATGGCGTGATTTTGTACTTATCGTAAAAATACTATAGGAACCTTAATGCTCTAATGACATGATGTTTCTATAATTCCTTGCTAAGAAAAATATTTTTTTTATGTTGAAAGTCATTATCCTTTTATTAGCAAATTTTTTCTATGAGAAAATGCAAAAACCATTTAAATAATATTGATTAAAATGATTAATGTCATTTAGAAACGTAAAAAACTACTTATAGTATTTTGCAAATTAATGGAATTACTTTGGTTTTTTCGTTTTTTGCATATTGCAAAAAAATTGTAACTTGTCAGCTGCGGCGTTGCCATTAGTCAGAAAATTTTACCATATGTGGTGAAAGTGGTAACAACAAAAAACTCAGTGGTGATTTCGTGATTTTTTTATTGAAATATACAGTAAATGGTAAAAATATTAAATGTATTCCAGTTGTTATTACTATACACTCGTAAGGTTAATTAATTTTTGATTATAATGATTTAAAATAAGCATGTGTGCAGTCATCTACTGAAATGCTACAAAACTACTGACAATAGGCACACTAATCCTAGACAGTTAAATTTGTATTTTCACTGTTGCCATCTGGTGAAAAGTAACACAACAATTGAAAATAAGCACACACCAAAGAGAGAGCACTACAAATACGCTCGACTCTGATGATATTCTTCTTCGAATTTCAGACTGCTAAGTGCTAAGCAGAAGCAGTTACCAAAAATGACATAATTTTTAAATAGATATGCTTACCATTTGATGCAGAAGCTGCCATCAGATCTATCAACGGTTTCCTTTAAAAACGAAATGCGGCAAGAAGAAGAAGAATCCTGAAGTTATCAAAAACCAAAAACCAATTTCAATTACAGCGTTAGCACATAATTAGTACCACATCATCACAACGTGTGGAAGTATCGAATCGGCGACAAAAATTTCAAAATTTTTTTGCTTAATTGTCTTAAAAGTATTAAAACATATATAAAACATGATTTGGGAATGAAAATTGTTTTTGTCTGTCGGTCTGTATGTCTGTCTGTTTGTAGTCATGATAACTTTAGAACGAGTTGAGATATCGGTACACAGCTGGCCCTCGATAAACGAACGATTCAGATTGTTTTTGTAAAATTGCTATTTGGTGAAAATTGACATTTTTTTTCGTTGAAACTTGAGTAATATAACTTTTTAGGGTTTATTTGTTAGAAGACTTTCATCAAGCATCTGGTATTTTGTGCTGAAATTTAATTATGGGTTGAATGTGTGGGGGTGGAATGTTGTCGACAAAAATTTCGAAATTTCTTTTTGCTAAAACGGCGTAAAAAGTTTCAAAACATATAGAAAACTTGATTCTGGAATGAAAATTTTCTTGTCTGTTGGTCGGTCGGTCTGTTGGTCTGTCGGCATGTATGTCTGTTTGTTAATAGGCGCAATAACTTTTGGACGAATTGAGATATCATCTTTAAATTTGGTATCTAGTTAGCACCCGACAAAGGAACGCTGCGAATTGTTTTTGGGTAAGATCACTTTAGGGGTTAGGGGATAAATAAGTGGTGATTTGGTGAAAATTGACATTTTTTCAATAAAACTCGAGTAGTATAAGGTTTCAAAAGTTTATGGGTACAGGAATACAAATATTTTCTTTGTGTGGTTAAGTCATGGGCCCTAAATTCATTTCATGAGAATGTCTTTCTGACGAGAATAAATTATCAGAGCCATGTGGAAGGTATGATTTAATTTGTAGCACTATTTTTACTTCCACATCGTCACAATGTGTTGTCGATGGTCGATGTGACCATCGATGGTGACTATTTTGTAATGTGTCGTCGATGGTCGATGTGACCATCGATGGTGACTATTTTGTAATGATGAAATTATAAACCTAACTAAAGTAAGTAGTGATAGAGTGGAATTTTGTAAAAATGCCAGAAGTATTTTAGATCACGATAATTATCTGTTTGTTATCATTAGAATGTTTAATTCTTTGCGTATTTAGGTGAAGAGATCGGGCAGTTGTCGAAGGATAAGGAAGACCATACCAAGAGTTGACAGTTTGTTGCTTATTTATTGCATTAATTCAGATATTAAAGCATAAAAGGGGAAAAGGTTCAGCTGAGGTGAAGGGATCAGCCAGTTTTGTAAGAAAAAGGAAGACCACACCAAGGGATGACAATTGATTGTCACGAATTGTGCAAAGACTTAGCAGCATCCGGTGAAACAATTTACAACTCAACTGTATGATACTTGTAGAAACTGTTCTTCAATTCGACCACATAAAAGACAACCCCTTACCGATCCTATCAAGAAGCACAGGCTGGTATTAAACGGTATCATTACACATCAGACTCATTTTGTAGTTCAACAATCTAAATTTGCCATACATTAGCCAAACTGTCAAGCCTGTTTAAAGAAATGTTCAAAGGGTATTTTTCTGATGGGGGTGGATCTCTGGTACCAATAGAAGACAGGATGAACAGTCAAAAATACAAGTCATGATTTGGACAAAGAACTCTCAAAGTGCCAACCCCAAAGAGGAGCAATTTTGCTGTAGGACTCTGCTAACTGTCACAAGTCGAAGGAAATAATGAAATATTTACAGGATAAGGTAATAAAAGTTATAGATTGGTCCGGGAATTCACCTGATCTAAACCCTATAAAGAACCTATGGCCCAGATGAGCAGAGCTTTGAAAACTGTCAGAAGCTTGTCGCGCTTATTTGAATAAATTTTACAAAAGTCTCACCAGAAAATTTAAAAAGCTTATTGGAAAAATATATGTCATGTTTCTATTGTAATAACATGCTGTTTACTAAAAATCATAAAACATACACATAAAGCAATCAACATGGTATTTTATGAGACCCAGCAGTCTCAGTAGCTCAGCAGGAAAATGGTCTGGCTGTCTGTTCAAAGATTTTGAGTTAGCATCTCACCACAGACCGTACTTTGAAAAAAATAATTATAATTATAGAAAATCCGTATTTATTAAATTGTGTACATCTAAAAAGAAACAACTTCTCAGGCTGTAGCTTTGAGTTTGAACAAATTGAATGCCTGCACATTTTACCTTTTAGAGAGGGTGTGTAGCCGTTGGTCTCATGCGATGCTGGGCACATAAAAGTTCCCCACCTTGCTTGCAGAAAACGGCGTTCGGCATGGGATATAAACGCGGTAATAGGCCGACGTTAAAGGAAGAACAAACAATATACTATGAAACACTAAACAAAAAAAGGTTGGTGAATGGAAAACTGTTGCAATTTTATGAAAGTATTCAAATGTGTGCAAATTTCAACAATCTGTTAAGCTGTGTAATTAATAATATTCAGTTGAATTTATACCAGTATACATTAATAGTAATAACCCACTTATTTTTCGATTCAAAGCAGCAACGAGGTTTAATCGACTACTCAGTGAGATAATTATGTCATATGAATATAAATTTATTTTAGATTGCACTGAACAGTTCGATTAAGACTTATTTGCTACTGGTTATATTACTAAATACAAATATATGGAGAGGTTTTAGCTATTACCTGTTTTCCGGTGACTTTTTTGCGTTTAATAAGACTATTATACTGCATGTTTGTTTGCCCAATTATGGAGTATGCATTGATTGTATGTGATGATTAGTTGGAGAATGGCCAGAATAGCTTCAACAGGACATATCTGTTTATAGGCTAAATTTGTCAAGAAATTAATATCAATATAGTGTAAACCGATTCTAGAATTCTGAGTTCTTTTGAAAGTAGAACAATTGCATATCTCATTTTCTTGTTCGGTCTTGTGGGAAATTGAGTTAATTTTGAAGGGTTGTTGGCGGGCAACATATTTAATATTGGTTGGCGACTTAAGAATTAGTGCACTTTTTTGTGTTGATCATCTCAGTGCCAATAGGTATCAATGATTCTGCTCAGTTAAGTTGACTTCGACAAATTTAGGGATGGGCAATAGGATCTGAAGCAACGGGGTTTCCACATAAGATGAACCTCCAGGAATTGTTGCATTTTTGCATATTATTTTACATATTTTCATATTAAGACACATTTTTCTTTAATATAATAATCATCATAGTCTAAAGGCAATGTCGCCCTGTCATCGCAACCAAGACTGTGTCTGGAATGGTTGCAATTTTTGGGAAAGGGTAAATGCGGTTCTTTTCCCATTGCCTTCTGTATAGTTTGAATCACACCGTCGAAGTTTTTTTATAACTATCCCTGTGGGATTAGAACCCGCAAACTTCAGTTATGAAATTCAAAAGTTGACACATTAGCGAATTAAGCCATGGCTAGCTGTATATATTGTAATAATATGACATTCTGAACTCTGCATTTCTCAATGTCAAAATTACAGTGAGAATGAGAAATATTTATAGTATACAAGTGCGGTGGAAAGCACTTATTTTCAAAAATAAAATAATAAAAACTAGACTATGTACAACAATGACATAGTCGCCTTATAATTATCACTACTCAGTCTTGAAAGCGATTTGCTCCAGAAGTAGATTTTACTGAATTCATCAATGCTTTTATGTCAAAAATAAAACACGTAAAGGTTCTTTTGCTTAGCAACAATGTATTTATTTAAAATTATTAATGTTTATAATCTGTATAATATGTTTATTGTTGCCTGGCATTTAGCAATACATTTTTATAGGTACAACTTGGAGATCCCAATCCATCACAATACATTTTTCACACCTGACCATCGTGTTGCTAACAAAGTTATCGTCATCAGAGGAATGAATAAACTTTTCTATTCATCCCTCTGATGATGCTAACTTTGTTAGCAAAACGATCGTTAGGTCTGAAAAATGTATTGCGATGAATTGGGTTCTCCAAATTGTACATATCAGTGCTCACCTCAGGTTAGAATCTCCCCTGGGTGAATAAATTATTTAATAATTTTATGTAACAAATTTTATTTCTAAATGATATTTAGGAGGCCTGCACTTCTTCATTACCTCGGGGCCTACTTACCTTTAAATCCGGTTCTGTAGGTTGATGAGGTTGGGACATGAGTTACCACTTAAGTTTGGTAAATCTATGAGTCATTTAAAGTTTGAGTTGAAGTGCGAGCTACCATAATATGATTTTTGGTTTTTATGTCAAGAGCGGCATATTTTATGACCCTATGGTGGTTTTTATATCATTAAAATTCATTATTTTTCGTTGTTCTTATATTGATAAGATGCTCGCTTTTAGTATTTTGATAATTTACTGTCATTTTAAAATTTTAAGTTTTTTTCTACGTTTTGAACTGGTTTTTGATTGTGCCGTGAATTATCAAGTTTTGATTTTTGTTTGTGTAAAAATTATAGCTGTAAAGGGGAGCTACCTGTGAATAAATACATAAACAAATAAATCATGAAATCACAGTAAAGCCACTATAGCTGCATTTGTATAAAAATTAAACTAAGGACATAAATAACACGCTCGCATTTGAAATGTCTGTCATTTGAGTTACATGAAGTTACCTCTGCATTGGTCAACTTTGCAGAGCTAAGGACGAGCTTATAAATATTTTGCGAATATTTTAGTGATGTTTACTTTTATGAAACAGAAATAGTCAAAATATCATTTTCCTTTTGAAGGTAGGTACAGTCAGTCATTCAGAAATTAAAGGTGTTGAAATTTTCTTCTCAAAAATGATTCTTATTTTTATGAATTTTGTGACCGAATTAATATATATATATATATATATATATATATATATATATATATATATATATATATATATATATATATATATATATATATATATATATATATATATATATATATATATATATATATATATATATATATATATATATATATATATATATATATATATATATATATATATATATATATATATATATATTATTTTAAGATTTGCTTTTTCCATAGCCTACTACGATAACAAATAAGACCCCCAAAAATGACTAAAGCATATTACGCATTTTTTAAAGAAAAAAGCAAATATCCCTAATCCTAATTCATAGAATTTAGGTACATCTGTAACCCACAAATTCCAAATCTCAATATCATAACTTATAGCGGGTGTTCACAACTTGAGTGCAAAAAATTAGAGTGCCCTGTGTAAACGCTACTGAGTGTCTTGCAAATATTAGATTGCCAATGAATTAAGAGTCACCTAGTGTATCAATTTACAGAGTGTTCATAATAAATACGGAAACATACACTTTGCAGTGTAGTACCTGCAGTGTAGTACCCAATTACTTTGAACGGACGAGCATCTTAAATTTTGGGAAGACAGCGTTCCATTATTTCTGAAAGTAGGTTCACAACTTCATCGCTAAACAAGAAAGTTCTATCGCTTTTATTTTATTTTATTTTATTTATTATTTTATTTCAGGGGGGTTGGAGAGTTTTAAAACAATATCTTCTGCCATAAGGTATCCTCATCGCTTTTTTCAGGAAATACAAATTTGTTCGCCGTAATTTTAAAAAAAAAAAGAAATATTGTATTATTCTCCACTTATCTTCACAACCTGGCCAACATAATGTTTAACAGACTTTTTGTCATATATCTTATTATAACAAAATTCTCCTCCTGAATTGACGTGTCTTGAAATTCGGATGTGAAGCTTTCTAAATCGCTGGAATCGTTGCAAATATCTTCAGTAACATTACTATTCGAACTGGTGTCATCAAACTGGACGTTTAATTTTCTTAGCCTGCTTCTTTCTATCTTCTGCAATTGATTTTTCTTCATTGTTTCTTTATGTTGTTCGTCTATGCCTTCCTTTATAGGCGTATTTGTTAATATTGCTGACTGCAGCTTCTTCCTCACTTTCCTAACTTTCTTCCTATTAGCTGCTTTGACATGGGGTCTGATTTCATGTGGAGTGACTAGCGTGCTAGACGGACCAGGAAATGGGCTGACATGTTGTGGTTCTTCTATAATTCTATTGTCTTCTATATTTTGAACATCTTCGATTACATTATCTTCTACGCCATTATTATCTTCATTTTCTTTGGGTCTGTCAGTGACATAAGAAGTAATAAAAATCACTCTCCGAAAATATTTGGGAATTCAGGGGTGCTTTGCCTGTTTTCTGAAATCCTTTAATAATTTTTACAGGCGTAAATGCTTTCGGATAAGTAATGCCAACAGCACTACAAACATCATAAATTGTCATCGGTAGACCAGTGTGGTTTATCATCCAGTCATCAATTGCTTGAATATAATAGCTTTTTAATGGAAAGAAACAACTCACCTCTAGTGGTTGTAACTTATGGCTACAATGTGGCGGCAATGTCAACAGGATAATACTATTAGCTTTACACATATTCAACACACGAACATCGTAACGGCTTTCATGATTATCCAGAATTCAAACCAGTTGCTGCTCCTTACTGCAACGCACATGTCTGGTAAAGTGCTCTATATATTTTCAAAAACTTTCACCCCTCACCCAACCGGTGGGATACGCTGCACCATTTGACCCTATGGTTCTCCATTGAGCATAAAAGGTTTAAAAATGTTCCTAAGAATCACAAAAAAGGTGGTACAAATGTTCCAATAGCGCATATTGCAGTGCACATTGTGATTGAGGTTCCTCGTTCAGCACTGGTCACTCCCACAACTAGTTTTTTTTTATGTTGGCTAATATCTTCTTTGGTTTATCAACCTTTGTGACTCCTGTCTCGTCACAATTGAAGATTTGGTGTGACTGGATATTGTATTTGCTATGAAATTTCTCAAGTTATTAAAAACAGTACTCACATTATGCTTGTTGAAGCTGGTAACTCTGCTGAGGCTGGTTGCTTCTGGTTTACGCAGCGTTAATGTAGGGTGCCGTTTTCTAAAATTATTGATCCATTCAACTTCAGCTCGTTTTTTCTCGAGCCAAGACTGAGGCACAGTTTTATTATTAACAATGGCATACTGGTAAGCCAATTGACGAGTACCAACTAATGTTATGCCATAGCACATTGCACAAGCTTCAACTAAATAGTCGCTTAAAAGCTCCTCTTTTTCAGTAAAAACTGGATTAAAACCATGGCTTCGTCCAAATGTAAAATTGTTTCTCGTTGTATCGCCGTTTTCATCATCAGCTAGTCGATATTTCTTGACTTTTCGATGTAAAGCCGATTTACTCACATCATTCTTTTTTAGACATTCTGATTTATGTTAACGTCATCCACAGCAGCACGCATAGACCTTTCATATTCTCATGACCATCTGCTTTTTTGAAAAATGACGATAAATGTCATCTTGGATGTCTCGGCATACTCCAGTCTGCAAAGAAATTAATTTCTTAGCATGTCTTATAATATTATTATATCTCAGTATGGATCACGAAAATTTTCCCACTATGAACCGCCGTGCATTAAAACAATTGGGCAATATTTGATCAAAGTGATAATATTAGGCATTAATGAACATTAACAACATTGAGGTTAGGGGTATCTTAGATATCCATGCCGAATTTCTTTTAGAAGAAGTACATTTCGACCGATTATTTAACAAAAATCTGAACCGGCTAATAAAAACTTTCAGCTACTGACTTACCTGAATGAAAAAAATGTAATTACACTACACAAATCGACAACTTGATGTGATATTCTTTTAGGGCATAAACAACAGACTATCTACACTTACACAATTAGTTCTATCATGATGATTAAGTAGTGAGCAACTAGAAATTCTCACTATGGATTATGGATCATGTCCCACTATGTATCACCCTACCCTATATATATATATATATATATATATATATATATATATATATATATATATATATATATATATATATATATATATATATATATATATATAGTAGGAAAAATATTTATTTACCAAGTAAGTTTTTCATTTCATTGTTAGTAAATTAGACAATTTATATGTAAAACTACCATTTGAAAAGTAGTGAATGATTTTGTGATTAATTGTGTACAGGTTTTGTAATTTTTTGGCAAGACAATTAAGGTATTTATTTATAGAGATAAGGAATTAGAGGTGTGTTTTCTCTTTTCATATTATGTAAGATTATGTGTATATTTCTCCTACGAAGTATCGAATAAATAATTTTACGTTTGAATTTATATAATTTATTGATTTCATTAATTTGATTTATGTACTTTTACCACTGTACTTAAAAATAAACCCTGAATTAGTTTTACCCTATAGAAATTTAACAAACTGTTATAATGAGAGAACTTTTTCAAAGACTATCCAGTAATAATAAAGGTTTTATTATGTTTAGGTGTATTTTATTTTTTACTCACCTACCCCTGGTTTTTAGATTGTTGCAAGTATACACAGGGTTATTTACCTCAATAATTGCCTGCTACATGTTTAGGCCACGGGGACTATATAAAAGTTCTTACCTTATATATATATATATATATATATATATATATATATATATATATATATATATATATATATATATATATATATATATATATTCTCTAAATATCATGATCTAGCCAAACCTAACTCAGTCCAAAAGGCACAATTAAAATGATACAGACTGTTGTAGATTGTTTAACGAACAAGTCATATAATAGGCCTTTGACCTTTCAGCGCTACGACCCCAAAAAGGGTCTTTTGTGCATAACTCTTTTTTATAATAGTTGCCCAAAAAGTTCAGACTTTTTATGTAGTCTACTATCTTTTTGGGGGCTATTTTACATATTTCCTGTGGTGTTAAGGTCACCCCTCCAAGGTATTTGAGCCTTTTGCAGAACTCAGCCATGTAGTCACATAGCAAGTGTTCTGTTGTTTCTGCTGCTTCACTACATGCAAAATCTGTAGTTTTCACCGTCCGCCTTAACCTTCATAAGGTGATACCTTACTGGGGAGTGTCATGTGAAAAGCACTGTGATTATTATCAAGTCGTTCCTGTTCAATTCAAGAAAAAGTTTAGGTTTCTCTATTGATATGGTGATAAACCGCTTTCTCTGTCTTAATCCTGCCGTTTCCCTCCAGCATGACAGCATTTGGTTCCTCTCCAGCAAGTGTCGAATTCATTTCTTAAATAACTTTTGCTAATACACAATAGGGCTCTAGACCGTAGAATGGTGTTGTTGCTGCACTTTTTGCAAGGCTATCTGATTCCTCATTTCTCTCAATGCCTAGATGCCCTAGTACCCAAATCAAAGTTACTTAGTTGTTCGTATAGCCAGTTGCTTAAAGGATTTTTTGCAGTTTAGACTCAATTTTGATGGATTTCAAAGTCTTTAGTACTGTCTGAGAGGACATGGATCTATCTATTTCTGAGTATTCTTTGTATGCACTCCCGTGTAGAGAGATTTATAGCAAGCATTTCTGCTTTTAAGATGGAAGTTTTTCCTAGGGACTTAGGGAGACTGAAGTTAGGTTCTCTTTATTTACAGTTTTGCTTTCTTCATTTGTTTAGACCCGCCTGTATGCCATACGGGTGAGATGTTTGTCAGCCTTTCATTGTAGCTGTCTCAAGCCTGGCGCTCACTTATGACCACGTGATTGTTGTTTTGTTTCCTTCTATAAAGCCTAATATTGATATCTGCTTTATATTTAATGGCAAAACATGACATATAAGCGAAATTTAAATAAAAATGCCAATTTATATCCGGGGTAAGACGCACTCTTTGTATGTTCAGAATGGCTTACCTAATTGCATAGCAATATTTTGAGGTTTAATTTGATTTTGATTTTGCTTTAATATCACATTGTAAAAAAATATCTTTAAGTTATTAGATACAAATAAACATACTTATGGGTAATTAATTGTTATATATGTATATATGTATGAAACTCAATCCTGACTCACCTTATTGAAAAGGTCATTTTCTAATAAAAAAATCGATTGATATAAGATTTATTCCATATTTTAATTACAAAAATGTGATTTAAAGTGAAGCCACATATTATTAAGCATTTATTTTCAAGAAACTTATCTTTGATGGCATCTACTTTTTCACATTTTATAATGCATAGTTGCACAATTATTTAAAAATTTATGGTTGAGGGCAAAAGGTTAAGTACTTCTTTTTTATAAATGTATATAGGCAATGAAGAAAAAATCATTGGAAATTGAATATGTGGTCATGCCATTAAAGTTATTTGTGTAAAAAAAATGTTGAGTTAGATATAAATAAATAAACTTATGGATAAATCGTTGTTTTTGAAGAAGATATAAATAGTTGTAAGCCTGAATTACAATGTCCACACTCAAAGAAAGTATGGAGAATGACAGGCAGTTATGTTATTGTAAAAAAATCAAATGATATGTTTTATTCAATTTTTTCATCAAAACAATTTGATATAAAGAAAAACCAGATTTTCATAAACTTTCTATTTTCATCTTGTATTTCCAAATATTTTCAAAAAAGCTGCCTTACATTATTTTTTAATGCCTTTATTGGCGGTAAATTTATTTTTCAAAATTTATTATCGAGGGTGAACGGTTATATATGTCTCTTTTAACTAATGTACATAATAAACAAGGAAAGACTGTTCTACACCATTTTTAATGCTTATTTGTTGCAATTATATATATATATATATATATATATATATATATATATATATATATATATATATATATATATATATATATATATATATATATATATATATAATTTTAGATCATTTATATGAACACTTATTTTCCATATCGCGTCCAGACTTTTTATTATGAGTAGCAGAATGTTCGCCACTTAATTTCTTTTGCTGGTTGCATTTTCGCGCATTCACTGGTTTTATGGAATACTTAGTAATACTTAAATTCTTTATAAACTCAGTGGACAGTTCTCCCGACGTATAACATTTCTCAATCTGCACATTTTTATTGATAACAAATTAAATTGTCCGCTTATTAATAATAAACTGATAGATAAATAAGGTTGGAACTGAAATGATCTCAAAAACCCTTCGGAGGGGGCGTAAAGCCGTCGGTCCCGCGTCCATGCGATGTTGGGCACGTTAAAGATCCCTACCCTCCTTACAGAAAGGCAGGGGTTCGGCAAAATTTCCAGGATAGTGAGGTGAAACTGCTCCCTGGCGTCGGTGATTGGCCATAGTCGCGGGAATAGGCCGACGTTAAAGAAACAAAATAAAAAAAATTATAATTTAGACATATATTTAATATTTTAATTTAAGTATGTTTTAGGAAAATTCGCTGCCATAACGGAATTGCTCCGGCCACACTTTTTTGTTGTTATGGAGAAACCTTATTAAGGCGCCTTTTATATTTTTTTTCAAATAGCTCAGAATAAATGTGTGCTTTTGTAAAGGCGTGACTATATATATATATATATATATATATATATATATATATATATATATATATATATATATATATATATATATATATATATATATATATATATATAAGATTTTTCATATATTTGCCCTCGAAGTGAAGGTCCTCCGGCTGAAGCTACAAATGTGCACTGGTTGCCAGTTGTGACTCCGTGTGTTTTTATTCCTTCATCCAGCTTTCGTTCCCATCTTCACTTAGCTTGGCTTAAGGCCCTTAACCCCTCTTATATATATATTTATATATATATATATATATATATATATATATATATATATATATATATATATATATATATATATATATATATATATATATATATATATAAGGTGCCCTGATTGTAATTCAAAAAAATTGGGGTGCGAGTTGCCCTTGAAAAAATAGTGGGGGTAGTTCGTATAACATTTTTCATTTTAAAGTCGTGATACTGAGATACAGGGTTTTAAAGTGGTATCGCTTAAAGCGATTTTCCTTAATTATCTTTAAAACGGCTAAAGATAAGATTTTAAAAATTTGCACACGAGTAAATATTAACAGCATATAAAGAAAAAATCAAAATCCGATTGATTATGTGAAGCAGTGGCGCGCGTGCTTCACAGAATTAATGGGATTTTGCGTTTTTCTTGATATGCTCTTAATATTTATCGTGTACAAATTTTGCAAATCTTATCTTTAGCCGTTTGAAAGATAATTAAGGAAAATCGCTTTAAGCGTAACAACTTTAACACCCTGTATTTCAGTATCACCAGTGGCTGATTTGCAGTCTTGGCCGCCCTAGGCCCCAGGCCATGTGGTAAGTACCAGCCGCCCCTTTCTCAGCACCCATCATATAGACTACATAATGAATTTACTTTATTGGCCGCCCCTAATATCTGGCCGCCCTAGGCCCGGGCCTACTGGGCCTTAGGGCAAATCCGCCACTGCGTATCACGATCTTAAAATGAAAAATGTTATAGGAACTACCCCCCCCCCCTATTTTGTCAAGGGCAACTCACACTCCAATTTTTCTGAAGTATAATAAGGACCACCTGTATATATAATTTTTTCTACAAATATTCTCTGAAAAAACTACCTGTAAGTGTCAACGTGGTGATATAGGAACAAATTATTAATAATAAAAAAAGAAACAATAAAACACGATTCAATTTATTTTCGAATGTACCTACCTTAAAACCGTGTTACTACTATTATATCCTAACAACACTCAGGTCTCACTTTAAGTGCATGCTAAATTTAAGGATTAATTAGAAAAAAGTCGAAGATGCAATGATGTAGTAGCTGAGAAAAGCAGCATTTTCGAAAGTACATTTATATCTCAATATCATTTGGGATTAGACACATACTAAGTGGTATTAATGTAATTGACCTTGATATCATTACAAAATACTTTTATGTAATGTACGTACAGGATGATTCTTTAATAATGTCGCCCCCCTTTAACTTTGTTATTTTAAGTGTCCCAAAAAAATTGAAAGTACGGTTATGTAGGTGCTAAAAAATACTTGTTTTCTACGTATAAAAGAATTTTGAAAAATGATCAGTATACAGGGAAAACCAAAAAGTTCATTTTTTTTAATGGATCACCTATATATGAATTTATTTTTGGATTCCTCGTAAAATTCTAAGCATAATTTATATAACATACCGTATACTTAAAATGAATAGTTTTTGAAATATTCGCATTTGAAACGTTATCATCACAAATTTTATTAAACCAAAACAACTGTTACAAATCAAGAAATCTAACAATAAATAATATAATAAATGATATAATAAAAACAGTTTCTAATTAAATATAAAGATGCTCTACCGGGCCTCCATTTTCTTCAACACATTATAAGGGTATAAGGGAATCTGTTATGAATGCTGGGTTATTTTCATTTAAATTAATAATTTCATTTCGTATCAAATATTTAAGATGATCGAGGTTTTCAATTTGGTGGTCGTATACAGGGTTTTTTATATAACCCCAAAGAAACGCATCCATAGGTGTCAAATCGGTGCTGTTTGCAGGCCATTTAATTGGCGTATTTCTTCCGATCAATTCAAGAAACCTTTCATTTAGGTAATTAAGTACATCACGAATGTTGTGAGGGGGTGCTCCATCCTGTTGAAAAATTATATTTTGTAATAAATTTAAAGGCAAATCGTCTAAATATTCTTCGAACTCGTTTTCCAAGAAATCTAAATAACGGCCTCCATTTAAAACAGTATCAAAAAAATACGGACCGATAACTCCATCGCCCAGGATACCACACCACACATTCACGGATTATCGCCCTTGGAACTTAAATTCTCTATAAGAATGTGGATTCTCTCTTGCCCATTGTCTGGTATTTTTTCGGCTAAACAGGCCACTAGTAGAAAAGGTAGACTCGTCAGTCCATAGAACTGTTTTCAACAAATTGTTATTTATGTTTATTATGTCTAGAATCAGTTGACAAAATGCGACCCGATCATCTTTTTGCATTTGGGTAAGCTTTGTAGTGGGTTTAATCTTATATGGCTTTAGATTCCATTTTCTTAATGTTCTTTGGACTTTACTGTATGAAGTTCGCTGAATATTTTCTTGTGTTACTCGTAATGTCTTTGAAATGTTTCTTATGGAATTGTTTGAATTCTGTTCTATAGCAAGTAAAATATTCAATTCTGCATTTTCATCTACGTTCACAGCAGCTCTTTTTCTCTATAAATTTGACGTTTCTTGAAACTTCCTATATATAGATGTAAACGTTTTTCGAGTTGGGACATGCATACCGGGATTATCTTCTATCATATTTCTAATGACAGCGCGACAATTTAAATTATTTAATATAATAACTTAAAACAACTCTTCTTTCTCTGTATGAGTACGGCATTTTTACTTACTAAACAATACAACTACAACGATATTGACAGAATGTCAGTTATTTGTTTTCAATTAAAAGCGTGGTATCTTAGGACTTCTTGATTTGTAACAGTTGTTAAATAAAATATTTGATGATAACGTTTCAAATGCGAATATTTCAAAAACTATTCATTTTAAGTATACGGTATGTGATATAAATTATGCTTAGAATTTTACGAGGAATCGAAAAATAAATTTATATAATAATATATAATTTATATTATATTTATATATAATATATTAATTTATCCATTGAAAAAAAAATAACTTTTTGGTTTTCCCTGGATACTGATCATTTTTAATTTTTTTTATACGTAGAAAAAAGTATTTTTTAGCACCTACATAACCATACTTTCAATTTTTTTGGGACACTTAAAATAAATAACAAAGTTAAAGGGGGGCGACATTATAAAGAATCACCCGGTACAGGGTGCTTCACTTGAAAAAATCGCCCTTTTCTCTTCTTTTTTTTTAAGATGACGCACACCATTTATTCTGAAATTAATTATAACATAGCAGTGAAACATCAGTTTACAAAAAATTGCTATTATTGGGATTAGAACGTTTCAAAATTAATTTCTGTGCTAATTTTTCTATGGTTAATAAAATATGCTCATATATATATATATATATATATATATATATATATATATATATATATATATATATATATATATATATATTGAACTTGTTTGACTAGTCAGTACACCTTTACTGAAGGTTTTGCGACGAACACAATATTAAACACATAGACACTGTCTGTATCACATTTATTTGAGAAATAATAATAATAATAATAGATCAAAAATATCAATTACAAGAAAGTTAACAAAATATATACATCTGACAATTTTATATCTTAATTATAAAATAAATACTTTGGGAATTTCTAACTGTACTTTACATTGTTTATTTTATTTAAGAGGGATTCATATATATATATATATATATATATATATATATATATATATATATATATATATATATATATATATATATATATATAAAGGAAAAAACCAGAACTCTCTAGGTGGCTCTATGTTGTTCATATATAGAAGAAATACATTTTCAAGAGAGGTTAAGCACATATGAAAGGGGTGTAGGTACTTTAAGGCCTCAATCTGCATACTCCGCACATCTTACTAGAAATTGTCTCTAAGTTGCCAGGGCGGACCCGAGTATTTCTCACATTTATAACCGCGGTAACCTTTCCGAACATATACACATTTCATAATCGTCAGATATCAGAGAAACTAAAAATCAGCGGGATTATGTTAGATAAATCCTTTGCCAATAAGAAAAGCAGGCACGGCCAGTTACTCAAAATTTAGGCTTGTATACTAGATCTCACTCGAAAAACGGAAAGTCGGCGTGCAGGGGCGTCGGTTGCAAGATTTGTAGGCTTTTGCAAGAAAATCTTGAATTTTCTACAAGATGGAGCTCCACCTTAATATCTTATGCCAGTGCGAGAATTCTTAAATGATAGATTTCGCAGTAGGTGGATTGGCAGATGGAGAGCTATTGACTGGCCAACAAGATCATCGGATTTTAACTCCAGTTTTTTCTTTGGGGGCATCTTAAATCCATTATATACAAGAAACATCCTTTTGATATTGATGATCTTGAAAGAAGAATTACACCAGCATGCAGATCAGTCCCATTAAAGGTATTAAGCATTTATTATTCCTTAATGAACAACATTTCTAACAATTTATTAAATCAGTTTTCAATGGGAGTTCATCGACACCTAACAGGTAGCAGAATAAACTGATAATGTGATTATGTAAATACTTAATAAAATGCGGTGCAACAGCCGTATTCCCTAAAAGGCGAGAAGATGAATCTCGATATAATCAAAATGTGTTGTGAACATGTCACTCGTTAGATCCCACTGGCATAACCAACTAGCAAACAAGTAATTTCTAGTACATCTTAAAGTTTGAGAGCAATTTTTCGAAAACTACTTATACACGCCCTCCTTCTACAATGTTAGTGGATAAGCCTACCACCGCTGGTGGATTGACCTGGGATGAAATTAAGTAGCCCATAAAATTACTCCCTTTGCTAATAAAACGACCTGTTTAGCGTAATTTCACTATTACATACCAAGGCAGTGATTTTAAGGGTATACGTTTTAATTTTTAAGAAATAATTGCTCTTGGGTTGAACCGCGTCTATAATTTGAGGAAACTCGATGTTTTGGATGCTGTTTTGGAGCCATTTTCGAGAGGTTAAGAAACTAGAAAAGGAAAACAACTCTAGAACTTCAAGCTGCCTATTCCTTAGAGCGGTGGATACCGGTATGTTAGGTTGCTGTAGTTTTCCCAAATCTCATTGAAAATCATATCTAAGGTGTTAGTGTCTTCAACGCTATACTCGAAAAAAAATTTGATCACTCTCAAGTCTAGAGATGAGCACTGACAGCCTAGAGATAATTTCCACTAAAACTTATTGGGGAGTAGGCAGATTGAGGCCACCGTTTTTAACAAGACCCCTCAAACTTTTTGGGTCGCCTTGTTACTATGAACGAATCAACATGGGTCCATCACTATGAATGAATCAACATGGGTTTATCACTATGACCTAGAGACAAAAGAGCAGTGGAAAGAGTAGGAGCATTCCGGTTCTCCACGACTCAAAAAATTCGGTTTTTCAAAGTCGGCTGTCAAAGTTCTTGCTTTACTTTTGTGGGACAAACATAGGATAATTCTTCTAAAATTTCTAACACAAGTTAGAACTTCACGGGAGCATAGTATAGTGAGTTGCTAACTAATCTACCCCAGAGACTTATGGAGAAGCACGACGAGAAACAGTCCAAATGATGTGTTCTTTTTGAAAGACAACGCTGCTGCTTACAAGTTGTTGACCACACTGCAAATAGGTGATCTCCAGATTTGGCACCACCAGACTATTATTTAGACCCAAAACTTAAACAACATTTGAGAGGTAAACGATTTTCGACAAACAACGTAGTCATATGTGTTTTTGAGAAGTGATTTGAAAATACATTTTTTAAAGAGTTTATAATTTATTTATTAACTTCCTGCCAAATGTCCAAGTTTTACACGAGATTGTGATGAATAATTAAAATTTTGTTATTAGAATTTATTGCGTTTTATATTATTTTCAATACCTCCTCGTAAAAGCAACAGTGTGACATTAGTGAATCCGTCTTAAACAATTTTTTTCTTTCCGTAATCTATTGATATGGAGAATATATTATATTAAATATATGTATCACAAAGTGGAACAAAATAGTTATGTTTAATCTAGTAACACTGAGATGTGTTGTGAGTCATTATAAGGTAGACTTAGTTTAAATGAGAATAGTATTACAAAAATAGCTTTTTACAGCAACTTCATATATAAACAATAAAATACTGATGAGCTGTTCAATCAATATATTACGTATTTCTCTCATTACGAAAATATAGTTACATTTATAAACATGTAGGGTAAACGGGACATAGAATTTGCCTACGTCATTAAGCACCCGTAAACCTTGTATTTCTAGAAAATCAGCAGCACTTGATATATGTACAGGTACATTTCTATAGATATAAGTGCGTTGTTGGAGTACTTTCCAGAAGATTTATAACCTATGAATATCTAACTTGGCAGTGGGCACTAAAGGAACAGGAATGCATACCACTGTACCAGTTGTGGCCTCTTTGTGGCCACAAAAGGATCAGAAAAAACAGTTATGGCCATATATTAGAATAAGATAGTAAACAGCAACCTCACTGAAATAGAAAAGGATACAAAAAATGTACTTTTTTTGTAGAAATCATCATGCCCAGAAAGTTATTTCAGTATTCAGACGCTGCTATGCAGGATGCTTTGAGGGCAATAAGAGAAGAAAATATGTCTGTAGCTAAGGCCTGTAGATTGTTCAACGTTCCCAGGACATCAGTTCGAAATAGATTAGCAGGCAAAACTTCCGATGACTGGCGACGAGTTGGTCCTCAATGTGCTTTAGGTCCAGAGATAGAGAACAAACTGGTTACTTGGATTCTTGGTTGTGCTGCAAAGGGGTTTCCGATTAATAGAGAGGGCCTAATTTACTCAATTCAAAAACTGTTACAAGAATGCAGAATCGATGTAAAATTATTTAAAGAAACACCAGGAAGAAAGTGGTTTGATTCCTTTTTGAGACGTCGCCCGAAGTAACTAAAAATCACGCGGAATTTATCAATAGAGCTAGAGCTGCAGTTTCAGAAGGAAGTATAAGTCGCTGGTTCAATGACACGAGAGAATTGATGGGACCTAATTTAGATGTTTTGAACTATCCAAATAGAATATTTAACATGAATGAAACGGCCATATTTCTGTCACCAAAGGGTACGCTAGTTCTTGGGCCTAAGGGCAAGAATGTTTATGACAAAGAAAACGTTACAACGTTAATTGCAGTGAATGCAGCAGGAATGATTGCGCCACCACTCACAATTTACAAGTTTAAACGTCTACCAAAAATATACGCTGAGTCGGCCCCTAAACACTGGGTTATCGGAGTTTCGGATTCTGGGTGGATGCAGAGCAAACAATTTTATGAATATTTTGCCAATGTTTTTATAAATTTTTTGGACACCAACGCAATTCCTCGGCCAACTATTGTTTTCGTAGATGGACACGCCTCACATTTATCGTTAAACCTATGTAATCTGTGACGTTCAAATGAGATTATTTTAATTTGTCTGCCTCCAAACACAACCCACCTGCTGCAGCCACTAGATGTGGCCTTCTTTTTTCCTTTCAAGCAGGCATGGAAGAAAATTACGAGGAAATGGTTAATTGATCACGACGGAAGAAGTATTCAGAAAAAAAGACATTCCAGCGGTTTTAAATTCGATTTTTACCCAACAAGACTTTTCTAATACAATAATATCTGGGTTCCGTACGCGACTCTATCCATTTGAAGAAGATGCTCCTCACTACGATAAATGTGTTAGAAGAAATTTACCAAATTCTAATTCGGAGATGGTGGAAAAACCTGAAAGTGATGAGAGAATGGAACATTTTCAGTATGTGACAGCACGAATAGATCCTGTTTTGTTGCAGACTTTCGAGAATACCTATCATAGTGATTATTACTGGCAAGGTGAGGAACGGTTTATGGAACTCTACGATATTTGGCGAAAAATGAAGGAAGAAATTGCACTAGTTTCTCACACGACAATATCACTGAATTTGGAAGTTGGAAAGACTGAAGGAGATTTCATTACTCTAGACGCTTACCCGACCATGACCATCAACGAAGAAGCAGTACGAAGTACTGAGGAGGATATTCTTGTTTTTGAATTTCCTGAATATACCGATGAAAACGTGACAGCCGTAAATGAAAACAAAATCAATATTCTGCAACAAATTATTTTCAAACCAGCTGCTGAAAAAACTGAATCAGTAACGAAGTTGTTCAAAAAAGGGACTGTTAGCGATGTCCTTAAAGATGTGGGAAAATGTCCTGAAGACAATAATTCCCTCGACAGAAGCAACAAGCAAAAAACTAGCTTGCCTTCAGTGGTAACATCAGACAAGTGGGTACAAATTTTTGAAGAAAAGGAGAATGCCAAAGAAAATATAGCTAGAGCAAAGAGTGACAAAAAGGTCGCGTCTCGCGAAAATATTATGAAACGAAAAACTGCCAAAGATAACGGTGCCAAAGAAAAAACTGTTGCCGCAAAGACTGCGGACAACGAGACTAAAAGACTTAAAGAAATGTTTGCCGAAAAGGGAAGTGAAACTTTAGTTACTAAAAGAAGGACTAATACAGAAGAAAATGTTGCCAAAGAAAAAACGACATTAGGAAAGAAGGGGCTACGGAAAAAAGATTGAAGAAGGAAATATTACCATGGAGAGAAGTACTGCAGATAAAAATAAAGAAGAAAAAGCTACTGCCCTCATAAACGAAAAACAACCACTAGGAGTTGGATCATTTGTCATACTTCGATACGACGGAAACTTTTATCCGGCCAAAACTGTCAGTGTGGAAAATCGCGAATTTTATTGCTGTGCAATGTGCAAAAGTGGAAAGAACTGGAAGTGGCCCAATCCACCTGATCTTCTTATTGGTACCGCGAAGAAGATATTCTTTTTAAAATAACTGAACCTAAAGTTATTAATATAAGAGGCGTTTACACAGTACCTGAAATGGAAGCTTTATTTCTTTAAATTATTAATTATGTCTTGAAGTTTAAAGATGATTTCTTATAATATCTACATTTTTGAAGCAATATTTTTTTGTTTTTTAATTATTTCTAATAAAACAGTATGCAATATGATGTTGATACTTGTATTTTTTAACCACAATGGCCACAACTGGTTCATTCCCTGGCCACATCTAGTGAAGTGATGGCCACAACTAGCAAAACAGTACTTGGCATTAATTTTTTTAGTTTAGCTCTGTCTAGTATGTTGTATCTGTATTTTGTGTCTTTTTCTACATACAGAACCAATGGTTGATTCGATTTATCCATGTAAGGTTGGCAACTGCTTTGAAGTTAGCAAATTATACAAAGTTAAAAAAGGTAAACATCCTAAAGTGGCCACAACCGGTGCATTTACCCTACTGTTCGCATCCAAGGTGGAATTGCTTAGCCACGCACACTTAAAAGATACGACTCCGTACTCTTCGTGTAATGAACTCATTACTCACACGTAATAATATCTAATTAAATCTGAGTATGCGGCCAGGACTACCTGCAAATTAACAAGATTAACAAATCTCGAAAGAAGACATGTTGTTGATAAAAGGTAAGTAAAACATACAAAAATCACGTGATAAACGGTAATAATATTCTTTATCAGCTGTTTTTAGTAGTTCGATTCGGCTATAAAAAATAGGCACAGGCTACAGGAGTCTTCAGAGGAATCCACTCGTCGAGTTCTTAGGTGTGTTTGAGCCAACAGCCAGCCAGCCAGCTTAAGAAAGCAGTAGCCATCCGATAGTTCACAAGTTTGATTTAGGTGGTAAGGTTTGTGATATCTAGATCTGTTCCGAGCTAAAGCTGAGTGCAAATAGTAGCAGAGAGGTTCGATAGTTGGATCCACTTACACCTGAGACAAAATATGGAATATCTTGTACCAGTTTGTGATGGTCTATGGTTTATAAAAGGAAGCGAAAAGAAATCATGCAGTGTCAGTGTATTTTCAAGTTACTATTTTAGTTTAATCTACAGGTTAGGTCTCCTTGGTATTTTTTGCGCACCTTAACGTTTTTTTTTTAAATTTCAACAACACACCACGAGGGCTTACAGCCTAAATACTATCGTACCGTGGGTGTTGACAAGGAGGAAAGAGGCAACTTGTTAATTCTGGACTTGAAGGTTTGGAGATTTGGAGGAGAAGGAAAAACATGTGCCGGCAAGGAATTCCACAACTTGGAAGTCCTCGGGACAAAAGAGCGGGCATAACAAGATGTTCTATGTCTGGTGACCTGGACAGTAAAAGGGTGCATTCGCTCTGTTCCCCTGGTAGATCTGTTGGTGGGGGAACTATGGAGGAAGGCTCCTCTGAGCAGTGACCGTGCAGATATCTATAAAAGAGAGATAGGTCACCAACGGCCCGTCGGTGGGCAAAGAATGGCAGCCTTTGGGTGGGGGTAGGGTCACGTAGAGACGTATCGCTCTCTTTTGAATGGAGTCCAGGATAGCGAGTGTATAAGCGGCAGCTGCACCCCAGATGTGGGAGCAGTATTCGAGGTTTGGCCTTATTTGTGAAGTATATAAGGTATAGAGATTAGCTGGTGAAAAGTATTTGCGAGCCCGGAAGAGGAAACCTAATTTCTTAGCAGCCGCTTCTGCAATTGATGTGACATGTTGGTGCCAATTAAGATTTCGATCCACTGAAATTCCAACAAGAGAAAAGGACTCATTACTTTGAATAACTTGGTTGTTCATTGTGATGGGTCTAGGGCTGGTGTATCTCTTATGAGAAAGAAAGCAAGACTGAGATTTGGTGGGGTTGAATTGTACAAGATTTCTACTTTCCCAGTATAATATTTTTTGGAGTTCCACGGAGACAGAACCCTCCATGAGTCTGCGATTCTCATCTAATTGGGCTGAAGAGACAGGCTTAGAATATTGTATATTTGAGTGGAGGGTGCTGTCGTCCGCGTAACTGTGAACTGGGTTGGATGTACTAGAGAGGAGGTCATTGATGTGGAGAAGAAACAAAGTAGGGGCTAAAGCTGAACCTTGAGGAACTCCTGCATTAATTGGATACAGTTTAGAGGAATGGCCATCCACAACAACAGAAATGCTCCTGTTGGAGAGGAAATTTGCTGTCCAGGTACAGAGTTTTGGTGGTAGGCTAGGAAAGGAGAGAAATAAGCCTGTAGTTGCTAGGAAGCGCTTTGGATCATTTCTTGGGGATGGGTTGTACACGAGCAGTTTTCCAGTTACTAGGGAATATGCCTTTATTGTAAGATATCTGAAACAGACGAGTCAGGACAGGAGCAAGTTCTGGTGCGCATTTTTTTGAGAACAATTGCTGGCATCTCGTCAACGCCAGATGCTTTCCTGGTCTGTCTCTTGTCAAGTATCAGACAATAATTCTGAGTGGTGCTTATCAGGTGTTTCATTTTCTTCGATCATATAGTGTTCCGGCGCCCAGATCAAATTTTATTGGTTATGATTCGTGAGTGCTATGATTTCTTCGGGGCATTCTTAAACTATTGTCAGAGACATCTCATAGCTTTTAATTGTGTTGAGAGCCCATTGTCTGTGTGACATAATATAGCAGTATAGAAATGTTGTAACATAAAACATATTTTTGCTAAACAGGGCTTTTGATCGGCGATCAATTATTTTGTTGGTTTAACGAAAAAACAAAGCAGTGGTTAAGTAACTTTTTTAAAAGTATGTTATAATAAACGTTAAAAAGTTAATTTTGATCTCTTAAAATCTTGAGAATATAAGGCGATTTGATTTAATTAAATATCACCGCTGGGTAAGATAGCTATGGAAACTCTTGTTCGATAGTATTTTCGAATCACGTTAAATAAAATATACAGCAATAAAAGACAAGCTGTCAAACAATAATATTATCTAATGAAACTAAAAAAAATCAATATTAAAGATATTTACAAGAATGAACGTTCGTAATATTTCGACAAGCTCTCAATCCCTTCCTATGTATACAATAACTATTTCGTACATGTGTAAGAAACCACTGACACAGCACACACTGGCTGGTGGTTTCTTCTAAGTGCTGAAAGAAAAAAATCGCAAGGAGTGAGGTCAGTAGAGTGCAGCGGCCAAGACGTTTCTGAAAATCTACATATCCACTTTTTAGGAAAAGTATCTCACTAATGCAGTGTTATGAGCAGGCGACCCATGTTGTTCAAAATACATTCGCCGTCTTTCTTTTAACGTAATATTCCTTAAAAATTCATTATTTAAAAATTCCAGGTAACTGTCAGCAGTTATTTTATTTATTTATTTATTTTATTTAACATTACACTACCCAACAGAACAAGACTAATTATTGGGTAGGAAATACAGAAATGACCTACAAAAACAGGATTAAAAACTAAAATTAAAACTAAAAATAAGTATTTTAAACCATAATTTACAATTACATAACAGAATTGAACTAAAACCGAAAATATAAAAAATCACAACAATCAACAATGAGTAAAAAATAATCAGAAACATAAATCAGTCCTCCATAACTGTGAAATACAAACCAGTCCTTCACAACCGTGAGACTTCCAACCCTTTAAGCAACCTTGGATCAGGCACAAAGATATCAATGGAAGACGCGTGCCTGTTGGCAACAGAACACAATCTATAAAGCGGTGAGAACTTCACAAGATTAGTTCGCGGCGTAGGTAACCAAAAGGTGACCGGATTTCGCGAAGACATTCTCGGAACATTAAAGTTTAGTTGCTCAAGTAGGCGAGAGCAGTCACAGGGTCCCCTTACTAAAAAGCATTTAAAAAATTAGTGCAGCTTGTTCCCTTCTAGATTCTAGACTTGGTAGCAAGAAGTCCCGCTGCATATACTCCGAAGGGTAACCCACAGAGGGATGTATACCATTGAGGCGGAAGCAAAGATATTTTAGAAAGCGTCTTTGGATCTTTTCCAACTGGAGAATATGGTTCTGGTAACCCGGAGACCATACAACTGAAGCATACTCAAATCTATTACCGATAAAAGTACAGAAAATCATTTTAAATGTGCCAATATTACTAAACTCACGGCAATTCCTAATAATAAAGCCCATTAGTTTAAATGCGTTGGATACAACATTCTCATTATGAGATAAGAAAGACAATTTTCTGCCAAATATTACGCCCAGATTACGGATAGATACCGGCCTAGCCAGAGACACATTATTAAGACAATAATCAAATTGTATGGGCACCAACCTAAGAGTAAAGGAAAGACAGCTACATTTGGCAATATTTAAAGAAAGATGATTTATATTGCACCACTCCTCCACATCCTCTAATGCTAATTGAAGTCGCATACAATCATCCACCGACTTCCCCTCACAGAAAATTTTGATGTCATCGGCATATAGGATACATTCAACACTCAAACCACCAACGAGATAGTTAATGAAAATATTAAAGAACAAAGGACCCAAAATCGACCCCTGAGGGACCCCTGATGTGGCTGAAATATATTTTGATCTGCACCCATCCACAACCACATATTGCTTCCTGTCTATAAGGTAATTCGCAATCAGTTTTCGGAGTGATTCAGATAAGCCAAATGCTTCTAATTTACGTAGCAGAATAGCATGATCAATGCGGTCAAATGCCTTTGACATATCAAGGTAGATGACATCGACCTGACTACGATTATCTAAAGCTTCCGCAATAGCGTAGCGAAAACTAAGTTTGTAACTGCTGATCTGCCTGGCATGAAGCCGTGCTGAGAAGTAGTGATGAAGCTCTTTATATGGAAGAATATATGCCTGTGTAATAACATTTCCAAAGCTTTATAATTATCTATAAGTCTTTTATCACTAGCCTTATAAACTGGACAGGATTTCTATATCTTCCACACTATTGAAATTTTACAGTTTTTTAAACATAAATTAAACATAACCTGTAAGGGGAAAGCTAAAACGGCTGCATAATCCTTCAATATAAATGATGGGATTAGGCCAGGACTTGACGTCATATGAGGCTTAAACGCCCGAAGAACCTCCTCAACTTCTGGTAGAAGAAAACTCACTATTTGTAATGAAGTATAATCATTGTTATGCTAGATTGGGACCAGAAAGGTCTAAGAATAGACGGCCAAAGTCTGTCAAACTTACGGTTTGCAGATGACATTGTCTTACTGGCTGACAACTTGGAAGATATTAGAGTGATGCTACAGGAACTTCAGGAGACCTGTGCAACAGTAGGTCTAAAAATGAACATCGGAAAAACAAAATTTATGACAAACCTCGTCCCTAGTAACAACCTAATTATTAAAAACTCTGAGGTGGAATGGGTAGATAAATACACATACTTGGCCACGAGATAAGCATATCCAAAGCCAACCAAACATGCGAAATAAACAGATGAGTTATATCCTCCTGGGCGGCTTAAGGCAAACTTGGAGACGTTTTCAGAGGTGACCTTCCAATATTCTTGAAAAGAAAAGTTTGTAACTCATGTGTTCTACCGGTTATGACCTACGGCGCCGAAACACTAACCCTTACCAACGCTTCTGCTAAGAAACTTAAAGTAGCACAGCGCAAAATGGAGAGGTCGATGCTTGGCGTTTCGTTACGTGACCATTACGTTAGAAATGAAGAATTACGCAGAAGAACAGGAGTGACTGATGTGGTCGTACATGTGGCAAAACTCAAATGGAAGTGGAACGGACATGTGGCTCTCATGCAAGATGACAGGTGGAAAAAACGATTACTTGAATGGAGACCCAGATCCGATAAAAGAGACAGAGGAAGACCACCAACTCGCTGGACAGACGACATTACAAAAATTACAAAAAAACTGGATTCGTAGCGCTCAAGACAGAAAATAATGGACTCAACTAGGGGAGGCCTATGCCCAGCAGTGGACGCAGAGGGCTGATTGATGATGATGATAATCGTTGTCTTTCAAGGTGGTATTTACCACAGATTGCGGTGCAGGTGTGGAGTGTCGAGATACATATGTAGACTGGAAAAAATCAGCAAAACTATGAGCAATCTCATCAGATTGATGCAAGTTGAGACCATTATACTACATTGTTTTGGGAAGATAATTATGTGGCCTCTTAGAGTTCAGAAATGACCAGAACTTCTTTGGGTTATTAGATACTGAAACTTCACAGCTCTTGGAATAATTATTATATTCAGTGTTCAACAAATCCTTAAGCTCAGACCTTAACCTCCTAAACCCATCATAGTCAGCTGACTCCCCAGAACGTCTATATATCGACCGACTCTTAATATTTAGCTTACACAGCTTCACCACCTCCCTAGTAAACCAAGGAGGGTACTTAGAAGATCTAGGAGTGGACTTTGGGACACAAGAATCAAAAGTATCATAAAGAATAGAATAGAATTGTGAGCAAGCCAGGTCAACATCGTCGAATGCCAGTAAAGGAGACCAATCAACAAAGGAAAGTCTCTCATATAATGTTCCTAGATCAGCACGTTTACAACTGTAAGTTGGCTCAGCATTTTTCTTGTGTTCAGAATAATTATTACAGTTCACAACCTTTATATTATATCTAAAGAAAAATGGACTAATTTATTTATTTATTTTAATTTTACAATGCGCTACATAAATGTTATGCCTGTGCTTGTGCAAAAATAAAATTTTCACTGAGGATATGTTCCAAATATGTATAATTAGTCAAAATAATCTTTTTAAATTGCCACTTGAATAATTGGGTTATATCTTGTTGAAATTATGTGTAAATATCTCTACAATTACTTTTCACCTTTCCACACCAAACATTGCCTCAAAGTGCAATCCAGTAATTTATTACCAAAAACTTTTCTTATAAATACAATTTTGACAACTGTTAATTTTACAATTAACCCATAATCCTGTTATTAAAAATACCAACCAAAGGTTCACATTGAATAAATATTGATGACAGGTTTGAATAAAAAAATAAGAATTGTCATTTGCTCACAATCTGCAGTTTTAAGAAGAAGCAACTCCATTCGAATTGAAAGTTAGTTTTTTTTTAAATTTCAACAACACACCACGAAGGCTTACAGCCTAAATACTATCGTACCGTGGGTGTCAACAAGGAGGAAAGAGGCAACTTGTTAATTCTGGACTTGAAGGTTTGGAGGTTCGGAGGAGAAGGAAAAACATGTGCCGGCAAGGAATTCCACAACTTGGAAGTCCTCGGGACAAAAGAGCAGGCATAACAAGATGTTCTATGTCTGGTGACCTGGACAGTAAAAGGGTGCATTCGCTCTGTTCCCCTGGTAGATCTGTTTGGGGCAGCAGGTGGAGGAACTATGGAAGAAAGCTCATCTGAGCACTACCCGTGTAGATATCTATAAAATAGAGAGAGGTCACCAACGGCACGTCGGTGGGCAAGAGATGGCAGCCTTTGGGTGAGGGTAGGGTCACCGATGAGACGTATAGCTCTCTTCTGACTGAAGTCCAGGATAGCGAGTGTAGAAGCGGCAGCTGCACCCCAGATGTGGGAGCAGTATTCGAGGTTTGGCCTTATTTGTGAAGTATATAAGGTATAGAGATTAGCTGGTGAAAATTAATTGCGAGCCCGGAAGAGGAAACCTAATTTCTTAGCAGCCGCTTCTGCAATTGATGTGACATGTTGGTGCCAATTGAGATTTCGATCCACAGAAATCGCAACAAGTGAAAAGGACTCATTACTTTGAATAACTTGGTTGTTCATTGTGATGGCTCTAGGGCTGGTGTATCTGTTATGAGAAAGAAAGCAAGACTGAGATTTTGTGGGGTTGAATTGTACAAGATTTCTACTTTCCCAGTCTAATATTTTTTGGAGTTCCACGGAGACAGAACCCTCCATGTGTCTGCGATCCTCATCTAGTTGGGCCAAAAAGACAAGCTTAGAATATTGTATATTTGAGTGGAGGGTGCTGTCGTCCGCGTAGCTGTGAACTGGGTTGGATATGCTAGGGAGGAGGTCATTGATGTGGAGAAGAAACAAACTAGGGGCTAAAGCTGAACCTTGAGGAACTCCTGCATTAATTGGATATAGTTTAGAAGAATGGCCATCCACAACAACAGAAATGCTCCTGTTGGAGAGGAAATTTGCTGTCCAGGTACAAAGTTTTGGTGGTAGGCCATAGGCCGGTAGTTTATTAGGCAGCGCTGCGTGCCAGACCTGGTCGAATGCTTTGGATATGTCTAGAGCGACAATCTGGGATTCACTGTGTAGTTCCATAGACTTGTTCCAAGAATCGGTGACAAAGGAAAGGAGGTCGGCAGTTGATCTGCGCTGACGGTATCCATACTGCCTGTGGTGGATTAAACTGTGTTTTTTAAGAAATTTTAGTAATTCAGTAATTCGGTATTTATATACTTTTCCATCACTTTAGAGACGACTGAAAGGAGAGAAATATGCCTATAGTTGCTAGGAAGCGCTTTGGATCATTTCTTGGGGATGGGTTGTACTCGATCAGTTTTCCAGTTACTAGGGAATATGCCTTTATTGTAAGATATCTGAAACAGACGAGTCACGACAGAAGCAAATTCTGGTGCGCATTTTTT
Source organism: Tillus elongatus (assembly GCA_964006375.1). Classification (NCBI taxonomy): domain Eukaryota; kingdom Metazoa; phylum Arthropoda; class Insecta; order Coleoptera; family Cleridae; genus Tillus; species Tillus elongatus. The sequence goes on along the minus strand of OZ023266.1, from coordinate 73,639,921 downwards.
GAGAAAAACTGCTGGGATCTCGTTAAGGCCAGAGGCTTTCCTGGTATTAAGCGAAGAGAGCATCTTCCGTACCATTTTAGTTTTGAAAATGATATCCGTCATTTTATGCGCGACATTGGGGACTGTTGGTGGTTTAACATTTGGAGGTGGGTTGAGAGTAGAATTCCTGGCGAACAAGGAAGCAAAAAGTCTATCCTATGTCACTGCAGTCCTGCTCGTGTCCAGTAAGCGGTTTAAAACCAGATGGAATTATAATGGTCGCCATGTTGAGACCGTACATAATTGAAAATGAAATAAGTTGGGATGCTGGACCTATTATCGAAAGATTTCAATCTTAACTTTATGCTGGTTATATTTGCATCAATTCCCATATACAGATGTATTGTATTTTATATTCTAAACAAAAACGAATAACATAGGTTACGCTGCTAATGGAATAGACGAATTTCAAAATAAAATCTTGGAAAAAGGGTTAAGTTTGACGAATTTTGACAGAAAGTTAAACAACTCAAAATAAATGCATGTACAATAGAAACGACTACGAACTGCTAATGTTGGGGATGTTCCAACTTTATACAAACGCTTTTTTGTGGAAATTAAGGATAACAAATGAATAATGAAATTATCGCTATAGAGAATTTGGTGACCTGAAGTTCCTTGAACCGGCCTGTTTATACAGCAGGAAAACTGTGCCCCAAGAAGCATTTAAACACTTACTACAACTTTACGGCATTTTTTAATTTGGTAGCTCTTCATGCCCAACTAAGTGTATTATATAAATTGCCACAAATAAATGACATACAAAATTGTGCAAAAGTTTTTACGTTCCTCGAGCAAAGCGAACTTGACACTGTACGGTGAGGTCGGTAAACTTTGTGAATTAATTAATTAAATATACTAGGTAAACGCAGTTTGTCAGTTTTAAAACTTATAAAGCGGAACAATACAGGAGAAGAGCGACTTTCAAATCTTGCAGTATTATCCATTAAAAATAATTTCATTAAAACGCTTTTCCTCAGCCCTAATTTTACGACGACAACCGTTAATGTTAAACCCAATGATGACAAGGATGACCGACAAGGTCGGACTGGAACTAAGCTAATAAGGTTATAAAACAAACACAAATTAAATGGGCGATAGAAGGATTTCAACCATTTAAATTTACAGAAAGGTATGAAATGTTCACAGCACTACTTAAAAAAGGGAGAGACTTGTTGTTCTGTGTTCGTTGCTTCAGAAAAGTCTTCCTCTGGGGTACATGCCCAGGATGTGGAAGGAAATAAAAGTCTTATTCATTCCCAAGCCGAAAATGCCGCAGAGAAAGCAGAGAAAATGAGGAAACTCCACTACATAATATAATATGCCACTACGAGACATTTATGGAAGCAAGGCGCAAGTTACTAGGGAACGAAAAGGTAAACTTAGAAACTCTAAAGGCTGCTCGCTACAGGATATTACTGGACTTTGCGAAAGAAACGCGCATCTTAGAGTATGGTGAATTCTGGGGGCACAATAGGCCAGAGAATCCGTGGTGTAGGGTCTCAAAAAGTGCGCCGCTCCTGTATTATAATAATAATAATACGATGACATCATAGAAAAAATTTTAAAACGGGAAGGCGCATGGTTTTAATTTACAAATAGATAGGCAAGTGTGTTCCTGACATAATACCTAATATTTGTCATTTTGCATGGTTGGTGCACGGCCGAACAGAAAAATTGAAAGTTATGCCAACGAAACCTATTTATTGGCGACAATATTATTTTAAATCAAATTTCAGATTTTCGATCTGAGAAATCTGGCCACTATAATCGATTGCTTCTCCTATTTGGCAACTCACCGCACGTCCCTGACTGATTTAATATATTTCATCTGGGCTTATAGTACTAACAAAGATCAGTAAATGTACGTAATATCCAAAATACTAGTTATATGTTATGCGCGAAGAAAACAGCTTAAAAGCTGTATTTTTCACCTTTTGAAGCCATATCACCCTTAAACCCTGCTTACCCCGCACATCGCTCCTAATCGCCACAGGTCCCGTAACTTTTTTGAGGGCTGCTCTCAGAAAATTTGTACTGTGGTTTATGCAACGAGGGTGGTTGTATGCATGCGAGAGGGGAAGGAAAAGCCCCACGACGAAGAAGCCCCCCCCCCCTCTTTTTTTTTGACGTAAGTGGAACGCTAGAGGAAGGAAAACTCAAACAATATACCCTAGTTTGTACAGCTAAAAGATAACATACCATAGCAAATATTCTCAAACGATCGAAATTTAAAAAAGAACAATACATTTACATAACACTTCGGTTTGAATCTCAAGCAAATGAGGTAGGTCCGGCTCTTGGTGTAAATAACCTTCGACCTAGTATTTAACAACCTTCGATATCGCATTTTCCTCATTACAAAACAATGTAGCAAACAAATAACATACCACAGACCAACAACTAGTCACACATACACCTTCAACCACTACAACACTAATGGTCATTAACAGAACAAGGTAAACAACGCACAATTTCACAAATAACGTCCGTGAACACATGAATATATAAGGGACCGTCTAAACGGGGACGCGTACTAGCGGCGTACTAAAAGTGAAGTGATAAATTGGCAGTAGAAGCCAATAGTCCATGTGTCTAGAAAATTCCAGGGATTCCCAAAGTCAATGTGAACTTTATGTCAAATGTAATGTTTCGGAGGAGAAGGGGTGTCACGGAACATAACCCTACTGGGCAATTGTTTAAAAAGTGTGTAATCTGTAAAAAGCTTTAAATGTCAATAACTCGGTAAATACAACAGAACAAAAGGCAGGAATAGTGCCAGCATGCGTGTAAGATACCTAATTTTATCTATCAGCAGTTGTTTTATCTAAAACTGTTCGGGATGTCATCTGCAACTTCACCAAAAGCTAGTTTTCATAATGGAAGAATTAAGTTCAGACAATAAATATCATCCTAGAAGCTACCTAATACTGGAATAAAAAATACTGGATCGTGCAAAGTCGACAAATAAATTATACACATATAATTCAAACAAAGAATATTATTTTAGAAAATTGTTAGCAGGCCTTTTATAAATCTTCGAGTGTATCCCATCGAACGAGCTCAGCGTTCCCACACTAGAGGGCAAAGGGGGCCTGAAATCAGTTTTTCGTCAATTCTTTTCACTTCACGTAAAATAATTTTGTATCAAATTTAAGTAAACTAAATTCATTAACTGCTGTTGCCCTTACTTGGTGAAATCGTTCTATACTAAATACAGAGGTAATTTTTTCACTGTAACCGGTTTCGCCTTCTTTCATTATCGTCAGACAGGATAAACTTGAATTTATTTATAAGCATTCATGACAACTATAAAAAAAAATCCGTAGCTACGCTATGGTGTTTTAAACAAAAAAAAATTTGAAAAAATTAAAGAACATAAAAAAGATAGATGATGTCTTTAAAATATCTGTCATGTATGTCAAGATTTAACATGAAAATAGAACTTATAACAAAATTTCGTGATCTCCTAATTAACGATTTTTTCTAGACAATTTACTAAAATAAGCGGAGAAATCAGATAAACTTGTTTTGGAGTCCCGTTAATACACTGGCGTCGATGTCACAATGCCAAACGTGCTTGTAAAGGAAAATATTAGAAATCATAAAAGATACCGTGGAAAATGATAAAGTGAAAAAAATCCTCCTTGATTTTTGGTCTTTAAAAAATATCCACCACTACGCTCACATAACAAAGATAAAATACATTTATATACAGTACTATTAAATAACATCAACTTTAAGTATATATAATTTAAATAGTAAAGTGTTTTCCCCCTTTTTATTATAAAGAAATGCCATTTCTATATACAAGTCTTTGCCAATATAAAAACATTTGCAAATGGAAGCAAAAAATATTTTTACGATAAAAAGTGCATAAACTATTTTTTGTTGGTATTTTTATAAAATGATATATGCCAGTCATTTATAAAAAATACACCTAGCCAAAAACATATTGCAACATTTATAAAAATCGTTCTACAAAATTACCACAATACCTTTTTTTTTAATCCTAATGAGTTATTAGTTTTGTCTAACATTTTATACAAATAAATACTAAAAGAGTTTCTATGAAATATTTAACAAAAGTACAAGAACATACAATGTAACAAAGGACACGACAAATTGCATTTGGAGACAATATTTTAAGTCAAGACACCAAGAGCCACTGAGACAGTTTTGCGTGATCAAAAATTGATTATGATCCATACGACCTTTTATCAAAATACAAATAAGAATTTAATGCCGAGTGACTTTTCTGATCTTCGCATTGTCAGTATACTGCCCGTGCTCTCTAAGATCTTTGAAAAGGTTCTGTATAAGCAATTATACAGCTACGTTAATGATAACAATATACTGCCTCACACACAGTGTGGCTTTCGGAGTGGCTTTAATACATCTATGGCACTCATCAACGTTGTTGACAGTATAATGTCTGCAGTTGGTAAGGGTAAGTATTCTCTTCTTGTGCTGCCTGACTACTCAAAGGCGTTCGATACTATAAATCACGGTCTCTTGTTGTCTAAGTTAAGATATTATGGCTTCTCTAATGATTCTCATAGACTGATCGAGTCTTATCTTGATAACCGCTCGCAGTTGATGTTTTCTAATGGCAGATGGCCTGATGGGGTGACCATTCTTTTGGGTGTACCACAGGGCTCCGTTTTGGGGCCGCTACTTTTTTTGGTGTATACATCTAGCATACTGCAGTCTCTTGAGCACTGTAGAGTTCAAGCCTTTGCTGACGATACACAGCTACAGTTTGATTTTGATAGCATAGATTCTCTTCACGCGTCAGAGGTCATTAACTCCGAGCTGCTGCGGTTGAGAGACCTTTCGGAGGGGCATGGCTTGAAACTTAATCCTCTTAAATCGAAAGTGATGATATTTGGTAGCAAGAGAGATGTGAGCATCTCTACGAACATGTTGAATATTATGATTGATGGTACCAGTCTTGATTTTGTACGGTCCGCCGTGAACTTGGGTATTACTCTCGATACTGACCTTAGGTTTAGGCAGCATGTAAAAAGGATGCTTCAGAGGATCTTCATTTCATTAAAATTATTGTACAGTAACAGGCATATATTAAACACACAATTACGTAAAAACCCTTGGAGGCACTTGTGCTGTCTAGTTTAAATAATTGTGATCTGGTTTACGGACATTGCATTGATGTGAGGGATATAAATCGCATACAGGTAGCTCAGAATTCGTGTTCGAGATTTATATTTGGATTGCGTGGTAGGGATCATGTGTCACATACTTATAGGGAGTTGGGTTGGCTAAGAATGGCTGGTAGAAGAAAACTACATCTTGGAAAATTTGTTTTGGCCGTGATTAATGGTCGCTCATCACCATCTTCTCTGAAGGAAAAATTCTCCTCTAGAGGGGGGGGGCTCATGACGTCAATATTCGGTACCCATATCGGTTAACGGTTCCGCGTCATCGGACAGCTATGTTCAAAAGGACTTTTATTTATAATGCTGTTGAACTTTATAATTCGTTACCTCGTGCATATTTGAGTCTCACCAACAGTGCATTCAAGAACACATTTAAGAGGTATTTGCTCTCCCATCAATATTAGTGGTATAGATAATGCGAAGAATGTAAACAATATTAGTACTACTAATAATACATTCTTAATTTGTAAAGGCTACTGCTTGCGATGTGAGTGTGTTTGGTGGTATTGTATTGTAGTGGATCATATACCTGCTCACGTTGCACTATTGCATGAGGGAACCTTATAGTTGAGTAGATTAGCCATAAGGACCAGACTTCGCCATGGGGTTCCACCTTAGCTGATAGCTTAGATTAGCTTGAGTTGTGTATTTAAATTCGTTTGTAGTAATTTCTTGTTTTTTATTGTATTTAATAAAGGCGATTAATAATAATAATAATAATAATGTACTTAGTTTTGTTACAAAATGTGACCCAGAAAAAAGTATCCCACCAAACACAGTCGAACGAATTAAAAAGAACAAACAAAACATAAGAATTAACAATTACGTTTTGTTGCTGTCTTAAATTTAACGCCCGATTTTACCACTTTCTTATCGTCAAACATCTCGTATACAACTGATTCAGTCAGTTGACGCCATGTGATCAATTAATCTGTTGCATTATTTTTGCAGAGGACAATATTACCTAGTTGTATTCTCTTATCTCGTGGTGACCTACCATATGAGTTATTATTAGTAAATTGATCATGAAACTGCCTCAGTAGGCATTGATTTAGTGCTTAGAAAGTGTTGTTTTGTCTCAAAAAATCTTGTGCTATTTTGTATGAAAAGAGCAGGTAAAATCGCTTCATAAATAAAACCTCTACAAGATTGGTTTGCTCGAGATTCACATTTTATTATACAATAAAGCTTTTTTTAATCGACATTTTTCGATAAAACTTGACAAATACTCGTTTTAAGGGGTGCTGAATAAGCTGGTGTATTAGCGGTTTAAATTTAAAATCATGCATAAACTGCTTAACGGGTTTGGATAAACCTCGCCAAAGATATAGGCCATGATTTGAACTAATATATAGGATACATTTTATCCGGAAATTCTACCCCCAAGGTGGTGAAATTCCAACCACTATTTGACTTTTAGGGGTGGAATTTCGGAAATCAGTATTGATTATTTCTAAATAATGTATCAGCATTTTCAGAAAATGAGCGATGAAGCTTTGTACGAAATGTTTGCATGTATGTTACTCAATCACGGATAAATGGTTGAACGTATTTGATTAAAATTTGGCAATAATGACCTATCTGAATTAACATCTTATTCCAAATTCCCATTTCTAAGCGCGTGAAGTAGGGGTTGGAAAGTTATATTTTTAAAGTTAGTGACGTGTAAATGGTATTTAGGTCAAGTTCCAAATAATAAAATACCTGTATAGACATTTAAAGAAAATAACCCTTAAGGGTGTAAAATAAAATAATGTCACATCCTTCTCTACGAAAATTAAGTTTATGAACTCGGTTACTTCTATGGTCACAATCATCTTGTAAAGTGTGTTGGTAATAGCGAACACTCGGGAATTATATTTCTAGAAGGGACCAGAAGTGACAGGTGTAAAACCATGTAGAAGGTCTAGAATGTCTATGGACAGTATAAATAGGCAAGCTGCAGATAGATTAAGTCAGTTAATAGTGAGTTAGTGTTGGTGTATAATAAGCGATCATAGAAGGCGTATAGTAAAATATAGTTCTATGGACATTTAGTAATAGAGGGAAATGTTTTAGTGATGGTGGTGTTGGAAAATATTTGGTTGTAATAAATTACTAGCTGTAAAAGCTGTGTTTTGTTAGTCAACAAATTCAAAACCCCGGAGAACGTAACAAGTGGCGTCAGGAGTGGGATTTTCAAGCCGCTAAAGAAGAGATTTTCCAGAATATTTCTTAAACAACGTCGCAGATATTCATAATTGGGTGTGTTTTTTTAAACAGAATACACTGTGTACCATCTTTAAGTAGGTCTATGCCTAAGACACGCAGCGCAACAACCAATATGGACACCCAACTGTTGGAAATAGGCATTCATCCTCTGATTTCTTCAAGTCTTGTGATGTTCCTGCCTTCCTGGTTTACGCAGCTTCTGCTTGGTATCCTGAAGACAATGGATGAAAAGCCAAACTTTGACAACATTTCATATAGCATCTTTCTGTAATTGAGACAGGAAATTTGTCTAAACCCCTGAAGATGGCACGATAATGTGTAGAAACGCGTAGGGTTTTAAGAATAGATCAGTTTGTCTGGTAGTAAAAGCCTTTAATTTCCTTTAATCAAGAAGGAAGTAGAAACGAAATTATGGGAAAAGTACAAGACGACGGATATATAGTCCATGTAAATGTGAAGCCAACCCAGAAAAAGCTCAGTGAACACATTTGTTGGAACAGAGCTGATGTGGACGAGAAGAATAGGATATGCAGAGATCTTTGTGCAAGTAGAAACACCAGGACAAGAGCGATTGTGCGGAAGAACCAGTGAAATATAAGAAGTTTTCTTAAAGATGCATCATTAAGAAAAGGAAGGCCACCCATTTGGCTGTAAGAATGCACATACGAGTAGAAGGTGACCGCATGAAGACCCGTTATGACGTGCGAGCTAATCCGGCTGGTTTTAAAGAAGGAGTTCTACAATCCAGTACGACGCAAGGGACGGTCCCTGAAACTACATAACTTATGAGAAGGTCCGTATAAGGTGGTCAAAATGATCAATGATGTTATCTTTCGCATTCAGAGGAGCTCGAAGAGCAAAATTAAGATGGTCCATATGCACAGGCTTACGTTCTACCAAGAAATGTCAGAATTCGACCGGCACGGTCGAATGTAAGAAGGGGGCAGTGTCACATCAGTCTCTATGGGAACTAAGTTTATGAACTCGGTCACATCAATGGGCACAGGCATCTTGTAAAATGTGTTGGTAACAGCGAATACTATGGAATTATATGTCTAGAAGGCACCAGCATGTAGAAGGTCTAGAATCTCTATGGACAGTATAAAAAGGCGAGCTGCAGATAGTTTAAGTCAGTCAATAGCGAGTGAGGGTTGGTGTATAATAAGCGATCATAGAAGGCGTATAGCGAAATATAGTTCTATGGACATTTAGTAATACAGATAAATATTTTAGTTGATGGTAATGTTGGAAAATAGTTGGTTGTAATAAATTAGTAGTTTGAAGAGCTGTGTTAGTCGACAAATTGAAAAACCCGAAGAACGTAACAATAAGAAATGAAAGTTTGTATGAGAAAATTGAATACACTATGCTCAGGAACATACTAAATACAAATACTTTTCAAAATAAATTATTATTGACCTATTTTTTTAGCAACTCTTAGTGAGGGGTGATGTTTATATGGGAAAATAGATACTAAAGTATGAAGTACATTTTAAACTATCAACCTCAATACCGATGCATATTTGCTGTGTAATATAAGATTGGGATATATATATATATATATATATATATATATATATATATATATATATATATATATATATATATATATATATATATATATTCGGCAAGGTTTCCGTGGTTATAAATGTGAGAAATACTTGGTTTTCAGTTTGCACTGCGTTTGGAATTTGTTGACAGTCAACGCTTCGGCTTTCGTTTTTAAGCCATTTTCAAAATGTAGGGAAATATGAAAGGGAGGAACTCTAAGGCCTCAATCTACCTACCTCTTAAAGTGGTGTATGTGTGTGTTTTTATGTTGCACTTACTAACACATCTTACCAGCAGGTCTAAAATAGGTCTTATGTTAAGCGACAAGAGCGAAAATAAGTTCAGAGGAAGCTCACAACCCAGTCCGAGCAATTCCCGTATCAAAACGCTGGACAGGTCCCTATATTTCTAGCATGCAAAAAATATATGATTCAGGTCACCGATTGAGGAGTTGTCTCAAGTACAGAACTGGGAGTCAGTTAAGCCAATTTTAAAAAGGTGACTCGAAGAGCAGCCGTGGTTGAATCTCAACCTTGTAATTAAAACCGAATAAAATCTGGGACAATCGATTTCAGCAGTATGCACTGTTTTTCGGTAAAGTTGGATATATCAGAAAATATGAATTTTTATGTTCTCGCATAATTAAGATATTTTCTTTCCCAGCTGATTCTCGACTTTTTGCGTAAATAACTGTAAATATCTAAGTGAGTGGTGACAAAGGTCAGCTCTGGCCACGAGATTGCTCCTTTCGCCGCCTCATCCGCAGCCTCCCTGCTCTTTGTGCCTACGTGACCTTTGTCCCATACCAGTTTTATTGAGACGTTTTCTAGATATAGTTTGCGAATGACAGTTTCGGGTGTTTTGCAATAGATTGTAAGGTGGCTTTTGAGTCAGAGAATTTAATTGCCTTAGTGATGTTGCTTTCGTAAACCCATAAAAGACCTTGTACAATGGCAAACGATTCACCAGTAAATATTGAACTTTTTATTGGAAGATGATAAGGACTGTTTTAGATGAGCTAGATAAAAAGCAGAGCCTGTCTCATGCATGGATTTTGAACCATCCGTATAGATCGTAATAACGTCTGCAATACTGCTAACTAGGCTGCAGATTCTGTTTTTATTAACTAATGGATTTTTAAAATAGTAAGGGAATGCGATATCTAATTTAAATATAAGAGCTGGGAAGTCTAAGGTAAATACCAGTAGCTTAGATTTAAAACTAATTGTTTTATCAAAAACTGTGGTGTAAGCCACAGCGAGTGCGAGAGGAGGACTATTCTTAATTCTCCAGTAATTATTTGGGATATCTTTAACAAATACACAATTTAGCTTCCCCAGAATTTGACCCGTACCAAATTCCTTTTCTGTGTCAGGTTTTGTAATGGCGGTATTAAAAGGATTAAAAGTACCCGTTGGACTAGATATGGAGTAGTAAAACTTTCTATTGCATTGTTGGTAGTCTTGCGTGCATGTAATAAATATATAATAGGTTCTCAGGTCATCGGAAGTTGAAGACCATCATCTTTCATGTGTAAATAATTCCGATCTCAATGACTTCGCGGATAATTCTGGTTTAGAAGTTGTAAACTGGAGCCATGATTTTGGAATTTTTGAAGACTGTTTTGTATGAACGCATTGGATGACATGGTAGGGAAATTTCTATATCTTATATTTCATTATATAACCACGTGCCTTGCATCTGGTTCATACAAGATACAAAATGTCTTAGCCAAACAAATTGTGATATATTTTCTTTAATGATCAGAAGGGCGTGATGGCTTTTTATTCTATAAAGTATTATTTTTGTAATTGTATTTCTATGACAAATATGTCTATATTTGCAAATGTTGCGATACTTTTTTGGCTAAGTGTATTACATAAAATATTAACATATACACATTGTATAAGTATGAGAGCTTCTTCTTTTAACTTTTGTTTCCCGTGAAAAAAAAAGTATTTTATGTAGATTTTTAGTATAATATTTAAAATGTTCTATGTCATACGATGTACAAGATGTGGTACAAAATTGTGGTCAAAAATATGCACGGTATCCAGTGTGCTCCGCAAAAAATTTTTGATTGATTTAGTAACATAGCAGGTTACATAAGCAAAGTTCTTTGCAAAGCTAACAAAACTTTAGTAATAAAAATAAAACTTCTGCGATTATGTTTTTATCTGATTTGCGGACTGTTGTTCTAGAAACAGGTCTTAAGTACAATTTCGGAAAGTAATTATTTGTAACCTTAGAAAAAATATAAGTTTGTGTACCTATGATGTTGAAAAATAATATAGACAATTTTGTAAAGCACACTAGATTACGTGCATTTAAGAAACAAATTCATCAAAATCAGAAAGCTTTAACTTTAGGCAATATTTGCATAATCTACATTATATACGTTAAAATTTAATATCAAAACATATAGGCATTTCATTAAATTTCACATGTTTCTATTTTCAGATAAAAACTTAATCCCAGTTTCACAAAGCTCGATTAAATATTTAACGGCGGTTAGTTAATCAAGGCTTTAGACGACCGATCACAGCTTCAAAAAATTTGATTGTCATGGCAAAAACCCGAATCATAATCTGTGATTGGTCGTCTGAAGCCTTGATTAACTAACCGTCCGTTAAATGCTTAATCGAGCTTTCTGAAGCTGGGCATAAAATGTGTAATATGTTAGGAACCTTATTATGTAAATAGCCGATGAGAAAAGCATGGACCGGTTTTGTTCTAAGTAGAAATATTCATATCCACATCAGGCACATACCACAGGTACACATATCTGAGCAGTTGGCTCTACATTAAAACGGGGAGATAATAGCAGCAGCATCATATTTTTACAATGTGGCAATACAAGTTTTTATACCTAAAACGAACATGCAGTGTCAAGGACAGTAGGTACAAAAAAATAAGAGTGAAACGTTGTCCTTGCCGTCACTTGCAATTGCTGCAAAAATTAATATTCTAATAAAGATTTGTCCAGTGTACATATAACCTGAGTTGCCATATTGCAATAAGATGGCGTTATCACACTTATCATCATATGCTTGAAATATTGAAGAAAATTACACAGTGTTTGAATAATACAAGAAACATAATTTTAGCAATCCATTCACTTAAAATTTTTGTATCTACGATAGTCAATCTAAATATTTTAAAGAAACATATTTTCCTAGATGGGTGCACATCCGGTTATACCGGAAACCGCAGTCAAATCGACTATTTTAAATAGAATAAACTGTATACTATTGCATTTTTTGATTCAGCCTAAAAGTATACGGAACATTGTATTTATTAATATGTCCCTGTTTTTAGCTATTTTTGAAATATTCGTTATTTTCTGTAAGTTTTAAGAGATGAGCGGTATGATACATTTCAACCTATACAGGGTTTTGCAAAATGGTGTAAACACCCTATTTCTGGCCTTAGTTTCAACTTGATTAAAAATTGACTCGAATAAAAGTTTCTTTATATTTTGAAAACTATTTAATGGCGCCTAGATATTTTTGTCATCTGTCATATTTTCCAAGTTATGACGTCATAAATTGTTATTTTAAATTAAACACCCTGTACTTTTATTGAGAATTCATGAAGGCAGTGCTTGATGGGTCGCTGACGTACCATTTTATCAGACGATGGTGAAAACCGAAGGTAAAATTTCTTCACATCATATCATAGGGTGTCAATTCTAAATATGTCACAACGAAAACATTGAATAATTTGACATCGCTATTCACCTTGACAGTTACTACAATACATAATTTCAGGTTGCTTTAGCTATTACCAAATACTATATAATGACAATACAGGAAACTCCGGCTGATTTCGTGTTTCAAGAATATCAGCGCACCTAGCGGATAGTACTAATGTTACGTCGTTCGAGAACGTGTAACATTAGCAATTGCTGGTGTTTAACTGTGTATAATTAAGTTTGAGCTGTGTTTTTTACAATGAATGTTAGTGGTTGGGCGTGTGCAATCTATAGTTGTTCGAATTATAACGTGGTAAATCTATCAAAGACTTTTCATAGGTTTCCAAACTATGGCGAAACGTGAATATGATTTGAAGCAGAAGACAAATTCAGAATCACTTTTATGCCAATATGTACAGTTCGCAGAAGATAATTTATTGTGTAATATTTACCATCATGTACCTATTTATAGATAAACTTCGTAAAGGAATGGTTGAAAGGCTTCAATCATAACTTGTCTACCAGTGCATCGAAAAGAAATATGAAGGCAAAAAAAGTTTTGCATTAATAATAAATGATATAAGAAAACTGTTTATCTATATTCTTCTGTGTCCTTTTTTATTTCAGTATGGCATAAATTGTCACATTTTTTCACATTTAAAATTATTTTAAAGGCTTTTAATTATCTTCCCAAGACAAGTTTTGAAAGAGACAAGTAGAAATAGCAGATTCAGCCCTATAATAGATTTATTCACGGAAGTAAGAGTTAGTCTCACCTTTCATCTGCACAATTTCTTAATTATGTACTAAGTATATCAGTTACATATTTTAAAATATTAGATTAATAAGACAGTTTTCATGTAGAGATATAGCAAATTGAGTACTGTGCTACCATTTATACCTAGAACAATTATTTATAGGTAAGTACAGATTGTAACTTAATATCCTCAGAAACAGCTTTCAGTATACTCCTATACATACCCTTGAAATAGTAGTTTAACGACGGTTTCAAGCTGGTACATTAAATTATGATGAAATAAGATTAGGGGTAAGAGAAATTTGCAGAATTATTCATGCTGAATTCATTTAGGTTTCAAGCTGATTGTTGCTACAAATTCTAGTTTTAACTATATAATCAGAAAATGTTCACTGTTTTGTCATGTACAAGTTTTTATACTCATCTATAATAAACGAATTGCCTGAATTAAGAACATGCAGGTAAATATACAATTGAAATTACCCGGTCAGTTGTCAGTACTTCACGCGTGGTGGCGTTAGTGTACTTGTCACAAAAATCACCAATACTAAAGCATAGAAGTGTCCCGTATTGTCATTATATAGTATTTGCTATTACTTATACAATGACTGAACTGACTGAGCATGAAAGAATTGCAGTTCTGATGATTGTTGGTTTTGAAGATGGGAAGAGATATCTGCAAGAAGCTCGTGATTAGAGTAGCCAATACCGGACTAAATTTTTAATCCGGGGATTTCGGTATTCAATTAAAACCTTTCGGTATCCCGGTATTCAATATCGAAAATATCGGGATTCTGGATCTTTTAGATTCATTCCCTTTTAAAGATAGTGATAGAGAGGTGGAATAATTTTGTTGTAATAAGATCTTAATAATAAAGATGCGTCAAGTATACCAATAACCGAATTTTGGAACATAATATACCGCTGGCAGAGAAAGCGCGTTCAGATTACATACTTATTGGGTGAATTGACAGTAAGTATTCATAAGCCAGCTTAAGATTATGCCCCCGGTAGCCTTGTTTTTCAAAGAATTCAATTTCCTGATTTAGGGTTACCTTTAAGTCTAATGGCACTGTTGAGGTCTGGGTCGGAACGCATTCATTCTTTCTTTAATAGTCTCTTGCAAAGCAATTTTAAGGGTCCCGTACACGTGGCATCTCTCCGGTTCCGGTGATAAATTTTCAGTAGCTATATATTTTCTTTGCAATTCTGCAATTGGTGTATTATCATCTTCCGCACCCTAGTTCTCCACCTCTGGAGTACCGACCAAACTTATTATCCCAATCAGTGTCTTAATTGTGTCTTGACTCTATTCCTTTTAGAATTAAACCAGAAAAAGCGTCCTGGAATTTTTCACCGTCGCATGTTTTTGCGGCTGAGGATTGTGGAGATAGGAGAGAATACCAGATAAAATTATCTTACGTTGCTGAATGCGCCGTTTTAATGCCATTTGTATGTCCCGGCTTAAATTTTGATATCGGCAAGTTGCTTAAAAGTAAACAATGATGTGATACGATTGTCATTTCTTTGGCAAAAAGCTTCAACTCTCAATTTCGCAGGTTCTAAAACTCTGATGATATGATCAGCAAAAGCGTAGGAGCTGTCCGAGATCGTTGTGGTGCAGTTGATGTCTATTACAGTTCTTTCACACAGTCCTTAAAACGAATAAAACACTCAAGCATAGGGAACAAACTGTTCCATCTTGTTCGGCAATCCAGGATAAATGAGAGTTCTTTGGCATGTGTATCTTTGATGCAACTTTGAAAAGTAACCTTTTTTCTGTTGGTGATAATCTAAATAATCCTCGAACATCTTTAATAATGTCACTAAGGTTAAAAAATTTGCAGTCAAATAATATCGAGCCTCTTCGTCATTTCCATCTTCAATGATCAGCTCACCATCACAATCGTCATCGTCAATGTCCGAGATGCCAGCGCCAACGGTGTAAATCTCAATTTGTTTCTCCAATTTGAGACTCACCAAACTTCTTCTTCTTACGCAGTACATCTAGCATACAAAGTTTAATGTCAGGAGCAAAGAATAATTGTAGAAACGGAGTGATTAGTTTGACAAGCTTTGACATAACACTAGCACGATCTGTGGTTATACAAACAATATCATTTTTTAGAGCTAAATTATATATCTTTAAACTGCTCTCAACCAGTTCAACACAGGCGGTGGAAGGCATTGATTCCAAAATTCGCACTAGCCCAAATTCTAGAATATGCCATTTTGACCGTGAAGATTATGTTAATATAGCGTTTTTGAGAATTCGAGGTCCATTCGTTCAATGCAAGGGACAAGCGCCTATCTCCTATTAGAGGTTTCTATTTTGGAGTGAAGAGAATCTTTCACTGTTTCGCAGTCATAGAGAACCTGACTGCGTATTGTACTCATCGAGGTAGGTACAAGAGCATTTTGTCCTCAAAGTATCGCGCAAATCCAGAGTTGTTACAAATAATCCGCTGATTTTGATAAAATTTGGTAAGTGCGTTTCTTTTGCAAATGGCTTGGATAAGTTAGTTAGCAAAAAAATCTGGCCAGTTGTTCCGGGAAAATGTTGAGATATCTTTCGGGAAATGTGTGTATCTTTAGAAATAACAAGGATATGGCAACCACATTTGGTACGCAGGTTTACATTATGAAATATATACCACGTGCCAAAATTGAAATCTCTAGGTGAAAAGAAAAAAAAGTTATAGGCATTTAAAAAAATTGGGTGCCACTGATGACCAGAGAAACGCACAAAACCAAAATATTTGGTGTCGCTAACAAAATCTATTGTATATCACAGACAAATATTAGGTTTTTGGCGCAAAAAAATCATGAAGTACCAGAAAAATTACTGGGAAAAATTCGCCATTGAGGAGACCGCGACTTTTATATTTTGAAAACATTTCTCCAAATAAGCGCGACATAGGTGCCTAGAACCCATATCGGGGGTTACTTTTAGTTTTTATCTGTTTACGCATATACAGGGTGACGCATTTCTACGGTAAAGCTCAATATACAAGATACAAGAAAAAATTATATATATATTAATTACAAAGTATCTTGAGCTGCTTTTTATAAAATTATTTGTACAGTTATAGGTGACCTATAAGTCGTTGGTGATACAAATTTTCTTTTTTTTAATCGAACAGACCTTATATTATTGCATTTTTATATTTTTACAGCGAAATATAATGCATGTTTGTAAGAAACAATTCTGGACAAGGCAAGTGCCTTATGGTAGCGAATTTTCATTAAATGTTTTAAATTTCAATAACTCGATTTTCTATTAACCTAAGAAAACCTATTAACCTAAGAAAAAACAAGTCTTTTTCGGGAACATTTTAAGTTTATGTTCGGAACATTTTTGTATATTTTCAAACAAAAAGTTGTGTTTCATGAAATATAGTACATTGTTTCTACTATATAGGTTATACTGGTAACCAAATTTGATGTCTGCTTTTATTAAAAAAATACATATTTGCTATTAAAAAGTTTGTGATGAAAATTCACTACCATAACGCACTTGCTGCGTCCAGATTTTTTAACAGTGTTGTAAACTTTTAGCTTATTATTATTTCCAATTGAGAGATATCTCTTGGTCTGTATTATGAGTTTCATTTTTCAAAAATTGTGGAAAAAAACGAGCACCTACATGCTTCTAAAACGGCTAAAAATAGGTACTTATATAATGGTGATTGCAAAGTTACCTTTATATTTTATGGAAAATCCGAAAATAAAATATATATATATATATATATATATATATATATATATATATATATATATATATATATATATATATATATATATATATATATATATATATATATACAGGTGTCCCACGTCGAGGAATGTATTACATTATTTCCGAAAATATACATTTTTGAGTACTGAAAATTTGTGTACGGGGGTTTCCGAAGATGATCCCTATACCTAAAGTTGATAATTGTCGAGATATTTGCAAAAAAAAGACAAATTTAGGAGTATGTCTAAAATCTGTATGAATTCTAAGAGTGCTATGTGATGTTTGACATTTTGACGTTTACTGCCAGTTTTATATTTCTGTCATTCACAACGTGAGTTATTTTATCTTTGTTGTCTGAATTAATAGGAATTCCACGTTCTTAATGGATAATGCCAGATATTCAAACGAACAGTTGCTGAATTTATTTTATTTTCATGGAGAGTGCAACAGAGTGGTCAGCAGAACACGTTGGCTGTTTAATGATAGGTATCCCGAGTCCTCGCCAATGACTGCGTTGAAATTCAGACGTTATGGAACCAATTTCTTGAAAACGGGTTGCAAGATTAAACCAACATCAAGATCAGTTACAGGTGCAGAAGACGAACACAGACAAATTTCTGTGTTCTCTTGTTTCGAAGTTCATCCAAAGGCGTCAATACGTTCAGCTGAACATGACATTAACATAGCACGTTCCTCCACACATAGAATATTGTCCAAGCATAAGATGCATAAATATAAATTTATAAGTGTACAAGCTCTGGAACCCAACGACCCAGCCCACCGAATTGAATTTTGTCACACTCTCCTTGAAAGACACCGCAACGATCCTTTATTTCTGAAAAGCATAATTTGGACCGACGAAACAAAGATGCCCCATGAAGGAATATTTAACAGACATAATATTCACTACTGGGCTCAAGACAATCCTCATATCAAAAGAGAACGCTGTTTTCAGGGAAAATTCAGCTTCAACTTGTTTGCTCTTCTGATGGATGATAAATTATCGTACTGCATTTACGATAATAATCTGACAGCTGTGCAAATATTTTGCGAACCACTGTTTCTGATTTCTTTGGACAATTTACCACTTACTGCGTATGTCAGTTGTTGGTATCAACTAGGTGGGGCTCCTGCGCATTATTCAGGTGAGGAGCTTTTTAAATGATGAATTCGGAGAGAGGTGGATGGGACGCGGCGGAACATACAATTCGTCCCCACACGGTCGGCCGACCTCACTCCTCTGGATTTTTACCTATGGGGTAAATTAAAATCAGATGTTTATGCGACTCCAGTCAACACTAGGAGATAGAGTCCGTACTTGCTTGGATAATATTGATCCCGCAGAAATACGGTGTACAGCAAGTGAAAGAGTTGTAATAAGCTTAGAGCGATGTATTAGTGCGAATGATACACAATTTGAACAATATCAATAATGAGTTTCTTAGCTAGTCATAATCATTTTCAACTTTCAACACTTTTGGTTATTCTCTGTTATTTGTTGAAATTTCATAAATATTAAATTAATTTGTTTTTTTTTGGTAAACCGCAAATATCTCGCTAATTATCAACCTTAGGTATAGGGAATGCTAATACAGTTTGAAATATAATTATCTGCTATATTCAATGAGAAGATTATATACAGGGTGTTCTATTTGAAGTAAATGAGTTATTCTGGTTTAAACACACCAAATTCTAATACTTCCTACAAAATACGCTGTATATGAAACAATTTTTCCTCACAATCATGTCGAAGCTTAATGGCCTTGGAACGTGTCTGACAAATTAAAGAATTTTCAGCATCCTAACACGACACGAAATTACCTTCATTAAGTCAGCCTCCCCTTGAACATAATTCTCAAATAAATTGACATAACTCGAAAACAGTTGAAGATAGGGAGAGCATATCCTAATAACTTTTAACCTAAAATTAGATGAGTATTCTAAAAATGCAATAACATACAGGGTGTTCTATTTGAAATAACGATGTTTATATCTATTTACGGTGTAACCGGAAGTCCGCCATTTTGGAAATTATTTCCATTAAATAAAGAATCTTCGGAAACTTCCGTATACAAATTTTCAGCACTCAAAAATGTATATCTAATACATTATTCGACGTGGGACACCTGTATATATATATATATATATATATATATATATATATATATATATATATATATATATATATATATATACTTTTTGTATTTATATCATTGAATCGATTGCGGTTTTCAGTCGGCATAATCAAATGTGCCGCTACATGGAAAATATTGTTGTTTACATTTTGACCTTGACTAGCTATACGCTCAAAATGTCTGACCAAAGTTCTCATTTTAATGAACGCTTTGCGCAAATCACCATGCACACTTTTAACAAATTTTCAAAGCAAAGTGTGCGCAAAATTAATTTAATTATTTATCACTTAGCTACCACAACGTTTCACTATAGTTCCAGTACTTTTCTTGGTGATTGAATCTGTTGAGGCTGTTCCGTCATCACTTAAACTTCTATTTGATTTGTGGACGTCCCTTCTAAACACTTTCATTGGACTTAGAGCAAACTTCTTCAAGCTGCTATATTTACTTCCTCTGGGGGAATGTTCACAATTTTCAATCTTTGGCTCAACTAGACTAGAACTTCGAACAAACTGAGGGATACTTTTTTCGTCGTCAATCACAAAAAGACCCCGGGAGAGCTGTGGTGATGACGTTGATAAGCATTTAGTTTTTAAGTCGGTGAATGATTCGATATAACTAGTCTCCTGAAGACTATGGCCGATTTGAGTTTGTGTAGTGCCGTAAAATGAATCGCTTTCAATGAAAACGTCATCTAATTCATCATCCATACTAGTACTGTCTAGGTACGCAGGATTTATCGTATCGCTTTTTATTCTTATTTTATAAGGAGTTGCTGGGCGTACCATTGAAGTTTTGTCATGACTAGATTCCTTAAAGGATTCGCTAGAGTCGCTAGAACACTCAGGAATTCTCCAAATATCATTGTTTAGGTCGCCCGTTGGGATCAGTGCTAGGGCTGTTGAATTTCGTATTATATTATTGACGTTAGAGGTAATTGCGAGATCAGTGTCGGTTTTATTTTTGTAATACAACTTAGAGTCGTTTAGGGCATAATTCTTTTTTAGGTTTGTAAAATTATAACTATTTCTAGAAAATCTTTTTGACTGAAATTTCCTTGTGCTGTTGCATGCATTTGATGCTAAGGAGTTTCTGTTTAAATTGGGTTTGTGTTCTACGTAGTCATTATAACCAAACATTTGACACAAAGCATTTTTCAACGCTGCTCTAAAGTCTCTTAAATGATAAGCATATAAAAGAGGATTGCCTGCTGAGTTCAGATGGGACAGAATGATACAGAAAAGCATAAAAGTTGGATGTATGCTGACTTCCTTCCTGAAAGCGATGATACAATTAATTGTGTACAAAGGGATCCAACAGATCATAAAGAATAATACTATGATTGCTAGGTTTTGAGTAGCTTTTACTTCTCGTTTTTGAGCTGCTCCTAGCACTCGAAGCATTGTTCCTCCGGAAGGAATGCCTCTCCCAGAAGTTCCGTTTTCTGGATTCATGGTCACTATTTGACGTAACTGCAAAAAGAAAAATATTTTATTACCTGCACAAAGTTTTAAATAAAACAAAAACAAACATTCTATACAGAATCTGATATATATTTTAGTTAATTATTCATTTTTTATTTACTATATTAAACTCTAATATTCTAGCTCACTCAAGTGCAAAAAATTAAGCATTTAAAAAAGATTAACATCATTTTAAACGTGCTACACATAGGAATACAAAATGTTGTATCTAAGCTTACACATTGGCTTATATGTATTTCTTCCGTATTGCGTTCTTACCTGTTTTAATACTACTTGATATATGTGAGCATAGAACGCCGCCAAAAGTATGGCAGGTGTGATGATCGTTCCAAAATAAAGAAAAACTAGGTAGTTGTAGTCCATAACTGTTAGAAAGAAACAGTCTCCTTTGAAACCAGATTTATGCCAACCCATCAGGGGTAGGAAACCAATGAACGACCCAGTCATCCAGCAGATGCTGATGATGACTGAAACAAGATAAATTAAATAATCAGTAAATGATATAACAATCACAGTAAAAGGTAAAATATAAAACTGGCTCAATATTTACTAAATTATAATGTTCGCCATTCGTTTTTTTTGTAATCAGTTTGTTTTTTCTTATAAGAAATGAAAATTATATATATATATATATATATATATATATATATATATATATATATATATATATATATATATATGTCGCAATTTTGACATTTGACAGTGACACTTTCCTTGTAGTCCATTAAGAAATTTAGAATATTCAGGATATGTAGCAAACAAATCATTACAACTTATTGTGGTTTGCAAAACAAGTCAAAAACATAATGACAATGTCATTGTCAAGTTAATGACATTTTATTTGAAAAAATTCTGTTAGCGTATTTTCATTTCTAAAAATCACTAATAGAAAGGTAACGATGGTAAGGCTTTCGGAAATTTTTTTCAAATGAGTGCGAATTAGGGCCCTTAGAACATATAACCAGGTCCGTTTTTATATTATATTATATATATATATATATATATATATATATATATATATATATATATATATATATATATATATATATATATATATATATATATATATATATATATATATATATATATATATATATATATATATATATATATATAAACTAAAACAGGATTGATAACACGGCATTTATGTACTATACAAGGAGAAAGGTTTAAGGGCAAAGCCGCAAGCAGACAACCGCAAACACGTGTTTCAAGCTAATTAGCCATCATCAGTACGGTTTATATATATATATATATATATATATATATATATATATATATATATATATATATATATATATAAAACAGGCCAAATAGCTCAGTTCGTAAGGTGAGTAACCTCTAGAATCGGACTAGGAGGTCGCGGGTTCGAGTCCCGTAATCAGACAATGAGTTATGGGTGGTGTCCTTTATCTAGATGTGTGTAAGCCACCCCCCCCCCCCCCCGCACAAGTAAAAGACTTCTGGGTGAAGAAATTGTCTACTGCGGTGTTATATATATATATATATATATATATATATATATATATATATATATATATATATATATATATATATATATATATATATATATATATATATATATATATATATATATATATATATGGATGTATCAGAGCGATAACTCAAAACATACTGAACTGATTTGAATGAAACTTGGCAAATATTTTCACTCTGTTAAGACCGCGGACGAGTGTAAATCAGCTATAACGGATTTTACTTCAAAAATATACAAAAATATTTTTGAATACGCTATATTTTTGAAAATAGTAGAGTAACTGGAATGAGTCTTTACATGTGGCTAGGAATGCTGTAAATAAACTTCTGTTGGAAATTGGAGTTATGTGGTTTACAAAATTTGTGGTTTTTTCCAAATTAAAAATAAAATTTAAAAAGACATTAGTTGAAACGATTTAAGTGGTTAAAGTTCAATGCCTGACAAAGATAGAGTAGTTAGTTGCCATGCGTCGATCGATACATACTACAGGCATAAATCATAATTATTCAAAGATAATCAAACAATACAAATAACACGCATAAAACATACTATCTAAACTAGCGATCGAGAAATATCGGCCACAAAAATCCCGATAAACCTTTTAAATCCTTTGTGAATATTTATGACGTTAAAATGACAGATGATATAAAATTAAAAATTTACCTAGTGATTGTTTTTAAGTGTGTAATTCAACCCATTTTTAAAATACCCTATAGTTGCAGCTTGATGAACGGCCCCAATTAAAGTTTTAGACTGAAAATGTAGCATATAGTAAAAAGATCAAAGTTCAAAGAAGGAAATTAAGAAATATTTAAGGAACTGTTGCTTTTATAAAGAAAATATGACGTTTTTGCCAAACCATGATTTGGTAAGTTTAATATATAAGAATATGAGAAAATACGAAATGAATGAAAATTGTGAACAAAATCGACTCATGTCTATAAAAATGATTTTGAAACAGTTTGTTATTGTATCTTAAAAACAACAAAACATTTGAGATTGAAACAGTCATCGAATTTATTTCGAGTCACAATTTAATTAATTCTGTAAATAGCTGTCTATTTAATTTACTTTAAGGATACAATATAAAACTTCTTGAGGCAGCAAGTTGCCGTCTGTAAAACTACTATGTAAACAAATTATTTATTAGCTAGCTTTCGTGGTTTAGTGGTAGTATGTCCGACAGGGGCGGCTCAGGTTCGATTCCCGTGCGAGGCTTGTAACATTTTGTTTTATTTTACTTTAATATTTGTTAGAAAAAATTGTGTCCAGATTTCATACGTTTGGAACAAGATTTAATTTTTCTTGAAAACGCCTGGATAACCTTGTCATCTTTTAGTCTAAAATTATAATTTTCAGCAGACATTTTTTGTTGTTGATTTTAGGTGGTGAATTGTTATTAATAAAATTCACTAATAGGGAATTTGCTTAAAAGAAACTTATTTATTGTTGGAAAAACCGGTTAGAATTGGTTGACTAAAACGAAATCATCCAGGCGATTAATGAAGAAAAATTCCACGTTTATAATTTGACATATTTTCCTTTTCTAAATATGAATTAAGTTTTCTTCTAGAAAGCTTTTGTAACTTTCTTGTAAAGAGACTTACAGTACCTAGATATACCAAATTGTAATTTCCTAGCTTTATAGAAAATTGAGTTTTGGGCATTTTCCTCAAAAAAAGCTAGAACAAAAGTTTTGATAATAGAGGGATATCGATGGTAACACTTTCAAAAAATTATTATATTAGATATTTCCTTGTCTACGCTTGCAGCGCCTTCCAACTCAGGTTCGAATTAATACAAACCCCTTCCACTGTTTACTATGTTAGGCATCTGTCTTACATTATCTATACTGAAAGATGAAAGTCATTGCTCGTATGCTTGCGCAAGGCATGATGTGCCGCGCGATTGAATTTGCTGAAAGGGTGAACCCTATTATGTATTCTAAAGTAGCCTCTTTGTACGTCGGCGTTTGCAGCTGGAGTTTCATAGACAGCTTCACATAAACAATTTTTTCAAGATATATTTAATAATCCGATCTCATAAGAACATAACTAGTAGCATTAACATTAAAAGACGGATATTCTAAGAAATTTCTTTGCAAGTTTTTATTGTGCTCGGCATGAATATAGCTTGTAGATCTCCACACTCAGATGCGTGTGCTAAACGAAAACCTACAAACGGGTAGAGCAGTATTTGATATGCTAAAATACCTGGCGCAAAGAACTATGAAGCAAAACATTTTCAAAGCAGAAAAGATCAACTTGCCAACATAATCAATGAAGGACAATTTGTGAGTAAAATAAACATCGAGGTCGTTTATCAAAAAAGGCCCCTCCAAAACAAACTAATCAACCGAGTAAGGTACATACTCGTAGTTCGATAAAAGAGCAGGTCGCTGTTTGATACCTCGCAACCTTAGGAATTAGATTATTGTCGCTAGACCGTGCATTTATCACAGATAGTTTAAATGGATGAAAATTAAAAAAATCAGTAGAATTTATTTCGAAAAGCAATTGGACATCGTCTGCATATTTTAATATTTTGCAACTTACTTTTTATAGAGCTTATTAATGTAAAGTGAAAATCAGAGTGGTCCAATATTAGCGCCCTGAGGTACACCTGTAGCTGAAAATAAGTTAAAAGAGTTTCTACCATTATAATATAAAACTCCGGTATTTATAAAATATAGCTGAGAAACAAAGACAATGGTCAGCTAGAAAATCCAAAACCAAAATTGCACAACAGTAAATAATGATTTATTCCATTGAAAGCTTTCAAAAGATTTATATAAATTACAATATATATATATATATATATATATATATATATATATATATATATATATATATATATATATATATATAAGGTAGTCTGCATGAGAGATTCACGAATATGAACCTGTTTTCCATAAACGTATGTTAAGATGGAGAGTAGTTGTCTTTGAACAGCACAGGTGATGATTTTAATCTTCTTCAATGTACATATTTTCTGTTAGTGTGTCCAGATCTTTCATGATTTTGATGTTATTATTATAAAGTGTATGGAATAGGTACACTTGGAGAACCCAAATCATCACAACCCATTTTGAAAAACCTGTCCATCGTTTCACTAACCATCCTCTGATGACGCTAGCTTGGTTAGTTTTTTAAAATGTGTTGTGGTGATTTGGGTTCTCCAAGTGTACCTATCAATGCTCATCATAGGTTTCAATCTTCATTGAGTGAAGTGTGTAGAAGGACCAGAAAAATAAATAACGACGAATTAGTTGATGGGCACTTATCTAGCCGATATAAAAGACAAAGCTAGAAAAATTATGTAAAATATGTGCGTTATTTTCTTTCCCATTGAAATTATTATTTATTTTCTGTTATGTTCTGTTAATTTCTTTTTGTGAATTTTTATTTTAAAAAATTCACTAATAGAGAGGTATCGATGGTGAGACTTTGCAAAATTTTTTTCAAATGAGCGCGAACTAGGACCCCATGAACCCATATCCGGGGTCAGTTTGAATTTTTATATGTTTATATATATATATATATATATATATATATATATATATATATATATATATATATATATATATATATATATATATATATAGGTCTGATAACTCAAAAAGTAATTAACCGATTTCGATGAAACTAGGCAAGTGCCTTTCTTTTATTAGTGGCTTGGATGAGTTTATTAGGCAGGATATATATATATATATATATATATATATATATATATATATATATATATATATATATAGGTCTGATAACTCAAAAAGTAATTAACCGATTTCGATGAAACTAGGCAAGTGCCTTTCTTTTATTAGTGGCTTGGATGAGTTTATTAGGCAGGAAAATCGGACGGGGTTTTTCGGGAAAATTTTGAGTTTTCTTTCAAAAAAAAATTTTTTCTAATGAAATTTAACGGATATATTTTCTTAGGAGGGACCTTACTACGTACCAAAATTCAGCGTTATAAGTTTATAGAAAATGAGTTATTCAAATTTTGAATTTTCTTTAGAAAAAAATGTTTTTCTCCGAAAATTACAAAGTTATTTTGATGAAATTTTGTGGATATTTTGCCTTAGGGACCTTACTACATTTTAAAATTAAACTTTCTGGGTTTATAGAAAATTGAGTTATTGAATTTTGAAGCATTTAATAAAAATTCACTACCATAACGCACTTCCTGCGTCCCGTTACTTTTTTTGGTTAAATTAGGGTACTGTTTTTAGCTAATTTTCATTAAATACTTCACTGATTTGGACTACATTTGGGAATAACCTTTATTTTGTTAATGGCTTAGATGAGTTCGTTCATCAGATCTTAACGCCAAATTTTTCTTAACAAAAAATTAAAAAGTATTGTTTTAAACGCAATATCTGCCAAATTGTTCAAGTGACTGAAACGACAATTTACAACTTAAAAAAACATAGACAGACGTGGTGGTGTACCAATTTTCAAGTCTTTTGATGAAATAAAAATAAAGTTATTCTAAATTACTATTAAAATAATCCTCGGCATCACTTCAGATTCTGTAATGCAAGATCTATAATGTTAGACAAAGACAGATGGCGTTACCTGTACTGCTATGCTATTTAAATAAATCGTAGATAGAAACAAATGGAAGTTACATTATTCCAACATGTCAGCATGTAGAACATTGAAGAGGAGTACGACAGGGACGCCGTCTCGGTGCGGAACCAGGTAGTATGTTGTCACGGCAGCTCTAGTTAACACAAAATGTTATAGGTGGAGACGTGTACAAAGTTTGATATTTCATAACTGACTTTTAATTAACCAAACATATTCAAAACATGGACATAAATATTGAAAATAAATATTGGACGATGGTTATAAATAAAAATTGTGAGGTAATGACTTAAAACAATACAATTTTGCGTAAGACAGAAAATCTGTATATAAGTAAATCATAGTCTAAGAGCAGTGTTAACACTTGGTTTTTAATGTTTCTTAATTGGGTCACGACAGGACCCCTTAGACATTATAATTATTGTATAATCGGGGGAAATAACTAATGCATTATGTAGTAATAGCAACCGTATCGGCATTTTTATAGTTTGTATACGTGCGAAAGACAATATCTGGTAGGTTCGTTTTGTTAAATTTAATACCACGGGCGTCAATGCTCTTTGCAGGTATCAAAACCTGGTAGGGCAGTGTAGTCTTGGACAAAAGCTAGGTTCATACAGTCGCGAATTGCGAAATTGCCGCGAAACGTATTCCTATTGGTTTATTTAAAATAATATCATAAAACTGTTTTTTTTTTAATTTTATAAATGTGTTTGACTCATTTTTGTGTGCATATACTTAGAAGTGATTTTTAATCAAACTTAAGGATCTTAGCACAAGATCTAAATGTCGTCTCTACTTTTAAGTTTGTGTAGCTTACTAATCTTGTGCTTATATATGTAATATAAACACAAAAAAGAAGTGAAACAGCAAGAGAATTTATTTACTTTAGTGGTGTATTCATTATTATCTGAAAAAGGCTTTATAGGCGACGTTGTGGGATGTAATTTCGGTAAATTTACAGTTTACTTCATTTGGGGTTTTTAGATTTTTTTTTTCAAAAACATGCACAAGCCACAATGCAAATTTGGTGCAAACAACCCTTAAGAAACTTAAGTGAACAAGAATGGATAGGGTTGTTGGGCGGAGAGGAAATATAAGCGACAAATGCTAAAAAATATATTTAGTCGGACTTTGAAAATATGCGTTTTTCACATTTTGCAGCAATACCTCCTTTAAATCCTGTCTACCCCGCACCGCATCCATATTCGCCCAGGTCCAGTAACTTGCTTGGGGGCTGCTCCCAAGAAATTTTTCTTGTGCTTTATCTTTTGCAGGTAGTTGTATGCATAGACAAGGGTAATAAGAACCCCCTGTGTTTTTGGGTGAGGGGACAGACACCCTCTTCGGCTTGGGGGGTTCTTCTTCCCCTTCTGCATGCATACAATCACCCTCATGAACCACAGAATTTTTATGTTCAGCTTTCTAGTATATTTTGTGTTAAGTATATTTCCTGCTTATTAATTTCTTTGTTTGAGATTTGTATCCAAATTACTGTATAAATATTTATGATACATGCTTTTGCTTGCCTTTCTTTACCTTATTTTTTACTGTTGCTAAGTAAATAAAGTAAGGTTTTATAGCTGTTAATTTAAGGCTTAATCACTATAATATATTGCTCTTATGAAAATTCACTACCTTAACGCACTTGCTGCGTCCCGAACAATTTATTATATATGGTCTTCTGTTATTTTCGTCGTTTAACTGAAATAACCCTTTGAATTCATATTAGTTTCTGTGTGTTCCAAACAAATATCTTCAACTTCTGTCTTTTTAGCGAATTTTCTTTGAATAAATTCGCTAATGGGGTTAGGCCTTTGAGTTTTGAAAAAACTTCTTCAAATGAGCACGAATGAGTTCACCTAGAACCCATATCCGGGGTCAGTTTTAGTTTTTATATGTTGTTTATATATATATATATATATATATATATATATATATATATATATATATATATATATATATATATATATATATATATATATATATATATATATATATATATATATATATGTAACCACGATGACTCAAAAAATAACAGATTTCAATATAACTTGGCACGCGTGTTTCTTTGGTAAATGGCTGAACAGGAAAGTCAGATTAGTCTTTCAAGGAAATAGTTAATAATTTTCTTTCGGAAAATGTTACTTTCTTCGAAAAGAGCAGTGATCTTTTACCCAAATTTGGTACGCAGGTTGCACATATATAGCGTATATCATGTACCAACATTTTGTGTTTTCTAGCTTTAAAAAAAAGTTATAAGCACTTAAAGAAAAAAAAATCGGTCGCACTGGAGGTCAAAGGAGTTCAACATACCAATATAATATATGTGATTAACAAAATCTATTGCATATTACAGGCGACATTTAAGTTTTTTGGTGCAGACTAGTCAAAAAGTACTAAAAACTGCTATTAAATTCTTACGATTTTTCTTCTAGAAGCGTCAAACTTGCGATATGAAACGTCGAAATTGGTGATCTTTTAACAAACATTCTTAAATGAAGACCAGTTTTGGACAAGAGACCTTGCAGAACTTTCGTTTCTGGTATAATATATGTTGTTCTTGATTTGACTAAAATATCTGCACAAAATTTATTTGAAATACATTCTTATTTGCGATTTTATAGCAGCAGTTTGAATTATAGAGTTTGTGATTTAAATCTGTTATAATTTTTCATTTAACAAGATGAATTTAAAACATATTCTCTCTTTAGTCAATAGATCAATAAACGGACCAACTTTATACAACTGGTAGTGAGAGTTCGAATGCATAAAGTGCGTTATGGTAGCGCATATTTATCAACTTCTTAAAATTCTAATAACTAATTTTCTCTCAATCAATAGAATCCAACTTTGGTCTCTAACAAAAACTCCATCAAGCAGCAAAACAAATTATTGTTTTCGGAGATACACATTTGAAAGATTTTTATAAAAATTCGCTACTATAATGCTTCGACCAGACATTTATAAAATTTTTTTGAAGGCTTTAGATAAGTTGGCTTACCACTGTCTATAAAGTTTTAATGCAGCTACAAAAAGAATATGGGATTGTTAGTTTTTTTGGTTATTTGCAGTTTACTGTTTCTGTTTTTTTAAATTATGACACTTTATGAGAGGTTACGAAAATTTATGTATTCATTAATATTGTTAAAACATTTCAAATATTACAATTTAGAAATTCCAAACAGCAACGAATCTAATAATATAAAAAGGTTCAGGAAGCAGCAAGTGCGTTATAGTAGTGAATTTTCATACGAATTGTACACTATTAGTAAAATATATTATTAAAACTAATTCTTTAAATTCAAATGGACCTTGGAGATCGATTCTAGGGTCCCAGTTAGCGATTATTTGAAAAAAGAAATTATATTTTATATGGAGTTAAAAAATTAAAATTTGATCTTAGATATAATAAGTAAGTACTGCAAGTGTCTTTAATAAAATTGTGTTACATATTTCATTAAAGTTACAAAAGTTTTTCAGAAAAAAAATATTTACAAAGGGAATGTACCTGTCAAATTATAAATATGTCAGGTATTCTCCCTTATTAATTGCTTGGATGGTTTGTTTTAGTCAACCCAGCCAGTTTTTGCAAACAATAAACAACAACAAAAAATTCTTTAAAACAAATTTGTAGTTATCCGCGAAGCTTATTATGTTATTTTTCTTTAGTTTAGTACCCTTGGTGCGTTTACATAGGTGTTACTATGGTTCAAGATTGAATATTCTAGCTTAATGGGAAATTTATTGTGCTATCGGATTTGAATTTTTTTACGAGAATTTTCTACCATAACATATTTGCTGCACCTAGACCCTATCCAACACTTATTTACGATTGCTGTATCCATACTTTTTGAAAATGATATAGTGAAGTGAGATAACAATTTAAATATAAATTGAAAATATTGGTTCGCTGCTTCGTCGCGGGGGTTCTCCTTTCCCTTTTGCACGCCTACAATCACCGTCAATGCCTAAACGAGAACAATGTAAACAAGAAAAATTCCTTTGGAGCAACCCCTAAGAAAGTTACGGGACCTGCGGTGAATACAGAGGTTATGCGTGTGGTAAACAGGATTTTAAGGAGGTATAGCTGCAAAATGGGATAAAGGCAGCTTAAATAGGTTCAACTAAGCTGTTTCTTACGCACATCCCGCTCACATTTCCTTTTTATATTCTTCTCCGCCCAGCACCCCTATCCACTCTTGGTCCCGTAACTTTCTTGTGGGCTGTTTGCAAGAAATTCTTCTTGTGGTCTGGGGATCCAGAAGGGGTTCTAAGCGTATTTTTGGAAAGTTTTTTCTAAACACCCCCCATGTGCTGATCTGAAAATTTATTGAAAATTTAATTTTTACTTACAAGGCATCTATGAAATTATAGGTGACAGGTAAGTATACCATGGCCACCTCGTGGTCCCGATATGAAGTGTATGCAGTAGAAATAGATAGTTAAGGGCAATTATGGAACAGAATTTTGGAGTCTACTGATATGTCGCACAATAACCTGAACACATTTTAAAGATGCCGTCAGTCACTAACACGAGTGTTGGAAATGTGTATTCAAGAACAAGGTCACCAAACTGAACACCTTCTGTAGAGCTAGGGCACTTACATTCTTTTTAAATGGTGTTTAATTTAATATTTAATAAAGGCCTTGTCAATTTATAAAAAAACAGCCTGTAACTTGAAAACAGAAAACGATCGGACATTAGTGCCCAGGAACCTTTTTTATCAGTTTTTGATGCTTTATCGCGTTGTGCTATGCATTTTAGTTTGTTCTATGGCACCCTGTATATGGGTGCCATAGAACAACCCAACCACCCAATGGATATGGGTTCTATGGATCCTAGTTCGCGCTCTTTTGAAGAAATTTTTTTAAAATTCAAAATTCGGAATCTCCCCAACAGTGAATTTTTTTCTACGAAAATTCACTAAAAGTAGGAACGTAGGTAATTAAAAAGGTATTTACATTATTGATTTACAGTGCTGCTTTTCTAAGTCCAGTAAATTGTGGAAGCTTTATTGCTGAATCTTTTACGGTTATCAATTTAATTCTTTGGCTGCCCTAAACCAAAGAACAATTTAATTTTAAGTCGGGGAAGTCAGGGAAATCAGGGAATGTTAGGGAAAGTCACGGAAGTTGCAATTAGCATTAAAGCGGGAGCCTGCTTTCGACGCCTTTACAATAGCTATTGTTACATCACAGAAAAGTGTCTACGCATGTATTTGATATAAAATGGTTTTACCAAGTAAGGACAACAAAAAATTATGAATTAATTTGCTGTCAGTTATTAATATAACAGTTTCTTATTATGTAACTATAAGAAGTAGTATCACAGCATAATAAAGTTTATTTATGCTGTGGTAGTATTAAGTTTTTGACCGGCGACCTCTAACCCTGTTGTCGAATTTCTCCTCAATCTTTCAACCCTATTCATAAACTTAATCCTTTCTCGGAAGTTTGATACATAAACTCTATAAATTTACACTAAGTGTCATTGATATATCTTAGAAAGTCAGTAATATCACTAGGTGTTACGCTACTGCCTAAAACTCAACAATAATATGAGATATTCTTCAAAAATAGTTAGTAACGAATCTGTGTGATAACGTAATATCTTATCCTTAGAACCTTGTACCTTGGAGTTTAGTATAGGTAGGCAGAATTCTTTCTGAAAAATTGAAATAACTGCATGATCGATATCTATCTTTTAAATGAAAATATTCTTCATATGGCCAAACTTTCACTAACAGAGAGGTATCGATGGTGAGACTTTCGGAAAATTTCTTCAACTGAGCGCGAATTAGGGCCACTGGCACCCATTTCCATCATGGTCAGTTAAAATGTTTATATATATATATATATATATATATATATATATATATATATATATATATATATATATATATATATATATATATATATATATATATATATATATATATATATGTGTGTGTGTGTGTGTGTGTGTGTGTGTGTGTGTGTGTGTGTGTGTGTATCCAGCCGATAACTCAAAAAAATACCTCACTGATTTGGACTAAGTTTGGAAATTACCCTTACTTTGCTAATGTCTTGGATGAGTTCGTTCATCAAATCTTAACGGACTATTTTTCTTAATAAAAAATTTAAAAATATTTTTTAAAACGCAATATCTCTCAAATTTTCCAAGTGATTGAAACAAAAATTTGCAACTTAAAAGAACATAGGGAGACGTGGTTGTGTACAAATTTTCAAGTCGTTTGTTAAAAGGAAAATAAAGTTATTCAAAATTAATAATAAATTAATCCTCGATATGCTTTCAGATTCTGTAATGCAATATCTACAATGTTGTACAAAGACAGATGACGTTATATGTATTACTATGCTATTCAAATAAGTCGTAGATGAAAATTTAAACAACGGAGGTTGTCGCAGGTTATCAGCCTGGAAAGCGTTGTGAGAGAGATATGACAGGGACGCCCTCTCGGTGCAGGACCAGGTAGTATGTTATCACAGCTCTAGTTTACACAAAATATAATAGATAGAGCTGCACAGTCAACTAAGAATTGTGTAATGTTAGCCTTGGACCATTTCTTTCCTAATACCAGGACAAAGTTCCAAACACCGTTAATTTTAACATGCAAATGCATACTATAAATAAAAAAATTTGGGACGCAGCAAGTGCGTTATAGTAGTGAATTTTCATAAGAATTGTACACTATTAGTAAAATATATTAGTAAAACAATTTCTTTAAATTTAAATGGACTTTGGAGATCGGTTTTAGAGTCCCAGTTAGCGATTATTTGAAAAAGAATAGATTTTATATGAAGCTGTGAAATTAAAATTTGGTCTTAGATATATGTAAGTACTGCAAGTGCCTTTAAAAAGATGCGTTACAAATTTCATTAAAGTAACAAAAGTTTTTCACAAAAAAATAATTATTTACAAAGGGAATGTGCCTGTCAAATTATAAACATGGCAGTTGCTTGGATGGTTTAGTCAACCCATTCAGTTTTTGCAAAAATAAACAACAAAAGTCTGGACGCAGCAAGTGCTTTATGGTAATGAATTTTCATAAAAAAAATTTAATAGCAAATATGTGCGTTTTTTTAAAGAAAGCACGCATTAAATTTGGTTACCAGTATAACCAATATAGTAGAAACAAGGTGCCATGTTTAACGAACATAACTTTGAAAATGTACAAAAATTTTCGAAAGTAAACTTAAAGTGTTCCCTAAAAAACTATTGGTCAACCTTATAGGTTAATAGCAAATTGAGCTATTCAAATTTGAAACATTTAAAGAAGATTCTCTACCATAACGCACTTGCTGCGTCCCGAATTTTTTTCTTACCAACATGCATTATACTTCCATGGAAAATGCAAAAATGCAATAACATAAGGCGTGTTCGATTAAAAAAATAATTAATTTGTATCACCAACGACTTATGGGCTACCCTGTAATTGTAGAAATATTTTCTTAAGATGTAGCTCAAGGCATCCTATAATGAATGTATAATTTTTTTCTTATCTTATGTAATAACGGATATATTGAGCTTTATTGATTTTTAAAAGAAAATTCGATAAACATTATATACCATTAAACGATAAACTCTATAGCTAAGACTACTGCCAAAATATCAGAGAAAGGATCTATTTGAAATGAATTTTCTGGAAAAAAATTATTTAAATGAAGGACAATGACGGTTGAAGCTAATACTTCAGGCTTTGTAATGTTTTTTTCTTGAGACCCTTTCTTTCCATAGCTTGTATTAGTTTTAGGTTATTTGCCTAAATGTTGGCAAATTTTTAATTTCATGTCATCTGTCATTCTAACGCCGTAATTGTTGACAAGTGATTTAAGCTGCTTTCGGGATTTTTGTGGCCGAGATCTCTCGATCGCAGGTGCGGGTAGTATCTTTTTGCCTGTTATTATTTGTATTGTTTGGTTATCGTTGAATTATGATTTATCTCTGTAGTATGTATCAATCTACGTATGGCACCTAACTACTCTCTCTTTGTTGGGCATTGACATTTAACCACTTAAGTCGTTTCAATTCATGTCTTCCAAATGTTGTTCCTAATTTGGAAAAAACTCCAAATTCTGGGAGCCTGTGATTACTTAAAAAACGCAATTGAGGCTTATAATATTTTTAGCTACATGTAAAGTCTCATTCCAATTACTCTTATACTTTTAAACATATAGCGTATTAAAAAATAGTTTTGTATATTTTTGGGGGGAAAATGTTCGTTATAGCTGATATACGAACTCTTCCGGTGAAGATATGTGCGAAGTTTCGTTCAAATCAATATATATATATATATATATATATATATATATATATATATATATATATATATATATATATATATATATATATATATATATATAAGCGTTACGTTTATGAAGGATTTTAGTGAATTTTCACTAAACATAATATTTTATCTTTGTGACTTTTCTTTTGTTTTCGTAGTAATTTTGGTATTGGGTTTGAGATTGTGATTTTTGCATTTGAAAAAAAATGGCTTCAAATGAGCGTGAACTGGGTCTCCTAGAAACACATTTCCATTTATATATATATATATATATATATATATATATATATATATATATATATATATATATATATATATATATATATATATATATATATCTCAGAACATAATGGACCGACATATTTGGTGAGTACCTTCCTTTTACAAGCGGCTTGGTTAAGCTCGTTAGTCAGGAAAACCGGAACAGTTTTCCTGGAAAATTTTAGGTTTTCTTCCGGAAAATTTTGATACCTCTGGAAATAACAAAGCTATGGCTACCAAAGTTGGTACGCGGCTTGATATTATAGAATATGAGTTACACACGAAAATTTAGATACATATTAGGTTTATATGTACTTTGAATATTATGAATTTTTTAGCAAATTTTCGTGTAAAAATATTATGAAAAATGATTTTTGTGTTTTTGAAGAATTTATTTTGAATATATATATATATATATATATATATATATATATATATATATATATATATATATATATATATATTCATATAAAAATTCAAACGGATCTTGTGTATGGGTGCTGGGGGCCCTAATTCGCGCTCATTTGAAAAGTTTTACGAAAGTCTCACACTCGTTGCGTCTCTGTTAGTGAACCTTCTTAATGAAAATTCACTAAAATATCGTACCATCTCTTAGTGTTGAAACATCCATCTCGCTGATCACCTAATGAAGGGGCCTAAAGTAATTGTAATTGTCTATTTATTTTGTTGAGACTTTTTCCACCACCACCACTCTCATTTCGTAGTTTAAATTTTTTCAATAGCCAACACTGAATATAGTTTAATTACCAAATATGTAATTTACATAGTACTAATAAGAAATAACCTATAACTGTTATAAATTAGTTTTTGGGGTGTAATTCTTATAAAAATATTTACTTATCTAACCTAAACGTAAAGATTTATTTATTTGGGTATTTTCAATTTTTTTTGTTGATAAATGCTGTATCAAAACATATTCATTTTTCGGTGTGTCTGTCTGGTTTTATTTGCAATGCCACAAACATGCTCATTCGCTAAGAAACTTAACCAAACTATTACGATTTTTTCTCAAGTAATACCTAAAATCGATATTTATTTGTTTGTACTTGAACGTTTAGGTGATATCAAAAAACATGTTAGTAAACATCGCTGGAAACAAATTCTAACAGATCATGTCTAGAATGTAAAACTCGACTGAAATAGAACAGAAATTTCATTTTATGTCATGTTAGACAGACATAAAGCGAAGAAAACAAACAAAACTTTTAGAGCATCGTTCTCGGTGCATTATTTGTTATCCTCCCTTTTCTCTGTTTTCTACACTCATATGAGAACATATGTAAGGGATTACATTACTGGTTAAAACCAACGTTTATGCTTTATACATGGAGTTTTTAGAGATAAAAGTTTACTCAAGAAGTGTGCTTTATGGAAATATTAGAACCACGTTTATTTATTTAAAACTTGAAGTCAAATTTGTTTTATCGCTTTCATATTTACGCGATTTGAGTTGTTGCCAAGAAATAATTTGAACAATTTTACTTACTTTTACTCTTTAGGAAAATAAAACTAAACATAGATAATTGTTAAATCATATGCATAAAAGCAATCTAGCCTTTCGTACAATCAACACATGAAGCAATTTTAAACAGGTTCTACCGGGATGTTTCGGTTATATCGAAAAGGATCTTAGAAACATTGCTAATGAACACTAAAATAAACTGAAGAAACGTAATTTTTTTAGCTTTAAAGAAAAATATTACGGGAAACAATACTCATATTTTCTTGTCACAGGCTGTCAGAAATAAGAACATTATTTAAGTCTGTCGCTTTGTAACCCAGTCAATCATTGAATCTTAGGGTGCATGGAACACGCGTGAGTTTTCGACTTCAACATACTAAAAGTCCCCGCCCTCGGGAGGTGAGGTAAAAGCGGGAGAGGGGTGGAAAGGTCCCATTTTTTGTTTTCTTTTGCTCATATCTCGGAAACGGTGCACTGGAAAAAATATTTTTCAAATAAAAACAAAATCCAATTAAATTTGCCATACAACCGTTTCTTAACATATTTGTCGAATTACCAACAGTTTTTGAGATATACGTTATTAAAAATCGACAATTAAAAAAAATCATTATTAGCTCACACGTTTTGTCAAACATTTGCTTCTAGTGCCTTCCGCGATCGTTACTTTGAAAAGTTGTCGAAAACGGAGTTTCAGAACATTAAATTTTCGTCATTTAGGTATACCTTTACTAATTAATCCTTAACCAATCAAAAGTTATAGAATTTCTAACATGTATTTCGATGTTTCTCTAGAAATGAGTATGTTGAGAGCCTGTTGCATTTAACTGCCGTAACTTACTATCATGGTGAATAACAGCACTTTAACAATAAGGTAATTGCAATCGAAATACATCACTTTATTATAATTATGGCTGTTATTATATTATTACGATTTAAATCATGAAAATATTTACATGGACTGATAATAATTTAAAAAAAAAACGTGCAAACATTTTGGTTTTTTGGAGCGAAAAGGCCGAGGCTCACTAGCCTTCGTCAGCAGTGGAAAAGATTGGTAGGTTATATCGACGTCATCGTCATCCTCTTCCTGAATTAATATTGCGACTCCGTTATTGCATTCGCCCTTGCAATTCTGGCATGTGAGCAGTTTAACGATGCCACGATCCTTACGTGCATCGGCAAAAAACTATCTCCAAGTTTCGTCAGGGGCAGCATCCAACTCTGAGAATTTTGGAACTAGTTGGCCATTACGCCTCTCCCAACCCCAGATTGGTGCCCCACCATTAGGTTCCACTTCTAATCACAGTTGTACTTGGTGGTACGTCCGGAATGCATGCTTCTTAAGAACTCCTTCAGTTGGAGGCAGAATTGAGAGATCAGCCTTTACTTTTGCAACTGCTTTGATCATTTCTTTGTAACGAAACTCGATGCGGAATTTTTCTGTAGATGGAGCGCCACACCATGATCCCAGCTGTCCTAATGGCACCAGGGAAAGAAAAGTTGCTGGCAAACACCTCAGCTGCACGTTGCACGATTTTTGACTTCTGGTACATTTTGGCAAAACCCACTGTACTCTTGCGATATGCTGCGGATGTTGTGTCACAGCCTGTGAATGCATCTAAGAATAACAAATAGGTATTTTCCTTCATTTCTCGTTTCGCTAACAAAGTTGGCATCATCAGAGGCAAGAGTACACTGCTCAACTCTTCATCTCTCTGATGACGCTAACTTTGTTAGAAAAACGATCGTCAGATCTAAAAACTGAATTGCGATAAATTGGGTTCTCCAACGTGAACTTATTAGCTATATGTACCAAAGTTATTTATAATATCTTAATATTTTTTTCAAAAATTCGGCAAATGATCACATAATCTAATTATGTCTATTAGACCTGACTGGAAAGCTTTAAAGTTGTTCTCTAGATAAATTATGATATGCGATTATTAATGTAAATATTTCCAAAACTAGAGCCCTTAGGTATAGGGAGTGCACTTAAGTTGAAATATAAACACAAAGTACGGGCTGTTCCATTACCAAAAAATAAGTAACAGCATTTAAATTTGTTTCAAATTTAGCGCCTGTATGTGTCGTCTAGATTTTCTTGATGAAATATGTATAAACGATAGAGGGCTTGGTGGTCTAGGGGTAAGAACGTGTGCCTCTGAACCGAGGGGTACTGGGTTCGATTCCCAAGGTTTCCCTTTCCCTTTTTCAGTACAAACTGTAATAAATTAACATCAACCGAGGTTCTGGCATTGGATTTGAGCAAGTCGAATGCCTGCACATTCCACCCTTTGAAGGGGGCGTAGAGCCACCTGTTCATGCGATGTTGGGAACGTTACAGATCCCTACCCCCCTTACATAAAGGCAGGGGTTCGGCAAAACTTCTAGGATAGTAACGATTCTCTAAATGTGCCGAAAACGCGAGAAGTTGCATAATAATTGAAATAATTTGAAAACGATGAACGATGAACGATATAATTTTTTTTCTTACAAACATGCATTATAGTTCGATAGAAAATGCAAAAATGCAATAATACAGGAGCTCTTCTTTTTAAAAAATAAAATTTTTATTAACGATTTAAGGACCAGCCTGTGATAGTCGAAATAATTTTATAAGATGCAGCTCAAGACACCCTATAATATACGTATATAATTTTTTCTTGTATCTTGTATAATAACGGATATATTGAGCGTTAAGGTAGCAATGCCCCAGCCCGTATATATGTAAATGGACAAAAACTAAAGCTGACCCTGGATGTAAGTTCTAGGGGGCGTATTTTGCGCTTATTTGAAAAAACGTTTTAAAAATTCAAAAGTCGAGGTATCGTCGATGGCGATTTTTTTCTACAAAAATGCGCTAAAAATTATAAACTATTAAACTGGTGGTGGTGGTGGTAAAAAGGTGGTATGGTCACGACAGGATTGTTATTAGCCACTCTATTAAACTATAAACTATATATATATATATATATATATATATATATATATATATATATATATATATATATATATATATATATATATATATATATATATATGTGAATATAAGTGAAATTAAAACCGGATATGTGTTCTAGACCTAGTTTGCGCTTATTTAAAGAAAGTCGTTCGAAATTCAAAAGTCGTGATCTCATTAGTGACTAAAAGTCAAAGTTTCTCAATTGACATTCCTATAGGCAGAAAAAGTATCCTATCAATTAATTAAAATTAATGTTTAATATGCCGTCCATGCAAAAAAAGTTGCATATTGCAGCTAATTATTTTTGGAGAAGATAGCCAATACTATTAAAATGATGCTGTAAAAAGTTGCATACTTATAGAATACATGGTTTCTAAAATATCGAAGGGAGCAATAATTTACAAAACTATGTATTTATTGTGTCGAAACTAAAAATTTTAACGGACCGTAAATTTGATTTCCAGGGGTTGAGGAAGTCAACATTTTTATAAATGCCTGTAAATCAACGTCCTATACACCCTTCAGCGGGCGCGCTGTCGTAATTTTTACGACAAATACACAAAATCACTTCACCTACACTTATCACTCAGCCGCGAGCGTTAAGGTTGCACCTATTCCAAGATATAAATTTCAGGAGGACGGGTGTGCACATAAGTGTTATCAATAGATATTTTGTAGAGTTTCAGTTGAGCATACATTTTACGACACACGCCTTCATGTGTAAGTATATTACGTATACCATTTTCTCTGATTTCTTTTACATTTGTATCGCTCCTTTCATAGCTAAATGCATTTTAGACATTTCGTATTTTCGCCTACAGGGCGCGTACACAAAAAAGTTCGGGACGCAGCAAGTGCAATATAGTAGTGAATTTTCATAAGAATTGTACACTATTAGTAAGATATACTATTAAAACTAATTCTTTAAATTTAAATGGACCTGGGAGAACAATTTTAGAGGTCCCAGTTAGCGATTATTTGAATAAGTTTCTATTTTCTATAAAGCCAGAAAATTATGGTTTGGTAAAGATATATGTAAGTACAGCAAGTCTCTTAAAAAAACTGTGTTACAATTTTTTTAGTCACGAAAGTTTTCTAGAAAAAAAATATTATTTACAAAGGGAATGTACCTGCCAAATCATAAATATGGCAGGTATTTTACCTTTTAATTGCTTGGATGGTTTTCTTTGGG
Organism: Tillus elongatus; assembly: GCA_964006375.1. Lineage (NCBI taxonomy): Eukaryota > Metazoa > Arthropoda > Insecta > Coleoptera > Cleridae > Tillus > Tillus elongatus. The sequence continues at coordinate 73,598,858 of OZ023266.1, read as the reverse complement.
TCAACCCAATCGAACTGGTTTTTGAAAACAAAACAACAAAACATGTTTTTTAAAATTAACTTGTAGTTATCCACGGAGCTCATTATATTATTTTTCTTTAATTTAGTACCCAGGCTGCGTTTACATAGGTGTTACTATGGTTCAAGATTGAAGATTCTAGCTTAATATGAAATTAAGTTATCACATTTCAAATACTTTAAAAAATTCCCTACCATAATGTTTGCTACACCCAGAACATTTTCAACACTTATTTACTGTTGTTGTATCCACACTTTGTGAAAATGATGAAATATTGTAGCTCTCTATGTAAGACTGACAAACAAGGCAACCTAAATTTCATTTTTGGAAAAATATTTTAAACAAATTAAATGGGGTAACAATTTAAACATAAATTGAAAATCTTGGTTCGCTACTTTGTCGCAGAGGTTCCTCTTCTTATTCTGCATGCATACAACCACCCTTAATGCATAAACAAGTAATGTTTCTTGGGAACCTGAACCTGGCCTGACCTGACCTGACCTGACCTGCGGTAAATATAGGGGTTCTGGGCGAGATAAACAGAATTTTAAGAAGGTGTCGCTGCAAAGTTGGATAAAGTCAGCGTATAGAGGTCCAACTAAGCTGGTTTTTGCGCACTTTTCGCTCACATTTACTTTTTATCTTCTTCCCCGCCTCACACCCCTATCCGCTCCTGGCCCCGTAACTTTCTTGGGTGCTGTTTGCAAGAAATATTTCTCGTGATTTGTACATCCAGAAGGAGATCTAAGCATGTTTCTCAACTTTTTTCTAAAAGCCCCCGTGTGCTAATCTGCAAATTTACCGAAAATTTAATTTTTATTTACAAAACAAATGTACCTGCCAAATTATAAACGTGGTAGATATTTTTCCTTATTAGTCGCTTGGATGGTCCGTTTTAGTCCACAAAATAGAATCAGTTTCTGCAAACAAAATAACAAAAATGACGCTGCTTTTATAAAGGTTTTAGTATGTATCAAAACTGAAGATTCTAGTTTAATGGAAAATTGAATTATCACCCTTTGGAATATTTTCGAAAATTCGCTACCATAACGCACTTGCTGCACCTAAACCCTTTTTAACATTTATTTACTATTGCTGTATCCATACTCTTTGAAAATGAAATAAATAAATATAAACAATCCAAAATTTTAAAATAAAAATTTTAATAATTTACACTGAACGTATGTTTATAGGTATAGATTAAACTACTGCATAATATTATGCAGTTTCATTTACCTCCAATTCTCCATTTACGACATGAAGAGTAAATAATAATGAACATTCACTAAGAACTAAAAGTAAAAAATAAGTACCTTATTCTAAGATTCTTAGGTATTAGCTGAGTCATACTATTTGCTTATGACGTCTGTAAACAAAGAAGAAGATATTCGACTCCCCCACGCTGTCAGTTTGCGAAATAACAAATGACAATGACAAATAGCTAGATGGCGTTGTCATATTTAATTAGGAGAGGGCGATGGGTATTAAATACTTTGAGGAATGGGAAGCTTAATATTTATACATAATAAAACGTAGTTCTAGATTGCCTTTAAACAAATTGAATAACTTTCATAAATTTTTTTACTATATATTTTTCTGATATCTTCAAATTCAGATGACAGTTTGGCAAATGGCAACCCCGCTGATTGTTTATTGTAACATATTTTTGTAGCCTGTTCGTTTGAAGTTTAATTTCGAGCATTTGTTTGCAATAGCAGCGTAACCCTGATATATCTGTCTGACCTTGTCTAACATTATAGGCACCCATTCAGAGGTAATTTCAGGTTATATCGTAAATTATTATTTTTTATTTGGTTAATACTCATAATTTGCTGAACCGATTAAGTTCAAATTTGGCAGAGAGGACAACTGATACGATATGTGCGTGTAAAGTTTTAGTTTCATACTTTTAGTAATTTAAAAGATATTGCGTTTTCAAAAAGTTTTTCGCATTTTTTTATGAAAGGTTGTGAGTGTCAAAACTGCCTAACGAACTCATCCAAGCTATTAACAAGAATGAAGAGAATTGACAAATTTGGTTTCGATTGGAAGTATTTTTTAAGTTATCGGTTGGATACATATCCATATATATATATATATATATATATATATATATATATATATATATATATATATATATATATATATATATATATATATATATATATATATAATTTTCAACTGACCTTGGATTAAATTTCTAGGGGCCCTAATTCGCTCTCATTTGAAGAAAATTTCCAAAAATCTTACCATCGATACCTCTCTATTAGCTTTACAGCTTTTAGTGAATTTTCATTAAAAACATTCACTAAAAGCTGTAAAATATTGCCAAATATTAAGCTTATGAGCCAGTGGAAGAGATCAGGCCTTATTTCCCTTTAATTGACAGCGAGTTTTTAAAGGAGAATTCGAGCAATACACTGAGGACAGTGCTACCATACAAGAACTTTTCAGAGAAATATGAAGAGGAGGAGATAGCCGCTGAGGAGTTTTGCATTGGAAAAAGGAATTACCAATATGACAGAAAACCAATTATTTTGTTGCTTAAAAACCAACAGCATCGACATGTTTACCCACTGGTGTCACTCTACGAGCTCGTGGTATTGAACGAACAAGATGCGTTCTTCCAAATTATCAAAATCCATATAATTAACGATGTTTTGAAGTAGATGCATAAGCATATTGGTCAGCTGACAGTTTACAAGCAATACTCTGAAGATCGGGATTGTAAAAATATCGAGAGACAAGAGTTTTGGTTTACTATCTTTGATCAGCATAAAAAAAGCCTCAACGCAGAACTGTAAAAGCGATCTTTAAGAGGACAGTTGATAAACTGGCAACGCTTCGTAACATTTCCAAAGCTCACGCCAGCTTCTGCAGGTTGATACATTGTGAGATGTACGACAGGGTTACCATCACGGTACGAAACTAGGTAGTATATTGCCACGAGAGCTCCAAACAACACAGAATGTCATAAAATAGAGACTGTGTACAACCAACTAACAATTTTGTTAATTGTCAGTCCTGGCCCATTTCTTCTCTAATATAGGGACAATGTATGTAAGGCTAGATGTATTCTCACCATAATTAGAACCGCAGACCGGTTTCGCTCTAATTAGAGCTCGTCAGTACGGCATACTTATTGAACACACCTATAAAGTAATACGGCTGTGGTAGCCAGCCGCCGGGAACATTGTGAGATGTACCACAGGGTCACTATCTCGGTGCGGATCCAGGCAGTATATTGCCACGACAGCACCAAACAACACAAAATGTTATAAAATAGAAACTGTGTACCACCAACTAACAATTTCGTAAATTGTCAGCCTTGGCCCATTTCTTCCCTAATATAGGAACAATGTATGTAAGGCTAGATGCATTCTCACCGCAGACCTGTTTCGCTCTAATTAGAGCTCATCAGTACGGTATACTAATTACAGCGAGAACACACCTATAAAGTAATATGGCTATGGTAGCCAGCCTCCTGGAACATTGCGAGATGTATGACAGTCTCCATCTCGGTGCGGTACCAGATGTATGTTGTCACGACAGCTTCAAACAACACAAAATGCTATTAAAGGTCGGTGTTTAAGCTGAGTGAATATGCTGGAATTGACAAGATCCTGTATCTGGTTAGCGGACATTGGAGCTTTACTCAATACATTTCCAGTAAATCAGTAAAATGCGGATTTTTGCTTTTTATAATGCCAAACGTTTTACAAACATACTGCAGAAAACAACCACATGGTTAATTTACAGCATCAAATTTCTCAACAGATATTATGAAGCGTTTAGTGACCTTATTCCAGTACTGTCATGTATCATTTATTATGTCCCATACAAATTTTCCGTCATTTAAATTTAAAAAAAACATTAATTTGAAAATACTTGAATTGCGTAAGATTCACGACAAGCGCTTGCTCAAGGGAGATTAAGAAACGCGCTCGCTGATAGGTTAAGCATGGGACTAAAAATGTAATACGTAATATAGTTTCGATACAAATAATTTCCCTACTAAATTTCAACCAAAGAAAACGCTCCTAATTTACGGAAACCTGTTTCATGTAATAATGTCTAATATGGCTGTAAGGACTCTGCGTCAATCCAGATAATGCGTTGCAAAGCTAGTATCTGTAATTTTACAATAAATGTTATAATTTATTGAAAATTTGATTTTTTTTTCGAAATCGGCTTACTTTATCTAAACTGGTGGAATTCAGAAGCATTATCAAAAACAAGATAGCGTTATGCTATTTTGCTTTTGAATAGCATAATGCATCATAATTTTGTGGTTATGCATACGGGGTAAGTCCCTCTCTGCTCATCATAGAGAACTGCGACTACTATTATAGGACTGCTTCATAGCACTTTCTTATGTACGTCATTTAATAATTTTATAAAATTTTACGGGGTGTTTGAAAAGTTTTAATAAAGACTGATTTCCAGGGAAGTATTTTGGGGGCCCATATTTCTATAAGGGGAAGTCGCAAGATGAAATAAAATTATGAACTTGTGATGTTATTTTTACGTCGATCTGGATTCGAAAGATCGACCACGTAGCCTGGGATACCTCTATAGGTGAAACCAAAGTTATTGTTATAAAAAACTCACAGTTAGTTAAAAATTAATAACACAAATAACCCGAATGTAAACAAATCTGCCAAATAAAGCAACTATCAGAGACACAAACTTGATTTATTCGAGTAAATAGGGTTATTTCTTAATACTTATGGTTTTATTCATCATCACTACTGGAGTTGCCTCCTTGGTCGTCGTCTTCGTCAGCCGGCGCTTCCTGATATTGCTGGTATTCAGAAATGAGATCATTCATATTGGACTCAGCTTCACTAAATTCATGTTCTTCCATACCTTCTCCTGTATACCAGTGGATAAATGCCTTTCTCCTAAACATAGCTGAGAACTGTTCCCCAATCCGTTTAAATAACTCTTGAATAGCTGTCGTGTTGCCAATAAACGTCCCACATATTTTTAGACCTCGTGGAGGTATATCACATATTGCTGATTTTATGTTGTTTGGTATCCATTCTACGAAATATGCACTGTTCTTATTTTGAATGTTGTACATCTGTTCGTCGACTTCCCTTGTTGACATCCTACCTCTGAAGATGGAGGCCGCAGTTAGATATTTGCCTCGACGCGGATCTATTGCACACATCATGTTTTTAGCGTCAAAAAGCTGATGCACCAACTCTGGTACAGTTACAGCTCTATAAGCTTGGTTCCCTCTAGAAACCAACGGCGCGAAGCCTGGCACAAAGAAATGCAACCGTGGAAAAGGTACCATATTAACTACAACTTTTCTTAAATCTGCATTTAATTGTCCAGGAAATCTTATACATGTTGTTATTCCGGCCATAACAGCTGAAATTAAATGGTTAAGATCTCCGTAAGATGGTGAAGACAGTTTCAGTGTTCTGTTACAAATATCATGTAAAGCTTCGTTGTCGATCATATACGTTTCATCGGTATTCTCAACCAAATGATGTATAGACATTGTAGCGTTGTAAGGTTCAACAACTGTATCAGAAGTTTTAGGGCTTGGCATTATGGAATAAGTGCAAATAATTCTGTCTGGATATTCCTCTCTAATTTTTCCAAGTAACAAGCTACCCATTCCAGAACCAGTTCCACCTCCCAAAGAATGCACTATCTGAAAGCCTTGCATACAGTCGCAACCTTCGGCTTCTCTTCTTACCACATCTAGGACAGAATCTGCCAATTCGGCACCTTCTGTGTAATGTCCCTTAGCCCAGTTGTTACCTGTACCTCCATGTCCGAAGATACAATTATCTGGTCGAAAGAGTTGCCCGAAAGGTCCTGATCTAAGGCCATCCATTGTGCCTGCTTCCAGGTCTACACATACTGCTCGAGGTACGAATTTACCACCTCTAGCTTCATTAAAGTAAACATTGATTCGCTCTAGTTGTAGATCTGAGTCTCCATGAAAACGGCCGGTGGGATCTATGCCATGCTCGTCTGAAATTACTTCCCAAAACTGAAAAATAATATTCAAACCGAATTAATAGAGCCCTATATAATACAGCATTAATTAACTGAAATCAGATAAGACAAACAAAGTCCAGATGTAGCTAGTGAGTTTTAATAGCAAATTTTCTTTAAATGTTAATACTTAACTCAATTTTTATTAAACAAACGTTACATTTTATAGATAGTATACTTGAACTAAATGGCGTTTTTTAATTAATAACTGAGAATGTTTAAATACTTTCATTACTTAATTGTGCATTTCAAGCAAAGCCAAATGTAAATAAATAAAATAGAGACTACATTTTTAGTGGATTCTATAAAAACAAAACTTCTAATGCGTATACTTAGTGGAAATGTTTAAAAAAATATGTAATAAGTTTAGGACTTTATATTTTTTGCAATAGAATGCATTGCAATCAATAATAACTCAACTACTATATTTACTATTTCAGCTTGCGTACTCTCCATAGGACGTTATGACAGAAAAACGTCCTCTCTGGTGTCGTTATTTTTTTTACCGCAGCCACAATTACAGAAGATATTTCTTTGTAATAATCTATAAAAATTGAATAACATACAGGATGCTTCAAAACAGGAGTCGAAAAAGAAAGGGGGAGGTTCCTTGTCTCTTTCTCAGAAAAAGGTTACTATTAACATAGATCTGAAAATGCGCCGTTTTTGAGATACTCGGTGTTTTTTATTTAGTTTTTTGACAATATCTCAGAAACAGTAAGATACACAGAATTCAGATTGTACACAGCTTATCACTAATATTACATACTTTTTCAGCGCCAATTCAATGGTTTCCATATGCCAGTGGCGGAGATTTTAGGAATGCGTGAGGTTTTTTTTGCCCCTAATTTCTACGGCACCAAGGAAGTTACCATTTTAAAAGCCCATTTCAAACCGCCTATGTTTTCTACACAAAAAAGGCGCACCAGCCTAAATGCTCTAACGTAGCCGTTTTTGAGAAAAAAATGTATTTTACGACAAAAAACATGGAAATCTTTATCATGCTCTGTTGATGACAAAACAGTTGCGGTTTTCATCAAGTCATCAGTTACTGCCGCGCTGGCGAAAACGATCACCTAAGCATCACCCGGCACAGTATTTGATATTAATGGTAAGCTGTGTACAAAATTTGAATTCTATGTCTCAAAAGGTTTCTGAGATATCGTCAAAAAACTAAATACAAATATTTTTTGACACCCTGTAATTTAAAAACGACGCGTTTGCTGCTCGCTGTTAATAGGACCTTTTTTTATTGGAAAGAGAATAGGAACCGCACCCTTCATTTTTCGATACATGTTTTGAAACACCCTGTATAATACTTCTAATTGGTGCATTAAATATTTCTAAAAATTCACAAAAATTACCAGATAATGATTTACTGTGAAACACAATTGCTCTTGGAATCTTACAGACCTTTTTTATTTGAGAAGGTCAAAGAGCTAATACATGTATTTACTTTATCAGATTAAAGAACTTAACCTCAACATTAACTAACGAAGCAGTGATAACAAATTAATGGATAATCTATATATCAATGCTTGCGAATATGAAAATCACCAGACGTAATTTGTTAATTAACTGTGTAGTTGGATGAATACGTCCAAAGGATATCAGTTAACTTGTGTTTTAAAATAAATTATTGGTGGTGAAAGTCTGTAACTTAGCATTATTTTACATTACACAAAAAAATAAAGATATTTCGTCTTGCAAAATCAGATCTACTATATTTTACCCCTTTTTACCATTTCCACAAATTTTACATTTAAATGGTAATTGTCTAGTAGCTTGACATAAAAATGATTTTGATGAAATTTTGCACAGTCACGTAATTTGCACGTAAATGACGAAAATAGGGAAAATGACGAAAAAGATTAGGGGGTACATATATTTTCCGAGATATCGTCATTTCCCCGGCGGAAATTTTGATCATTTTCGATATCATATTCATCGCTCATTATCACTCTAAACATAGTACATCAGACAATTGTAACGTACCTGTATGATCTTTTCCATTTTTTGTACATACTTTTCTCAAAAATGCAGAGAAACTTCATGAAAGCACACTTAGTAGGCAAATGTCAAATTTACCCAACACGAAGTTTGCTGTATGTTGTGTGTATCACGGGCATATTTCTAATTTGCACCCGCTTTTTTCGTCATCAGTATTACCTGCTGCTTGTGTCTTGCTGTTTTACGAAATGAAAGACCTGCCTGGTTAATCATAATGCTGCCTGAACTGATATTTATGACCTGTCCTGACATCAGTTTGCCTAATTAAATTTAATAAAAATAATTAAAATTAATTCATTAATTAAAAATTTTATTAATTAATTAATTAATTAAAATTAATTAAAATAATTAAAAGATACGACAACATGGCGCCAAACGTGAATTTTTCTAGTAAATTGTGCAAGTTGAAAAACTCTGGACGCAGCAAGTGCGTTATGGAAGTGAATTTTCATTAAAATGTTCTTAATTACAAATATATCGCTCTAATGCGAGCAGGCATCAATTTGGTTACCGGTATAACCTATATAGTAGGAACAATGTACCATATTTTATCAAAATAATTATTTGAAAATGTATAAAAATTTTCCGAAAATAAACTTGAAATGTTTCCGAGAAAACTGGTCTCCTAGCCAATGAACCTTAGGTTAATAGCAAATTGAGTTATTGAAATTTGAAACATTTAATGAAAATTCGCAACCAAAACGAATTGCTGCGTTCATACAAAAATTTTCCGAAAATAAAGTTAAATGTTGGTTTTCTAACCAACAAAACTTACGTTAATAGAAAATATGAGTTATTGAGATTTGAAGAATTTAATCAAAATTTGCTACCAAAACGCACTTATTGCGTTCAGATTTTTTTCTTACAAACATGCATCATATTACGATAAGAAATGTTAAAATGCAGTAACGAATTTTTTCTACGAAAATTAGCTAAAAATTATAGACCGTTAAACCATAAACTTCACTGAACCTACAGCGAAAACATCAACTTAACTAAACCGACAGCCAAAGTATCAGAGAAAAGGTCTATTTGAAATGAATTTTCTGTAAATATTTTAGTAAAATGAAGGGCAATGACGGTTGATTCTGAAACTTAAGAGCTCGCAGAACACTCTTCTTGCAAGATTTTCTTTTCACAAACCGTATTTGTTTCAGGTTCTTTGCCTAAACATTGCCAATTTTGACGTTTTAAATTGCGAGTTTAACTTCTTGAGGAAAACTCCAAAATTTGTTTCTTTAGCTGCCCGTAACTTTTTTGTCCTTAAATTTAGTAAATTTTGGTACATGGTTCACTCTTTATAATATAAATACGCGTACCAAATTTGGTTGCCCTCACTTTGTTATTTCTGGAGATATGATTTTTTTAAGAAAGAAAACACAACATTTTCCGAGAAAACCTGGTCTGATTTTCCTGGCTAACGAACTTATTCAAGCCACTTGCAAAAGGAAGGTACTCACCAAATTTGATCAAGATTGGTCTATTATTTTTTGAGTTATCGGTACGATATATATATATATATATATATATATATATATATATATATATATATATATATATATATATATATATATATATATATATATATATATATATATATATATATATATATATATACACACATAAACAAAAACGAATCACCCCACTAGTAAATTTTTTAAAGAAAATTCTCTAAAAAAGCAAATTTGAATCACCAACGACTTATGGGCCACGCTGTGATTGTAGAAATATTTTTTAAGATGTAGCTCAAGACACCCTATAATTAATGTGGACAATTTTTTTTCGTGTCTTGCATAATAACGGATATATTGATCTTTAAATTTTTTTTACGAAAATTCGACAAAAATGATATACCATTAACCGATAAACTCCATAGCCAACACTGCTGCCAAAGTATCAGAGAAACGGTCTATTTGAAATAAATTTTCAGGGAATATTTTAGTAAAATGAAGGACAATAACAATTGAAACTAAGACTTCAGACTTTGTAAAACATTCTTCTTGAGATATTTTCCTTCCATAGCTCATATTAGTTTCAGGTTCATTGCCTAAATATTACCAATTTTGACGTTTTAAATCGCGACTTTGGCGTTTTGAGGAAAACCCAAATTTAATTTTTTTAAATGCCTGTAACTTTTTTGTCCTAAAGGTTGGTTAAAACCTACAGAGCTAAATTTCGGTAGGTAAGTTACCTATAACGATATAAACCCGCGTACCAAATTTGGTCGCCCTTACTTTGTTAATTCCGGAGATACAATTTTTTTTCGAAAGAAAACACAAAATTTTCCAGGAAAACCTCGGCGGATTTTCCTGGCTAACGAACTTATCCAAGACACTTGCAAAAGGTGTGACATATATATATATATATATATATATATATATATATATATATATATATATATATATATATATATATATATATACAGGGTGATTCATAAGTGGTGACCAAAAATGAAACCTCATGTGCTTTGAACAAATTTAGAGAAGGTATGTCCTATAAAAATTTTTCCTATAATGCTTCATTAAAAAGACACAGGGTGTTGAATTTTAATTTCAAAAAATAAAATTTCCCAATTTTTTGAAAAGTAGTACATTTATTTAGCTGAAACTTCGCTTGTGTGGGTTGTTATGGAAGGCGCGTATTCTACCATAACAATTGAATCGGCTAATCCAGCAGTGGCGCGCGTACCCACATGTCATTGGTTATCCCTCAAGAAAAAAACGGGTACGCCAATGATATATTTTTATTTTTTGAATCTTACTTTCATTCGTGAACAAAATGACTCTCCTGATAATTTTCTGTACGACGCTTATTTGTCGAGTAAGCAATGAATCAGGTAAGTGTTTTAGAGCACAGTTCATGATTTTTAACCAGTCGTTGTTTGGTAGAAAATCCCAATGATACACTTTTATGCCTCCATTGGCCTGAATACACGCACGACATATTTTTGATATGAAAAATTTAATGCTTTGATAATTTTTTGTACGACGATTATCTTTGTTGTATTGTAGTAAGTAGTAGTCTGGTTGGCCAAAGTTGTCATTGGTTTGCCAAAGTGTCACTTGACGTTTAGGTTAACAAGTTATTGTTTTGAATGGGTGTAAGTGGTAAACTTTATAAAATTGCAGAATTTTCTACTCTTTAACTTCTTATAATGGAGTACACCTCAGAAGAGTATGCAGATATATTTTTTATCTACGGATATGCTGATGGAAATGCTCTAGCTGCTTGTCGGGAATATCAACGTAGGTTTCCCACTCGCCGTCAACCTACACCAAGGGTTTTTTCTCGATCGTTTTCAAGACTTCGGCAATGCGGTATTGGACAACGTCCTGACGCTAAAGCTAATGGTAGAAGACAACATCAACTTGAAGACGAAGAGAGAGTGGTGGATGCACTGATGGATCAACCTTCTACAAGTACTCGGAGGATTGCCACGCAGTTACCATATTCTCAAAGCTTTGTTTGGAGAGCTTTACATCGAGAAGCCTTAGATCCATATCATCGACCGAATGTTCATTGCCTTCTACCTGGAGATAATGTGCATCGACGAGTCTTTTGTGAATGGATGTTGGAAATGAACAATCAAAATATCTTATTCCCTAATCTAATCTTCTGGTCTGACGAATCAACATTTACAAGAAATGGTATTTATAATTCTCATAATGCGCATGTCTGGTCATTGGAAAATCCACATGCAACAAGGACTCGCACATTTCAACATAGATTGTCCATTAATTTATGGTGTGGTATTTTTAACGGCTCACTGTTCATGGAAGTCTTGCCACAACGTTTAAATTGATCTTCGTACTATATAATGTGGTACCAGCATGACGGTGCACCAGCGCATCATAGTCGAAACGTTGTTACATGGCTACATGAACATTATAATGAAAGATGGATTGGCAGAACTGGACCAATACATTGGCCTACAAGATCACCGGACTTAAACCCACTTGACTTCTATCTTTGGGGTGATTTTAAGCGACTGGTCTACAGTGAACAAATAAATACACCACAGCAGCTACAACAACTGATAAATAATGCTTTTCGTCATATTCAAACAACAATGAATCCTCAAGACATAAAATTTTCCATATTAAAAAAATGTCGTGCGTGTATTCAGGCCAATGTAGGCATTTTTGAACATTTATTGTAATAAATTACTATAAGCCTGATAAAAGTGTATCGTTGCGATTTTCTACCAAACAACAACTGGTTAAAAATCATGAACTGTGCTCTAAAGAACTTACCTGATTCATTGCTTACTCGTAAAATAAGTGTCGTACAGAAAATTATCAAGAGAGTCATTTTGTTCACGAATGAAAGTAAGATTTAAAAAAAATATCATTGGCGTACCTGTTTTTTTCTTGAGGGATAACCAATGATATGTGGGTACGCGCGTCACTGCTGGATTAGCCGATTCAATTGTTATGGTAGAATACGCGCCTTCCTTAACAGCCTACACATGCGAAGTTTTAGCAAAATATATGTGCTACTTTTTAAAAAATTGGGAAATTTTATTTTTTGAAATTCAACTTCAACACCCTGTATCTTTTTAATGAAGCATTATAGGAAATTTTTTGATAGGACATACCCTCTCTAAAATTGTTTAAAGAAGATGGGGTTTCATTTTTGGTCACCACTTATGAATCACTCTGTATATAGAAACATATAAAGTTTGAAACCGACCCCGGACTTGGGTTCCGGGGGTCCTAAATAGCGCTCATTTGAAGATTTTTTTTCAAAATTCAAAAGCAGTATCTCCTCATTAGTGAATTTTTTTTAAAAAGAAAATTCACTAAAAAGAGTTCTTAATAGAAATTATTTTGACAAAAAAAGTGCCGGTTGATGTGTTAATATCGCCTGAATTAAAAGCATTTATTGAATATATTAATACTGACGAATTTCACGACTCTGAGAGTGAAATTAACGAAGTAAACACAGATAACCTAAAATGTAGTGTAAAGACAATAATTCTGGAAAATGGACTAAAAACAGCTGAAATTGAATTGGATTACTGTAAAAAGGCGATTGTAAACTTGGAAAGGACAGTAAAATATAAGGAACGCATTATAAGTTTATCAAATAAATGTGATAAGAAAAGTGAAAGTAGTTCAAAGCACACCACTAAAAGTGTTGCCAATGTGACAGATATTTCTGGTGTAACTGAAATCCAGTCTCATGTTAAAAACAGTATGGTGCCAGGGAGCCTAGAGGATATTGGTGCCAAAAATAAAGTTTATAGGCAGGACAGTAATCGTAGTGTGGTGATTACGGGAAGTGGCTCGTCAACCTTTGCGAGTGCGGTAAAAAAAGCGTGGATATACGTGGGGCGAGTTAATAAAGACGTCCAGGCGGAGCAAATAGCAGCCTATTTGGAAAAGGTACATGGTACAACATTTCAAGTAGAAAGGTTGCGGCAAAGAGAAAATGCGAATAGTGCATCTTTCAAGGTTGGGACTGATCTAACGATTCTTAGTGAACTATATAGTCCGGAAAAATGGCCCAAAGGTGTGGTTATAAAAATATTTACGTTTTTTCGTGAGCAAAGAAATAAAACATACAACCATAGAAGCAGCATCGATTAAAACAAGATGCATAAAAGTCTTAAATATGAACACTCAATGTTTACGAAATAAGATTGACACATTTTCGTGTAAAATCAATGAAGAAATGTGTGACATTGTGTGCACTACAGAACATTGGTTAGGGGAAGAAGAAATAGACAAAGTTATCATTCCATCTTTCTGATTGTGAATCATTATACGCGTAAGAATTCTCTTCATGGTGGTTGTTTAATTCTTATAAGAGATGGCATAAAATGTATGGCTGTAGACTCAGCTGCGAACTTTTCTATTGAAAAATATGTAGACATTTCAGCAGTGCATGTAGCAGAGTCCAACATGGTGTTCGCATGTGTCTACAGACCGCCAAATGGGGATTTCGATGTTTCTGTTGACCGGCTGGATCTCGCTTTGGATTCGGTCTTCTCAAAGGTTCTCAAAGAGTTGCTGTTGTGGGTGACTTTAATGTGGATTTTTTAAAACGGAGTGCAGAGAAGCTAAAGGTAATCTAACTTATCGAAACGTATGGTATGCATGCTTTATTTGCGGAACCGTCTTGGGTTACATCTTCTTCGAGTACATGTATAGACAATATGTTTGCTGACGCGGAGTGTGATATGCTCGAGATGAGTGTGATAACTTGCAGTATATCTGATCATAATAGAGTGCAGGTGTTGCAGATTACAACTATAACAAAGCCTGACATTTTAAAATGGTTTGAGTTATAAATTAGACTAGTACTTGTCACTTAATGGAACATCTTCGAGATTTGGTGTGGGACCAGATCTACACCGTTGAAAATGCTGGTGAGTCATTCGGGCTATTCAGCGGAGACCTTTCTAAAACTATTCAACAAATGTTTTCCTTAAAGAAGATTAAGAGTAGATAAAACTTCAAAGAAAGTTGAGAGTAGTAGTCCACACCTAATCCACCTGCGAAATTACATGGAGGCTGCACACACTATCGCAGTTGTCAAGCGTGGGCATGAGTATTTTACTGCGTATAAGAATTTGGGAAAACTATCACGATAGCCTGGAAAAAGAAATAAGAAAGATCAATCAAGATACTTCACTGAAGGCAACAAATAAGAGCAAAGCCATTTGGGACATCATAAATTCAACTTCGACAAGAATATTGATTGCAACTTGATTCCGGACGAACTAAATAGTTTTTTGTGAACGTGGGTGGGAGTCTCGCTAGAAATTCAAGAGTTGGTCAAAGTGAATAAATGCTAAAAGAGAAGGTGGCGCGCTCGCCAAGCTCCATGTTCTTGTTTGACACAACCCCTGAAGAAATTATACAGACAGTGCTAAATATGAAAGATAAAAATTCAAAAGACATATCGATTTTCAGTCAACCTGCTAAAGAAACGTGTACACCGATGTCTCACTTTGCTTCTTAATAAATATTTGTTTCAGGGAGAGAATATTTCCTGGTCAGCTTAAGTTACCTAGCGTGATTGCTTTGCACAAAAAGGAGGATGTCAACTTTTGTGGAATTTATAGACATATATCAGTGTTGTCGGTAATTGGAAATTTTTTTGAGGCTCTTCTCAAGTCGAGGCTGGTGAATTTTATAGAGCCAAGGTCGATTCTGAGTGGAAATCAGCATGACTTTTGTGCAGGAAAGTCAATTGTTACGACAATGATCGAGATAATTGAAACCATTTTGGCGCCATTGGAGGATAAAGAGGAAACAATGATTTCCAGTATAGACCTGAGTAAGGCGTTCGATTGCGTGGATCACGAGAGACTTTTGATGAAGCTGCATCATTACGGCATAAGAGGCATTCTGTGGAAGTTGCTTAGGTCGTACCTTGAGAACAGATATCAATTAGTGCACCTTAATGGAGAAAAATCACCTCTAAGACTAATGAAACAAGGTGTTCCTCAGGGGTTCACATCGGGCCCTCTGTTGTTCTCTCTCTCTCTCCCTCTATATATATATATATATATATATATATATATATATATATATATATATATATATATATATATATTAACGACCTAATGAACCAATTCCATCGCAAGCATATAATAGCTTTTGCAGATGACACTACCCTCATAGAAAGAGCTGCAAAAAGGGAAGTGTTGAACAAGAAAGCATTGGCCGGCCTGGATGTTGCTAAAACTTGGTTTGAGGTAAACAGTTTGGTTGTTAATTCTTCCAAACCCAAAAACTAATCCTTGCCAGCACAACGTCCCCTGGACATGCTACCGTTTTACTACTGGGTTTTGTAGTTGATGACACGCTTTCCTGGATTCCGCACATTGATGCGCTTTGCCTTAGGCTGCCATATTCCCGTAAGAAAAATTAAAATGGTTGTCGGAGAGAGTGCAGCATTGTTAACATACAATGCGCATTTTCATAGTGTGGTGACGTATGTCATTATCCTTTGGGGTGCTGTGGGTGGTGCGCATCAAGAGTCTTCCTGAAGCAGAAAAAAGTGACGAGGGTGTTGGTTGGTGTGCCTCAAATGTCAAGTTGCCGGGATTTGTTTGTGAAGTACAGAATCCTTACCATCCCGTGTGTTTACATTCTTTGCTGTCTGTGTTATCTTCACAGTCACCAAAGTGAATTTGTTAGGCACTCAGACCTTCACTGCACCAACACAAGAAATAAGGACAGGTTCATCACATTAAGGCATCGCTTAACAAGGTTCCAGTCTTCCTGTGCGTTCACTGGCGTTAAATTGTATAACAAACTGCCGTTGGCTTTCAAGGAACTAGAGAGTAAGATCTTTAAAAAAACTATAAAGAACTTTTTATTAAAAAACGCTTTTTATTCTGTGGATGAATATTTATCCTGTCGCTTTTAGTCATGTTTGTCAAAGTGTCTTACAGTTGTGTTGTAATGGTTTATTACTTGAAGGTTTTATTGGATCGTCGTAGTCTTTATGTGTTGTTTATAGTTATATTTTAGATGTAGACATGCCTTGTAAGCTTTGAGGGTAATAAATATGTATGTATGTATGTATGTATGTATGTATGTATGTATGTATATAATTAAAAGCTAAAAGAAGCAAAAACATGATCTGCTTACATGACCTTGATGTATAGCAGGGATGGTTTTTCCTTCTTTTAGCTTCTAATTGGTCGAACTGATGTCAAAACAGGTCAGGCAGGTCAGTTTAGGCTGGATTAAACAGCACCCCAGGCAGGTCTTTCTTTTCGTAAAACGGCAAAACACGAGCAACCGGTAATACTGATGACGTAAGAATCGTGTACAAATTAGAATTATACTTGCACTTTCATGTGGTTTCTCTGCATTTTTGAGGAAATTATGTAGAAAAATTAAAAGTATCATACATGTATGTTACAATTGGATGATATACTGTGTTAGAGTGATAATGAGCGATAATATGATGTCAAAATGCGAAAAACATCAACATGAAAATGATGAAAATTTCATCTAGGGAGAAAATTACGTGACTATGCAAAATGTTATCAAAATCGCCTATATGTCAAGATACTAGAGAATTACCAAAAGTACACGGATTTAAAAATGCAAGTTCTCAAGAATATCTTTGCGTTTTAATTTACTATGACGTTCGAAGTCTGCGACGTGGAAGATGGGCTTACGCAAATTTTCATTAGATAGGGGTGGTCTCTAAAGGAGACTTCTACGGCATATAAAATAAATGCTGGAAAAAATCAGCACTTTTAACTTCCGAAACTTTTTCAAAGAAAATGAAAATGGACTACATAAAATTTATAGATAATCTAATTTTCTTATTGCATTATACTTTCATGTTATATAAGAGAAAAAATCTACTACATACTTTTGCACCTATACTATTTCCAGCTTGGCCAATCTGTATATGAACTATTTCTCTCATATTGGTAAATTATTTTAGCTGAAAAATGCACTAGAATTTTGAAAAACCTTCTAATTAAAGTTTATATTACTTAAAATGTCATTATGAAGTTTTACATATGTATGTATGTCACGTTAATATTATTATTAAAAATGGTATTTTCAGACTCTTAACATATTATAATATATTCGGGTGGTGAAGAAAATATCCATTAAAATATTATGGTGTAAATAATCCTAGAGGAATGAAAAGAAGGAGATTTTTACGTCCACAGAAATCTGTTCGGGAACGGTCGACTTAACCGCAACTACATATTAACGTGATTATAATAGAATATG
Organism: Tillus elongatus; assembly: GCA_964006375.1. Taxonomy (NCBI): domain Eukaryota; kingdom Metazoa; phylum Arthropoda; class Insecta; order Coleoptera; family Cleridae; genus Tillus; species Tillus elongatus. Next base: position 73,581,087 of record OZ023266.1, on the reverse strand, counting down.
GCCTAAAAACAGTTGTACATACCTTAATAAAGTAAAACAGTGTGGTATATTTCGTTTTTAATAACCTTTCAATGATAAACGCAATTAAAACGTTTCGATTTGCAACAAAAACGTATATTTTTGTAGCTGAGGTTATGACTGTTGATTCGTTGACATGATAGGCGTTGTTGTCAGTTTCGAAGCTATTTACTTGATACTGGGGGAATGTCAGGTCAGGTCAAGGTCAGGTCAGGCAGGCCGATAGAGCAGTAAGCACTGTCCAGCAGTGCATTCATTGAATGTGGCAACGCTGCTGAAGATTGACAGTTCGAAACGTGAAATTCGTGCATTTTTTGGAATTTCATTTCTCAATTGTTCTGTTATTTCTGGTTTTTCCGTAATTTTTTTTCCGGATTTTAAATCTACGTTACGTACTCTTTCTTGTGGTGTGCGCCGTTTTGCTAGATTCCAGTTGCGGTAAAGTCGACCGTCCCCGTTCAAGCAAAGAGCAGAAATGTATTAGAAAAGAATGGCGGCTGTAGTGGTTATGATACATTCAAACTAAATAAAATCGATAATACGCACTTAGTAATTTTTACTTTAAAATCAAGACAGTGAAATTCCGCAAATAAAATAGCAAAACTGTCATACGTCTTACTTTAGCATTAGAGACAGGGTGTCAAAGTTTAATTTAAAATCGTATTTTTTGCCACAACATCTGAATAAATCGGGACAACTACATGAAGTTTGAGATTCTTGTGTTCATTGAGGCGAGAAATTCTAATTCGGGCATAGTTATCTTGCCACTCATAGAGGGCGCCACCTGCGTCGTAGAATGTTCCTTTTAAACAGCAGAACTTGTTGGTGACTCGGCATAAAATTTAATTTGTAAATAAATCAAATATGTTTTCCATTCACTTCAATACATTTGTGTACTCTCTTACTGACGGACCGTCTAATGTTAAAAAAGTCTGGACGCAGCAAGTGTGTTATGGTAGTGAATTTTCCTTAAAATGTTTTTAATAGCAAATGTCTTTTCTTTGAAAGAAAGCAGGAATGACATTTGGTTACCAGTATAACCTATATAGTAGAAACATTGTGCCACATTTCATCACAATAACTTTATTGTTTGAAAATGTGAAAATTTTTCAAAAATAAACTCAAAATGCCAACGAACGTTAAGTTACTAGCAAATTAAGCTATTGAAAATTGAAACGCATAATGAAAATTCGTTACCATAACACACTTGCTGCGTCCTGAGTTTCTTTTCTTACAAACATGCATTATATTTCGAAGGAAAATGCAAAAATGTAATAATATAGGGTGTGTTTGATTAAAAAAAAAAGAAAATTTGTATCACCAACAACTTATGAGCCACCCATGATTGTAAACCTAATTTTATAGGATGCAGCTCAAGACAGCCTGTAATTAATAAGTAGAATTTTCCTCGTATCTTGTATGATGACGGATATAATGAGCTTTACCCTAGAAATTCGTCACCCTGTATATATAAAAACAGGCGTCTAGTTCGCTGTCATTTGAAGAAATTTTTTCTAAATTCAAAGTGGTGGTCTCCTCATTAATAAATTTTTTCTACAAACATTCGCTAACAATTTTAGACAATTAAATGATAAACCCTATAATTGAAAATACTGCCAAAGTATCAGACAAAGAGTCTATATCAAATGAATTTTCTGCAAATATTTTAGTAAAAGGGACAATTACGGTTGAAGTTGAAACTTAAAGGTTCTTCCTTCTACATTTTCTCCACATAACCCGTATTCGTTTTACGTTCTTTGCCTAAATGTTGCCAATTTTGACGTTTCAAATCGCGACTTTGACTTTTTAAGAGGAACGTCCCAATTTTTCTTAAAATGCCTATAACTTTTTGTCTTTAAAGCTACGTATCCAAATTTTGGTACATATTTTACTTGTTACGACGTAAATCCGAGTACAAAATTTGGTTGCGATAACTTTATTAGTTCCGGAGATATATTATTTTTTTGGAAGAATACACAAAATTTTCGGGGAAAATCTGGCTGAATTTCTTAGCTAACGAAACACTTGCAAAAGCAAGGCACTCAGTAATTTTCATCCTCTGATGACGCTCGCCAACTTTGTTAGTGAAACGATCGTCAGGTCTTTGAAAAGATGTGTTGTGGTGATTAGCGTTCTCCAAATGTACTTATCAGTGCTTATCACAGCTTTTAATCTTCACTTAGGAAGGTACTCATCAAATTTGATCAAAATCGGCCCATTATTTTTTGAGTGATCGGTATATATATATATATATATATATATATATATATATATATATATATATATATATATATATATATATATATATATATACATATATATATATATATATATATATATATATATATATATATATATATATATATATATATATATATATATATATATATATATATATATATATATATATATATATATATATATATATATATATATATATATATATATATATATATATATATATATATATATATATATATATATATATATATATATATATATATATGTGTGTGTGTGTGTGTAGTGGGGCCCATTTAATATTGAAACACCCCTGTAACTTTTGTATTTATAACTCCATTTTGATAAACAAAAGATCAAAAGATTAAAAACTCCATTAATGCTGTGAAAATTGTTCTCTGTCACCTGACCAAGCCATGATATTGCAGTTTTTCTATGTCAAAAAATGGGAAATGGCTAAGGCCATTTTTAGGAAAAAATAATTACGCCACTGCATTAGGCATCCCTCAAAATAGATATATGCCAAATTCATCAAAAAAGAAGAATTATTAACCATTTCAGAGAGGTTTATTTGTGTGACCCTTCTCATGTGGAAACACCCCTGTAACTTGTATTTATAACGCAATTTTTCTTAACGGGTCAAAAGATAGAAAATGTAGAAGTCTAATAGATCATGTGAAAATTATTTCCTATGCCATTCGATCACGGCCTACTAAAACCATTTTCATATGTCAATATTTTAAACAACGTTCATAGAAAAAATAAGTACGCTACTGAACATTGTTACCCACCAAATTTCATTAAAAAAATAAGTATTATGACGAAACTATGAAAGTAAACAATAACGTTAGTTATTGTTAAAGAAACAAAGTTTACAAATGCTGTGACATGAAAATAATTTTAGTAGGCGGTGATCGAATAGCATAGGAAACAATTTTTACCGGATCTATAGAATTCTTTATATACTATCTTTTGAGATCTCGCTAAAAAAATCGCGTAATAAGTACAAAAGTATATACATATACAAGGGTCACACAAATAAATTTCTCTGAAATGGTTAATAATTCTTCTTTTTTAGTGAAATTTGGTATATATCTATTTCGAGCGATGCTGAATAGAGTGAGGTGCTAATTTTTTTCTTAAAAATAGCCCTAGCCCCTTTTCCCATTTTTTGACATAGAAAAACAGCATTAGTAGGCTTTTTTCTTCCTCGGGGCTCGTCCGCGGCCTCGCCGCCCCGATAGCACCGCAGCCATTAGTAGGCCTTGGTCAGGTGACAAAGAGAAGAATTTTTACAGCATTAATAGATATTTTCATCTTATATCTTTTCATCTCTTGTTCATCAAAATCTAATTATAGATTAAAAAGTTACCGGGGTGTTTCCATTTCAAATGGGCCACACTATATATATATATATATATATATATATATATATATATATATATATATATATATATATATATATATATATATATTAATTGAAACTGGCCCGGGATATGTGTTCTAGGGGGACTATACGTGCTCATTTGAAGAGGATTTGCAAAAGTCAAAAGTCGCAATCCCCTCATTAGTGAATTCTTTCAAGAAAATTCACTAAAGATTGAAATCGGTTGCAAAAAACAAACATTTGTGAAGCCACGGGAAAAGTCTACGACAGTATTAAATATGGGCCGGTTTCGCTAAGTTAGGGCAAAAAGAAACAACCAGATATGCTATTCAAATTGAATTAAGTTCTAAAAGTTTTCATCTCCTCTTTAGTAAATCATTCTTTATACCAAAACTCGTTAAAACATTCGTTGGAATGACAACAATCTGATCAGATAACGGTAAAATGAAACGAAAGACTAAATAATAATAATAATAAAAAGTGAAGTCAGTAACTAGGATTTGATCTCGTCTTATTATAGGAGTAGATTATCTAATGCAACCGCTTAAACCACTGGACCACCGTCGACATGATGGATGTAATATCAGGTATATACGCTAGTATGTTAATTTTCTAACGTCTTTATTATTTACACCAAACAGTTTTTATTTTAAATGGATTTTTTGCTCATATTTTAATGATATGAAGGAAAATAACGACATAGACACAGATCTACGATCTTGTTAGTCAATTCGTGTCTAATTTTTTACTCACATTAATGTTACTACCATAATTTTTAAATGTGACATTTTCACTTTTCTTAACCAGAACTACAACTTTTTTGTTTTTTAACTTAGAGATATGAATGTTGCTACATAAGATACTCTTTATGACGGAAACCAGCGTAACAAATTTGGTTGCCCTTTCTGTTCTACTTCCGAAAATATAATTTTTAACACATAATTTTCCAGAAAAACCTCGGCCGATTTTCCTAGCTAATGAACTTATCCAATCCACTTGCAAAAGGAAGATAAGTACCAAAAATTTGATCAAAATCTGCCCATTATTTTTTGAGTTATCAGTGTGATACATATATATATATATATATATATATATATATATATATATATATATATATATATATATATATATATATATATATATATATATAATGTTTGCTGTACTTTCTGTGATTTTCTATTTGTTTATGCAGACTGCAGTTTCGAACCTTTCTTGGTTTATCATCAGCACGTTACTGGCTCTGATCGTTCCTGTGTGTTTTATTTCTGAGGATGTATGTGACGCCTGCGTGGTATTACCCTTTCTATAGAGTGTACGTACGTTGGATGTTTTAAGGCTTAATAATTAACTCTACTAAAGTAACGGTATTTTAAGCTAAAATTTTTTAATTCATTATCTTGACCAAGTTAGCTTTATATTATGTATCATCTTTTGTTATGTTTAAATTTTGTTTCAGTGCTAAACCAGTAATGGTTAATGATTGATTTAATATGAGTCAACTTTTGTTGTTCTCAGTTTGAATTTTGTTAATAATTTTTCCCAAAGATTGGGTATATTCACTTGTGTGATCAACTCATTTGCCCTTTAATCCAATTAAACTTGTTACGGCATTGTGAAAAGCGAGACCCGTTGCAAAAAAGAAACTATCACTTGTGAGGCCAGAGCCATCTGTACTCAATTTAACATTAAACTAAAAACATCAATTTTCACACAAAGAATACTGTTCAACAAAATTGTCCCATGTATTCACAAAAGCAAGAAGTTTACCAAATTTAATCCAAATCGGTAAATTATGACCCCTTTATAGATCAATTGTATGATTATAATTGATATAAACAAATGAAAACTGAATTAATTGAAGATTGAATTTGGATATGGGTTCTGGGGTTCCAGTTCGCACTTACCAACACATTATCTTTCTAATAGCAAATTTTTTTCGGTAACTTTCTGAAAACTAGAACTGTTTCATTTTTACGGTTAACAATAAAATAAATATATGTAAGTCTTATTAAACTGTTTTAGCATCGATCATTCTGTGTGGAATCCAAGACATACAAATGGTGGAAGCGCGATGGATACCCCGTCGTTCATCATTATTTTTAGACCACTGTTACTGACACAGCATTTGCTCGACAATTGAAAAGCCTGGAAGCAGCAAGTGCGTTATGTTAGTGAATTTTCAGAAAAAATGTGTTTAAGAACAGATATGTCTTTTTTTTTAAGACAGCAGGCATGAAATTTGGTTACCAGTATAACTTATATAGTATAAACAATGTACCATATTCCATCAAAATGACTTTATTGTTTCAAAATGTACAAAAATGTTCCGAAAATAAACTTAAAATGTTCCAGAAAAAGCTAGTTCCTGGCCAACGAACGTTGGGTTCATAGCAAATTGAGCTATTCAAATTTGAAACTTTAATGATAATTTTTTGTTATATAATAGAATTTGCGATAAAAATTGCTATAAAGTGGTATTACATGTTCCTATACCTAAATCAAATTGTTTTAAAGTTATTTACAAAAAACAGGAAATTTTAATTTTTTACCCACTATTGCGAAAATACTATGAATAGTTGTTATGGATACCTACGATAATTAATTTTTCAAATGTCACGTTTTTGATGCCTATGCTTTGCTGCTTATATTAAGTGCCTTTAACATTATTGCTCAAAACAATTAAAATAAATCACAATAATGAAAATAATGTTTATATAAACCTAGTAATTCCTACTTTATTTTTTGTACACAAAAAATTTGACCAAAGGCTCAGTAGAACTTGCAGGACAATTAAGTAAAACTATCTACACCTACCTCCGATGACAAAACGTAAATTTCAGATAAACAGAACTGAATTTTGTGCGTTTTGGAGGATTTTGTCAAGTGTTAAATCGACCACAAACAGTAATTGATAATTAAGACGGAGACTTAAATACCTGCGCTTATTTGAGGCCAATTCCAACGCCTAAATTAGAGCTGCTGAAGAAGATCTCGGAGTCAGTAGATGTTCCATTCCTCCAGAACGGCTCAACTTACATGAGGCAACGTGACGTCGTTGCATTCAGGATTCAGGCCTCTATCGATTCGACATATCAATAACTTATCGTTCCATTAAAAAATATCACGTCAGGCCATGGATTTTCCAAGATGTGCAATTGTTTATCTAACGACAAGTCTGAATTCATCGCCTGCTCTTATGCCCAGTAGTGCTGGAATCACGTTGATATTTTAAACCGCTATGGAGTTATTTGCGTAAGATACTTCAAGGAATGCTTAAATAATAACGGTAGTTATAACGATTATGCATAATGTTCTGTTTGTGTTCCACCTACAGTAGCAGGTACTCTTTTAAGTTGTCATCTGAAACTTGTTGAAACTCATATAAAAAAGATAATTCAGTAATTTGATGCCATGGTATAATACAGTCAACTTTTATGTTCTTATCAATTATCAAGTTTCAAACAGATATAAACGATATCGCTGGGACATCAAATCACTAACGTTAAGTTATCTTTAAGCACCACTAGCACATATGCGACATATGTTTTGTAATAACGCCTTTCATAAAGTTTTTCTTTACTACGTGGGCTGAAAATAAGTATAAGAGGAAACTACTTTGAAGTTTAAGAAAACCTACACGCTTTTGTTGAGTTTTCATCATAAAATGAATATTGATACTATCGTGTAGTTCAACGGTAGGGCTTAATCTTTTCTAGCATTTGCTATCCCGTGCAATAACCGGGATTATATTACATAGAGACAAATTCCATAACAAAAAAAGAGGATTTTAAAAATTAAACCTTAAGGAAATACCTTCATAATATGGATAACAACTGTTGTACAATGTAATGAAATGATTTGAACAATAAATAAATAAATATTTTTTAATCACTCTGGTAACCTTTTTTATACTTGTATTGGTTGCCAGAGCTCAGTTTCAGTCCAGCAACTGAAGAAGCCAGTAAGTATGGTTGTCGAAACGTCTAGCAACCCACTAAATTAGTTCGACCACAACAAAACAACCCGGAAACCATTTAGCATACAAATATACAGGGTGTTTATTAAACATACGGAAAACATTCAAGGGGTTATTCCCTGGGTTTTTCTTAGAATATTTTGTGCTTTGATGTTTTCTGGAAAGATATAGGGTGATATTTTTTTTTGACAATAACAATTACGTAAATATTACATGCAAAGATTCTCAATCTACAAGAACTGTTGAAAATGACTCCAGCTAGGATGCGTGAATCCAATCTTATCCTCATTGACCACCGAACTCTTTCAAAAACACCATGATCGTTTCTTATTGGATTCGCCCAGCAATTATCCGATTCTCAGATCCAGATTTCCCAGTGAAAAAAGCCAAGTAGTTTTATTGGATAATTTTGATGCATTATATTGTGTCTGACATGTATCACTCCTCAATAAACTTTCGTCATGCGAATTGCATTTGACACTTCATCAAATAAATTGAAAATTAATTACTGTCTTATGCAGGGTATCGTTTTGGCTCTCATATATTTTCTTTGGCATATAAATGACCTGATAACAACCACCAATTTGATTCACAGCTTCGCTGATGATATTTCAGCATGAAATAGAAAAATTATTATGTCTTTGGAAATGTTTTTTGCCCGATTGCCCGAACTACGCCTGCAAAGAGCGCAACGCATGTTTAGTTTGTAGTAAATGAAAAGAGTTACAAAAGTGAAAACACAGGTCTCCGTGAAACTATCGATTTATGCTCCCAATTGCCACGATAACCAAAAAAAAAATTAAAAACCCAACAGTAACTAACTCTCAGGCCATAGGCCGGTAGTTTATTAAGCAGCGCTGCGTGTCAGACCTGGTCAAATGCTTTGGATATGTCTAGAGCGACACGCTGAGATTCACCGTGTAGTTCCATAGACTTGTTCCAAGAATGGGTAACAAAGGAAAGGAGGTCGGCAGTTGATCTGCGCTGACGGAATCCATACCGTCTTTCGTGGATTAGACTGTGTTTTTCAATACATTTTAGTAATTCGGTATTTATATACCTTTCCATCACTTCAGAGACGACTGAAAGTAGAGAAATAGGCCCGTAGTTGCTAGGAAGCGCTTTGGATCCTTTCTTGGGGACGGGTTGTACTCGAGCAGTTTTCCAGTTACTAGGGAATATGCCTCTATTGTAAGGTATCTGAAACAGACGAGTCAGGACAGGAGTAAATTCTGGTGCGCATTTTTTGATAACAATTGCTGGGATCTAGTCAAGGCCAGAGGCTTTCCTGGTATTAAGAGAAGAGAGCATCTTTCGTAACTGTTTAGTTTTGAAAGTGATATCCGTCATTTTATGCGCGACATTGAGGACTGTTGGTGGTTAAACATTTGGAGGTGGGTTGAGAGTATAATTGCCAGTGAACAGAGAGGTAAAAAGTTCAGCCTTGCCCAGGGCAGTAGAAAAAATTGCATACCCTGAGACAAGAGGTGTGAACGTGCTCTTGCAAAAATTATTCCCAATAGATTTAGCAAGAGTCCACAAGGGTTTTCTGCCACTGGAGCTTAAGAGGACTTTGTTTTTGATGTGGTTAAATACTACACTGATTTGAACGAAACTTGGCACATATCTTTTACTTGCTAAATCCGCGGAGTTCATTAGCCAGCCCAATCGGTTCAGTCTTTCTAAGAAAAATTTGATTTTTCTAAAAAAAAATTGTATCTCAAAAAATTATAAAGTTGTATTGATGAAATTTCATAGGTACGTTGCCCCATAAAAAGCCTTACTATATCCCGAAATCAAATTTTTTTAAGCTTATAGAAAATTGGGTTATTCTAATTTCAAGCATTTAATAAAAATTCGCTACAATAACGCACTTGCTGCGTCCCGATTATTTTTATCAATTTAAGCTGATAGTCGCTTCATTAATCCCAAAAAGAGTTATCTGACCAACATAATCTCATTTAGAAGCTTAAATAATTTTGGCCAGCTAGATAGGCCAAATACTCCACTGTGCGAAGATACAAGTTAGGTAAATACGTATGATACCAAAGAGTTAAAGAAAAACCAAACTTTTATAAAAATCTACTAACAAAATGCACTTGTGGCTTGTAGACTTTTTATAAGCTCGCCCAGAATCAATATCACTTGCGAACAGAGAAACGAATAAAACAAATACAGTTGTGGAAATATCCGAGAACTTGGAAATAAACTTTATAAAATGCAGTTAGAACTGTACTGACACCCCGCACTACACTCACAATTCTACCGCTTCCCTTTTCCTATTTTAAATATCCCGATGACTTGCGTATCAGTTTCAACGTACAACAATAGTTAATATTCATGGGGTGATAAATATTAAAGGCGAGTAATTGAAATTAAATGGATTAACTTGCTCCAGTTTTCTCGCTAGAAAAGCGCCATTGTAAAATAGAAACTTGTTTTCGTAATTTTCTTTTGAAACTCGTGACAATTGAAGATCTGAAGTGAAGTAGAGAAAACTTGTTTAGCATAATAAGTGGGACGAAGGAAAATCAGAACCATTGAATACACCAAATTTAGTTTACGGTTAGTTACATTTTTGAAAGCAGCTACATACGGAGGACTTTGATTATCATAATTTGGCTAGAACTTTTGATTGTGTCAACACAGGGTGTGACACAACTAAATGATCATCACTCATCAAATCGATAGAGAATATAAAGTGTCTAGACGCAGCAAGTGCATTATGGTAGCGAATTTTTACAGAAATGATCTACGCATTTTTTACGAACACACCATATACAATGTGGAACAACCAAATGGAATAAATTCAACATCTTAATTATTGTGCATATTTATTAAAAAAGTCTGGACTCAGCAAGTGCGTTATGGTAGTGAATTTTCATAAAAATGTTTTTAATAGCAAATATGTGTGTTTTTTTTAAGAACTCAGACATCAAATTTGGTTACCAGTATAACCTATATAGTAGAAACAATGTGCCATGTTTTTCATTAAAATAAAATAAAATGTACAAAAATTTCCGAAAGTAAACTTAAAGTGTTCCCGAAAAAACCGGTTTCTTGGTCAAGCTAATAATGGCAATTAATAACAAATTGCGGTATTCAAATTTGAAGCATTTAATGAAAATTGGCTACCATGACGCACTTGCTGCGTTCCAAATTTCTCTACTTCCAAACATGCATTATATTTCGATGCAAAATGCAAAAATGCAATAACATAAGGCGTGTTCGATTAAAAGAAAAAAATTGTATCACCAGCGACTTATGGGCCAGGCTGTGATTGTAGAAATAATTTTTAAAGATGTAGCACAATACACCCTATAATTAATGTATATAATTTTTTTCGTATCTTGTATAATAACGGATATTTTGAGCTTTATTGATTTTTGACGAAAATTCGACAAAAATTATTTACCATTAAACGATAAACTCTATAGCTAAGACTACTGCCAAAGCATCAGAGAAAGAGTCTATTTGAAATGAATTTTCTGGAAACATTTTAGTAAACTGAAGGACACTGACGGTTGAAGCTAAGACATCACGGTTTGTAAAACATTCTTCTTGAGACATTTTATTTCCATAGCCCGTATTAGTTTCAGGTTCTTTGCCTAAATGTTGCCAATTTTGACGTTTTATATCGCGACTTTGACGTTTTGAGGAAAACCCCAATTTATTTTTCTTTAAGTACCCATAACTGTTTTGTCTTTTAACTTACAAAGCTAAGTTTCGGTAAGTAATTTACCTATAATAATATAAACGCGTACCAAATTTGGTTCCGCTTACTATGTTATTTCCGGAGATATAAATTTTTTCTCAAGGAAACACAAAATTTTCCGGGAAAACCTGGGCCGATGTTCCTGGATAACGAACTTATCCAAGCCACTTGCAAAAGGAAAGTATTCCCCAAATTTAATCAAAGCGGCCCATTATTTTTTGAGCTATCGGTACATACATACATACATATATATATATATATATATATATATATATATATATATATATATATATATATATATATATATATATATATATATATATATATATATATATATAATCCTCCTCATCCTCTAAGTACCGTGACCAAAGCCCCCCACTTAATTGACGGTGACCCTACTATTTTCACTGGTAGACGGAACGACATATATAAGACAAGACTTGCAACTAACTGATAGATCTCTCTGAGGCCTAGGGTTGAACACACTGAGACATCACAGACGATCTCCGGTGAGATTTGGGGAGTAGGCAGATTGAGGCCCCGTAATCGAGCTACAACAACCGAACCCACCTTTGTCCACCGCACTAAGGAGTAGGCAGATTGAGGCCTTTGAGGTCCTTACATATTTCCCTTACCCACCTTTGTCCACCACTCTAAGGAGTAGGCAGATTGAGGCCTTAGAGTGTCCTTACATATTTCCTTTACCCACCTTTGCCCACCACTCTAAGGAGTAGGCAGATTGAGGCCTTAGAGTGTCCTTACATATTTCCTTTACCCACCTTTGTCCATCACTCTAAGAGGTAGGCAGATTGAGGCCTTAGAGTGTCCTTACATATTTCCTTTACCCACCTTTGCCCACCACTCTAAGGAGTAGGCAGATTGAGGCCTTAGAGTGTCTTTACATATTTCCTTTACCCACCTTTGTCCACCACTCTAAGCAGTAGGCAGATTGAGGCCTTAGAGTGTTCTTACATATTTCTTTTACCTCTTGAACATGACTCCAAAACAGGAGCCGAAACGTCGAGTTTTCATAAATTCTGGACGCGGTTTAACCCGAGAACCAAGTAGTCTGATATATATATATATATATATATATATATATATATATATATATATATATATATATATATATATATATATATATATAATCATATAAACATTAAAACTGACCCCGGGTATGTATTCTAGGGGCCTAATTAGCGCTCATTTGTAGAAATTTTTTCAAAATTCAAAAGTCGGGATCTCATTAGTGATTTTTTTAAATGAAAATTTACGAACAAAACTAAACACGTCAATTTCTGTTTAAAAAATGACATCCTGCAACGTGAAAACTTTACCCCTACATTGCGCATCCTTCGATTGACAGTTACATGCACCAAATTTTTAAAAAAGGAAGTAGGGCCTTGTAATACCTGATTTGAGAGATCTCTTTATTCTCTATTTAAAAATGCTATGGCTATTGCAAAACTTAATAGTAAAAACAAAGAACTTAACCTGACTGACAAACTTCGCTTCAACACATTGAAAAATTAAAAACTGGTTCTTCATAATAACAAAAAATTAAAAAAACAGATAAATATTAATGTAGGAGATGTTCAAAATTCATGCCTTGAACGTTTTGGCAGCATCTTAACCGTAAACAAAAATGTCGTCTAATGTTCAGGCGTGATCGACCTACTCGCAATCGTTACTCTTTTTCCTAAGTTAGTTAGTCGTGATGTAGTTTTGTATACCATACTTTTCACATATTTCCATAAGAAGAAGTCTAATAGAGTAACATCGGGTGATCGTTCTGGCCGTTTTAGCGTTCCTGACCTCCCTATCCACCGATTTAGAAATATGAAGTTGAGGTACTGACATGCATTGATTTGGTAATGTGCTGGTGCTCCATACCGCTGAAACCATATCACATTCGCTGGAAGTCATGGATTTGCTCGATCAGGATATAGGTTTGCCAAAGTTGGTACGACATTATTTTGCAGTACTGCTAAATAATTATCACCATTTAAATTGCCATTAATAAAAAGGGGTCCAACGTTAACCTTTTCCGGGGATTGCGTATGTTCTTCTCTCATTCAGTGTGGATTTTCTTTCGATCAGTGGCGACAATTCTGTGGACTAGCATGGCTGTGAAGTGTAAAACTGCACTCATCAGAACACAAAAAATGTTCTATTTGGATAACATTGTTATCTGAAATTTCCATCATTTATTCACAAAACGACTTTCTTTTATCTAAATCGCTTTTCATGAGCTCCTGGAGTTTGTATCAATTTACATGAATGCATTTTATATTGTGTTATAATTCGAATAATCCATGAATGGCTAATATCCAATGTCTGCCTGTCGATTCGAGGTTGTAACGCTCGTGTTGGTTACTGCTTAATATATTCGAAATAAACCCGTAAAAGACTTAATAATTAATAATCAACAATCCAATATCTTTAAAGCAATTCATGTTTTGATTTCAAAATTGTTTCTGTGAAAAATCGCTAAATCTTCAGGTACCGGAGACACCTTACTGCATTTCCAAGTTGTATCTTAAAATTAGTTGTATGCTTGCCATGGAAAGCTGCCTCGCATTTTTATGGAGCAAATATTTCGAGGAAAGAATTAAGCATTTAAAATATACGTTAGAATGTTCAAGAACAAATTATTATTTATCATGAAGTTTCCGTAATCGGTGATGTAACCCAGCGACGGTTTCAAAACGTTGCGTGCAGGGGCAGAATTGGCTGCAACGCCACCGAGGGAGGTCTCGCTATCTCATCCGAAAAACGAAGGCTAGAAAGAGCTAGCGCACGGCTCGTAACGGTCAGAACCCAAGATATTTAGTGCTGCTTCAAAACACTCGCCGAGGCAGAGTCTTAGCCTGACGCTCCTGGCGTAAACATCGTTTACTTGAGGTGGCTCTCGAATTGTCTTATAAACGGGATTTTAATAGTCTTTCTGTTACCTATACTACCTTGTAACAATACTCCGTGATTGTTTAAAGTGTGTTAATAATTTTCAAGTTTAAATAAACATAGTATTCAGCATAAAACGGGAGTTAAATTGTGGTTCTTTGTTTCAACCTGTTGCCTTGCTGCTTTAAAAAGATTTCCTGGTTATCGTCGAACTTTAAGTCAGTTGGTAGTAAATCTCACCAGGGCAAATTTACGTTTTAATTAAGATTGGTGGAGTTTCCAACAAGCGAATTCAGAATATCGACATGGGTGTCAAATGGTCTTGTACACGTGAAACAATAAATCCACCTGCAGTGACCACTAATGGGAAGCATCACTGATTCTTCCCAGGTTCTTCTCTCATATCGAAGTCACTGAAACTCGTGTCAGGCATTCTTAGTAGATCCAACTTGGAGGGCATCCCCATAGAGTCACAGGTAATTCAAGGCAGGAAAGTTTGGTGAGTCCACAGTTCTCTGAATCAGCAAAATTTGTTTCATGCAGTCATCTGATATCTGAACTTTTTATAATCTCAACTTTCAAACTCACTTTATCAAGTTTTGAATTTAAACAACGTCAGCGAGGTGCCATTAGAATAATTATACATTTCCTGTTTAATTTCTGGAATTCTCTCATTTTTTTGTAAATTTAAACATGTAGTTTTTGGATATTGTAACTAATGAATTTTGTCTGTAAAAATATCCATTCTATACATTGTCTTTAATGTCACTTATTTTCAATAATTAATATAGAGTTTTTACGTAGATATATACATATATATTTTTAAATTGAGTCTCACTCTAAGAACTGGCGAGGATCTAAGTATAAAATTAACAGAATTGATTGACAAACGTCAAATAATTTACATAATTTGTTTACTTTTGAGTTGCAACACACAGTATGTGATTTTTTATATACCTCAATATATGAGTGCTTATATTTCTTTAGCAACATACAACCACATTTAAATCATTACTCTGTCATATGTATGTTAATTAATAATTTCTTGTTATTGAAGTTCTTGCTATTTATTTGATTTCTATTTATGTGCAATTAATGTTTATTTTGGATTTACCAGCTATTTTATTTCATTGTGTCGCTATTCCAAATTCAATTCATATGAATAAATTCAATATTTTGCTACATTAATATGTCTGTTTGATTGAAGATTAATTCCTATTTAAACCCTTTGGACTTTTTGGTGACAACGTAATCAAGACTCTTTAATATCGCATTCCTAGATATCGAAGATAAATTTTAAATAAAAATCATCGTAACCAGGCACTAGTTTGGAGCGCTGATAAATATGAGACTTCAGGCAGTGCAACAACACAACAAGAGCGTAAGTAGTAAACAATATTAAGATCTTCCAACCTTATAAAGTATTTCTAATCTTGCTAGTTATAAATCTGATAGATAGAAACCTTTTGGGGTAGGATTAATAGGAAATAATGACCTCACTACTGACCAGATTTGGGTTCACTTGAGGTCTCTCATATATTACTGCTTGTCTATTACCGGGTTTTAAATTTTTATTAAGGGAGGTTACAAGGTATGTAGCTTTTCTTCAAACTCGAGTCATACATGTAATTTGGTATCATTACTCAGTGCTGTAATGAAGTCCGATTTATTGCGGTTATTTGAATAGCTAATAAGTCGTTTAGGCGGTATAAATGACGGATATTTGCTGGACAATAAGTCTGACTCATTTTAAATTTACGTCAAAGTATGAAAATTCGCCAGAGCCGACACGCAGATTTTGTAGAATGAACCGTATTACGACAGGCGCAATCAGATTTATTCTAGGCGCATGTCAAGGAAGCGGGCAGAAAAGACTGAACGCGAACGAGAGGGTTTGAATCATCGTCCGTGACAACAGGTAGCCGTCGTCCGTACGTTGCTTTGTAATTTGTAAAAGCGTTAGTCAGGTGTAATACCTGGGGGAAGATTGTTCCGTTACGCTTTAGAGTAGCGAAAAGGCCGTGTGTTGGTCTGTTATTAATAAAGGATAATAGTCTAGGAGGACTGTGTTCTGTAAAAGTATCAGTTTACAAGGTTAGTTATCACTTCAGGCAACGTGCAGAAGTATAATTTGTAAGCGGTTAAACTGGTTGTGTTTTATTAATGCTGTTCTATGTGAAATATTAAGAGCGGGGTTAGGATTTCACGTGTATATAGAGTGTACTGGATTTAGTAGTGACCAAATAGTCACGATTGCCCATCTAAGGGAGATCTAAGTAAGGTAAATAAATATACCGTACTGTAGTGGAATTAGGGTGTTTAAGCGAATCAAAGCGTACTATACAGGGTGAACCACGCTCGCTTGGAGGGACGTACGTCCTCTGGGAAATCATGGATTTATTCTGAAGGGTATGCGCTCGCTAAACCAGGTGGTTAACTAGTTAAAGTGTCCAGCCTAGGTAAGGGCCAACCTGGTCACGTTTCGTACCCATATAAGGGAAACGGGAGCACGGACAGTGCTGATTTAGGGTAGTATTTAGTGTGCCCGGCACCGTGTGCTGTATTGGGGCGACTATGTTTGCTTTGAGGGACGGTAAAGTCCTCGGAGGAAGCAGAGATCAATCCAGAATGGTACGCAATCGCTGGAAGGCATTGTAGGTTAGTTAGGGTGTTCCATAAAAATTAGGTAACGAATTACCTAGTGGTATTCATGAGCGAGTTAGGGTCGTGTCAGCGTGGGAACCGTTTGCTTGCTCCCGTCGCGGAACCATTCTCCATTTGAGGTTTGGGGGCCCTGCTTTACGCTTGCCGTGCATTGTTATGCTTTGTTTGCTGTGTTAATGTTAGCCGCCCGCTTAATTGGCATTAATTATTATGCGTATTATTTTAGGCGAATATCACTGTATTTTTAAATATTACACATTTGTTGTATCAATTCTATTGTAAAAGAATGCCTTGCCAGAGATAACATTATCTGAACTGAGATATGTGTCTCCGTATTCGCATGAATTGTAGCGAATTTTTGGTTTTAATTATTTGATGGATTTTTATTGTTGTCGATTTCATTTTGTAAATATTCTGAATGTTATTAGAGAGTTTTTATGTAATTAGTTGCGTTTCACTGCACTGCCTGTAGGTATTTGTACTAGTGTAAGCGTGTTAGGGCTAGAATCCTGTGACGGATTGTAACTAGCGGAGGTATATCGTAGTCGATAGTTGCCTGCTTAGAATATTTCTGCTTCCAACTTTATAAGTTAGGGAAAACAGCCATTATTCGGGAGAGAGTAATTAAAACCCACTTACCTCTCAGGAACTCTACGGGACATAATAACTTACGACCCCTGGCTATAGTTTTCTTCTCCACTCGAGTTACCCTGGGACAAGGCTGTTATGAAACAGTGACTTTGTGGTGTTCTACGAGGGCCTTAGCAGAAGTCCTCACGGGGATCTGACCCCGTCCTATTCAATAGGGAATAAAAATGGCGCCCGAGGATAGTTTAACAATAAAATATTTAGGTCACGCCCGAAGGACGGATTGGCAACTTATCCGTCGGGCCGTCTGCTGAGCCGGGGTTCATCACAGTGCATTAGAAGGTTTTCCTTGTGTCTACCTTACATGTCCAAGTTCGCGAAATCGCTTTTTAATTGTATTAATTGTTGCTCGGATATAGGCGGCAAATCTGGAAATGTTTCTCGAAATAGGCGAGCAACTTCGATCTGTGACCGTATCTTACTCCGTAACCAATTATCTGTAGATTTTTTTTTTTGATGCTATCTGTTAACTAAGTCATGTTTTTGAATTGCACCTAACAACTGAGAACTACTGTCATGCGGTTATAATCATATAGCAAGTTGCTAAGGCGATTCAAACAAAATTAACATTGCCACCGATGAAGATTGTTGATAACTTTTAAATACCTTCTTTTTAATTGATACCGTTCAAAAAGGACATTGAAATTGTTTTTGCTTGCTTTATCTCATTATCGATAATGCAGCGCGATTTGTTATTTATTTTTTTAGTGTGTTGTAGCAAAGTTCGTCAATCAGATTAATTTCTTTTTTTTATTGTTAGTGTTTGCAATAAATTTTAAAACTATAGCATTTTTGAATAGATAATGAAGATACCTTTCAAATGAGGTATCACAAAGCCCTACTTCCTATTTAAAAATTTGAAGTTTGCAGCTGTCACTCGGAGGGGATTGAATGCAGTGGTGAAGTTTTCACGTTGCAAGATGTCATTTTTTTAATCTAAAATTGACGTGCTTCGGGATTTTCTAAATATGCCCAATAATTAGTATACTGAATTTATTTAATTTGGCTATTCTGTACTGTTTGTGAGCAGAAAGGTTCAAAAGAAGCAAAAAAAATGCTTTCAAAGTCTAGTGATATTTCTTACAAAAACGTCTACTACTTACTATTTGAAACGTCAAAATTGGTGATTTTTAAATAAATATTCTAAAACAAAGGCGGCCTTTGGGCAATTAACATTTCAAAGAGTGTGCTTAACACGGTCCTACATTTCTGTTTCAAAAGCTCTTTTCCATTTGACTACAATATTTGCAGAAACTATTTGAAATAGACCCTTTCTGCGATTTTATAGCAGCAGCTTAAACTATAGAGTTTGTTATTTAAATGTGTTATAATATTTTATTTAACAAAACTAATTTGAAACAATTTCTCTCTTTCGCCAATAAATCGATAATCCGACAAACTATATACAATTGATAGTAATAGTCCGGTAGCAGCAAGTGCGATATAGTAGCGCATTTTCGTCAACTTTTTCAAATTTAATAAACTGATTTTCTCACAATCAATAGAACTAGATTTTAGTATGTAACAAACAAATGATAAAGGCAACATGTATACGGAATTTCATAAAACCAAATTTATTGTTTTCGGAGACACAATGCTTTTCAAAGATTTTTTACATTTGAAAGGTTTTTATAAACATTCGTTATAATAACGCACTTGCTGCGTCCAGACTTTTTAATAACGTTTTGCTAAAAATCAATACGGAAGAAAGAAAAATTTGCTCGTCTCAGGTACTGAGAAAATTAAATGATCAACGAGTTAATCTGGTAAAACTTGTCTTTGGTAAAGTACAAAAACAATAGAACTGTATATACGTTTACTTTTTGTAGATGATGTACTTATATGTGAATAGTAAACTTTTAATTAAATTTCTATCCTCTGGATGTTAGACGTTTGTCTCAAAGGATTCTAGATCTGTTATTGTTTACGACAGTGAGCTCAGGATTCAATGCGTCAATCAGCAGAGTGGGATTTAAGGGAAAGTTAATAAAATTCTCTTGCGAATCCATGTAAGTTCTATACAAATCTTGTTAGGTGTAGCAGAAAGCTGTCATCAATGAGTGGCACAGAGAAATCGAGCAGAATGCTGTAAGTGGAGTTAACTAATTACAACGAAAGATATTTTGAGAGCAGCTTTAGCGTGAAAATGTAAAGATACAATTAATTATAAGAGTAAAACCATTTCTTACAAGAACCGTTTTATACAAATAATTAACAACCCAATTTTCTTGCATCTGGAAATATTATGAAATAGTAGATTAACCTTGACCCATTTTCTTCTTGAATCTTTAATATCGTTCTAGCTACACTCTTTCCATTTATAAACGTTTTGCTGAAAACTGAGACTGCCAGTTATGACTTTTATATTACTAGAAACTGGAAGATAAAGGTCCTTATGTACATAAATAACGTTTGCAGATACGTAAAAGTCAGGACAAAATCAATATTATGTCATTTATTTTGTTAAGAAGTTTTTTAAATGTTTCAGTTTAAACACTTGCAGGAAAGTTTGCGTGTAATCACTTAATCAACAGTAGACTGCAAATATTCGTATAGTAACAGACAAGCGCAATAAAACATAAATATTGTTGTAGGAGACTGTAAGATGTTTAAAACATTCCTGATATGGGCGCACATCCGAGCTCTATTTATATTACAGAATCTGTAATTTGGTTTACTAATAAATAATTATATATAATGAAATAAATACTCCAACTCAATCTGAGTGTCGCGGTTTCCTAAAGGAAACTTGATTGGCAAATATACCAATATATATTATATATTATTTAACAAAATAATATATATATATATATATATATATATATATATATATATATATATATACATATATATATATATACATATATATATATATATATATATATATATATATATATATATATATATTGTAATGATTTTGGTTGTGGAGAATGTAGTTTATATAATTATTTTTATTTCATAACGTGTTGTCAAAAGTCCCACGTTTAGGACACTAATTGAAATGATATATGTAGCTGTAGTGTACTTTGTTTTTGTGTTATATATTATATTACTGTTTGTGTATTTTAGTGTTCCACGGTTATAAGTGTCAATTGATATGGTATACTATGTGTATCTTATGTTTTTTGTAGATATTTTTATATTTGTATGTGATATTTTATGTTTATGAGCACCCTGTATATTAATTTATAGTAATAATATATGTGTATATGATTTAATTTAATATTTTAGTGTATATGTTTGTATTAATATTTAAAAAAAGTAATAATAGTGTAGCTGTTACGATAAGTGGTTTTAAATATATCAGTATTGTTTACTGCCTAAAAAGAAATGTGAACTTAAAATTGCAAATATATATAATTAATCTTACCTCAATTCAAATTACACCGGGGATTCTTAATCTCAGGGTTTTATTTTAAATGTTCGTTGCTCCCAAATTAAATTTACCGTCTATTAATAACTGATATTTAATATTATAGCTTTCCCCAGGTTTCCCAAATATACAATAATATTTTAAACCTTTATATATATATATATATATATATATATATATATATATATATATATATATATATATATATATATATATATATATATATATTATTCAAAACAAATTATTAACACTTTTTAGCTTACAAAAATCAAATAAATTTTATAGAAAGCTCTCCTTTTTAGCGAATTTTCATTAAGAAAAATTCGCTAATAGAGAGGTAACGATGAAAAGTTCTTGAAAATATTTCTTCAGATGAGCGCTAATTTGGTTCCCTAGAACCCAAAACCAAGGTACGTTGAAAATTTTATATGTTTATATATATATATATATATATATATATATATATATATATATATATATATATATATATATATATATACATATATATATATATATATATATATATATATATATATATATATATATATATATATATATATATATATATATATATATATATATGTATATATATATATATATATATATATATATATATATATATATATATATATATATATATATATATATATATATATACATGTAGTAGGTATAGATGGGGGGTTCTGGGCCCACCGCCCGCCACTGAGCACGCGTGTGACGTAAAAAATATGGCGGTTGTATTAAGGATGACGTAATCTTGAACCTGAGATGACGTAATCCAAGATGGCGGCCAATATGGCCGACCGAAAGTGAAAAACCCGGAAAATTTAAAATTTTAACCGGTAGTTGGCGCCACCAATCAAAGTAAGAAACGCCGCCATTTTGATTTTTGCAAAAAGTGACGTAACAAATATGGCGGTATGCGCAGGCGCAAACTAAACTTTTTAGTTTTTGGTTGAAGTCCTAAGTGTGGGGTGTCGTTTTACTCGAATTGACAAGTAGAATTCAAATTTGGCATACACAAATGCGCAAACCCAACTTTGGAGTTTTTGGCCTAAGCCTTAGGTGTTTGGTATTAGGCTTGGGAAACAGATTTTAAAAATGCGAATGCCAGGCATGCTAAATGCCAGCACGTGCCGCCACCTCGTTGCGGAACCAAGTAGTAACAACGTGACGACATACTACAGCGTTCCGCACCGAGGTGTCTTATATCTTACTTAGTGTTGGAAGGCTGGCTACCATAGCCGTATTACTTTATAGGTGTATTTTCGCTACAATTAGTATGCCATTCTGACGAGCTCTAATTAGAGCGAAACCGGTATATGATATGATAAGAATGCATCTAGCCTTACATAATTTGTCCCTATATTAGGGTAGAAATGGTCCAGGCCTGACAATTTACTAAATTGTTAGTTTGTTGTATACAGTCTCTAATATTTAACACTTTGTGTTATTTGGAGCTGCCGTGACAACATACTACTTGGTTCCGCAACGAGGTGGCGGCACGTGCTTCGTGTCTTATATCTCACTTAGTATTAGAAGCCTGTCCAAACAACGCAACACAAAGAGGCAGCCAGAACCCGTGATAGGAAGAACGAGGACCTTCTTTACATTAGTGATGGAGGAATTACGTCGCCAGTGAGTGCAGCGCTATAGCCATTTTCTGCTTACCGCAGCTGCACAACGACCTAGATGATGGCGATTCCCATGAAATCATCATCTTCGAAGTCCGATGCTCTATGTGACCTACAAACGTTGCACACCGAGTTTATAAATATTATTGTTTGTCAAATATTAGTTAATTATTATAATAACGGTAGTTTTAACAACAGCTCTTGATCGCTATAATTGAGAGTATTATAAAATTTTATTTTGTTATAGTCATTGGTCGTCTAAGGTGCAAGTAATATTTTTTTGAACTATTCGGTCAATAACTTATTTATATAATTATTATTGAAATGAATTGAAAAACATTTAAATATAAATTCATCACCCTAACGCACTTGCTGCTTAAGGATATTTCTTGGTAACTGTGTGTGATATGAAGCGCGATCAAGCTGCCTTTGAAGGTCCAGTGGTTCACATGAATGATTTTTAAGCACATACACTTAATTCTTATTACGATCCTGATCCGCTGAGAAAACCTAAATATAATGCCACACTTCCTTAAAATATATTGCGAAATCTTTAGAAGGATATATCGGCAGCCAAGCTAAATGTTTTGGGAAGCTCTTTCACTGATTTGTAATCATTTGTAGTGATATCAAGAGTTATTCAGTTATCAGTTCGTCACCCTAACCGAAACATTGCCATCTCTGCATCGATCGATACACATTTCGCCACGTCTAATAGAACTGAAATTCGATGCGTTTTCTTTGTGTCTCGAAAAAGAAGAATAGATCTCACATATAAAGTAACACAAATCATAAAAAGCATCTAATTTGAATTTTGAGCAAAGCAAAAGAGAAAATTAGAGTTACATAGAAAGTGTGTAGGAATGCTACACACTAAATAAATTTAGGCAAAGCAAGTGCACTACGATAGCGCATTTTCATAAAAATGCTTTAAATTAACAAAAATAAATTGATTAGTTTCGGAAATACAATTTGTTTGAGCACAACTGTTTTTCGTTAAAAACGGCCTAGTTGTGTTGCCTAACTAAACCAAGCGAATAATCAAGGGAAAAGTATAAATTTGGCAGGTACGATTCATTTGTCTTAAAATTGAGTAAGGACTAACTCCCTCAAGTTTGGCCACATACTTAATTAACACCCTGTACACACACACACACTGCTCCAGTCAAAAAGCATCTGTTAGTTGACTCCTGTCAAATTTTGAACAAGTTGCGTCATTTAGTTTGTGTTAGATCGTGATTGAAAGCAGACAACCTCTTGAGTTATAACGAAAGGGGAAAAAGTTAATTTCGTGTGCTCCTCAAACATTATTTTTTGCGGAAAAAATCACTCAAACCAAGGCTAAGCTCGATAGATACTATGGGGACTCTGCACCATCAATTTCCATGGTAAAAAAGGGGTTTACTGAATCTCGTTGCGGCCGTACAAGCACTAATGACGCCGAACGTTCTGGGCGCCTAGTTGAGGTCGCTACACCCGAAATAATTGAAAAAATTCACGATATTGTGTTGGCTGATCTGATATTGAAAGTGCGGGAGATTGTGGAAGCCATACGCATAACACACGGCTCAGTGGTTTTGATTTTGCATGATGACTTGGGTATGAGAAAGCTATCCGCAAGATGGGTGCCGCGTTTGCTCACAATCGACCACATTTATTACCTTCAAAAGGAATGGACAGTCAATGGCGAATATTATACCAACTTATTGGAGAGATTCAATGACGATTTGAAAAAAAAAACCGACTGCATTTGGCAAACAGAAATGTTATTTTCCACCAAGACAATACAAGGGTGCGCACATGTGTAGTCTCTATGGCAAAATTGCAAAAATTGGGCTACGAATTGCTCCCTCATCCGCCCTATTCTCCGGATTTAGCCTCGAGTGACTATATATTGTTTCCAAACTTAAAGAAATGTCTCGGCGGAAAGAGATTTAACTCCAATGATAAAATTATCTCGCAAACAAATACCTATTTTGAGGACCTCGTCAAATCTTATTTTTGGAAGAAATAAAAAATTGGAGATATGTCGGACGAAGTGTATAGAGCTCAAAGGAGACTATGTTGAGAAATAAAATGATTTTTTGTCAAGAAACCTGTGTTTCATTCAAAAAGTCAACGGACTTATGACCCGCCCTCGTATATAACTACATATAAATAAATATATATATATATATATATATATATATATATATATATATATATATATATATATATATATATATATATATATTTATTTATTTATTTACACACTGTATTTCACTTCAGGTGGCGACAATTCATTATTTCATAACGGGTCGGCCGAAAAATTAGAAGGAAGTACTTCAAAAGCTTCACATCTTGGTATGCAATATTTTAAGATTCGCTTTTTACGTAGCCTATTACGTTAACAAATAAGATGCCAAAAATAACTAAAGCATATTAGGCATTTTTGGCGTCTTATCACGTAAAAAACAAATATCTCTATCTGTAAGCCACAAATCCCAAGTTTCAATATCGTAACTTATACCGAGTGCTCACAACTTGAGTGCAAGATATGAAAAACGACTTTTTTGAAGTGCCCTGTGTAAACGATACTGTGCAAGTCGCAAGTTGCAAATATTAGAATGCCAATGGATCAAGAGTGACCTGGTGTGTCAATTCACACAATATCATTCGCATATATTACACAGAGTGTTAATAATAAATACGGAAGCATAACCTTTTGCAAAGTATTACTCAATTTGGACTTTGAGCGAACCAGCATCTTAAATTTTGGGAAGATACCGCTCAATTATTTTTGAAAGTAGCTAAGTGAAGATTGGAACCTATCATGAGCACTGATAAGTATACTTGGAGAACCAAAATCACCACGACACATCTTTTTAAAGACCTGACGACCGTTTCACCAACAAAGTTAGCGCCATCAGAGGATGACAAATTATATTTTTCATCTTACTTATCAGTGCTCATCGCAGGTTCCAATCTTCACTTAGCTAATTTCAGAAATAATTGAGCGGTGTCTTCCCTAAATTTAAGATACTGGTCCGATCAAAGTCCAAATTGGGTAATATATTGCAAAAGGGTATGTTTCAGTATTTATTATGAACACTCTGTATAAGACATTGGGATGATATTGTGTGAATTGATACACTAGGTGAGTCTTAATCCATTGGCTTTCTAATATTTGCAAGATACTCAGTAACGTTTACACACGGCACTCCAAAATGTCGTTTTTTTTTCCATTGTTTGCACTCAAGTTGTGAGCACTCGGTATAGGTTACGATATTGAAACTTCGGATTTGTGACTTACAAATGTAACTAAATCGATAGAGATATTTGTTTTCTTTTCGTAAAAAAATGCCTGATATACTTCAGTCATTTTTGGGGTCTCATTTGTTACCGTAGTAGGCTATGGAAAAAAACTCGGGACGCAGCAAGTGCGTTATGGTAGTGAATTTTTATTAAATGCTTCAAATTTAAATAACTCAATTTTCTATAAACTTAGAGAGTTTAATTTCAATACGTAGTAAGGTTTTTCCTAAGGCAAGATATCCACAAAATTTCATTAAAATAACTTTGTAATTTTCGGAGAAAAAAATTTTTTTCGAAAGAAAATTTAAAATTTGAGTAACTCAATTTTCTCTAAACTTAGAAAGTTGAATTTTGGTACGTAGTAAGGTTGAGGCAATATATATAGTAAATTTCATTGAAACAGCTTTGTTACTTTCGGAGAAAAAAAATTTTTTCGAAAGAAAACTCAAAATTTTTCCGGAAAACCCCGTCTGATTTTTCTGGATAACGAACTCATCCAAGCCATTAATAAAAGACAGGCACTTGCCAAGTTTCATCGAAATCGGTTAATTATTTTTTGAGTTATCATATATATATATATATATATATATATATATATATATATATATATATATATATATATATATATATATATATATATATATATATAAACATATAAAAATTAAACCTATTTACAAATGAACTTTAATAAGATATTATGCTGTGACAATACCTCTCTCAAGCACCCTAAAATATAATCAAAATGTGCACAGTTATATATGTTTTATTTCTTTTTCCCTTGTCTTAATACACTACATATTTTATGACAATCGATTTAATTTACTTATTTGATTTCATAAATAGTCGGTTAATAGTGACTTGGAATGAAGTAGACACCACATCTCCAAACATATTAAGAGAATATGAGTAAATCAACAGCAACTGGGAATGAATTCGGTCAGTCGCCCAGCCACGTGGTTAAAAAACACTGTTTGTATGATGGTTACAACTCTAGATCTAAATAAAAGGACTGTAACAGCGGCAGAAGCAGAAGTTTGATGAATGAACCAACAGCAACCACATACTTATGATTTAAACATGTTTCAAATTTGAATAGCTCAATTTTCTGTAACCCTAGAAAGCTGAATTTTGGCACATAGTTAGGTATTTCCCAAAGCAATATGTAGACCAAATTTTATCGAAATTTTCGGAAAAAAAATTTTTTTTTGAAAGAAAACTGAAAATTTTCCCGGAAAACCCCGTCCGATTTTCCTGGCCAACGAACTCATCCAAGCCATTAATAAAAGAAAGGCACTTGCCGAGTTTCATCTAAATCGGTTAATTATTTTTTGAGTTATCAGAGGGATACATATATATATATATATATATATATATATATATATATATATATATATATATATATATATATATATATATATATATATATATATATATATATATATATATATATATATATATATATATATATATATATATATATATATATATATATATATATATATATATATATATATATATATATATATATAAGCATATAAAAATTCAAACTGACCCCGGATATGGGTTCTAGGGGTCCTAATTCGCGCTCATTTGAAAGAATTTTTGCAAAGTCTCACCATCGATACCTCTCTATTAGTGAATTTTTTTAATAAAAATTCACTAAAAGAGTCTTCATTAAAGTGCTGAGAACATAAATAAGAATATTTCGGCAGCGTATCCGTTTTTATACTTAAGGCTGCGCACCATTTTTCTCTCATTTCTTTAATAGATGGAAACCTAAAAATAGTGCCAAACTGACGTGCCGCCGCTGAAAATAGCAAACAGCAAGGTACTTACGTATGCAGAGACACCGTTGCCACATCCCCAGGTAATCTTCTACAAACAATACACCTTTTCACCATTTTGCCAAAACAAAACTCAAAATCTTTATTGCCAATCAAGGTAACACATAAAAATAAACTCTCAGTATACTTGCATACTATTCACAGACAAATACAAGCCACAACTGAGGATTAATAAAAATCTAGATACTTCACATGCAGCAGGAAAACGATTTAAAATAATGGGCTGAGTTTTCTGGTTATATTTACATAAAGAAGGGAGAAACCAAGGAAAATATATGTTAGTACATCTTTACATTCATAAATAAGCCCTAATGAAAGTGTAATGTCTTAAGTGACAGAAAAGTAATAAATTTGTCATCCTCAATGACTTCCTTGTCATCATATTCGGCGAGTCACGTAGTCACGTAACGCATATTAGATTGTAATTATGACGTATATTAGTAATTACTGTAGAAAGTTCATATGTAATTATAATAACTAATTGTCTTATACCACTATAAAGGGACACCTATTTTTTAGGCTCGACCTCATTCTTAGTTCGTCGGCCAAATAGTAAGTACTCTCTGTGTTAGTCGTATTTCTTGTTCTTGATATATCAACCGATTGTTAGTCAGTTCAAATCGCTAAATTTCATCACAGTTAGAATCTTCTCCTATTTGTAAAGTAGTGCCGAGTTCTAGTTTGTAGCAAGAACATTTTTTTTAAAGTTGAAATTGTACTCTCCTGTTGTTAAATAAATAAACTTTTGGAGTTTACAACCCCTCAACCCTTATTTGGCGCAGTCACTGGGTTAGCAGAAGAAAACAAGGTTCCCAGGAACAACGTTATTGCTTTTGTTATCCTCCAAAGAAATCTAGCTCCAGAGTCCACGCCACGTTGAAGATTGGAAGTTCTCTGCAACGACAGCACCCCACCAGGAAACCGGCAAGCAAAATTTCAACCCACAGGCAACCAAACAGAAGACCAAACGTGAGTTTTTCTGAAATATTCTTTCTCTTTGTTTTTTTGCGACAATCCTGTTATTTTGTTAATATCCCTATAGTTTATGTCTGTATCTGACATTGAAGTAGAGTTAACTGCAATTTTAAGCAATCTTTCTCTTGATAATAATAGTAACAAAGATAGTTTAGAGTCTAAAGTAGAAATCATGGCCACTACAGAACAAGCCATCACTTCAGCTAGGAACTATGGAGAAGTTCTCCCTAAATTTAACGGCAATCCAGACACTCTGGAATGTTTTATAGCCGCTGTGAACAAATTTTTCTCACGATACGGTGCTACCACCGATAATACTTTAAACGAATATGTGTTTTGCTTGATAAGAAGTAAATTGTCCGGAGAGGCAAATCATTTTGCAACCTGTAGATCGGACTTAGATTCTTGGCCCACTTTAAGGGACGCATTAAAAACAAAATTCGGAGATCACACAGATCGATTTACATTAGCATATCAATTTAAATATTTGAGAATTAAGTCAAATGAAAATATTTTAGATTTTATAAATAGAGTTAAAACTCTACAAAATAGGTTAGATATAAAAATTGTAAACGACCCCAGTATACCCCCAAATCAAAAGACCGTTCATAAAGAAATAAATTCGCAAACTGCGTTAGAAGTCCTGTATAATAGTTGTCCACCAACCCTCCAAACCATTCTAGAAATTAAAGAACCAACTAGTTTAGAAATGGCTACAAGCACAGTGTTAAAATACTTGACAAAACACCCTCAAAGTAACCAAACTCCTAAACAAAATTTCTTTCACAGACCCTCCCCAAACATAAGTAATCCTCAACAAAACCCTATGCCGGAAAGGCAATTTTATAACAGAGCTAATAGTAGACCTGTACAATACTCCAACACTTATAACAGAAACCCCGATTACAATACTTACCCTAAACCCCAGTATAGGGAAAACGTTTTTCGACCGAATGGTCAAAATTCCGTACAAAACGCTTTAAGTAATAACCCAACTCCCATGAGTGTTTCTACCCGGGTTACTCAAAATATTCCAAGAGCTAATGTTTTTCACCCTAGGAGTTACAATTCCATTCAGAACGGTGCCACAAACCAACCCACCCCCATGAGTACATCAACTAGACTTTCACACGAAAGTAGATTTAAAAATAATTCTAGAAAACCCCAGGAATTTCATAATCAAGAAATGTTCAATTCAGAATTAACAGACTACGATTACCCAGATGATAGTTACCCCTCTTATAATAATTATACCCCAGAGGCTCTACCCAAACTCGAAGAATTCGATTACGATATAAAGTATAAAAAAGGCAAAGCCAACACAAATGCTGATTTTCTCTCACGATTAGAAACTTACGCCGCAGATTTCGAACAGGAAAATCCCGACGATTTGTTAAGCTTATTTAATAATGCCGGTGATATCAACGAAAGAGACAAAATCGTTCTCGACGACATTGATGAGGTTCTAGCTAACCTAGATCCTCCTGCACCACCCACAAATAGAATCAACATTATTTCAGATATACAATCTCAGCCACCAGAAAATACAAATCCCTTAGATAGTCTGGAAGCCTTAGTTCAAAGCCTTGGCATTGACCAAGAAATGAGCACACCGTCTGACAATCTTCAGTCAAATATTCCAATTCAGACGAATAATTCACAACCACCTAATACGAACCCCACTTTCCAGCAAAATAATACAGACCTAGACACAGTTCATAGTCAAGCCGAAAACGTTTCAGCAACTTTACCCATAACTCCTGAACCCTTAAATTATTTTAAAACACAAATAATTTATTCATTAAAACAAGAACCCAAAGTAGTACACCAGGTACATTTCGATAAACATATATATACAATAGATATAACTCCCTCAAATCTTACTAACGAAATAATTCAAACATTAAAGGAGATAAGTTCCCCTTCACACAAAAACGCTATACATACAAAAGAACCAGAACTTTACGAATCGATAGCCCAAATAATCAACCAAAATTTCACGAAGGACATAGGTTTTGTATTTTGTAGAAATCATCTAACTGACGTTCCAGATATTGAAAAACAAAAATTGATCTTACACAAACTTCACGAACAAAAACATCGAGGCGCAAAAGAGTTAGAAGCAGAAGTAAGACGTTCTTATTATTGGCCATCTTTATCTAAAGATTGCCAGTTACAAGCAGATTTATGTAGTATATGCCAGGAGTGTAAATACGAAAGACACCCCATACAATTTAAATTACAAGCCACTCCAATCCCCTCTAGGCCATTTGAAACAGCGCATATGGACACTTTTTCAATGGACAACAAAAAATATTTAACGATGATAGATAGTTTTAGTAGATTTTTTATTGCAAAAGAAATCAAAACGTTAAACTTTCCGGATGTAATACCGAAGGTTTTAGAGATTTTCATGACATATAAAATACCCTCGATAGTAATCACAGATAACGGTTGCGAATTCTGCAACCAGCAATTCAAAGGGTTAACTAATTTATATAATATAGACCACCATCTAATTACGAGTAAACACCCCAATAGTAATGGGATAATTGAACGCGCTCACAGTACGATTATAGAAATAGCTCGTACAATTAAAACTAGAGATCTTAAGTTTCAAAAACTAGATCTTATGAGTAGTGCCGTTATTGCATATAATAATACAATTCACTCCAGCACAAAACATAAACCCGTAGAACTACTTTTTGGTCATTTAGAATGTCGCGATATTTTAACCTCACCAGCTAACGACAAAATTTATACGGACTATGTCAATAAAATAAAGTCAGAAACGAAAAATCTGTACGAAATTGTCAAACTTCAAAATCAAAAAACTCAAGCAACAATGTTAAGCCGCGAAAATGCGAAACGTGAGTCATTCCCTAGCCTTCAAGAGAACAGTAAAGTTTACTTAAAACATAATAAGAGAAATAAAGTAGATAACCCATATGAAACAAAAATAGTAACCTGTGACGCATCTACTAAATTTGTAACCTCAAAAGATAAAACTTATCACAAACAAGAGATTAAGCCAATACGCAAATCTCAACGAAGACCTTTTGTTCCAGATGCTACACCTGGTCCTTCTAGTAGCATGCCTGCACCTAATACACACACAGAAAGTAGAAATTAAACCCCTAAACGATAATTCTGGGATCCTTCCCATTAAACTTGGTACAGCAAACCTTCAAAACGGACAACACACCTTTATACACTCCATCCCTTTAGACAAAATCCAAGACAATATAAACCATTTAGACGAAAGTATTAACTCATTAAGAGATCATATAAAAGAGTTACCAGCTACTCAACAAAGCGAACTTAACATAATAACATTATTAGCAAAACAAACTAGAGACAAATTTGCATTATTGCAGCCAAATCATAACCATTTACAGAAAAGAGGCCTAGTAAACGGTTTGGGAAAAATCTTTAAATTTATCTCGGGGACATTAGACGCAGACGACGGAGAAAAATATGATAAAGCAATCGAGATGCTATATAGATCACAGGAAAACTTAATAAAACACTATGACAGTCAACTATCAATAAACTACGAGTTTAAAAACAATTTAGATAACTCTATAAAGAATATATCCGCAAATTTTAAATCATTAAGTGAAGCAATATTAGTTATACAGCATAAATTTGAACAAAATTTATGGAAAGTCACCTTAGACGAAATTAGAACTAAAATTTTGTTGCTCGATCACTTGATAGAAAATTTACAGGTGTCAATTACGTTTGCATCTCTAGACATGCTTCACCCTTCATTGCTAAGCAATTCTGCCGTTCAGTATATATTTATGCAACTATTAAAACATCACTCTCCTTCACAGTTCTACTACAAGGACTCTATACTCTTTTTGCATACTATAGAGATTGAATATTACATTACCAATAATAAGCTAACCTTCTTGTTACACGTACCATTGTTAGATGCAGATAGTTACGAGTTTTACCACCTTTACTCAATTCCTACTCCTACCCATAAAACCATAATACCTCCAACTACATATGTGGCTTTAAACGAGGGAAGGAGCGTTTTCACGAAAAACAAATGCAGAAAAATTCAGAACGAATTTTACTGCAGCCGAAA
Organism: Tillus elongatus; assembly: GCA_964006375.1. NCBI lineage: Eukaryota > Metazoa > Arthropoda > Insecta > Coleoptera > Cleridae > Tillus > Tillus elongatus. The sequence goes on along the minus strand of OZ023266.1, from coordinate 73,548,318 downwards.
ACACCAAAGTCCCAGTTATCAGTGGGAAGACTGCATTCACAACCTTCTACGACTTAAGGCAACGCCTTCATGTCAAAGTATCCCGGTAACAATCGAAGAACCTCTGGTAGAAGCCATCTCAGATGCCACCTATATAGTTATTACACCAAGAGAAATAACTATATGAACTAAATGCAGAAGCGAAGAGGTAAAAGCAATTAATGGAGTTTACCTGATCAATTTGCCACTAAACTGCAAATTCATCAGTCAGAACTTTACATACGAAAACTTGCAAGACGAAATACCGGAAGACATCGTACAGCTACCCCACTTCGAAACCCATGAAGTTCCAGCACAGCCCATTCACCTCAACCTCAAATCAGTAGGCCTGGATAATTTGCACAAACTAACCGTGCAATACCTTGGTGAAAGTTCACAGTTCAGCCCCTATAAACAGACTGGTATAATTTCTATAGTTTTAGTGTTAATTTTAATTTTAAGTATTTTTTCTTATATAAAAAGAGAAAACATCAGAGAGTATATAAAAACGTATAGATATAAATCTGTGCCAACAGGCAATAGTCCCACAGAAGAGGCTTTTCCTCTACCTCAAATTCAAATTACTCCGTAATTTTCATTTTTCAGGATGGGACGAGTCACGTAGTCACGTAACGCATATTAGATTGTAATTATGACGTATATTAGTAATTACTGTAGAAAGTTCATATGTAATTATAATAACTAATTGTCTTATACCACTATAAAGGGACACCTATTTTTTAGGCTCGACCTCATTCTTAGTTCGTCGGCCAAATAGTAAGTACTCTCTGTGTTAGTCGTATTTCTTGTTCTTGATATATCAACCGATTGTTAGTCAGTTCAAATCGCTAAATTTCATCACAGTTAGAATCTTCTTCTATTTGTAAAGTAGTGCCGAGTTCTAGTTTGTAGCAAGAACTTTTTTTTTTAAGTTGAAATTGTACTCTCCTGTTGTTAAATAAATAAACTTTTGGAGTTTACAACCCCTCAACCCTTATTTGGCGATTTAAGGATGAATTATTACATAGCGGCAACGCGTTAATTATTACATAGCGGCAACGCGTTAGCCACCACCCAATCAGAGCAGAGGACCGATGTAAACATAGAGTCCCTTGAATGTTGGCTTCAAACAATTCGGCTGTGTGCCCAGTCTATTCGTAGATAGATAGTCAATGGTTACAACTCTAGCTCTAAATAAAAGGACTGTAACAGCGGCAGAAGCAGAAGTCAATGGAAGGTTTGTGTATTCGGGAAACTATTCACTATTAATAACAACAATTGACTAAAAACGCTGCGAGTTGTAAGGCAAAAATAATTATACTACAAAGGTTATAAATGATAATACATTACAATAGGGTTATATATAATCGTAAATGCTTCCAATGATTAACAATCAGTGAATTCAGTATTATTGACATTTCTCGGAAACTTACAAATGAATCTCATGAGTCAATAAGAAAAGCATTGACTAACCAACAGCAACCACATGCTTATGATTTAAACATGTTTCAAATTTGAATAGCTCAATTTTCTGTAACCCTAGAAAGCTGAATTTTGGCACATAGTTAGGTATTTCCCAAAGCAATATGTAGACCAAATTTTATCGAAATTTTCGGAAAAAAAAAATTTTTTTTGAAAGAAAACTCAAAATTTTCCCGGAAAACCCCGTCCGATTTTCCTGGCCAACGAACTCATCCAAGCCATTAATAAAAGAAAGGCACTTGCCGAGTTTCATCTAAATCGGTTAATTATTTTTTGAGTTATCAGACGGATACATATATATATATATATATATATATATATATATATATATATATATATATATATATATATATATATATATATATATATATATATATATATATATATATATATATATATATATATATATATATATATATATATATATATATATATATATATATATATATATATATATATATATATATATATATATATATATATATATATATATATATATATGAAAAGGCGCTAACATAATTACTTGGTTATGATTTATCGAACGCATCTTATTTTATTTTTGCCTTGATTTAAAACAAGTATTTAAAAATTTGCTTATTTTAGTATGTTCTATATGTACTAAAACATCTAAAACAGCTGAAAACTAACGCATTGACTTAAAAATCACCCTGTATATCTTATTTATTAAATGAGTATTTATTTGGTATAAAAGCAATTTTACTTTAAAACTGAAACCTACAACATTTATAATTTTTAAAGGGAGTGAAATGTGTTCATTGAATTCGCTGCTTCCGTTAAGGCATCAATTTTCTCGTTGATCGATTAAGATTATGTCACTTTACTTGATTTAATGTAGTAGAAACATAAACCGGGAAGCTTTTTGTTTCTGACAAGTTCTTAAAGTGGCAGATGCTCCCGAAGAAAGACGGATAATTACATGTAAAAAGCAGCTGACAAGAGCCTGTTCACGGCATATAACCTTTAAGTCTGTAGAATTTACTTTAAGTTTTAGCCGTATAATAGGTAAGGCGTCAGTTTTTGGCAAATATGTTTAGGTTCGCTAGAGTTGAGGTAAGTTTAATTAAGACGTAACAGAAAATGTTGATAATATATAGTTTTATAATATTAGTTAGATAATAAAAAGGTTAAATCGCCAAAGAAAAAGTCTCCGAAAACAATAACTTTATACACTAATTGTAAGTGTATTAAGGTTTTATAAGGTGGCGCCATTTTTACACAAAAACTCATACACTTACTAGCCGAAATTACTTTATGTGCGTTCTCGCTGTAATTAGTATAGCGCACGAACGAGCTCTAGTAAGAGCGAAACCGGTCTACGGTTCTAATTATGGTGATAATGCATCTAGCCTTAGATAGATTGTCCCGGTATTAGGGAAGAAGGGGCCAGATATCACATATGATTTACAAAATTGTTGGTTGGTTATACACGTTCTCTATTTATAACATTTTGTGTTTATTAGGCTGCTGTGACATTGAATCATACAAGTTTTCAGTTTCTCAAATTATAATATTTTATAGCATTTGTACATACATTTATAACACTAATAAATATTTAAAACCCCACTACTAAAACAGTCTACAACTAAAACTACTAGAGATCTCTTTTTATCTATCTTTTCTGTTTACAAACAAATTAAACTCATATAAGTTTTATAAATTGTACAGTTATAAGTACACTTTGAGAACACCCAAATCACCACAACACATATTTCAGAGACTTTACGATCGTTTCGTTGACAAAGTCAACATCTTCACAGGAAGAAAAAAATTTTCTTCCTCTGAAGATGTTGACTTTGTCAACGAAACGATTGTAAGGTCTCTGAAATATGTGTTGTGGTGATTTGGGTGTTCTCAAAGTGTACTTATTAGTGCCCATCACAGGTTCCAGTTTTCACATAATAAATTTTACAGTTTTCATAAGCAAACAGTGCTTTAGTATTTTAAATTTTGGTACCTGTCATTTACTTCAGCTGTCACTCCTTAGTTGACATTTACTTTGGTCCTAAATTCATTCTTAAATATGAATTTGAACTGGTTGCTTCTTAATCCTCGATTCCATTGTAGTTTGTAGAGAGAAACTCAATCTTGTTCCTTGACAACAGATATTCGTATCCACGCACTCCTGTTAGTATGGCAACTACAAGGTCAGGTCCTTTCTGATTTTCACTTTTAAACTTATTATTTCTCTTACACGTGTTTCTGGATGGTCCTTGACTTAGTTTTACAATTTCTGGCTATTAGTTTTACAAATTACCAGTTACGATTGTATTTTTTTTTGTTGATTATGACGCCACTGTAGCGTCACCTAAATTTTATATCTTTAATTACAACGTCTTTTTAAACACTTAGTACTGATGCATTCACTAAAACAGTAGTTTACAATGCCATTTATGCTTTAACACTATATTTGGACATTATTTGCCTTAATTTACTTAAAAGTTTAGGTATTTTATGGGAGCAACGCCTTTTAGCGTCCCCTTTATTTAAAAAACCAATTTACAAGAGAGATTGTCAATTATTTCATTCAATAATTTCAAACTTTTTTCCATGGCAATCTGATAATTTAAATTCCTTATTATGTAAATTTTTACGTCACGTAAAACGCAGTATAAATTTGACATATTGAGATATTGCTGTCTAACCTATAAGTTTGCAACTAAAATTTTAATTTTACATTCATACTTTAATTATTTTGCTTATTATATTTTTAAGCTATGCCTGTTATCAAAAAATCTAATTCTTAATGAGCGGTAAGCTATTAATTACATATTCATTTCAATCAATCTAAGTTCAACCTAAGTTTTAGCAAACTTCAAAGCACTTGAAAACTTTGAATCTAATGACATTTTTTTTAATTTTGAAAGTAATGGTTCAATCTAGTGCTTTTAACTGCATAAAATTACATTGCACATTAAATTAACTTGTTTTTAGTAGTGGTTTTAAATAAATTCCCCCATTTATAAGGTTAAATATCTTAATAATAAACATCAACATTTCGTTTCCATTTAAACTATAACAAATTTATCTTTAAAACTCAACTTATAACTTAATTAGATAATACATTTTTGGCTATTTGTGCAGTTCAACAACACTGTCTATATCATTTACATTTTAATTGTCATGGAACTGGAGTTACTGCCTTTATCTTTTGGACTTTGAAATTTTATATGTATGACTCTGTTTATTACTTTCTTTTGGACTTTGAAATTTTATATGTATGACTCTGTTTATTACTTGAGGATTACCTTTTTGAATTTATATCTTTTTTCATTTATTAATTTTAGAATTTTGTAATTTTAGATTAACATGCTGTTAATATGCAGCTGCTTATTCGGACATGTCTCTTTGACAAATGAAGCAAAACTGTTCTATAGTTTGGCTTCCTTGGATATTTGAAAACATCTACACCTTAAGTAAGTATTTTATAAGTAGCTAATACATTTAGTTTGATATTGCTAAATATCAATACAATATATATATATATATATATATATATATATATATATATATATATATATATATATATATATATATATATATATATATATCTGTGTGTGTGCGTGCAAGCGTACGTTACGTGCGTGCATGCCTGCTTTCACGCGCACGTGTGTGTAAAAATGTTAACTGGCGCCTGGCGCTGAATATGGGTTCTAGTGGTTCTAATTCGCGCTGATTTCAAACGATTTCCCGCAAGTGTCCATGGTGACTTTCCTATTAGCGAATTCCCCTAATGAAAATTTACTAAAAAGATAAACGTTACGTCAAATGAAAGTTGAGTTAGTACTCTGCATTCGGCAACGTTTAATGTACAGCTTTATTTACACACGTTTTTACAGTAGTTTACTTTTATCACACTAAGTTTCCAGACGCTGCACATACAATTGTTGAGGATTCTTGTCAGGTACGCAACTCAATTTTTGTAATACTATTTCTACCTTTCTTCTGGCTTTAACCTGAATGGAATGGAGAGAAGACACAAAATTGTAGTATAACATAATACATGTAGGTTGAACACCCTTTTCAGATGATACTCGAAAACATATTATATTTTAGAGTAATTTCACTTGAATCTCACGTACTTGACCTGATAATTTTGAGCCTGTATGGCAATATAACGCTTTCTAAACATAAGCATATACATACGTCCCCTTAAAGACAGAACGTTTTTTTGATGCACAATTTCCAATTTAGTGTTTGATCTAGTTTTCATAGTTTTATTTAAATGTTCAAGCTGATACTATATAGCAGGTAATTAAAAAAAGCACTACATTTTCCATCGTGTAGCGATTATTTAAGGCCCGAAAAATGAAACATTTAATAGTTTTTCAGTTTGAGTAACTGTGCAATAATATCTTAATATCTCGTTACCCTTGAGCGTTACCACAGACAATAAAGTATTGCCATACCGTAGCACCAAATAATAAGTGAGTGAGTATAACTGGGAAATCCCCCAGCCGCTAGCCTCTAGCACAGTAGTTATCGCTAGGTGGCGTGATTGCAGGTGCATGCATTGGTATGGTTGAAGATAGAGACGTACAGCCACTATCGACTGGATGGCAGTGGCTGATAGTGGGCGCTTTAAAGTGTTATCAGGTTGACTTCTTTTTATTGCTTTAAATACTAACATCCTAAACAATATCTTTTAGCTCTAATCGAACAGATACCTATTGACCTCTAAATAATGACAACTAACCTGTGAAATTGACAGCTAATAGTAAAATGCCATATCTCTTACTTTTCAATTTAGGATTGCATGTTAGCCTCAGGATTATATCACCTCGAGTCAGACCCCTCGTGATCTAACTTGAGAAAGAGTGAGAAGAGAGAGAGGGACACACATTTTGTATTAGACAGGGCGACATGGCTTTAACATTGTGATTACAAATAATACTTTTCTTTAGTGATATTTTTCTAAAAATAAAAGAAAAGCCTACTTTTACCACGAGATTGATTTATCCACAGCACGTTTGCAATTTATATATAACTCATTCAGCACACCAGTATATCTTCATGGTTTATCAAAGTTTTAACATAGAGTTCTTTTATTTTAGTGAATTTTCTTTTACAAAAATCACTAATGAGGAGATCTCCACTTTTTAATTTTGAAAAAATTTCTTCATATTTAGGACCCCTGGAACCCAAATCCGAGGTCGGTTTCAGATTTTATATGTTTATATATATATATATATATATATATATATATATATATATATATATATATATATATATATATATATATATATATATATATATATATATATCTGTGTGTGTGTGTGTCACACCTATAACTAAAAAAATAATGGACCGATTTTGATAAAAGAAACTCTGCAAATGCCTTTCTTTTATTAATGGCTTGGATGAGTTCGTTATCCAGGAAAATAATTTTTCTCCCAAAGCTCTTCTAATGAAATTTAACGGACTTACTACGTACCAAAATTAAACTTTCTAAGTTTATAGAAAATTGAGTTATTCAAATTTTGAATTTTCTTTCGAAAAAAAAATTTTTCTCTGAAAATTACAAATTTATTTTAATGAATTTTGGTGGATATCTTGCCTTAGGGAATACCTCACTACATACCAAAATTAAACTTTCTAAGTCTCTAGAAAATTGAGTTATTGAAATTTTAAGCATTTAATAAAAATTCACTACCTTAACGCACTTGCTGCGTCCCGTTAGTTTTTTTTCAATTGGGCAAAGTGGAAGTTTTTCATGGAGAAATCGTGTGGTCGGTTGGTGGCCAGGAACCGTTGGTAGGAGAAACTCCTTTCTATTGACTTCTGTAAGATGAGTGTTTTACAGTTTGTAGTTCTAGCTCTTTTGCAACATGTTTACCCTGCACAACATCTTAAATTTGCTTCAAGTCCCTTAACCGTATTGTGGAGATCACAGCATTTGTCTGATGGTTAATGCATAAAGAGGTTCCTCTAATCATGTTTCTGTTTTTTTTTCACGAACATTGCGGTAATCTGCATTTACATATAAACGTTATTAAGAGGTAGGTTCAATAAAATGTTTAAAATACACTGGATTTGTACCTTGATTATTTGTCTCAATTAAATCTTTAGACTAAAAATATAGTAGGTATATAGTAGAGAGACCAACGTTTAAGCAAGGCAATAAAAAGATTTATAGACATTTTGCCTGTGTAAAGAAAATGTAACGTTTTTGCCAAACCAAGATTTTACAATTTTTTGTCACAGAATTTGCCCACTCCTTGCCTAGAGTAGATATCCAAGAATACGTTTCTTAAGTTTCAGGTATTTTGGATTCCAAATAAAAACGTAAATCAAAGTGAAATGTAATATATGACGTTCAATGAAGTCAATGCATAGATTAGCTATTTTATAAGAGAAGGGGTATTGAAAATTTAAGTTATGCAAATACAACATGTGACAATTATAGTGTTTCATTCTTTCGTTATTAATACGATAAACAAGCTCCACCCACCTTATAGAAACGGCAGTTTATTTTCTATGTTTCTTCTTCTATTTACAAAGCTAATTGGCCTGACCTGTAAAACCTATCTGGACATATCGTGTCTTGTCTGTGTTTAAAATACACAATGAGTATGTATCCTTGGACTATTGAAATTTAGCCTTAAACTGGAAGGGGCCCGGCTGTATTTTTTAGACGCCACATGTAATCGCGAATCGGGTTAAGTATCGGGTTCTCAACGACGCTTGACTTATTAGTTAATAGTAGGAGGAAGGTGTATGTTAAGCTTAAATTCAGTTTTAGAAGGTAGGTTAGTAGTATTAGGCGGCATAATGGGTTGAAGAGCATATTCCATCTTCCTACTATTAAATAATAAGTCAAGCGTCGTTGAGAACCCGATGCATAACCCGATTTGCGATCATGTGTGGCATGTAGAAAAATGCGACAAGACTTTCAATATCGATTTTCTGAGGCACATTTAGCACAAAGCGAGATAAAAAATAATATGGGTGGTTATCTCTTTCCTACACACACAGAGATAAGGCTCATACAGGTGAATTTTCTTTTAAAAATTCACTAATGGCGAGATCCCGACTTTTGAATATTGATAAAATTTCTTCAAATGAGTGCGATCTAGGCCCTCTAGAACGCACATTTGGGGTTAGTTACAGTTTTTATCTATTTTCATATATACAAGCTCACGCATTTTTACGGTAAACCTCAGTCTATCCGTTATTATACAAGGTACGAGAAAAATTTGTATACGTTAATTAATTGTTTGTAAATTTTTATGAAACATTTTTTCTCTAAGTTTTGTCAAAAAACTTTTTGTGAATAATATATTGGTAAGTGGGTAAATAGTTTGAAGAAGTATGTTTGCCAGGATAATCGGACCAGTTTTCCCGGGAACATTTTAAGCTATTTCAAACAATAAGTTATTTTGAGGAAATATGGTACACTGTTTTTATAAAATAGGTTATACTGGTAACCAAATTTTATGCTTGATTTTATTAAAAGATACATACTTGTTATTAAAAATATTTTTATGAAAATTCACTACCCTAACGCACTTGCGGCGTCCATACTTTTTCTAACCATAGGTAACATCGTCTAACTGTGGAATCCAAAACATTGTTAAGTGCATCTGGTGTAATGGTTTGAAATGCCTATTATTGGCGTTAAAATATTACCATTTAGTCAAACAGACCTTTGTTCAAACTTCAAAATTAAAAGGGTTACGGGCTGTTAAAATGAAAAATTTAATTTCGGTTCTCCTTGATTTGTATAAAAGCACTCTCTTTAAAATTGGTACGGATGAATTTTTCACCTTGATGATAAAAATAATTTCTTTCTAATTTGGCCTAAATAGAGAAAGAGAGGGAGAGAGAGAGAGAGAGGGGACTGCTTGTGCTTCAAATCTCAAAAATACTCAAACTTTTTTGTTACCATCATCAAGGAACTTTTGATTAGAAGATAGTAATATCTTGTTTTCCTAACAAAACATGTATATCACTGTAGACCACTAATCTGAGGTAACTCTAAAGATATAAGTCTGGTAGGTTAAAATCCGGGATACGAGATGGCCAAGGGATTGGGCTGCCATGGCCTATGTATCTTTATGGACACCTACCTAATAGATAATAATCATAATAATAATATTTATGTATCCAAAAAGCCAAAAAGAAATTACAGATTTTAATTATACGGAAACGATAAATTTTAATGCACTGTAAACCAAATTAGGGTTGTGAACTAGGATAATTATATTAACATTAGCATGATGAATATAAAGTTAACTACACCTAAAATAATAAAAGCAATATACACACTCTGAAATTAAAGTAATTTATCTTTTTTATAAGCCATATTACGGATATAGTAACATACAAATAAATTCACAAAAAGTAGAGTTCACAAAATATAAAAACACGTGTACAATTATAATTACAAATTTGTCAAAATAGACATCCAATTATCTTGGCAACGCTGTGTGTCATTATTTTTGGGTCAGTTGTATACAGGCACTTATTTACTTTTGGGCTAAACTGTGTTTATTCGCAGGTTGCTGGTTAATAGAAAAGGAGACTGATATACAAGTACACACCTGTTTTACCGTGTTTTGTGGAATCTAATTAAATTTTTATGTTAAATATACTTACTTCTAATTATCTAACTTTCAACATTATTCTGTACATAAATCACGCTAAAGCTAGGAAGTTAGGTAATTAATTAATTGCTATTTGTCACCCTTGTTCCAGAAATAAAATTTGACGTGACAAAATTTGTCCTAAGTTGTAGCATGCAATGCGTGTATATTACATTCTATATTTAAGGCATTTGTAAGAAGAATGGGTTTTATTACACCTTTACATTTTAGTGAAATTTCGTAGAAAAAATTTCTTCAAATGAGCGCAAACTAGGCCACCTAGAACACATATCCGGGGTCAGTTTAAGTTTATATATATATATATATATATATATATATATATATATATATATATATATATATATATATATATATATATATATATATATATATATATAAGTAAAAGTTGGTAAGTGCGTTTCTTTTTCAAGCGGCTTGGATAAATTCGTTAGCTATGTTGTCACAACAGCTCCAAATAACACAGAATGTAAAAAAAAATAGAGACGGTATACAACCAACTAACAATTTAGTAAATGCGCTGGCCCATTGTTAGTTGGTTGTATACAGTTTTAATTTTTTAACATTCTGTGTTATATATATATATATATATATATATATATATATATATATATATATATATATATATATATATATATATATAGGTGTATTTTCGCTGCAATTAGTATTCCGTACTGACGAGCTTTAATTAGAGCGAAACCGGGCTACGATTCTAATTGTGGTGAGAATACATCTAGCCTTACATACTTTGTCCCTATATTGGGGAAGAAATGGGCCAGGGCTGACAATTTACTAAATTGTTAGTTGGTTGTACACAGTCTCTATTTTTTAACATTCTGTGTTATTTGGAGCTGCCGTGACACCATACTACTTGGTTCCGCAACGAGATGGCGATACGTGTAAAAACGTGTCTTACATCTCACTTAGTTTTGAGAGGCTGGCTACCATAGCCGTATTACTTTATAGGTGTATTTTCGCTGCAATTAGTATGCCGTACTGACGAGCTCTAATTAGAGCGAAACCGGGCTACGGTTATAATTGTGGTGAGAATACAGCTAGCCTTACATACTTTGTCTCTATCTTGGGGAAGAAATGGGCCAGGGCTGACAATTTACTTAATTGTTAGTTGGTTGTGTAGTCTCTAGCAATAGTTCTTAAAATGTGTGTTCCTGAACCGACTCCGGTTTTATGTCACCTCATTTCGATGCCCTATACAATGGGGGTGTTTAGGTTTTCCTGGAAACAGGCCGGAGTACAGCCTGTCTCTAAGAGGCATAACAAATCCCATGTGGGGAATTATCGTCCAATTTTTATTCTCTCAGTCTTGTCTAAAGTTGTGGAAAAAGTTATAAAATACCTCAAAAAAATGAAACATCCTAACTGATCGTCCATACAGCTTTCATCAAAACCAACCTACTGGTGGTATTCTAACGTACGTCATTCATTTTTCGAGTTCTGAAAATTTTGTAAAGGTCATATTTCTAAGCATTCGATAGGGTCTGTCACGTGAAACTTTTCTGTGCTCTTCCATCATACGGATTCTCTATGGATAACTAATTTTATAAAGGAGCGTTTCTTGCGTGTTGTTGTTGATGGTATCTTATAAGATAAATTAGACATGAATGGGGGAGGGGAGGGGGGGTCTAAATGTCCATAGGGCTCCATTTTGACTCCAATACTTTTTGTATATATAAATCGCCTCCTGTTAACAACCAACAACCAGATTCACAATTTCGCTGATGATAGCACTCTTTACAGCGAGTTCTTATCGACTCGCCCACTATCTGCTTCTAGCCTTCTGTCAATGAGAGTCGAAGTAACCACTCCCTAAATGATGACCTGTCTAAAATCCTTACCTGGGTTGGTGTAAATCTGGTGATAAGCACACTTGGAGAACCCAAATATCCACAACACATTAAAAAAACCTGACGATGGTTTCACTAACCAAGTTAGCATCATCAGATAATGAATAATTCTAAATATCTTATATCTACAACTCTATTTATATTCTGCTGCAGGTAGTCGGTCACTAACGAATTAGGGAGGTTTAAAGACACAAAAATGAACATATTTTGTTTGGCGGAAATATCTGAATTCTTTTATTATCTATCGGACGTGCTTCTGCCGGTATTTCTTGTAATGTAAACTATCAGTAGACTACCCATAGGAGGCAGATACAAGTTCATACACATTCTATTATTACTATATTTAGCAATATATATATATATATATATATATATATATATATATATATATATATATATATATATATATATATATATATATATATATATACTTTTAAAAGCGCTTAGCTGTCCCGGTTGTCTACAATTTTTTGTTAATTGTAGATTCTCCTTATTTACGTGGTGATTATCTCAAATATGTCGGACAACGGAAGATATGTCTATAGTACCGTATCTTAGTTGTGCCAAATGTTCTTTGAATTTAATTTCAATAGATCTTTTTGTTCGTGCGACGTATTTAAGATCACAATCTTTATAACTTATTTCGTAAATTCACGACATTTTGGCGGTACTGTCCTTGTCTTTTGGGTTACCTAGCAAGTTTTTAAAGTATTTTTGTCAAAAATGTTAGTTGAAAAGTGGCTTTTTTTAAATGCTAGCTAGCACCCTCGTGATTATAAATTCAAATAGTAAGCAAGCAAAGTTTTTTCCGGCTTTCTCTCTTTTAAACGTCGTTGATACCGTTAACATTTTCTTTGTTTTCTGTCTATTCATTAATTTCTCCATTAGGCAAACAGTGTATCCGTTATATTCGGCCACGTTCTTAATATACCCTCGTTCTTTGGTATATCTATTTTTACTTAAAGGAAAGTTAATTAACCTTTTTACTAAAAAATTCAAACTGGCCATTTTTTGTGCGTGTGTATGATATGAGTCATTCGGAATGAAACTTAGAGTGGTGGGTTTCTCCCTATGGACATTGAACTGTAAACTGTCTTTATTTTTGATAACTAGTACATCTAGAAAGGGTAATTTATCATTAATTTCTAATTCGTGGGTAAATTTTATATAATCGAATTTATTGTCCATTTCGTCAATAAAATCGCCGTTTCTGCAAATGTTTGTGTTAAACACTGCAAAAATATCATTCACATAACGAAACCACACTCTAGGAAAATACCCACTTTCACTTTCAAGATCTGTTTCAAATCTACTCATAAAAAGGTCTGCAGTATATGGCGATAGGGGGATGCCCATTGACGTGCCTTGGGTTTGTTCAGAAAACTCATTGTTGAATTGAAAAATATTTTGTTTCATACAAAGATTTGTTAAAGTTGCATATTCTTTGCGGACCTTTTCATTTGTGTTATTCATTTTTAACAACTCTTCTAAGTACGTTAACGTTTGCTCCGTGGTAACGCTAGGAAACAATGAGGTTACATAAAATGAAATCAAAACCACGCCTTCAACCAATTTAACCTTTTTAATTTTATGAATAAATTCAAGTGAATTTGTTTCTGAAAAACTTTTTTGTGTGACGGGCAGGCTTTTAAACTCATTTGTAAACCACTTTGCTAAATTGTAGGTCGGGGAATCTATAGCCAAAACGATAGATCTCATTCATTTTCCCGGTTGATGGATTTTTGGCAGAAAATATAACTTTTGGAGACTTTTGAATTTGAAACTTGTAACTTTATTCCTAAGTCTTTTGTTATAAGGTTGTGATAACTCTTTAGACTATTTTTCACGTCCGAAATCATTTCTGGTAGCAGGCTTTTATTTATTTTTTATACGGTCCTGTCTCTATGGCGTTATAGACTCTAACTTTATACTCGTTTTTGACCAAAATCACGACCTTATTACCTTTATCTGCTTTAACATAAAAACAATTTTTTTTCTCGCAATCGCTTAATGTTAAAGCGGTTGCAACATTTAATCAGCAATCTCGTCTGTCTTGATCGAAAAGCGCATGCTTTTATAGTCAAACACCAACTTGTTACGTTACGAATCCTCGTTCTTCCCAGAGCGCCTAAGATTTGGAATGCCCACCGGTAGGCATATTTTCGAAAACATATATACTCTCAAACTATTTTAGAAGCCAGTAAACACCGATTTTGTGGCTGTGTAATCAAGTTGATAATGTTCCTATAAACACGCAGGCTTTGTCTTTCATAAACTATTCCATAAAAAACAATTGTGCCCACGTGCAACCAAACTGAGTCGCTTTTGTCAAGTACTTCTTAATTGCGAACAAAGAACTAGGTCAAACCATAAGTGTTAAATGACTGAAGAAACAAACATTTGGGAGTCAGCTGCCTTTGTATACTTATAAAGCAAACGATACATGAGTGATACATCTCAGCTCAATACAGTTAGCCCGATGTGTGCTTTTATATGAATCGTACGTAAAATACGAAAGTGAAATTTACTCCTTGTTTTACTGTATCCCTAAAGACCCTTTGTTCTACCATTACCTAATATGGTGTCAGTCTCACTGGGAAATCTACTTTGTATTCTGTGGCGTGATATTCTCAGGGTAGGTATGTTATAAATATGCAATGAACCGTTTGATCAAATATATCATGTATATTATGTCACATTAGAATACTCGCAGCATAAGAAATAAGGGATTAAAATACATATCGCAAGAGTAAATGAAAAGCACACCGTGTTTACTTCATTTCATTTTTCAGAAAAAAAACTTCTGGTGCCTATATGGGTGTTATAATTTAAAATCATTGTAAGTAAAGAAATACGAATTTGCTTGACTCCTGCACTTGGTGCTCAAACACAGTATTTCGATCTCACGACCATTCTGGATGAGCCTAAAATATTTCATACATATATATTATTATGACCCTTTAACATGAGATATTGAAAATTGCGGAAGTAAACAGAAGTGTTTCTTTGGGTGGCAGTATCGATAATGTTGTAGAAGCTGTAAGTAATCGTTCGTTATATGTTAAACAATATACTGTTATTAAAAGATAAAAGCAAAGTTGGTTTCTTGCCGCCATTTACATTAACTGAAATAAACAACGGTAAAACTCTACCTGATTTTGCAAGCAATAATGTCGACCGGGTACAAGAAAGTTGGACAAGGTTGTTACTAAAGCCTCTGGAGTTAGATCAGAAAAATGTACATGCGTCCCTAATTGTAAAGAAAGTTCGACAAGGTTGTTGCTAAACCCTCTGGAGTTGGGTCAGAAAAAATATACAGACGTCCCTAATTGTAAAGAGCATAAGTGCAAGTGCAAGCAAATTTGTAAAGAATATTCTTAACTATATTTGAAGACGGTAGCAAATATACCTAAGAATGATTCATTTATTAATACGCACCTGCGAATTAAAATGGAAGGAAGAAAACGCATTTGTGTTTGGCACCAGTCCACATTGTTTAAAAACTGAACGCAAGTTAAAGCCGATTTGTGGTTTTTGTTATTTTGATGTTTATAGATTACAGGAACGACAGAACAGGATTTTAAAGATTATTTGGGTACACTGAACTATCAGTCTGCAGCCCCGTCGGACATCTAAATGTACCAAAGCCGAGATTTAATTTCAGTCAGATACCATTCACGTTTTTTAACAGACACTTAGTGCAATGCATGAATAAGTGGTGTCCAAGTTCAGCACTAACAAAGCGAAGCGCGTCAACTTATTTATATGAGCTGGGTGATGTCATCCACTGATGCCACCTGACAACATGTTAACACAACCTTTTCGTAGAAACACTATGGGGGCCTGAGACAGAGACCACACCATAACCATTGGAGGGAGGATACCTAAAAAGCAATGAGGGGAAAGTGAAGCCTCAACGACGGCCCTAATGTCACCTGCGAACGTCAACTGTCATATGTCAGCGCCAACTGTTAACTGTCATATGTCATATATCAACGCCAACTGTAAACTGTCATCTGTTATATCGGTAATGCAGATTCCATACGTAACCACATTGGTTTAAATGAAGATAGGAATCACTAAACATTTGCTGACGGTGTGTTATCATCTGCCACAGATACAGGATGGAGTATTGCTCGATGAACCATAGCAGTATTTAGAAGACTATGCTGATATGAATGGTGAGTTTGTTCTTTTGGATTACTTGAACTTAGACCAGCAACTTGAAACTTTTCACTCCAGAAAGTTGAGGAAAATGGTCCAGCAAGCAGGAATGAACCAATTGGTAAGGGAATATACTAGAGTTACTGGGAACAGCAGAACAATTATAGATTTAATTATAACGAATAGTATAAATTTAGAACACAAAGTACATTTAACACCTAAAACAAGTAACGACTCTATAATATCAGTAAAGTTTCCAGATTTCAAGCAAACAAATAAATGTAGAAAATTGAAGTTTCATGATACGTCCCAATATAACAGCGGAAAATATCAAGCAGATCTAATGAATACACATTGGAACAATAACCCAATGGATGTGAATGTCCTAGCAGTTTAGCTAACAGAAGATATTCAACTTAGCATAGATAAATACTATCCTCTGAAAAATATCGAAGTCAATGACGAACATAATGAAAATAAGCGGGTGAGCAGAGAAATCATGGTGGAAATGAGACGAGATACTCTTTACGAAATAGCTGTCTGCATGGACGACGAATCTACATGGGGTGAATAGAAGACACAAAAAAATAGTGTGACCAATGTGATGAGAGAAAAAGAGATATGTTTTAAAAATTACTTACCACAGACAACACAAATTTAATATGGAGGAAACTAAAATGTTTACTGCCAAACAATAAAGGCCCTACAAATGGGTATGTTATGTTTGACAGGGATCGAGGTACTGACGACATCGAAATATTGAAACCATTTAATAAATATTTAACCACTAGAATCAGGGAAATAGTTGAGTCTCTTCCAAAGTTTATGAGTGTCAAAAATTATATCAAAAAGGTTGACAGGATAGGAACGTTTGACAAATTGGCTTGGTAACCATGTCGGTGAAACAGATTATCAAATTTACTAAGTGAAGATAAGAACCTATGATGAGCACCGATAAGTATACTTGGAGAACCCAAATCACCATTTTTTCAAAGACCTGACGATCGTTTCACTAACAAGTTTAGCGGCGTCAGAGGATGAAAAATTCTAAACTGCTTACAACTAAACATCACCTTATATCATGAGTTTAAGGTAAAGACCTATACCGAGAGGGAGCCTAAATCGCAGGCAATTTTCTGTGTATTGAATTTTTATTGCCGGGCGAGGTTTTTGAACTTCCTTTATAACTTTATCTGGCAAGTTTCGGTAATATATAATCTGTATCAAAGACAGAGGGAAAACGAAAGACTAGAAATTAATGGCGGCGCTCGGTTTAAGGAACTTTTGTTTTTTATTGCCTTACAAATCTAATCTCGTACGCATCTAGCTTCGCTGGCTGTCTAACATTTTTGATTAGTTTCAGATTATGAAGACCTTACAAGATAGGAAGAGTTGTGATGGTGGATCCACTCGGATTGTTCGTGACTCCTATGAGGTTGTGGGGTAGAGATTTCTTGATGTTATCAACTGCTCTCTGGATTATGGCGTATTCCCACATAAATGGAAGACTTCGACGATCACACCTGTAAAGAAGGTGTTTACACAGCGACTTCAGACCTATCAACACCGTTTCTATAGGTGAGAAAGTGCTCGAGATGGTTGTTAGGAAACAGGCCCATTGTAGAGGATCAGTCGGGCTTTAGAAACCATCATTCATGTGAGGCAGTAGTAGTTGATATTTATGATAAATGGATGAGGGAAACGGATAAATTGTGTCCTGGCTTTATTTCTTAATTTCAAACAGACGTGTGAAACGGTTAATAGAAATTCATTGATACGAAAAAGGATAAGATGGGATATTTAACCGATAGAAACCAAAGAGTGAAATATCGGAATTCTGTGTCCACAACATTAGGGACTGAGTGCGGGGTAGAGCAGGGTAGAACTTTTGCTGCATATTTGTTCATAATTTATATAAATGACATCGTCAAATATGTCAGTTTTTCCAAAATGGAAATTTTTGCCGATGAGACTATGATGTATACATCTGGAACGGATCTGACTTCAATGGTTGGTCAGATGAATACAGATATGCAATTGATATATAGGTGAGTGTGTGATAATCTAATAATGATCTAGATATAAATGTGAATAAATGTAAATATAAAACTATAGGAAACAAACATGGTGTCCAGAACTGCACAAATTTGAAAGTAAAAATAGATGACATAGAAATAGAAAGAGTTCGTGAAATAAAATATTTTGGGATTATGTTAGAATACGGTCTAAATTTCAAGTCACATACAAATTATATATTGAACAAAATTAACAAAAAATTCTACTTGATAAGAACAATACACACATATATGAACATGTACACGAGAATGTTGCTGTATAGGTCGTTTGTTAAACCATATGTTGAATAGTGTACAACAATTATGATAAACATGAATAAAAATGAAATTTAGCAGTTACAAAAAATACAGAACAAAGTTCTGAGATATATACTAAAATGTAATAGATGTACACCCACAAATAGTATGCTGGAAGTTATGGACTTCATGAATATAAATCAGAGAATTATATATAAAGCAATTCTGTATATTTTTAGGATTAAATTTAAAATGCTACCTTTGTACTTAAGTGACAAATTAGGAAATGTGAGTGAGATGCATGAGTATAATACAAGCAGAAATATCATTTCTACATAGAGAAATGTAGAACAACCAATTTTCAGAAATCATTGTTACATAGAGGTTTTAAACTATATAACGAACTACCTGATGAAATTAGAGAATATCACAATTATAACGCATTCAAAAATGAGTTGTTTGTATATGTAAACGAAAAATTCTAAAATAGATTATATTACTGTAATTTCGAATATACACTGTTTATGTATTTATATCTGTAGTGATAGTAATGTAACTTACGATAGATATGCTAATAAACGATTAATTAACTAACAATAAATGCACCAATCTATCTGACCTAAGTGTTGTGTTACGTAAAAAGCGTAGTTCTATCTATCTATTTATCTATGGTCGCTTATTCTTCTTATTTTTTAACGAGGGTCTATTTCCGCGACTATGGCGAATCGACGACGCCAGGGAGCAATTTTACCTCAATATCCAACAAATCTTGCCGAATCCCTGCCTTTTCGATAAGGGTAAATATCTTTAACGTGCCCAACATCGGATAGACACGAGACCGAAGGCTTTACGTCCCTTTACGTGCATAAATTGAACTTGCTCACATATTTGAGGTTAATTTTACAGTATTTACTGAAAAAGTAAAAGGGGAAACCTTGGAATCGAACCCAGCGCCCTTCGGTTCAGAGGCACATGTTCTTGCCCCTGGAACACCGAGACTCTTTCTATGGTGGCAAAACACTGTATCTGAGTCTAGCAAATTATATTTTGTAAATGTTTACCCATTGCTTTTGTTATTTTTACTTAAATATAATATAAAATGGTAAAAACTATGTTATTTTATTGTTGAAGTCCCCAACTAGTTTTGGTGAAAAAACAAACAACTAAAATTATAATAGTTTGTTACACTTAGGTCCAACTTATGTTGTACGGAATATAAAATAATAAAATATTTTATAGTAACTTAAATCCACTCGCGAGATAATAATAATCACAATAACTTTAAGATACATTCTGAAGAAATCAAGAAAGAAAACCGCTACTCCAAACCAACTACTGGATTCCCGATGACCATTTGGAACGAATCATAGGCTTCGTTCTCTAAATGATGAAGAAGATAACAATAGCCAAATAATACATTGTATATAAATATACAGATTCCGATTCAACACACAAGGCAGCTGACTAATGGGAAATGTAACAGAAGCGCAATATAAAATAATAGATGGATGGGTAAAAAACTAGGACCAATTCAGCAAACAGCCACCTGCAGAGATCACCTTCAAAACAGCCGACTCGTGTGGAAACCGCCTTGCGATCCACGCCCCACCAGAGGCTATATATAGGGAAGTATCCAGACCACGGACATGCATTTCTACATTGCTATTACTAGAGTCTTCAGTTTAACTTATCATTTTATTTTATATTTGTAATTTTATATCGATAAATATTTTATGTATTTTAAAAACCATAAATTCTTTTAAAAATTCAAGTGTGTTAACCATAAAATTAACTCGCAACAAATGGGTTTTGATACAAGTAAGCTAATCGGAAAGGCCTTTTCCGTTACTATTTTCCGATATACGAAAGTATATTGCTGTCTGGTTAGCCCAGAAACTTTCCAGTATCCAAAATTAAATTTAACTGCTGTGGTAACAACTCTGATGTGTTATAAATACGTTGTAAAACTTGGAGATCTAAATACTAAATAGTGACAAAACCGAGGAATTTTAAAAGCGGCATGTCTGAGGAAAAACTAAATTTTGAGAATAGGTGTTTCAGTCAGTTATAATGGTTTTATTTTTTAAAGGGTTATCAGGCAAAGAATCGCCATCCTGCGTGTACTACGATTAAAAACTGAATTGTAATATTCAAAAAATGACGATCAAATGTCTCAGATGAGCACCGAGCTGGAAGATCAATTTCTGTGACCACCAAGGAAAATATTGATTCTGTCCATGAAACGATCTTAGCAGATTTGTGCAAAACGCATTGTATATTTCGCTTGGACGTGTGTTTCACAGTGTTATTTCTTCACTACTTGGGAATAAGAAAACTTTCAAGAAAATGTATTCCAAAATGCCTCAACACTGCCCAAACCGCGCTATTTTGGCGTTGTCAAAGGAAATGTTCCACTGCATTGAAAAAAGTTTCCTCAAACTCTTTGGGTCTCTTCGTCACTATAAAATAGACATGGATGTCCCACTATGATGCAAACAATTGATAAAATAGGTTTTAAAATAATCGACCATCCCCACTATTCTTCGGATTTAGCACTATTCAAGGATAAATAAGCGTTTGCAAGTAAACAATTTTCGACAAACCACGAAGTTATATGTGCCGTTGAGGAGTGGGTTGAAAACCAAAATTAATACTTTTTCAGAAGGTTTAGAATCGCTTTATGAACGTTCTGTTAAACGTGCAAGTGTCGGATAAGATAATTGTTGAATATTTTGTTTCAAAAAATTATTGCTTTTCTTACTGTAGGCTAAGCATTTTTTACATATTCTCGTATATTAGTCCATTACTATTTTCAATAAAAATAGTTCCGACCAGACTCTTAAATATATATATATATATATATATATATATATATATATATATATATATATATATATATATATATATATATATATATATATATATATATATATATATATATATGCATCACACCGATAACTCAAAAAATAGTGCTGCAAATTCAATCATAACTTCCACATAGCTGTAGTAATTTATTCTCTTCAGAAATACATTCTTATGGAATGAATTTAGCGCCCATAACTTGACCACAAAGAAAATATTTGTATTCTGGTAACCATAAACTGTTGAAACGTTATGTTATTTGAGGTTTATTGAAAAAAATGAAAATTCTCCCTTACCCACTGAAGCGATCTAACCCAAAAACAATTCGAAGCGTTCTTTTGTCGGGTGCTAACTGGATACCAATTTTAAGATGATATCTCAATTCGTTCGAAAATTATTGCGCCGATTAAGAGATAGACGTACATGCCGACATACCGACAGACCGACAGACAAAGAAATTTTCGTGCAAGAATCAAGTTTTATATATGTTTTGAGACTTTATACGCCGTTCTAGCAAAAAAAAATCGAAATTTTGGTCACCAATATTCCACCCCCACACATTCAACCCCTAATTTAACTTCAGCACAGAATACCAGATGTTTGATGAAATTAAAAGTTTTCTAATAACTAAACTCTAAAACGTTATATTACTCCAGTTTTAAGGAAAAAACGTAAATTTTCATCAAATTACTCCCCATTCAACCACTATCCGCTGAAGCGATTTTACCCAAACACAACCCGAACCGTTCGTTTGTCAAATGCTAACTGTATACTAAATTTGAAGACGATATCTCAATTCGTTCTAAAGTTATCGTGGCTACAAACAGACAGACAGGCCGACGGACTGACAGACCGACAGACATACAAAAATCTCGTTCCCAAATGATGTTTTCTATATGATACTTTGATACTTTTTACGACGTTTAAGCGAAAAAAAAATTCTTACCTTTCTTTTGCAAGTGACTTGGATAGGTTCGTTAGCCAGGAAAATTGGCTCAGTTTTTCCGAAAATATTGGCGTTTTCTTTCGGAAAATATATTATATCTCCGCAAACAACAAAGTAAGGGCAACCAAATTTTTACGCTGGTTTATTCAAAAGTAAACTATGTACCACAATCTATATCTGTAACTTAACAGACAAAAAGTTATGAGCATTTAAATAAAAAAAGTTGGGGTTTTTCTCTTAAAACGTCAAAGTCGCAATTTGAAATGTCAAAATTGGCAACTTTTAGGCAAAGAACCTAAAACGAATACGGGTTATATAGAGAAAATGTTGCGAAAGGAGTGTATTATAAACCCATAGCTTTCAGCTTCAACCGTTATTGTCCTTCATTTTACTAAAGTAGTCTCTGATGCTTTGGCAGTAGTTTTAGTTTTGGAGTTTATGGTTTAATAATTGTTAAGTACTTTAAGCGTGTTTTCGTCGAAAAAATTCGCTAAAGGAGAGACTGCGACCTTTGAATTTTGAAAAGATTTCTTCAAGTGAAGTAGGGCCCCTAAAACCCACATCCGATGTTAGTTTTAGTTGGGTGACGCATTTTTACGGTAAAGCTAACACATCCGTTATTATACAAGATACGAGAAAAAATTATATACGTTAATTATTGGGTGTTTTGAGCTGCTCTTCTAAAATTAGTTTGACGATCCCAGGGTGGCCCATAAGTCGTTAGT
The DNA here is from genome assembly GCA_964006375.1 of Tillus elongatus. Lineage (NCBI taxonomy): Eukaryota > Metazoa > Arthropoda > Insecta > Coleoptera > Cleridae > Tillus > Tillus elongatus. The sequence continues at coordinate 73,525,323 of OZ023266.1, read as the reverse complement.
GATACAAATTTTATTTTTTTGAACACCCCTTATGTGATTAAATTTTTGCATTTTTCATCGAATTACAATGAATATTTGTAGCGAAAAACTTTCATAGTGTTCATCGTTCTTTTGTTCAATCTTAATAATTATATATTAGGCATAAGACTTGTATGTATTCTTCAAGCTAATTTTTTGTAAAAAATAGGGAATATTTTGAGTTTACTTTCGAAAATTTTTTGTACTTTTTCCAACAATAAAGTTATTTTGATGAAATATGGTACATTTTTTATACTATATAGGTTATACTGGTAACACAATTTTATGGCTGCTTTCATTAAAAAAGACATATTTGGTATTAAAAACAGTTTTATGAAAATTCACTATTATAACGCATTTGCTGCCTCCAGCCTTTTTTATATTATAAAAGTGTTCGTCTTAAGCAATCCAATTATTATGTTTTATTTCTTGTAATTTCCTAATGGGTAACTTAAACCTATCTATTGGACATTTTTGGTGAAATAAAGAAAATAGCCACGTAATTTGTTCATAGATTCATTTTTGCATTTGTATTTAGTGCGCTATTGTTTATAAAATTTGTTTGCATTTTACATGATCATTAAAAATATATATTTTTTGATCAACATAACACAAATCTTAATTTTTTCTTTCTTTGATAACCTGATATTTACCTCAAACGTCTCTATCAGACGTTTTTTGGTTAAATAAAGCTATTGCCCCTATAGCTATAGTATTTAGTGCGAAGTTGTTTCCGATATTTGTTTGCGTTTTACACGGTCATTGAAAATTCTTTTTAAATCAACATAACATGAATTTTAATTTTTTCTTTCCGTGATTACATTTTTGTGATTGCCTGATATTTAACTTAAATCTCTGTATCAATTTTGAGTGACATAAAATAAAGCCCTGTAATTTGTTCACAGTACATAATATACGGTATACTTTCCGATCTTTATTTGCGCTTTACACAATCATTGAAAATACGTATTTTTTAAATCAACATAACACGAATTTTATCAGTTTATATTTTCAATTTACATGTGCGCTTGGAAGAGCTAAAGGTCAACAACAAGGGCAGCATTTAAAACTTTTTATTTGTTTAGATACAATTATACATTTCGGGCATTTTCATTTACAGTTTCATGAATTTTGTTTTGTCCAACTGAATAAAAATAATTTTACCGTTACCGCAAAAGTGTGTCGAAATTTTTTTTTTTTTTTTTTTTTTTTAATGTCAACAACACACCACGAGGGCTTACAGCCTAAATACTATCGTACCGTGGGTGTTGACAAGGAGGAAAGAGGCAGCTTGTTAATTCTGGACTTGAAGGTTTGGAGGTTCGGAGGAGAAGGAAAAACATGTGCCGGCAAGGAATTCCACAACTTGGAAGTCCTCGGGACAAAAGAGCGGGCATAACAAGATGTTCTATGTCTGGTGACCTGGACAGTAAAAGGGTGCATTCGCTCTGTTCCCCTGGTAGATCTGCTGGGGGCAGCAGGTGGGGGAATTATGGAGGAAAGCTCCTCTGAGCAGTGCCCGTGCAGATATCTATAAAAGAGAGAGAGGTCACCAACGGCACGTCGGTGGGCAAGGGATGGAAGCCTTTGGGTGAGGGCAGGGTCACCGATGAGACGTATAGCTCTCTTTTGAATGGAGTCCAGGATAGCGAGTGTAGAAGCGGCAGCTGCACCCCAGATGTGGGAGCAGTATTCAAGGTTTGGCCTTATTTGTGAAGTGTATAAGGTATAGAGATTAGTTGGTGAAAAGTATTTGCGAGCCCGGAAGAGGAAGCCCAATTTCTTAGCAGCCGCTTCTGCAATTGATGTAACATGTTGGTGCCAATTAAGATTTCGATCCACAGAAATGCCAACAAGAGAAAAGGACTCATTACTTTGAATAACTTGGTTGTTCATTGTGATGGGTCTAGGGCTGCTGTATCTCTTGTGAGAAAGAAAGCAAGACTTAGTTTTGGTGGGGTTGAATTGTACAAGATTTCTACTTCCCCAGTCTAATATTTTTTGGAGGTCCACGGAGACAGAACCCTCCATGAGTCTGCGATCCTCATCTAACTGGGCTAAAGAGACAGGCTTAGAATATTGTATATTTGAGTGGAGGGTGCTGTCGTCCGCGTAACTGTGAACTGGGTTGGATGTGCTAGAGAGGAGGTCATTGATGTTGAGAAGAAACAAAGTAGGGGCTAAAGCTGAACCTTGAGGAACTCCTGCATTAATTGGATACAGTTTAGAGGAATGGCCATCCACAACAACAGATATGCTCCTGTTGGAGAGAAAATTTGCTGTCCAGGTACAAAGTTTTGGTGGTAGGCCATAGGCCGGAAGTTTATTAAGCAGCGCTGCGTGCCAGACCTGGTCGAATGCTTTGGATATGTCTAGAGCAACAATCTGGGATTCACCGTGTTGTTCCATAGACTTGTTCCAAGAATGGGTGACAAAGGAAAGGAGGTCGGCAGTCGATCTGCGCTGACGGAATCCATACTGCCTGTCGTGGATTAGACTGTGTTTTTCAAGGAATTTTAGTAGTTCGGTGTTTATATACTTTTCCATCACTTTAGAGATGACTGAAAGGAGAGAAATACTTGTATGCATAATTGTTGTTGCACTTACTTAGTGAAACCATTCCATACTACTCGTAAATACAAACGTACATACCCCTTCTTTGGCTACACAAGTGCTTGTTTTCTTTTCTGCAACTAGTTTCGTTTTTTACAGTATCGTCAAAGGTCAAACTGGTTTTAGAGAAGCAAACAGGCACTTCTTAAGCCAGAGAAGAAGTCTCTACATGTGTATTTATCAGTCATATGAATATCAAAATAACGACATCATAGTAAACCGTAGCTCCAATAAGATTGATTAAATTTAGCAATAGATCTGCATTAAGTACCGTTCCATATTAATTTTGCCAATCAAAGATACTAGATAAACATTTGATGAGATGTAAAAATTTTTGAAGTAGAAATTATACACTATTGGTTGTGACTTGTGTGAAATCATAATTGAAAATGAAAAGCTTTTTCGGCAAGTTCTAAAACTTACTCGCATTACGCAAGAAAAGTCTGGACGCAGCAAGTGCGTTGTGGAAGTGAATTTTCATCAAACTATTTTTTAATAGCAAATATTACTTTTTTTTAATGAAAGCAGGCATGAAATTTGGTTACCAATATATCCTATATAGTAGAAACAATGTACCATATTTCATCAAATAAGCTTTTCGACAAAACTCCCAAAAAATTACAAACAATTTTTTCCCCAAATCCGAAAACATGTCTTTTAAATAACGGATTAAACATTTACTATTATGCCCTTCACTTCTGAAACAAAAAATACAGACTGTTCTATTTGAAACATTTGAGTTACGACAGTTTGATTTTTTTAAAATTCAGTCACTATTTGAGAGCGCCCTATGCATGGCATCTCGATTTTTTCATGAAATGATATAAACGAAAACCTCTCTGAATGCGTCATTTGCTTTGGACTCCGATTTTTGTTGGTAAAAACGCCGATATATATGCCAAAAATGTGAAAAGTTGTCAAACAATTTAAATAACTCTAAAACAAACATGCATAAAAATTAGACGGAAAATGCAAAAATGCAATAATATAAGGAGTGTTAGATTTAAAAAAGTAAATTTGTATCGCCAACCACTTATGGGTCACCTGTGATGGTCGAAATAATTTTTACAAGATGCAGCTCAAATTGCAGCTGTCAAATTTGAAGCATTTAATGAAAATTCGCTACCATAACGCACTTGCTACGTCCCGAATTTCCTTTCTTACAAACATGCATTATATTTCGATGGAAAAGGCAAAAATGCAATACTATAAGACCTGTTCGATAAAAAAAATTGTATCACCAACGATTTATAGGCCAGCCCGTGATGGTAGAAATAATTTTTTAAGATGTAGCCCAAGACACCCTATAATTAACGTATATAATTTTTTTCGTATCTTGTATAATAAGAGTAATATTGAGTTTTACCCTAGAAATGCGTCACCTGTATATATGTACCCAGGTAAAAACTGAAACTGACCCAATTGTGGCCACTAAGCTAATTTTGGCTAAACTTACTTTATTATTTCCAGAAAGATAACAATTTTCCGAAAGAAAACACAACATTTTCCGGGAAAAACTGGGCCGATTTTTCTGGCTAACGAACTTATCCAAGCCATTTGCAAAAATAAGGTACCCACCGAATTTTATCGAAATCGGCCTATTATTTCTTGAGTTATCGGTGTCACATATAAATATGTATATTTTTTAAGAAAGCAGGCATTGTATTCTTTTTGGGCTTCTGTTGAAGGGTCAATTTGACAGATATATATATATATATATATATATATATATATATATATATATATATATATATATATATATATATATATATATATATATATATATATATATATATATATACAGGGTGGCGCATTGAAAACGAAACAGACTGATTTGCGTCCAGACAAATTTTTTTTAGAAACGCTGAAATACGCCAATTTTAATATTGAGGGGGACATGTTTTGACATAAAACTGATCTTTGTCACATCAACCCCTTGAGAGTGGTGATAACAACCCGTATATTTTAAATAGGGCATATGGGTCGAGTGTTACATCATTTGAAAGCTCTTTCTTTTCTGAATTCAGCACGCACATTTTTTTGGAAGTTTTATCAACTCGTTTAAAAATTATTCACAGTTGGAGTTGCAAGAACGTATTTCATTCATTGTGATAATAAATGCACTAATTAGTCAATTTTTCGTTAAAAAAACTAAAAAAACAAAACCAAACGTTCAAAAAAGTTTATTCAGTTAAGTAAATGTTCAAATTGTTGACCACTAGTTTCCATACAAAAGTACAAATTTTGTTCAAAACGAGCTCTGACATTCTGGAGCATTTGTGGAGTTATTAGACGACATTCTTCAACAATGCGTCGTCGTAATTCTTCCAGAGACTCCGGTTCTGTTGCGAAAATTCTACTCTTTGAATGGCTCCATAGAAAGAAGTCTAAAGGAGTTAAGTCCGGTGATCTAGGGGGGCACTCAATAGCACCTCTACGCTCAATCCATTTTCCTGGAAACTCTCTGTTCAAAAACTCCCTAACACGTTGTGAAAAATGCGGAGGAGCTCCATTTTGTTGAAACACTAATTGATTTTCTTGATAGCGATCATCATTTTCAACAATGTCAATTAGTAGAGGGTAAACGATATCTTCTAGTAACTTCAAATACGTTTCGCCACTCAAATTGCCATCAAGCAAAATTGGTCCGATTAAACGGTCTCCAAAAATGCCAGTCCAGACATTCAATTTCTGTGGAGTTTGAGTGTGGACTTGTGAACATTTCTTGGATTATTATCTGCCCAATAACGACAATTATGACGATTGACTGTATAGTTTAATGAAAACCTGAAAAACAGATATTGAACAGAAAGTTCCCGTTATCAGCTATTCGTGCAGTCATAACTTCACAAAACTTCAGCCGCCGATCAAAATGATCTTCATTCAGTTGTTGTACAAGATGAATTTTATACGGGTGTAATTTATGATGCTTCAATATTCGCTGAATAGTTCTTCTTTTGATGTTTGAAACAGTGGCCAATTTTCTCCTGCTCAAAGTTGGGTCTGCAGCAATTTGTCCTAAAACTTCCAATCTCAGTAGTCTCATTTCTAACCGGAAATTCACGTTCAGGATCCCGTTTGTTGTTGGCTACTGAACCATTTTGTCGAAACTTTGCAACTAACTTCAAAATGTATTTTCTGTTAACATGTCTGTTCGGATGTCGTACATTAAACAAATTTGCGGCACGGTTGGTACAGTCATCGTTTTTGGAAAAAAAGAGTAATTATTTCAACTCTTTCTTCTACAGAATACACCATTGTGAAAATAATTTTCGGTAGTACTATCAAGTGTCAAACCGACCGATAAACTGAAATAATAAACCGCATTTCTCTCATTCCGATAAGAAATATTCTGATAGTCAGATTTTTGTTTACAAACCAACAAAATATTGACTATCAGCACATTTGTTATCGAAATGAGTGAAATGCGTTTTTGCATCTTCAACTGTGAATAATTTTGAAACAAGTTGATAAAACTTCCAAAAAAATAGTGTGCTGAATTTAGAAAAGAAAGAGCTTTCAAATGGTGTAACTCTCGACCCATGTTCCCTATTTAAAGTATAAGGGTTTTTATTACCACCCTTAAGGGGTTGATGTGAAAAAGTTGAGTTTTATGTCAAGATATGTCCCTCTCACTATTAAAATTGACGTATTTCAGTGTTTCTTAAAAAAAAATTTCTCTGGACGCAAATCGGTCTGTTTCGTTTTCAATGCGCCACTATATATATATATATATATATATATATATATATATATATATATATATATATATATATATATATATATATATATATATACATATATATATATATATATATATATATATATATATATATATATATATATATATATATATATATATATATATATATAGGAATGAATGTTATTTACTTATTGCAGATGTTAACTGAGTCCTCATTTTGTAATTTTCAAAATTTGTAACATTTTTACATGCAATGCTTTTTTACCAAATAGACTTAAATCTAAAAATGCCTATATAAAGCGATGCCTGTGCATATAGCTGGTTTTAACACTTCTGAAAAATTTATATATTCTTAATGAACATGGTAAAATCGTTTTGATGTAGCCCAAACATTGAATGAATACTTAAAAGCTCTTTATTATTCACATCCTTGGTTCCTGGGCTTTACTTATTCTGATTTACTTTTCAAGGTTCATATTATAAAGAAACATTCCTTAATTTGTTCTCCAAACCTTTTATTATTACTCGTATAAGTCACATTATGATAATTCAACCTACGCTTGTCTCAAACTACACTTCTTAAAATTTGTCTGAAGCATGAATACTGAATGAAGTAGGTAATTAAAAATAAACCTGATACAAATATGGATTTCACATATTTTGTACTCTCAAGCGTAATATTATGCCGTCACGCTAATAAACTAAATATATGAGGATTCGTAATACTTTTCATGGCTATTTATGAGGAAACTAATTTTCAAAATGGGTAAAGTCAGTTTAAAATTCATATATAGAGTGCTCCGTCTAAGAACCTATAGACAACAGATGTGTGTAGAAGACACATAAAATAGGATGATTTAATTTCTTATCAATCTATTTACTAAGAAAACTTTTCTTAGTATGTAGATTGATAAGTTTTCCCTTAAGTAAAAGTAGCTCCAGTATAGAATTAAAGTACATAAAAAATGTGGGTAAATATAACGGGTATTCGGATTGCCTAGTAGAAAAATTGATTAATAGACACAGAACAAAGGAAATGAGAGCCGAATGCACGACATTTAAGAAAGATGAAATAAAGAAAAAAAGTATGCCTACCTTTGGAACCGAGTATCCCGAGGGATCTAGAGAGTATTTTAAAGAAAGCCGATTTACAGTTAACTTTCTCTACAAAAAGTAATCTAAAAAACTTGTTAGGTAATACTAAAGATAAAGACGAAACTACTAAAATGTCGGGTATCTATGAGATAAGTTGTAATGATTGTGATCTTAAATACGTCGGCCAGACCAAAAGAAACATAGGTATCAGATTTCGTGCGCACATCGCACATTTGCGTTATCGCAGTACAGACAATTCATGCGTTGCACAACATATATGGGATAATAACCATCACATTGATCAAGATAATTTGAAACTTATCAAAAATGTCAGTCAGCAGTACAATCTTGATTCATACGAAAGTTTTTTCATTTCTAGAGCCCATTATTTTCTTTATGGCTTTAAATTATATAAACAACTAATAAATCTGTCAGGTAGTGGAAAAAAGTGGGTTGGATAACCTCGTCCATTCAATAGAGATACAGTAGACAAAATATGCGCCAGCGACTAAATTGGTAATTTTGGTCTCGTTTCTTTCTACCTAAGAATGTATATAATAAATACGGGTGTAGCTAAAACTAGTTTATATTTTTTTCAGGTTCTGATGATGCTAACGTTTGTTAGCGAAACCATCGTTAGTTCTTTAAAAAATGTGTTGTGGTGATTGAGTTTCTCAAGAGTCTACTTATAAGTGCTCATCACAGGTTCCAAACGTCACTTAGTAAATAAAGAAAAGTTACATAACGCGAAATTTTACGACGAAGAACCGAATTATAATGAAATTGCCCAATAATTATCCTTATTAGAATAATATGACGTAGACAATCAAAAATTTCCAGTTACGGACACATTCGCGGACGCAGCGTAATAGATATTAACAATTTTAATATATTATGTAAATTGCCATATATAGAACTAGCTGAACTTAACGGTAGATTATTATTAGATAGCGGATCATCAAAAAATCTGTTATACCCAGTAGTGGCTTATTATAATTTTTCAAATAAAATATACGAAGAGCTGTTCTTGATAAAAACAGCACACGGACTCTCGAAACATTAAAAAAGGGTTCTTAATAGTCGTCAATTCAATATCAGATAAGGCATAAGAACTCTGTCTTTTTTAACTTCAATAATGAATTTAACGGATTATTAGGATTTGAGTTTTTAACACAAAACGAATCTGAAACAGATTTTAAGAAACACAAGTTATATGTAGGTAATAAGTGTATAGAGATTGAATTTCCCAGTGAAGGAATTAATAGTCAATCAAGCAAATATAGTCAGTTATTAGGTAACGCCAGCGAACATTTCTCTCACGTCGGACAACTTGACCTAGCTAACCAGATGCTTAATGCAAATATCGCATTAGACGGGAATGAACCAGAGAAAGATTATGTAAGGAAAAAAAGTGATTATAACGCTGAGAGGCTCATGTATTCAGCCGTGACAGCAGAACGCAATTATAATCAGAGATTGCGTTGCACACCCACTAAGAGAGTACCGATTAATCAGTAAAATAAACCTTTAGGGGAAATATGGAACGAAATAATAAATGTGAATAATATGAGGATCACTCAAAAACCAATTACAAATCAGAATGATATAATTAACCAAATAAATAAAAATTATTTAAATGACGAGGAAAAACACGTGTTATTAAATCTTTTGACGGAGTACTAAGATATATATTTTTAAATAAAGACGAACCTCTAACACATACAAGTGTAATCAAACATAGAATACGAACGACAGATGATATATCGGTACATTCAAAATCATACAGGTATCCGTTCGTACACAGACCCGACGTAGATCGACAAATAAACGACATGTTGAAGCAAAAAAATCATTAGGAAAAGTCACAGTCCGTAAGGCTCACCCATTTGAGTTATATCAAAAAACTTGATAAATCGAATAAGTAAAAATGGAGGATTATGGTGGACTACAGGAAGTTAAACGAAAAAACCGTACCAGATAGGTATCCAATTCCCAAAATTGATGAGATATTTGACGAAATAGGAAGAGCACAATACTTTTCAACAATCGATTTAATATCGGGGTATCACCAAATCGAGATGGACCCAAAAGACATAGAAAAAACATCGTTTACAACTGATACATGACATTGTGAATACTTGGGGATGCCTTTCAGATTATCTGGAGCACCGCCGACATTTTCTAGACTAATGCAGAGCGCTTTGCAAGGCGTAATAGGTAAAACATGCCTAGTATACATGGATGACGTCATAGTATTCTCAACATCATTACAGGAGCACATCGAAAAATTGAGATTAGTATTCGGAAGATTTAGACAGAGTAACTTCAAAATTTAATTAGATATGATCAATTTTCTAAAGAAAGAGGATGAGTTTTTGGGACATGTAGTCATCCAACCAGGTATCAAATCGAACCCACGAAAATTAGATGCCATAGGGAAATTCCCAATACCCGAGACAACTAAGGAGATCAAATCATTTTTAGGACTAGTGGGATATTATAGAAAATTCATAGAAAACTTTACACATGTCACGAAACCAATAGATCCAATATATCAGACTAATAATTGTGAGTTTTAATTGATGGGTTTTGTGTTGTCATCCTAACATTAATTGTATCCAAGAATTAATGAACATTTTCGTTTTAAAAATTGTATGATCCATGTACAGGGTGTCATTTAAAATTCCATATGCCGTTTTCTTCAAAACTAAATGGTATTTTTTTAATTATTAAGGGTGTTAGACTAGATACGTAAAATGCTTGAACTTTGCAACAAAGAAAAATGTATCATCACATGTAGATGGCGCTGTGGTACAAATACACTTTTTGATCCTCAGATGATTGATATAGATTTCTTTTGATAGATAATTAAATTACAAATAAACTTCTCCCTATAAATAACTTTAATTAAATCTATAGATTTTTTAAATATATTTGAGGTTAAGTGTAGCATTCTAACATGAGGGTCGCAAATAGAACGAGTAGTGAGGTAGGGAATAGCTACCCTCTGGCAGCTGCGTCGAGTGATAGGGAGGACCTGGGGACTTAATCCTCGAATCCTTCACTGGATTTACACTGCGATCGTCAGGCCGAGAATCCTCTATGCGGGGTTGGTCTGGTGGTGTGGTGTGAACAAAACTACCAGTAGGAAGCTGGCCAAACTTCAAAGGCTGGCAATCCTGGGTATCACAGGCGCTATGAGGACGACACCCTCAGCCGCGCTAGAGGGTTTGCTGATGCTGCCACCGCTTCTCATCTGTATTAGAAGGAAGGCTATGGCATCACATCTTAGAATGCAAGACCCTGGAAACTGGTACGGAGAGGAAGCAGTAATAGAGCATGAAAGAATTGCCATGGAGGTGGAAAAGGAAATTCCGATTTCCGCCATCAAGGTACGGGATGCCGTGGATGATATTAGGTTGACGAGGCTATATACCTTCAGGATTCCCAGTAGGGATCAGTGCAGGGAAAATGAGGTTGCATTCCAGCCCGCAGGCCCGGTCTGTTTCACCGACGGATCGCGGCTGGAGGATCAACAATCCTCCGGGGCGGGAATATACATCGAAGGCTTGGGTTTGCGCGAGAGTTATGCTCTTGGCGCATATACCACGGTATTCGAAACAGAGGTGTACGCTATCCTGTCTGTGGTCAATAGACAGGATGTGAGGAGGAGCCCCGAAAAATGTGTGTACATTGGCTCGGATAGCCAGGCGGTCCTCCGTGCTGTCTGCGCGGTCAGAATCAGGTCAACGCTGGTTCAGGAGTGCGCTGACGCCCTCAAAGGGCTAGCCAGGTTAAAGGAGGTGCAACTGGTGTGGGTTCCGGGACACTGTGGCATGGCGTGGAATGAGGTGGCGAATAATCTCGCTAGGCTTGGTTCCCGGCGACCGTTCTGTGGCCCGGAGCCTGCGATAGGCATAAGCAGGAAGACGGTCTCTGTCGCCTTAGACAGGTGGACAGAGGAAGCAATGGAGAGGCACTGTGGGTCGGTTCGTGGCTGTAGGCAGGCGAGGGACTTCGTGGAGCGGCAGGACAGAGATAAAGCTGTCTGGCTATTCGGTAGGAGTCGACCTACGCTTCGCCGCATCCTTGGGGTGCTGACAGGCCTTAGAAAATACCTCACATTGATAGGGGTAGAGAGGGATCCCATTTGCCAGGAATAGCGCGAGGATGTAATAACATCCTACCACTACCTGTGTGTATTCGAGGCTTTTCGGAGTCTTCGAGCAGAATTGTGCGGATTGAGGACTCTGCAGAGGAACCAATTAAGTACCGTCCAATTGAAGACCGTCACGGCTTTCATTTCGTAGTCGAGGCGGTTTGGCGACGGAACAGAGGAAGAGCAGGGCATGGTTGCTGGGGTTGGCAAAAAGGGCCCATTGTGGCCTACTTGCTTGGCGTTTGCCTCCCCACCACTGCTACTACTAAGTGTAGCATTGCTTACAAGATATTTTTTTTTAAAACTCGGTAACTTTAAAAAATACAAGTACTGGACACTGGGTTCTTTGGAATATTCTACATAATTAAATAGATAATATTGAGCCATGGTAGTCAGGTTGCTATACAACTTCCGGCTTGTCTGGAAATTACTAAATATTTAAAATTAAAACAGCACAGATTATATTGAGTTTTACAGTCAGAAAGATTATACAATCTTGGGCAATATTATATATACAACCATATATCTAAAATTTAAATTGTAAAGAGAGAATAGAAAAATACTGTATGTATGATGGAAAATAATTTTATATTAGGGACTATCAAGAACGGCGCGAGAAATGACGTTTTGATTATATTCACTCTTCTACATGAAAATTCAATAGATATTAGGTTTCAAAAATTCATACATTTTTGTTTTTTAACGCAATAATTTGTGACGAAAGTAGATTCCATAACAATAGCATCAGGAGTAATTGCCGATACTGGTCTGATAATAATCCTAGATGGAGGGGACAAAATAAAAATCAAACCGTTTTTGAAGTCAAGCTTTGGTGTGAAATTTTCAGTGGTCACCTAGTTTTATGAAGACCATGTACCTGGCGAAAGTTATTTTAATTTCCTTGGAAATAAACTTGCAGCTTTGATAATTTATGTTCCCCTAGAGTTTATGGAAAATGACTTTAAAAGGATGAGGCACCTTCCCATAATACAATCACGGTAGAAAATTATTTACAGAGATTTCCTGGAAAGTGGATAGGTATTAATGGAGTTATCAGGTGGCCAGCTGGGTCCCCCGACTTAACTCCAACAGATTTTATCTTTGAGGTAACCTAAAAACGTTATCTACGGAAATTCCGTAGCATATTTGACGGATATTTACTATAAAATCGAGATGCTTTATTAAGAGTCGAACAGCATGCCACTGTGTATCAACGCAGACGGGCAGAAATTTTAAAAATTTACTTTTTGCTGCCTACACTTTGGAGAATCTGTTTTAATTGATTACCACTGTTTCTTTGAATTTTTTTAAAGTAATTACGTTAAAATATAAAAATGTATGAATTTTTGAAACCTATTGCTCACAGCCTTCTAAAATTTTCTAATGTGAACTTAACTTCCATCATACAAACAGTATTTTTCTATTATCTCCATACAATTTCAATTTTAGACATATGGTTGTATTTAAAAAATTGACAAAAAATGTATGATCTTTCTGACTAAAAAAAACGTACAGTCTGCCCTATTTGAATTGAAAAACTGTACTAATTTCCGGCAAAACCGGAATTTATACAGTAACCTGACTACGGTGGCGCCTTTACACAGCAGCGCCATCTACATATGTAATAATAAAAATATTTTTTTTTGTAAAGTTCAAGCTTTTTGCGTCACTAATCTAACACTGAACAAATTTTAAAAAATCTTATTTAGTTTTGAAGAAAATGGAATATGGAGTTTTAAATGGCATATCCTGTATGATTATTATCTTCTTTTGTTTATGTTGTTACTTAATTGTTTATCAGCAGTAATTTTAAATTTCAAGTAAATAATAATGGCCCATAGTGCGTGGCTACAAAATTGTTAATTCGGTTAACTAACTAATGTAAAATGAAAACCTTGTTTATTGTTAAGCTCTAATAACCAACTAATCTGTTCAAAAAATGTTATCAAGTATAAGTTTTATGTAAGACTAGATGCATTCTCGCAACAATTAGAACCGTAGACCGGTTTCGCTCTCATTAGAGCTCTTCAGTACGGCATACTAATTGTAGCAAAAATGCACCAAAAATAACACGGCTATCGTATAGCCAGTCTTAAAACACTAAGTGAGTGGTGAACGTGTCGCCACCTAGTTCGGAACCAAGTACTATGTTGTCACGCCTGCTCCAAATAACACAGAGTATTAAAAATAGAGACGGTATACAACTAACTTTTTCTCTCTTCGTCTCTATTTTTAATACTCTGTGTTATTTGGAGCGGGCGTGACAACATAGTACTTGGTTCCGAACTAGGTGGCGACACGTTCACCACTCACTTAGTGTTTTAAGACTGGCTATACGATAGCCGTGTTATTTTTGGTGCATTTTTGCTACAATTAGTATGCCGCACTGAAGAGCTCTAATGAGAGCGAAACCGGTCTACGGTTCTAATTGTTGCGAGAATGCATCTAGTCTTACATACTTTGTCCCTATATTGGGGTAGAAATGGGCCAGGGCTAACAATTTTTTAAATTGTTAGTTAGTTGTATACCGTCTCTATTTTTAATACTCTGTGTTATTTGGAGCGGGCGTGACAACATAGTACTTGGTTCCGAACTAGGTGGCGATACGTTCACCATTCACTTAGTGTTTTAAGACTGGCTATACGATAGCCGTGTTATTTTTGGTGCATTTTTGCTACAATTAGTATGCTGTACTGAAGAGCTCTAATGAGAGCGAAACCGGTCTACGGTTCTAATTGTTGCGAGAATGCATCTAGTCTTACATACTTTGTCCCTATATTGGGGTAGAAATGGGCCAGGGCTAACAATTTTTTAAATTGTTAGTTAGTTGTATACCGTCTCTATTTTTAATACTCTGTGTTATTTGGAGCGGGCGTGACAACATAGTACTTGGTTCCGAACTAGGTAGCGACACGTTCACCACTCACTTAGTGTTTTAAGACTGGCTATACGATAGCCATGTTATTTTTGGTGCATTTTTGCTACAATTAGTATGCCGTACTGAAGAGCTCTAATGAGAGCGAAACCGGTCTACGGTTCTAATTGTTGCGAGAATGCATCTAGTCTTACATACTTTGTCCCTATATTGGGGTAGAAATGGGCCAGGGCTAACAATTTTTTAAATTGTTAGTTAGTTGTATACCGTCTCTATTTTTAATACTCTGTGTTATTTGGAGCGGGCGTGACAACATAGTACTTGGTTCCGAACTAGGTGGCGACACGTTCACCACTCACTTAGTGTTTTAAGACTGGCTATACGATAGCCGTGTTATTTTTGGTGCATTTTTGCTACAATTAGTATGCCGTACTGAAGAGCTCTAATGAGAGCGAAACCGGTCTACGGTTCTAATTGTTGCGAGAATGCATCTAGTCTTACATACTTTGTCCCTATATTGGGGTAGAAATGGGCCAGAGCTAACAATTTTTTAAATTGTTAGTTAGTTGTATACCGTCTCTATTTTTAATACTCTGTGTTATTTGGAGCGGGCGTGACAACATAGTACTTGGTTCCGAACTAGGTGGCGACACGTTCACCACTCACTTAGTGTTATAAGTTTTATGTTTAGAATATTTGTAAAGTGCTTAGTAAATATTGACAAATTTTTGAGTTGATAAGGTACATTGCTATATTTCTTTTTGTGCCCTCTATTTGGTACAGTACAATCTAAAAAAGGGTGGAATAAATAATCATAATGTTAATTTCTAAATGTAGAGTTTCATTTCAGTGAATCCTATCCTTATTGCAGGTTCTTTAAAGACGTAAAATTGTGTAAACTAGCATCAAATAATTGAAAAGCAGTCTGTCTGATTGTGACGTGTAAAAATCGCAGTAGAGCAAATGCAGTATAATAGCATCTTTTTTTACACGTCACAGGTTATTTGTTCGCGAACAGGCAATAATGGCATTTATTTTTACAGCGAGTTTTACACATTGCATGCTTTGTGACCACTTGTAGATGAAACTTTTTATGAACGCATCCTTTCTTGATTTAGAAGGCGCTGCCTGTTTCCGTCGAAGATCATGGGTTGTTATTGAATTATTGAATTCGCTTAATATGTGTCGGAAAAAACTTGATTTTGCTTTTAGAAAGATTGATCCGATTGAGCTGGATAACAAAGTCATCCAAGCTAGAGAAATTTACAAAACAACATATAAGAAAATTACTTGACTTACACTATTTGTTTTGAGGGCACTCATTTATAAAAAATTCTAAAGTCGTGACTTCTTTTTCCCGCTCTATTACCAAATTTTAATCAATGGCTGAAAATGTCTTTTTTAAAAAGGAATACTCTATATAACAGTGGATTAAATATGTTTTACTTAAGACAATGCGATTCAAATTATAAGAAATCCATTTATAGGTAAATTTGACCATTATATTCCAATCCTAGTTTAACTAGCTTCTTGTTCCCTACAGCTTCCGTTATAATACTCATCGATTATAAAACTTATAATAACCATAGACTGGGCTTGAACAGAGTTAGCAGAGTTGGAAGCAACAGATTATTCCAGAGCTTCGACAGATTTTGAGAATTACCTGAAGGTAGCAGCTACTTTACATTATCAAATTTGCATAATCTTAAAGGGTGTCGCTTTCCCAATTATGTCAAAATCTGAGCCAGAGCGGTATAAGTCATACCAATACTGTATCTATTCAAAGAAAATAATCATCTTGTCGCATATACAATGTCAATGTTATTAATTATTAAACTTATTTATTTATTTACTAAAGCTCCTAATGGAGGTAAACTCTATGATTGGACCTCATGCAAGAATAAACTTACAACCAAAACTTATCAAGATATATCAATCAAATAAAAAAATCAAAAATCAGCAAGTAATGAAAAAAAAAACTATTTATTAAAAGTTGACAATAAGAAAAGGTGGTAAGGAAACCACTAAATTTATAAATATATAAGAGAATAGGCTAATCTGTAACAAATATTTTAAGGATTTCTTAAAAGTTACTAAACTATAATAGTTAAACATATTAAGTGCCAGTTCTAAGAATTCTACACATGCGTGAATATAAACCAGGAAATAATTACATTAATCCATTCTGAATATTTATATAAAAGATATTAGGGATTCAATGGAAAGCTCTACATTTTATATTATTTAAAAGAAATGCATTGAATAATGACATTCTTAGTGAATTTTCGTAAAAAACTAACTTTTGAACTTTGAAAAAATTTCTGCAAATGAGCGCGAACTACGGCCCCAAGAACACATATCGGCAGTCAGTGTCAGTTATATATATATATATATATATATATATATATATATATATATATATATATATATATATATATATATATATATATATATATATATATATATATATATATATATATCGCACCGATAACACAAAAAATAATGGGCGGATTTTGATAAAATTTTGCAGGTACCTTCCTTTAGCCAGGAAAATTGAGCCAGATTTTCCGGGAATATTTGGGTTCTCGTTCGGAAAATTTTAGTGTCTCCGGAAATAACAAAGTAAACTATGTACCAAAATTTAGGTCTGTAAGTTAAAAAACATTCAAAGAAAAAAATTGTGGTTTTCCTTTTAAAACGTCAAGTCGCGTTTTAAAATTGTTATTGTAATATTGTCAATATTTAGGCAAAGAACTTGAATGAAGAAAAATATTAAAATGTTTAAATCAATTTGGTACAAAAAGGTAAGTAACAATCTATTTGATAAGATTACATAGGTTAACATTTTCGTAATATAGATGTAGTTAAATTGATTTCGCAAATGTCAATTGAAACTTTACAGTGGCAGACTTAAGTAATGTTTTATTTCTGACTTATTTCATGAAAATATAAGTATTTTTCAGGTAATATTATTTTTTACTGACACTGCTTAAAATTTCCGTGAAAAGTTTTACATTTTTTTGTAATCTTAATTACAGATTAGGTATATAATTTTAATTTTATGTATTATCTTAGGAAATTAAAAAAAAACACAGTTTTCGAAGATTTTTTTGTGTTTACGTAAAAATAATTGTTTGGATCATTTTGATGCAATTTTGATAATTAATAATAAATGTTTAATAGGCTATTGTACAAAAATGTTTTCGGATTTTCGTGAAAAAATTGTTTGAAAAGTTTCATGCAAGATTTTTTTGTAAGTTTCGTCTAAAAGCTTCTTGTGAATAACTGTATCTTGGTAGGTGAGCCAAGAGCTTGAAGAGGTTCGTTGGCCAGGAAAAACGGACCAGTTTTTTCGAGAACATATAAAGTTCATTTTCGGAAAATTCTTGTACTTTTTCAAAACCAGATTGATGCCTGCTGCATTAGAGAGACATATTTGCTATTAAAAACATTTTTATGAAAATGCACTACCATAACGCACTTGCTGTGTCCAGACTTTTTCTATATCTGTAATTATCGAATAATAAACTCCACCATTTCTTAAATTTGTTGCAATTTAATCGGTATGCTTGTCAAACAATAATTTATTATCAAAAGCTTTACCCAAACATCTAACAATGTTTCTTTTATAATACTTATCACCATTATCCATTCTCATACTTACTTTCAATATGCTTTTCAACATTACATTGGCTTAGAACCCTTTCATTTCTAACTCTGTCTTTCTCAAAGTCAGCTTCCTCACTTGTTCTATCGATATTCTTCCAAATAGATTCCTCACAACACTTAACACTTATCGCTCTATATGCAGTAACTCTTACTTCCTTTACCTATATACAAAGCCACTATGATAACAACCTTTCACTTTGCAACCTTTTCATGATGTTTGCAAAGCTAGGGCGTCTGATGCCAAATATCGGTGGACCAAAACCAGAGAGTAGTGTGATAGACTTAATCAAACTGTATGATGCACAAGCATGGAAGGCCGTGTTATAAAAGACAAGGTGTAGAAAAAGGTTGAGGAGGGCGCAGAGGAAGGTAGCCATCAGAATAGCAAGTGCATATAGAACAGTGGCAACAAAAGCAATATAGCTGATTGCGGGAACGATTTACATACACTTATTGGCAAGAGAGGTAACTTATGAAGGACACGAAAATAGAAGAGGAGAAGAAAATAAGGGAAGACCCTAAACAATGTTGGAGCGACAGCGAGAATGGGTAGAGGAAATGTCAACATCCCAGAGGATAAAGAGGCTCATTCCACACATACACACATGGATATCGAGACAGCATGGGGAGGTGGGTTATTATTTTACCCAATTTCTGGTAGGTCATGGGCGTTTCAGGTCTTACCCGAGTAACATTAAAATAGTCGATAAAGAGGACTGCACGTATTGTGGTGATAGAGATACGCCAGAACACAGGTCTTTGAGTGCGCAAGAATAAAGTGAATAAAAGAACAAATGTATAAAGAGATTGGCACAGCAGATAATGTGGTGGAGCATATGCTGGGAAGTGAAAAGGTGTGGAATACTGTGAAGAGAGGGATCGTAGAAATAATGAAGTTACAGTAGGAGGAAGAAAGGATGTAGAGGTTTTGAGAACAACAAGAGTTATAGCCGTGGTGAAGCAAAGCCAGCGAGTGGTTTCGGCCACCTCTCTAGTTGCCACTGCGGTGTTTAGTCGGTAATCCCAACCTGGAGAGAAGGGCAGTCACCATAGTGTCGGTTGGTGTCCGATCGCGGAAGCGCCAGACACCGGCCTGGGTAAAAAGCATTCACCTGTGATAAAAAAACATCCTTTTATGCCCTTGCTTGACCTACTTTTATGCACACGTAAAAAATAGCGACACAGTCAAATTCGAGCATCCTTACTTTTACATTTCTCCATGGATTTTATCGATACTCGCTTTCCATTCTTTAGTTTCTTGATCCTATTTTAGCCTCATGCAGTTTAACAGTATCAGACACTATCTGACTCGCAATAAGTTCTGATGCTTTTATATAGTTTCTGAAAATATTATTTCCAGCACTATCTCACACCTTCCGCATCTCATACTATGTTCCCATTCAGTATTTATTGCCCAATTATATTGTTTCTTTCAGTTTTTGTTGCCGTTTTTATCTTCTTCAAAATCAATTTCTTGTTTCCTTCAAAGTCGTTTTGTATTTTCTCAGCCTCTTTCATTTACAGTTCTCGCTTACTGTTACTAAGGATTCATTTCCACTCACTTCTTAATTTTCTGTACTCAACCAGGCGCTTTATCTAATAAATATCTCATTTAAATCCAGATGCTGATACAAGCTGAGATCTACTACGTATAGTAAAGTAAGCAAGAATAATAGGACGCCGTCAACATTGATATCCATTAATTTATGCAGCACAATATTACGATAATAAAATGCTTTGAAAAAATCGGTGTACACAGCGTCGAACCGCCCATGGGTTTGCAACTAAATATTTAGTGTATGAAATATAATTATGTTAAAGGGAAATTATATTATTAGAAAAAATACAGAAACCGAAATTAAATATTTTTATTCTTTTAATAGGAGCCTAGTAAGAAAATTTTGATGCTCAATTTTTTAAATTTTATTCCACAATCTTATATTTTATTCTGCCTAAACTATGTTTTATGTATTCAAGGCAGAAGCACCATTCCGTAGCGTTTTTTCCAAGCTCGTTTGAGCACACAAAGTGGTACGTAAAGTGACATGAAGACAAAAATAGGATACGTTTGCTGAGTAAAAATAATGTAAGCAAAAATATTTGGAACCAATGAAGTTGCGTTGAAGCATGTTTTCTTTACTACCCAGACAAGCATATTAACCATTTCAGTGAATTTTATTCAAACAAATCTACTAATGACGAGAGTTTTGAATTTAAAAAAAAGTTCTTCAAATGAGCGCGAACTAGCCTCCCTAGAACACATTACCGCTGTCAGTTTCCATTTTTATATGTTTATATATATATATATATATATATATATATATATATATATATATATATATATATATATATATATATATATATATAAACATATATCATCATGATATGCTCACAAAAGTATCTTATTTGGCTTAGATTTCAGAATATTTTTAATTATTAAACATAAAATTTTCAAAGTGCCATTTTGACAATTGATTATTAATTTATATATATATATATATATATATATATATATATATATATATATATATATATATATATATATATATATATATATATATATATATATACATATATAAAATTAATACCCTAGGTGTTAGGGTGTACTTCCTTAGCATTTTCGGTGCACATATTGTGCACATTCCTTCCTATTTTTAGCTTTTCTCATTGCTGATCTCCAGTACAATCCTCTTTTCTCTACAACCTCTGCTACCGAGTCATACCACGTCTTCCTTGGTCTGCCTCTTGCCCTCTTCTTTAGTGATCTTGCTTGCCAAACCATTTTCACTTGTCTTTCCTCTTTCATTCTAACAAGGTGTCCCATCCTCTTTAGTTGTTGCTCTTCTATACTTGATATCGCTGAATCTATTTTCAATTCTTCTCTGACATTGTCATTTCTTATCCTACCTCTTCTTGTACTGCTTTTTACTGCTCTCAGATACTTCATTTCCAATGCCTGTAGTCTGCTTTTCGCTTGATTGGAAAGAACCCACCTTTCGCACCCATATATTAGAATTGGCGTGAACTTGTATACTATCATTTTCGCTTTTGTTGATATTTCTTTTCTTCTTATAAATGTGTTACCCAGTGCATGGTAAAGCTTCATTGTGTTTTCTATTCTTTTATTTCATTCTGCATCCCACCTTCCATCACCTTGTATCTTCACTCATAAATATTTGACACTTCTGTTTGTTCAACACTTTCCCCTCTAGCTTTATTGTTATCTTCTTCTCATTATCTTTTCCCAATGTCATGACTTTTGTTTTGTCAATATTTATTTTACATACCTTTTTCTTATAGCGCCCTTTTCCACTTTGTGTTGGAGATCTCGTTCGCTTTCCGCGAAAATTGATGTCACCATCAAACGCACAAACCGAGATCGTGATTAAGTCCATATATCTGTGTCCCACTTTTATATTTATTTGAGTCGCTTTATTATTATATCGTCTATCACAACGTTAAACAGGGTAGGACTCAACACAGCACCCTGTCTTAACCCATCAATTGTCGTGAATTAGTTTGACTGCCTGTTTCAAGTTCTGATGACGTTTCTTGTGTTGTTGTGCAAACTGACTGTGTTCCTACGTAGTTTCGCATTTATGTTTCTTTTTCTAGGCTTCTCCAAATCGTCTATCTGGAAACACTGTCGAAAAGTTTTTGCAAATCTACGCAAAGCAGCCTATATGATGTTGTTCTCCTCTATTAGCTGTTTAATTGTAAATATGTGGTGCTGTACCCCTCCTCCCTTTATAAATCTCCGCTGTGGTTCTTCGAAGCTTTCTTCTTTTGCGATTTTCAATTTTCTATCTATGATTCGTTCGTATACCTTACATACCAAGCTCAACATAGTGATTCCTTTGTAATTGGAGCATTCTCTTATATCGTCTATTTTATGTATGGGCATTAGTAATACCAGTTCCCAGTCTTTCGGCATCCATTATTCCTTCCACGCTCTGTTGTATACATTTGTAAGCATTTCTAGGCTTGTATCTCCTAATGTCTTCAACATTTCAGGGGTTATCAGATCGTACCTCGCTGATTTTCCCCTCTTCAGGCTTTTTATCGCCTCCCTTACCTCTTCCACTTGGATTTCGTTTCAACTGCCTTTTTCATTTCGGTAGTCAGTTCGGTTTTCTGATCTCTCTTTGGAGCATTTGTGGTTGGTCTGTCCTCTATTTAGTATTTCTTTCAAATGTTCCCTCCATATGTTCATTGTATCTTCATCATCACACAATATTTAAACTTCCTTGCTTTTTACATGGCCGCGTTTTCCCTTTCTCAGAGACTTATACCTTATAAAACAGTTTCTGGTTTCGCTGACTATCTCTTTCAAATCACTACCACGCATGCTTCTTCAGTTCCTTCACCAAATGTTTTAACCTTGTTCTCTGTTTTTTGTATTTATTATTGTTTTCGTTATTTCTGTTAGATAAATATGTTTTCCACTTCTGCTTTTTGATATCTTTTTGCATCTTCACTTCGCCATTACACCAACTGGTCTGTTTTCTATCTCCGGTCACGTTTGCTGCACCACATATCTCCCTTGCTGTTTGCAGGATTATGTCTCTAATCCTTTTCCACATTTCTTCCAGCGCTACATCATCAGCGACGTTCCCCATTTTCTTCATTACATTTTATAATTTCTCTGTGTAGGCCTTCACAGATTCTTCTTTTGATAACTTATATGTCCTTATTCTTTTACTGGCGGTTTCAATCTTGCCCTGCTTGCATGTTCTTGGTGCTGTGTCGGGCATTTCTCCCCTAATTTTCTTCTTCTCCTTTAGTTACATGAATTTAATATTTAAAAAATTAAAATTAAAGTGTTATCAGTGTCAAAAGGATTTCAAGCTACATTTCAGTTTTGCATTATATTCAAGCCAAAATTTCACCAATTGCAGACAAAAGTTTAAAACTGTTTGTAAGATGCATTGTAAAATTTATAAACCAATAAACTAATAATAATAAAATATATATAACACACCGATAACTCAAAAAATAATAGGCCGATTTTGATCAAACTTGGTGAGGATCGTCCTCTTACAAGTCGCTTGAATAAGTTCGTTAGCCAGAAAAATCGTCCCGGGTTTTCCCGGAAATAACAAAGTAATGGCAACCGAATTTGGTGCGCGAGTTTATATCATAAATGTTAAACTATATACCAAAATTTAGATTTGCAAATTTAAAAACAAAAGTGTTATAGGCATTTAAAGAAAACCAATTTGGGGTTTTCCTCAAAACGTCAAAGTCGCGATTTGAAACGTCAAAAGTTGCAACATTTAGGCAACGTACCTGACACGAATACGGTTTATGTAGAGAAAATGTCGCAAGACATGTGTTTTATAAAGCCCACAGCCCAAAGTTTAAGCTTTAACCGCCATCGTCCTTCATATTACTAAAATATGTCCAGCAAATTCATTTCAGATCGGCCCTTTCTGTGATGCTTTGGCAGTAGTTTTAGCTATAAAATGTATCGTTTAACGGTATATAATTTTTAGCGAATTTTCGAAAAAAAATCAATACGGCCCAATATATTCGTTATTAGAGAAAAAATTGTATACGTTAATTATAGGGTGTTTTGAGCTACATCTTACAAAATTATTTCTACATTCACAGGCTGGCCCATAAGTCCTTGCTGATACAAATTTTCTTTTCATTTATCGAACACGCCTTATTGCATTTTTGCATTTTCCATGGAAATATAATGCATGTTTGTAAGAAAAGAAATTCGGGACGCAGCAAGTGCATTATGGTAGCAAATTTTCATTAAATGCTTCAAATTTGAATTGCTCAATTTGCTATTAACCTATAAGGTTCATCGGCCTGGTAACCAGTTTTTTTGGCAACATTTTCGGAAAATATTTGTACATTTTCAAACAATAAAGTTATCCGTATGATATATGGTAAATTGTTTTTACTATATAAGTTATACTGGTAACCAAATTTGATGCCTGCTTTAAAAAGACATATGGATTTGCCATTAAACACATTTTTATGAAAATTCACTACCATAACGCATTTGCTGCGTCCAGACTTTTATCAGTTAAAGCCAACATTTATTAAATGTAGCTTCTAGTTCGGACAAAATTTGAGCGCAATCATTTTAAAAAGCACGGGAAGAACAAGACGTATCGGGGGGTAAAGTGTAAAATGAATGCGGATATATCCGGTCCGCTTGTTAGAATTGGAGACCAGAAAATGAACATTTATCTCAACAAAGTGGAAACGTGACACCTTCTTTCAACGTCGACTGACATTTTAACACATTTAGCAAAAAAATTACAGGAATAATTCGCGGTTATTTTGCATTTTATTTTCGCTTGTAAATGTCTTGTGTGCAGGTAAAAGAAGCTTGTTTAACGTTTTGAATTATTTATTGCACTTGATATTAAGAATTTATTTAACGATTAATTTCAAAATATATTGTCACCCTAAATTTTTAGCATTTGTAGTCACATAAATCATTTACATTTTTAAGTTCATAACCAAATTTGTATAGTTCAAGATTGCATGAACTACGTCAAGTTGGCCAAGCTTCTTAAGCTTAGAATTAGTCAAAAGTCAGCAACTCTCAACGTAGTTTTGTGTGAAACCCGGCTAACGACAAGTTGTCAATTTTTAAGATGTCGATATCGATACGAGTTCGCGTCGCAGGCAAAGTAACATAAATTTGTTCTGTTCGAGGACCAATTTGAATATCACTGTTCGATCCCATGCTATTCAACTATCAATCCCTGCAAATTCAGTTAATTTTCCAAACGTTTCATCAAAAAGCATGATCAAGTAGGTATTAGATAGTTGAGTTCAGGCATTAAAAAATCGCACCTGAAGGGGACCAAGCAACTGCAGAAGATGAAAATTGGTCGTATGATAAACACAGTTTATGTTGTTTTATAGACAAAGGAAACTATTCGGGATGAAAAGACCAAAAAAATTCAAAAAACATTAAAATTAATTTTTGTACACAAACAAGCCCAGATTCTAAGGCGTGGATAGACTTATTTGTCATTACATACATATATAACGGAAAAACCATTTTGACAAATGTCAGAAAAGTGACTGATTCGAGTACTCTAGTAGTAAGAACGTGTGCCTCTGAACCCAAAGGTCCTGGGTTAGATTCCCAGTAGCATCGTCAGTTTCTTTTCAGTACATACTGTTTAACATCAACTGAAGTTGTGGGATTGTATTTAGGCAACTTGAACGTCTGCATCTTCTGCCATTTGCAGGCGGCATTAAGAGGTCGATTAATTGTACCATGCGATGTTGGGCACGTTAAGGATCGCTACCGTCCTTACAGAATGTAAGGGGTGAGAAAAAATGTTCATGATAGCGAGGTGAGCCACTGTTCTCTGGCGTCATTGATATAATAGTAAAAGGCGTAGCTGTTAGTTGTTTGTTAAGAATTTGTAAGTTTTCCATGGCTTATAAGATTTGGGATTGTCTGCAATTTTGTGTGTGCAATTTACAGATGAAATACAAACAAAATTATCAAAGCGCTAAAAACACGTAAAAACGCAATATTGCATAAATATTAGAAAGAGTTTTGTTTAATCGAGTTACATCGTATATTCCTTTGAGAAGGGAAAGTTATCATTGCTGATAAACTGATAGCAAGCTATACAGCTGTAAATATGTGGCTATACACTGCTCAAAACAGAAAACATACGCGGAAACTCAATTAGGTGTAACATTAGTAATGGGATAACAATTGTTGGAGAGTATCCGCACGAAAATGGAAGAAGCGTGTGGAAGACAGACGAACATTATTAAGGCTTCATGGGGAGGTCTCGAAATTTCAGTCTGACACACTAAGTGCAAGAGCAGAAATCGCAGAGCTTAAGTCTATTGCCACGGGTGAAATTCAGGCAAGAGCAGAGTTCGGAAGGAGATTGGAGAACGTGGAGAATAAGTGCAATAGATTCGAGAAGGGTTTGAGAAAGAATAAAGTTGTGATATTTGGGTGTATAATAGATGGAGACGCAAGCCTAGGGCAGCAAACTATACATATATTAAACAATAATTTGACTTTGAGTCTCACCAGAGATAGCACAGATAACATATTCTTGATTGGCAAAGTTGAAACCCCAAAGAGACCCATAGTATGCAAAATTGTCTCCTTTTTAACTGAGCTTGAAGTGCCACTAAACTGAATACCTAAGGTACAGGAATATAACAATCTCCGAGGATTTGCTGCCGGGCGTGAGAATTTAGTAAAAACCTTGTCAAAACATCTGAAGGACGCATTCGATATTTTTGGACTAACAGAAACGTAGCTAAGCCCTGCTGATAGCAGCGTGAATTTTAGTGTGGGCGGTTACGCATTGGGCCGAAGGGACTATCGTGGCTGGTGGCGGTACTAGCTATTTACGTGAGAAACGAAGCAAAGAATAAGATTGTACCTGCCTCGGACAGAGTCGAGCAGTTATGCGTTAAACTTAACATAAAGATTCTTGGCATGCATTACGTATCGGAACCATGACATGAATCATAATGACTTCTTGCGCAAGCTGGAGAGTACTGTTTGCAATACACTTAGTGTGTCTAATAAGTTGATTATACTTGGTGACATAAATATAAAATTGTTGAATGAAACTGACATAAAGAGAATAGCATATAGGCGAAGGTTGAAGGAGCTCAGTGTGAGTCAGCTGATAGTGGAACCTACTCGACGTACTGCCTTGCTGGATCACATTATGGCATCCAATAAAGCTATCATAACAGATGCTGGGGCTATATCTTGCAGTATATCGGATCATGACATCATTTATGCGATTCTGAATGTCAAGAATCCCAGTCTGGAGCCTGTCTGCATTACGAGCAGAGATTTCAGAGCATTTGATATGGATGGGTTTGTGGAGGATTTGCGTGCATCAATTATGAAACGTATGTATTATATCACAGATATAGATGAAAAAGTCGTTATATTTAATCATACGATGTGCGATTTGTACAGCAAACATGTAACTATCAGAACAGACATAGTAGGCAAGCCTTACAGCCCTTGGATTTCAGATAATACCCCACTACTGATGAACTTTAGAGACCAAGCAAAATCAAGGTTTAGAAAAGATCGGTGTCAGACGACCTGGGATTATTATAAAGGATTGCGGAATGCGGCAAGTGTAACAGTCAAAACTGAGAAAAAAGCCTACATATCTGAAAAAATAAATTCAGGGGATATTAGCTCTATTTACAAAGAACTGTAACGTCTAAATATAGGCGCCAAAAAAAGACAACACTACCTGAAGCAATCAGGGATCCCCATAAATTTGCCGATCAGTTTATGAACAATATCTTGAATGAGGATTCTATAGGGAGTAGCAGCAATGGGTCTGCATTTTACGGAGCGATTAGTGGTGGGAAAGTTTCAGTTTTGTATAGTCGATTATCCAATGGTGTTCCAGTACATAAATGCGATCAAGACCAATGCGATCAAGACCAAGGCGATCAAGACCAATGAAATCGAACGTGAAGGAGTGAGCATTACCATGATTAAGCATTGTAGCAGGTATATAGTGGGCTTTATAGCACATATAGTCAACTCGTATATTCTGGAAGGCTATTTTCCAAAAATCTGGAAATGTGCTATCGGGCTACCGTTTCCGAAGGTAGTAGGATCCTACGGATCTGACTCAACTGCGGATAATCAGTATATTGCCCATATTATTGAAGCTACTGGAAAGGCTGCCAGACTCACAGCTGAGGACTTACTTGAGTGACAAAACATCTTATCTGATTTTCAGTCTGAGTTCCGGGCTAATAATAGCTGCGCCACTGCACTGCTAAGGGTTACAGACTGGGGCCACTGATCAGGGTACGCTGACACCGCGGGATTTTTCCAAGGTCTTCGGCACCATAAATACACGAACTTAATAAAGATGACCCTGACCGACGAAGACATATTTATGAAATAATGCAAGATTAATGCAACCATAATCCAAACTTTATTCGCCAAATTCTTTTTTTGGACAAAGCATAATTTCGGCTAAATGGAACAGTGAATAAACGCAATTACAGAAATTGGACTACAGAGAATCCTGACTGGGTGACTGAAGCACATACTACACAACATCCTCGTAAAGTTAACGTGTGCGTAGGAATAGAATCATAGGTCCTTTATTCTTTGACGAAACACTCACTGGGCAGCAAGATCATAATTTTCTAAGGAATGAGCTTATTCCTGCTCTTTCTAAAAGTTTTCCAAATAAAGATGATCCTGATTTACCGAGTGGTGATCTTTGATTAGAGGAAGATGGCCCACCTCCGCAGTTTGCACGTCATATTCGAGACTATTTAAATGACTGCTTTCCTGGCAAGTGAATATATATGATTTTTTGTTTGTTTTCTTTTGTTACCAGCGAATTTTTTTACAAATTCGCCTAATAATCAATATTAACCAATAACTACAACATGGATTGACGATAATTTTGTATTATAGATATATAGATAGAAAAGGGTACTGTTATCAAAAAGAACTGATTTGGATATAGTATGGAAGACACAAGGTGCATTTTACATTTCAATGTCACTTCCAAAATAATTAATTTTTGAAGCAGAAGACAAATTCAGAATCACTTTTATGCCAATATGTACAGTTTGCAGAAGATAATTTATTGTGTAATATTTACCATCATGTACCTATTTATAGATAAACTTCGTAAACGGATGGTTGAAAGGCTTCAATCATAACTTGTCTTCCAGTGCATCAAAAAAAAAAGAAGTATGAAGGCAAAAAAAGTTTTGCATTAATAATAAATGATATAAGAAAACTGTTTTTCTATCTTCTTCTGTGTCCTTTTTTATTTCAGTATGGCATAAATTGTCACATTTTTTTACATTTAAAATTATTTTACTTGGTAAAGGTTTTTAATTATCTTCCCAAGACAAGTTTTTAAAGAGACAAGTATAAATAGCAGATTCAGCCCTATAATAGATTTATTCACGGAAGTAAGAGTTAGTCTCACCTTTCATCTGCACAATTTCTTAATTATGTAATAAGTATATCAGTTACATATTTTAAAATATTAGATTAATAAGACAGTTTTCTTGCAGAGATATAGCAAATTGAGTACTGTGCTACCATTTATACCTAGAACAATTATTTATAGGTAAGTACAGATTGTAACTTAATATCCTCAGAAACAGCTTTCAGTATATTCCTATATCTACCCTTGAAATAGTAGTTTAACGGCGGTTTTAATGTAGTACTTTAAATTATGATTATGCTAAAGAGAAATTTGCAGAATTATTCATGCTGAATCTATTTAGGTTTCAAGCTGATTGTTGATACAAATTCTATTTAGAACTATATAATCAGAAAATGTTCACTGTTTTGTCATGTACAAGTTTTTATATTCATTTCTAATAAACCAATTGTCTAAATTAAGAATATGCAGGTAAATATGCAATTCAAATTACCCGCTCCGTTGTCAGTACTTCACGCGAGGTGGCGCTAGTGTGCTTGTCACAAATATCACTAATGCTACAGCATAGGAGTATCCCGTATTGTCATTATATAGTATTTGATCTAACCTTCAAAATTCTAATATCACGAAATAAAAAAAATACTGTCTCTTTATTATTCAATTTACTATTCTAACTATCTAACAGGATTTTAATATGAACATGAATATATTTCCCAAAAGTACACGTACAGTATTGTTTACTTAAAAAAATCAGACAAATGTTAACATTGTCGGCGTTGATGATCTATATAGACGTTAGATAAGTCAGCCGTAAAAAACTAAACTATATATAAGTTGAATGAACATTTTCTCTTCTTAATCAGCTTTATAACTTATCTGTTTTACCACAGGTTCCCTGGCCATCATTGAACTTACCAATTAAACAACTCCAGGGTATGGGTTGACCACTAGCAAACCCCCATCAATGGAATTCCAGGCTTGCAGAGCCCTAAGGAATTATATTTGAGAGCTTACACTCAAAATTCTCTAATCGAAGCATTCACCAAAAAACAAGACTTAAATTTCAGCCATAAAATTAAAGGATAATTAACGAAAACATTTTAGAAGGAAAAAACCTACAAAGCATTAAACTGCTATTAGTAACATGTACCGATTAAAACTGCAATAGCAATGACTTGCCCAGCCACGGGGTTTTTCTTTATTCAATTAGAATACCAGTTTATCTAATATCTAAAAGTAATTGTTTCCAAGGGTAATTAATTTATATTTAATTTATTCTTTACTCAAAACACAATGAATTGACCACAATGCATCATAAGAGAATAAATCTGAAATCTGTTCATAAGTGTTGTAATTTTCAAGTTTTTCTTATCTTGTGTACCACTTTTGTGTTGTGTTGTTGTTTATGTTTATGTATGTGATTCAGATGGAGTTTGATGAAGTTATATTCGATATCCCTTTTATGCCTAGTTGTATATGTTTATATACGTTGTGACCAAACCGTAACAGAACAAAACCAACATTTGTGAAGCCATAGAGGAAGTATCTACATCTGAATTTAGTATGGAACGATTTCACCAAGTAAGGACAACAACAATTAATGGATTGCTTTTATTAACCGACTATTTAGACAGATGTTTGGAGTGACCGCCACTGGCTGCCATGCAATGATAAAGGTGACTTTGTACAAACTGCCTGTAACATTTCAGGTGTTATCAGCTCACATTCTTGAATAACCCTTTTTTAGATCTACTCGACCCTATGCTCGATTTAAAATTACAGGGGCGAGTCCCACCCTCGCTAAGGGGTTAAAGTTGCAGTACTGAAATTACGATTAAAAAAATGGGTTTGGAATGAGATATTCAGATGTTTAGGTTTCAATGGCACACTCTGTTTATTATGCTTTCAAAATTCTGGAATGTAAGTAAATATATTGACAGTTTAAGCTTTTCTGTTTTAATTATTATACTGACGTTTAAGAACCACAGCAATAGATGTGAATATATCACCAATTGGGGAAAATGAACGTTCTCAAATAACATTATTTCTGTTCCATTGCCGTTAAAGTAAGCATTCCGACATTAACCCGGGCAAAGCTGAGTATGCCAGATGGTAAGTACAGTATATTATTAAAATACAGTATACTCTCGATTATTCGTGCGCGGATTTATGCAGTTTGCGGATTATCCGTGCTAAGAAATTGATCAACATCTCAAATCAGGAAGAGATCAAAATTCCATTTTTTTTTCGTTTTTCGTTTCCTCTCGTACAAATATAATAAATATCGCTAATAAAAATCAACGACCATCTACGTACGGGTTTGCCTATTAAAATTACTACGTTGCAAAAATCATGAGGAAAATAAAACTCTTGAAACCTGTAGGTAGTCTAATAGTATGTACATGTAGAATAAACTATCACAAGTTGCTTATTATGTTGTGATGAATTCTTATTTATTTCCGAACGTACTACTACAATAGGAACGCCGAGAAAGATTCATATCCGGGAATATTTATGTTAAGGTCATAAATTTTAATTGCCTCTATCTTTTAACACTTGATCTCGTTCGAGATTTTACGGGCGGCACGGCAGAACGGAACAAGATATACTTTTTTTGAGAAAGACACAGCTGTTAAACATTCTCTATGCACTTTCTTTTCAATTTATGAAGGCTACCGAAATTACTTAGTTCATCAGTTGATTTCCGATTGCAAAGCGATTGTGTGTGTTCACAGTCTATTTTCTATTAAATTCGGTATTTGGTATACATACTGCATGTCTCAAAGAAACGCTTTAACCCTGAAATATAAACTTGAAATCATCATAATTGAGCTACTGTAAATTTGTCATTGATCCTCTATTATTTTGGGGCGCGTGTGTGTGTTATATATATATATATATATATATATATATATATATATATATATATATATATATATATATATATATATATATATATATATATATATATATATATATATATATATATACAGGGTGGCGTATTGAAAACGAAACGGACCGATTTGCGTCCAGAGAATTTTTTTAAGAAACGCTGAAACACGTCAATTTTAATATTGCGGGGGACATGTTTTGACATAACACTCAACTTTGTCACATCAACCCCTTAAGGGTCGTGATAACAACCCTTATATTTTAAATAAGGAACATGGGTCGAGTGTTACATCATTTGAAAGCTCTTTCTTTTCTGAATTCAGCACACTAATTTTTTTTAAAAGTTTTACAAATTGGTTTAAAAATTATTCACTGCTGGAGTTGCAAGAACGTATTTCATTCATTGTGATAAGAAATGCACTAATTAGTCAATTTTTCGTTAAAAAAACTAAAAAACAAAACCAAACGTTCAAAAATGTTTATTTAGTTATGTAAGTGTTCAAATTGTTGACCACCAGCTTCCATACAAAAGTACAAATTTTGTTCAAAACGAGCTCTGACATTCTGGAGCATTTGTGGAGTTATTAGACGGCATTCTTCAACAGTGCGTCGTCGTAATTCTTCCAGAGACTCCGGTTCTGTTACGTAAATTCCACTCTTTAAATGGCCCCATAGAAAGAAGTCTAAAAGAGTTAAATCTGGTGATCTGGGGGGCCACTCAATAGCACATCTACGCCCAATCTATTGCTCTGGCAACTCTTTGTTCAAAAAATTGTTGTGAAAAATGCGGAGGAGCTCCATCTTGTTGAAACACTAATTGCTTTTCTTGATAGCGATCATCATTTTCAACAATGTCAATTAGTCAGAGGGTAAACGATATCTTCTAGTAACTCCAAATACGTTTTGCCATCAAGAAAAATTGGTCCGATTAAACGGTCTCCAAAAATGCCAGTCCAGACATTCAATTTCTGTGGAGTTTAATAAAAACGTAAACTCGTCTGAAAAACAGATATTGGACAGAAAGTTCTCGTTATCAGATATTCGTGCAGTCATAACGTCACAAAACTCCAGCCGCCGATCAAAATCATCTTCATTTAGTTGTACAAGATGAATTTTATACGGGTGAAATTTATGATGCTTCAATATTCTCTGAATAGTTCTTCTTTTGATGTTTAAAGAGTGGCCAATTTTCTCGTGCTCAAAGTTGAGTCTGCAACAATTTGTCGTAAAACTTCAATCTCAGTAGTCTCATTTCTAACCGGAAATTCACGTTCAGGATCCCGTTTTTTGTTGGCTACTGAACCACTTTGTCGAAACTTTGCAACTAACTCCAAAATGTATTTTCTGTTAACATGTCTGTTCGGATGTGGTTCATTGAACAAATTTGCGGTACGGTTGGCACAGTCATCGTATTTGAAAAAAAAGAGTAATTATTTCAACTCTTTCTTCTACAGAGTACACCATTGTGAAATTAATTTTTGGTCGTACTATCAAGTATCAAACCGACCGGTAAACTGAAATAATAAACCGCATTTCTCTCATTCCGATAAGAAATGTTCTGATAGTCAATTTTTTTGTTTACAAACCAACAAAACATTGACTATCAGCACATTTCTTATCGGAATGAGTGAAATGCGTTTTTGCATCTTCAACTGTGAATAATTTTTAAACGAATTGAACTTTCAAAATATTAGTGTGCTGAATTCAGAAAAGAAAGAGCTTTAAAATGATGTAACACTCGACTCATGTTCCCTATTTAAAATATAAGGGTTGTTATCACGACCGTTAAGGGGTTGATGTGACAAAGTTGAGTTTTATGCCAAAACATGTCCCCCTCAATATTAAAATTGACTTGTTTCAGCCTTTTTTTAAAACAATTTTCTCTGGACGCAAATCGGTCTGTTTCGTTTTTAATGCGCCACTATATATATATATATATATATATATATATATATATATATATATATATATATATATATATATACATTTTATTATGTTCGTATTCAGGTTGCCGATACCCCTATTAGCCAGGATAATCGAGAGTATAATGTACACATTTTTCGATTGCTCGTTTAAGTTTAGAAAGGTAAAGTATTTTTTCTTTTTACGGAAAATGTAAATCAGTTCTACATAAAACCTGTTGTTTAGAGAGTCTTTATATACATAATTTTAAGAACCAAAAGAAAAAGTAAAAGTTGACTTTTAAATTATCACGCTCAAGAAACTCACTTTATCAAATTAAATATTTCTTTCACCAGTAAGGCCCTTGTAATTAAAGCTGTAACAGCTTTGAAATCCAGACTGATAAGTTTGTAAATTGAATTTATTTCCGGGGTGGAGAGTGGAAGTTTGTGTGGAATTGCTCAGTCTATCTGATTCACCATTTCCTTTAATTGACTGAAATGGTTTGGTTTTGAAAGTTTCGTCGTTTACTTGATATACACATACACCTTCGTGACGAATATTATTCAAAACATAAATAGCGGGGAAATCTTATAAAGTGTTTTCAACATGTTGCATGAATGGCGTAATAAATATATAGTGACATCAAAAGAGACCCTTTTATTCAAATGTGTAAATATTATTCGGGGCGAAATTTACATCTATATTTACGGCTGCGAACAGAACGCATGCAACGTATTTTTAAACGAGTAAAAAGTGTACCTGTGTACACTGTTTCTTGTTTACATCACATTTTTACGGTAAAATCTTGTTTTTTGTAAAATGTTATCTTATATGTCTGCAAGAACAATCTAGGTAATAATAAAGTACTTTAAATGATTATAATATATTCATAGATACACTTGGAGAACCCAAATCCCCATAACACATTTTTTAAAACTAGAATTTATCATCTTCTGATGACGTTAAGTTTGCTAATGAAACGCTCAGTGTTGCTCACAAGTTCCAGTTTTCACTTAGTGGTTTACTTGGTATAATATATTTTTTATTTTATAGTTGATTTACTTTACTAGCAAGCAAGGTTAATGATTTAAGGAAATTAAAGACTTTTACTACCAGACAAACTACTTTATTCTTAAAACCTAGTGGTGTGCGGTCCACGGAAGCAAGGGAAGCATTGCTTCCCTTAAAATAACGACCACGTACCTACTTAAAAATAATTTGTGTTAAACCGCATTATTTAAAATTCATTTTGTATTTTAAATATTAAATTTCAAATTATAAAACTAATTTATTTATTTCAATTTTTAATTCGCAAGCTCACACATAATTATTTATTATGCATCATACTGTACTTGTATATGCGCTCTGCGCTCTTGACAACGACGTCGTCCCAGTAAACCGACCGCCAACCAACAGCATGAACCTGATACTACGAGTGTGAATGCAATGACTTCAGTTAAATACACGTAGCCAGCAGGCCACATAATGAGAAACCCTTGCTCGATGCTCGACGCAATGTACGTGTAGTTCAACATGTAGAACGTGTTGGAAGACCCGATGCACGTACAACGTGAATGTCGCTGATTATTTCGTAGAAATAAGCAGTTGACTAAGTTAAATATATTAGCATTTTATGATTATTAATATGGCTGCAACTACATCAGCTTTTAAGAGCGGCGTCGGTGGGGGTGGGAATTTACAAACTTTACGAACAAGTGGTAATAATAACTGTGATTGTGTCGTGTGTTTTTTGATAACCAAAGGATTTTCAGCTTTATCGTTTGCTAAAAAAGCTTGCTATTATTAATAAAGGTAGGCCGAAACCTACTCTAAAAAACTTAAATACAAGAATTAAAACATGTATTCGACATTTCAACGCGGAAATAACTTATAAACAATATGAATGGTTAACAGGAATAAACTGTTTTGTTGGCCTGGTAGTCTACCTGTGACTGAAAAGGGGGTGTGGAATAAAAGTGGGTTTTCCGACTTGAATAATCTACATAAAGTAGTAAATAAACCTACCTACCAAATTTGGTTATCATAGATTTTATATTTTTTAAGATAAAAAAATTTTTCAAATGGAAACTCAAAATTTTCCCGGAAAACCTCGTCAAATTTATCTAAATAACGAACTTGTCAAAGCCATTTACAAAAGGAAGGTACATGCCAAATTTTATTAAAATCGGCTTATTACTTTTTGAGATATGAATTTTTTTCAAATGAAAACTCAAAATTTTCCCGGAAAACTTCGTCCGATTTTCTTGACTAACAAACATGTCAAAGCCATTTACAAAAGGAAGGTATGTGCCAAATTTTATTTAAATCGGCTTATTACTTTTTGAGATATGAATTTTTTTCGAATGAAAACTCAAAATTTTCCCGGAAAACCTCGTCCGATTTTCCTGACTAACAAACATGTCAAAGCCATTTACAAAAGGAAGGTATGTGCCAAATTTTATTAAAATCGGCTTATTACTTTTTGAGATATAAATTTTTTTCGAATGAAAAAATTTTCCCGGAAAACCTCGTCCGATTTTCCTGACTAACGAACTTATCCAAGCTATTAACAAAAGAAAGATACATGCCAAATTTTATCAAAATCGGCCCATTATTTTTTGAGTTATCGGTGTGATACATACATACATACATATATATATATATATATATATATATATATATATATATATATATATATATATATATATATATATATATATATGTATATATATATATATATATATATATATATATATATATATATATATATATATATATATATATATATAAAAATTGAAACTGACCCCGGATATGGGTTCTAGGGGTCCTAGTTCGCGCTCATTTGCAAAATTTTTTTCAAAATTCAAAAGTCGGGATATCCCCATTTGTGAATTTTTTCTACGAAAATTCACTAAAAGACATGTCTAAAGCGCATTTACAGACCATTTTAAAATTAAGTGTTTTTGAAACACACGCGAATTGAACACGCCGTTGACAAGCAGATAGAAATTAGTCATCGCCAACACAATGAACTGGTTGATAAAAACAGAAACATATTAAAAAGACTTATTGATGTTGTGTGTTTTCTTGGTCAGCATGAATTGGAGTTCAGGGGTCATGACGAAACAACTACATCTGCAAATAGAGGAAACTTTCAAGACTTAGTTTCTTTAATAGCCAAATACGACATTTGTGTGAATTACTTAATTGCGGCTGCTGCCACTATTATTTTGAACAGAATTAAATCTGAAATTAAACTCACTCATTTCGTTGCTATTGTTTTAGACGTAACTAATTTAAGTCAACTATCTGTAGTAATACGCTATGTAAAAATGGATGGGAGCAAGAAAGATTTTTAGGCTTTAAAAATGTGACAGAAGATCGTACCGCAAACGCTCTATATAAAATTGTGCTTAATATTATGAAAGATATTGAGGAGACTGATAATAAATTAATTGCCCAAAGCTATCACGGGGCTGCTGTTATAGCCGGACATTTAGGAGGGCTTCAAGCTAAAGTGCGGGAAACGTTTTCCAGTGCTCTATTTGTACACTGTTGTGCTCATAAATTAAATTTAATTTTATCCCATAAATCATATTAAAGAATGTAAGGTGTTTTTTGCTACCCTAAGTGGAATGGCTGCTTTTTTTCGAAATCTATGAAGCGCACACAAGCCTTAGACTCAATTGTTAAAAAATGTTTACCCAAAGTAGCTGCAACCCAATGGAACTACAACGGCAGACTTGTGTAAACTATATTTGAACACCGTGAATCGTTAATTGAACTTTTTGAAAACATAATAGAAAATAGCAAAAATTGGGATTCAGAAACAATAAGTAGTTCTAGAGGATTTTTGGATGGTTTGAAAAGGGACTTTAATTTTAATTTTTTACTTAATATATTTTCGCAAATATTTCCGTTTTCAGATAATGTATTTAACATATTGCAATGTAAAACAAATGACATTGGTTTTTGCCTGAAGAAAATTAGTGAATTTAAATCCATTATAATTCAAAAAAGGAATGAATTTGATAAGTTCTGGAAAAAACAATGGAATTAGGAGAAGTGAGCCACGAAGAAAGCGTCTGCGCACTGATAATGTGGGACATCTTCAAACTTCTTATCGCCGCCTTTTCTACACAATCATAGATCAAATTCAGCAGCAAACTAACTGCAGATTTGATCATCTCAGTGACCTGAAATTTCTTGAATTGTGTAATTTCGGAGGATTTGTAGGGATACCTTTCCCAGAAGATTCATTCAAATCATTTATCCACCACTATGGACATTATTTTGACAGAGCCTTATTACGATCAGAACTTAGTCTTTTATGAAACCGATGTTATTGACACAAAAACTAACACGAGTGAACCTTTAACTTTCTTAAAAGAATCAAAATTGGAAAATGCATATTCTGAAGCGTTCAAATTATGTGAATTAGTATTAACAATTCCTGCTACTAGTGCGTCTGTAGAACGAAATTGTTCTACATTGAAACGTATCAAGAGTTTTGTTAGGAATTCAACAGGACAGGAAAGACGTTCCCAAATTTCAATTTTGTCAATTGAAAATAACCAAACAGAAGCTGCATAAAACAGAAAGGCAGGAACATCACAAGACTTTAAGAAATCAGAGGATGAATGCAAAAGACGCTTATTTTTTAGCCGAAATTTATCGTTTTTGATAAAATTAGGCTAAAAAAATAAGCGTCTTTTGCATTCATCCTCTGATTTCTTCAAGTCTTGTGATGTTCCTGCCTTCCTGTTTTTGCAGCTTCTGTTTGGTATCCTGAAGACAATGAATGAAAAGCCAAACTTTGATAACATTTCATATAGCATCTTTCTGTAATTGAGGCAGGAAATTTGTCTAAACCCCTGAAGATGGCACGATAATGTGTTCAAACGCGTAGGGTTTTAAGAATAAAGCAGTTTGTCTGGTAGTAAAAGCCTTTAGTTTCCTTTAATTGTGTCAAACCCAGACATTATGACGTTTAGAAATAATAGCAAGGTTAATAACAGCTTGGCTCGATTAATGTTTTTTATTCCTATAAATTGCAGGTCACGTTACTTTATAGACCACTGGATTTTATAATTATTTTATGCCAAACTGGTTTCCTGGAATCCCAGGTTAAAGATAGGACCACTTTAAGAGCTACGAAAGAAAAGCTAACAAGAAGATGAAGCACAATATCATATACTCAATATCAAAACGCGTAATCCTTAAGAGTCTAAGAGCAGCGCAATTATTTTTTTATTTATTTTGACCAAACTAGTCTCAAATGATGGAAGTCATGAATGCCTAGTTAACCCATATGAACCTAATGTACTAACTATGGTACACTTGTTGCAAGGTCCAAGGTTGTCACTTGTGTCTACAGAAGCACTCTGTCTACTAAAACTAATTCTCCGGGAGTCTTTCAAGCAGATCGGTTGTTTCTAAACAGCTTGTGCAAAGTTTTGAAAGTTTATTAAAAAAACCAAATACTGCTTATTGTGAACATGGAAGAATTATTGTATCCGGTTAGCAAGGTGAGTAAATTATTTATTTTTAAAACAATTTATAAGAAGTAGTAATTGTCGAATAAGAAACAGAAAGGATGTAACTTTTGATGTAAATTTATTTACCTAGACATACATTTTGACATAACCCTATTTTTCTAAGGCTTCTAAACCGAAAAATAAAAACGTTTATCAGTGGGCAACGGAAGATATTTCACCACCAAATGAAATTTTTTTAGGGGCCACAGTTATTCCTCAACTGAAGAGCCCGATATAATTATATTTTTTGACAATAATCTAGTGGAAATGATAGTGAAACAAACAGGTATGCCCAGCAAAAAAATCACCCCCAAACTGTTACCGATACTGAAATCAGGGCTTTCATTGGTGTGCCCCTTTTGAGTGGATATGTATCGCTACCTCGCTTAAGCTGTTCTTTGAACGAGATCGAGACGCTCACAAATTCTCTTTCATGATGTCGAATATTTACGTGATAATAAGTACTTGGATGGAACAGATAAATTTACGAAGCTTAGACTTTTATTTGACCATCTGAATAAAAAAAAACTCTGGACGCAGCAAGTGCGTTATGGTAGTGAATTTTTATTAAATGTTAATTAAACTTGAATAACTCAGTTTACTAGAAACTTAGAAAGTTTAATTTTGGTACGTAGTAAGGTTTTTCCCAGGGAAATATATTCACCGAATTTCATTAAAATAACTCTGTAATTTTTGTAGAAAAAAATTTTTTCGAAAGAAAATTTAAAATTTGAATAACTCAATTGTATATAAACTTAGAAAGTTGAATTTTGGTACTTAGTAAGGTCTCTCCCAAGGCAACATACATAATACATTTTATTAAAACAGCTTTGTTATTTTCGGAGAAAAAAATTTTTTTTGAAAGAAAACTCATCCAAGCCATTAATAAAAGAAAGGCACTTGCCGAGTTTCATTGGAATCGATTAATTATTTTTTGAGTTATCAGACGGATAACCATATATATATATATATATATATATATATATATATATATATATATATATATATATATATATATATATATATATATATATATATATATATAACATATAAAAATTGAAACTGACCCCGGATATGGGTTCTAGGGGTCCTAGTTTGCGCTCATTTGAAAAAAATTTTGCAAAGTCTCACCATCGATACGTCTTTATTAGTGAATTTTTTAAAATAAAAATTCACTAAAAGATGGCTTGGAGTGAACTGTTTATAAAAACCAGCTACTTAAATTTAACATAAATAAGTTTAATTTTTTTTATAAAAATGCTTTGAATATCAAATATGTCTTTTTAATGCAAGCAGTCATCAATTTCGTTACCGGTATAACCTATAGTAGTAGAAACAATGTGCCATATTTTATCAAAATAACTTATTGTTTGAAAATGTACAAAAATTTTTCGACAATAAACTTTAAACGTTGGTTTCCTAGCCAACAAACCTTAGGTTAATAGCAAATTGGGTTATTGAAATTTGAAACATTTAATGAAAATTTGCTACCAAAACGCACTTACTGCGTCTTGATTTTTTTTCTTACAAACATATTTCGATAAAAAATGCAATAAAATAAGGCACTTCGAAAAGAAATTGTAGGGATCACCAACGACTTATGGGTCAGCCGGTGATTGTCAAAATAATTTTATAAGATACAGCTCAAGACACCCTATAATTAACTTATACAATTTTTTCTCGTCTCTTGTATAATAATAATTATATTGAGCTTTAGCGTAGAAGCGCGTCACCCTGTATATACTAAGTGAAGATTGGAACCTGTAATGAGCACTGATAAGTACACTTGGAGAACCCAAATCACCACAACACATTTT
Source organism: Tillus elongatus (assembly GCA_964006375.1). Lineage (NCBI taxonomy): Eukaryota > Metazoa > Arthropoda > Insecta > Coleoptera > Cleridae > Tillus > Tillus elongatus. The sequence continues at coordinate 73,484,115 of OZ023266.1, read as the reverse complement.
AAAAGACCTGACGATCTGTTCACTAACCAAGTTAGCGTCATCAGAGGATGAATCATTCTAAATACTTAAAAAACTAACATCAACTTATATACCGGATCTCAGGTAAACAGATCGAACCGAGATGAGACAGTAGTCGTAGGCAAATTCCAGAGTATATTGTATTTTTATCGACTGACCAGGCCTTTGCGCTATCTCTAGTGCTTTATCTAAAAGTGTCCCTCTGTAATAGTCTTAAGAAAGTTCAACGACAGCTAAATTAACAACGGTTCCTTTGGCGGCAATAACTGTATACTTGTGTTATCGGTAAAAACGTGCCGAAAAAGTGGGAATTTTATTTAGCAAAGTAATCGATCAAGTGACTCGTAATTGGCGCTGGTGCACTGTTCATACATTCTTTGTTGCAACTATATTTCGCAATATATACGCTCTCAAACCCATTCAGCTGACCTGGTTTTCTAACATTTTTTATTAATTTCAGATTTTCTTTATCAACGTGATGATTATTATCCCAAATATGTCGGGCGACGGCAGACTTATCAACAGTACCGTAACGTAATTGGGATATGTGTTCTTTGAATCTGATTCCAATCGATCTTTTTGTTTGTCCGACGTATTTAAGATTACAATCTTTACAACTTATTTCATAAATTCCCGACATTTTTTCCGCGCTATCCTTGTCTTTTGGATTACCTAGCAAGTTTTTTAAAGTATTTGTTGTTGAAAATGCTACCTGTAAGTCGACTTTTTTAAAAATGTTGTCTAGACCCCTCGTGATTCTAGGTTCAAATGGTAAGCAAACAAAGTTTTTTCCGATTTTTCTCTTCTGAACGTCGTTGATTCCGTCAACATTTTCTTTGTTTTCTGTTTGTTGATTAATTTTTCCACTAAGCCAGCAGTGTATCCGTTATATTCGGCCACGTTCATAATATAATTTAATTCTTTGGTATATCTACTTTTGTTTAAAGGAAAATTAATTAACCGATTTACTAAAAAATTCAGACTGGCCATTTTTTGTGCGTACGTATGATGTGAATCACTCGGGATGTAGCTTAAGGTAGTGGTTTCTTTTCTATAGACATCGAATTCTAAAGTGTCTTTATTCTTGATAACTAGTACATCTAGAAAGGGTAGTTTATTAGTTTCTAATTCGTGGGTAAATTTTATAGAATCAAATTTATTGTTTAATTTGGCAATAAAATCTTCTATTCTGCAAATGTTTGTGTTAAACACCGCGAAAATATCATCCAAGTAACGACACCACACTCTAGGGAAATAACCACTTTCACTTTCAAGATCTGTTTCAAATCTGCTCATGAAAAGGTCTGCAATAAATGGCGATAGCGGATTGTCCATTGCCGTGCCTTGTGTTTGTTGAAAAAATGCATTGTTGAATTGAAAAATATTTTGTTGATGCAAAGGTTTGTTAGAGTTAAATACTCTCCCAAAAATTCATAAACCGGGAAATTAAATTAGACCTATTGTTTCGGCTATAGATTCCCCGACTTATAATTTAGCTAAGTGGTTGACAGATGAGTTTAAGGGCTTGCCTGTAAAACAGAAAAGTTTTTCAGTAACAAATTCTCTTGAATTTATTGATAAGATCAAAGAGGTTAAATTGATTGAAGGGGAGGTTTTAATTTCGTTCGATGTAACCTCATTGTTTCCTAGCGTTCCCACGGAGCAAACTTTAACATATTTAGAGCAGTTGCTAAAAATGAATAATATAAATGAAAATGTCTGCAGAGAGTATTTAACTCTAACAAACCTTTGCACCAAACAAAATATTTTTCAATTCAACAATGAATTTTTTCAACAAACACAAGGCACGGCAATGGGCAATCCGCTATCGCCATTTATTGCAGACCTTTTCATGAGCAGATTTGAAACAGATCTTAAAAGTGAAAGTGGTTATTTCGATAGACTGTGATGTCGTTACGTGGATGATATTTTCGCGGTGTTTAACAGAAACATTTGCAGAATAGAAGATTTTATTGCCAAATTAAACAATAAATTTGATTCTATAAAATTTATCCACGAATTAGAAACTAATAATAAACGACCCTTTCTAGATGTACTAGTTATCAAGAATAAAGACACTTTAGAATTCGATGTCTATAGAAAAGAAACCACTACCTTAAGCTACATCCCGAGCGACTCACATCATACGTACGCACAAAAAATGGCCAGTCTGAATTTTTTAGTAAATCGGTTAATTAATTTTCCTTTAAACAAAAGTAGATATACCAAAGAATTAAATTATATTAGGAACGTGGTCGAATATAACGGATACACTGCTGGCTTAATGGAAAAATTAATCAACAAACAGAAAACAAAGAAAATGTTGACGGAATCAACTACGTTCAGAAGAGAAAAATCGGAAAAAACTTTGTTTGCTTACCATTTGAACCTAGAATCACGAGGGGTCTAGACAACATTTTTAAAAAAGTCGACTTACATGTAGCATTTTCAACAACAAATACTTTAAAAAACTTGCTAGGTAATCCAAAAGACAAGGATAGCGCGGAAAAAATGTCGGGAATTTATGAAATAAGTTGTAAAGATTGTAATCTTAAATACGTCGGACAAACAAAAAGATCGATTGGAATCAGATTCAAAGAACACATATCCCAATTACGTTACGGTACTGTAGATAAGTCTGCCGTCGCCCGACATATTTTGGATAATAATCATCACGTTGATAAAGAAAATCTGAAATTAATAAAAAATGTTAGAAAACCAGGTCAGCTGAATGGGTTTGAGAGCGTATATATTGCGAAATATAGTTGCAACAAAGAATGTATGAACAGTGCACCAGCGCCAATTACGAGTCACTTGATCGATTACTTTGCTAAATAAAATTCCCACTTTTTCGGCACGTTTTTACCGATAACACAAGTATACAGTTATTGGCGCCAAAGGAACCGTTGTTAATTTAGCTGTCGTTGAACTTTCTCAAGACTATTACAGAGGGACACTTTTAGATAAAGCACTAGAGATAGCGCAAAGGCTTGGTCAGGCGATAAAAATACAATACACTGTGGAATTTGCCTACGACTAGTGTCTCATCTCGGTTCGATCTCTTTACCTGAGATCCGGTATATAAGTTGATGTTAGTTTTTTAAGTCTTTAGAATGTTTCATCCTCTGATGACGCTAACTTGGTTAGTGAAACGATCGTCAGGTCTTTTAAAATGTGTTGTGGTGATTTGGGTTCTCCAAGTGTACTTACCTGTATATATGTAAGCAGATCAAAACTGAACGTAAACGCGGATATGGATTCCAGGGGGCCTAGTTTCGCTCATTTGAAGAAATCTCTTTAAAATTCTAAAGTCGCGATCTCCTCATTGGATAATTTTTTGTACGAAAACTAGCTAAAAATTATGAACCGTTAAACCATAAAATTAACTAAAACTGCCGCCAACGCATCAAAGAGAAAAAATAAAAATTCACTAATAACTAACCTATTGCATATCAGCTCCTTTTGTAAAACTTCTTTTATGTGTTGATAAAACATAACAAACACTGTTTAGTCCACCCACTAACATTAATAAAGGAATAATTTGCACTTGTATATAAACATTTCCCAAATAACACTAATAATTTGTCGACTTAAACAGATAAACATAATAATATAAACAATCTCATACCAAACGATTACGATAACGTCAGTTACAGCGTCTAACAGACCTGCGCAATAATATCAAATGATCCGTCGCCTAGCAACGACATACTAGATCTCATATAAGCCAGGTTTGCGTTAAACAATGAAGAGCGGTGAAATTAAAAACAAATGTTTCAAATTTGAATAACTCCATTTTCAGTAAAGCTAGAAAGCTATATTTTGTCACATAGTTAGGTATTTCACAAATCAATATGTACACCAAATTTTATCGAAATATATTTGTAATTTTCGGAGAAAAAATTTTTTTTCGAAAGAAAACTCAAAATTTTTCCGGAAAACCTTGTCAGATTTTCCTGGCTAACGAACTAATCCAAGCTATTATTAGAAGAAAGGAACTTGCCGAGTTTCATCAAAATCGGTTAATTATTTTTTGAGTTATCGGTTGGATACATATATATATATATATATATATATATATATATATATATATATATATATATATATATATATATATATATATATATATATAAACATATAAAAATCGAAACTGACCCCGGATATGGGTTCTAGGGGCCCAAATTCGCGCGAAAATTTTTTTGCAAAGTCTCACCATCGATGCCTCTCTATTAGTGATTTTTTTAAAATAAAAATTCACTAAAATACCAACTGTTTGATGAAATTCAAAGTTTTCTAATAAATAAACCCTAAAACATTATATTCCCGAGTTTTATCGAAAAAATGTCAATTTTCTCCAAATCACCCCCCATTCATTCCCTACCCATTAAGGCGTTTTTATTTATAAATGTTTTGCACCATGCCCTTCGTAGTAAGGCACCATCGTCTCATCTACTGAATGCATTTTCTCATACCGGCCGTATTTCATTAATTAATTCCACATCGTCAGTGTGGAAGTATCGCATCGGCGACAAAAATGTCACAATTTTTTTTTTCGCTTAGACGTCGTAAAAGTTAAAAAAATATATAAAATATTATTTCGGAACGAAATATTTTTTTGTCTGTCGGTCTCTATGTCTGTCTGTTTGTATCCACGATAACTTTAGAACGCATTGAGATATCTTCTTCAAATTTGGTATAAAGCTATCACTCGACAAACTAACGGTTCGGATTGTTTTTGGATAAAATCGCTTCAGCGGGTAGGAGATAAATGGGGTGTGATTTGGTGAAAATTGTCATTTTTTCGTTAAAACTCGAGTAATATAACGTTTTAGGGTTTATTTATTAGAAAACGTTTAATTTCATCAAACATCCGGTATTTTGTGCTAAAATTAAATTAGGGGTTGAATGTGTGCGGGTGGAAGATTGTTGACAAAAATTTCGAATTTTTTTTTTGCTAAAACGGCGTAAAATTTTCAAAACATGGAAAACTGGATTCTGGAACGACATTTTTTTTTCTGTCACAAAGGAACGCTTTTATTTGGTTTTGTGTAAGATCGCTACAGGGAGTAGTGAATAAATAAGGGGTGATTTGGTAAAAATCGACATTTTTTCAATAAAACTGGAGTAACATAACGTTTTAAAAGTTTATGAGTACAGAAATATAAATATTTTCGTTGTGGTCAAGTCATGGGCGCTAAATTTATTCCATTAGAAGAGAATAAATTATCACAGCTATGTGGAAGTTATGATTCAATTTGCAGTACTTTTTTACTTCCACATCGTCGCAACGTATGGAAGTATCGCATCTGCGACAAAAATGTCAAAAAATTGTTTTCGGTTAAACGCCGTAAAAAGTAACAAAACATATAGAAAACATGATTTGGGAACATTTTTTTTTTGATTGTCGGTCTGTATGTCTGTGTTTGTAGCCACGATAACTTTAGAACGAATTAAGATATCTTCTTCAAATTTGGTATACAATCAGCACTCTACAAACAAACGGTTCGGATTGTTTTAGGGTAAAATCCCTCTAGCGTCAAAATTGACATTGAGACATTTAGACAACATCTTCAAATTTGCTATCCAGTTAGGACCCAACCAAGGAACACTTTGAATTGTTTTTGGGTAAGGGGCCAAATAAGGAGTGATTTGGTGAAAATTGACATTTTTTCTATAAAACTCGAGTAACATAACGTTTCAAAAGTTTATGGGAACAGGAATACAAATATTTTCTTTCTGGTCAAGTCACGGGCCCTAAAATCATTCCATGAAAATGTCTTTCTGAAGAGAATAAATTATCACAACTATGTGGAAGTTATGATTCAATTTGCAGCAGTATTTTAAATAAATTTCATATAGCTCACAAAAAATAGGCCATCCAGAGAGCACATATGGTTATCTTGGTTAATATCAGAAAATCACTTTTCTTCTCAAAATGCAAGGCCATCTGTAGTGCATAGTTGTATAGTAAAAATCTAAAAGTCGGGACACAGTAAGTGCGCTTTAGTAGGCAGCAGCTAGTAGAAGTATTTGTGAAGTAGAAGCGTCCCGAAGAAGTTGGAATTTTAACAAAATTGGCAGTGACAGTTCCAGAAACTTTTTGACAGTTATTTAATTAAACATTACATCTTTAACTAAATTTTGTCTCTTACATATACATTAAAAAGCTCATTTGTAGGACACATTGTACTATCTATGTGCAACATAAACTATAGTATAGATAACTCTACTTGATTTATCTCCTAAGCACATCATTGGACCTGTTGCATTTTTTTATTTAATCCTCTAGGTACCGCTACGAAAGCACCTGACTTAAAGCACATTGACCCGACTAATTACACTGACAACGAGGCAGGTAGGCGAAACATTACATATAACACAACACTTACGACAAACTGTCAGATCTCTCTCAGGTCTAGAGTTGAACACACTGAGATCTTAGAGACGATCTTCAGCGTGATTTGGGGAGTAGGCAGCTCGAGGCCTCATAATCGAGCTACAAGAGCCGAACCTATTCTTATCCATCGTTTTAGGGTAGCAGAGAGATTTAGGCCTTAGAGTTCATTTTCTTTCATATTTCCTTAACCTCCTGAAAATGGGTTGAAAACAAGAGCGAAACGACGTGTTTAAATACATTCTGGACGCGATTCAACCTTTTGAAAAGAAATTTCGAAAGTTGTTACCTACCTCTCTGAGGGGAATTTTTTTTAAATAAAAATTATTGAAAAATCATACTAGACACTTTTAAAAATAAATGACATTCACAAGATTTCTTAATCATCTAAAAACTTCAAATCCAAAGCTTGGTTGAATCAAATGCAAATTAATGAAAATGTTTTAAGTGAAAAAATTTGCAGTACAAAAAATAATATTTTCTATCAAACCTGCATATGTGTGATTTAATCCATTTTTTACAATTTCTAATCAAGTCTCCTAACTCAAATTTCTTGTCTTAAAAGCATTATGTGACTCATTTATTTCTACTCATATATAATTATTTAAGTCATTGTTACTTGCTTGTCTGTTGGCGTTTCGCTATGTTTTCGTTATCATAATGCTTTCAACCGCATAAAAGTTAGGAGTTGTGAGATTAGTTTATGACTGTGAAAACAGCTTGGGAAACTGCTGCAGAATGTAATATTCGACTTCCAGGCCGAACGTATTGGTTAGCTAGTTATTGAACATTGGTTAATTATTGAACTAGTATGCAAAGCTGGTCAACAATTTATTTAACAAAACAGGCATATTAGATTTATCAAAGTTCTGGACGCAACAAGTGCATTATGGTAGTGAATTTTCAGAAAAATATTTCTAATCACGGAAAAAAATTGTTCGCTGATTGTTTATAACTTTTTTGGCTTTTAACTCGGAGGTTTTACACGAAACTTCGCTAAAAAGAGAGTGGTGAGAGAAATCATGTGGATGATAAAGCAATTATTCAGTTTATTACAGAAAATAATGTTGCCAATATCCACTGACCACGGAAGATTTTATAATTTTTCAAAAACTAATCGATGGCTAAAACACGAAATAAATATGACTATTTTAGTTTTTTTTATTTAAAGTTTTGAAAGCAGATATCTAGCAAACTAATCTGTACGTTTTAAAATTGCAACTTTGAATAGATAATCAAAATTGTTTTTCAAAAAGGGGCCACCCAACCTAGCTTCCCTATTCAAATTAAGGAGGGGCGATAGTCCCCCCACGCTAGGGGTTGAATGCTTTAAATTCTGTTATGGTTCAAATGCACCTTGCGAGCAAAATCGGCGTGTCTTAGGATTTTTCGTAATTCTCAGAAAAATGTGTATTCTTTGTAAATCCATGACATGAATATATCGTATGTTCAGAAAAGAAAAGAACATTAAGCTAAATAAATAATATGGATTTTTAAAATGTATGAAACTGATAGTATATCAGTAACTTTAAAGTTTACTTCACCTTGTATTTATGCAAGATTCTAAGAGACTTACCAAGTGCAGTCCTGGTTCTAACATTCCTAGAGTATCCCATTGGATGCAGGATAGCCCAATATCTGTCTACAGAAACAGCTACAAGACAAAATATGGATATTGTACACAGTACAACTAACAGCGACACAGTAAACAGACAAGCGTGTAGATTACTAGGCAGTCCCACTGACGACATGATGGCAAACGGGATTCCCAAAAGTCCCACAAGAAGGTCAGCCGCTGCAAGCGATACTATATAATAGTTTGTCCTTCGTCTTAAACGACGCTCCTTTCTAAACACAAAGATCACCAAAGCATTTCCTACAACAGCAAAAATAGCTACAAGAATTTCACTGATAGCATAATAAAGATTGAGTTCTTTCTTTTGATATGCATGGATATCGAAGGATTGACTAGAGAAGTTGCTGGAAGCATTCATCGTAAGAAACAAACAGTTTCAGTCTTTTCTTTTTACAAAAATACACTATACGCGATAAACCGCTAGCTATATGTTAAAATATCATAATTTATTTGATTTGATCGAGGTAGAAGTTATTGGACATTTTTGAAGTATTCTGAAGTGGGATGTATTTATCCGAAAAATTTGATATGATGTTCATGTTTTCTTTGGTATTAGATGACAGCACTCTGCATTTAGTATTCTGTTAGTTACACGTTATTAACGGCGGTAGTTAAATGTAATTACTTTTTTATGAAAATACATCACAGTCATTGAGAATGTTTCATATTCAACACGAAAGCATTAATCGTTCTAATTGCCCTAGAAACAGGACAAAAATTTACATGCTTTACTGGAATGCATAATTTTATTTCATAGCAACGACCGATTTTCATTTCACTTCGACCATAGACTTGTTGCTTTATCCTGCTTCCATTTCAGCTTGATACGGGGCTGACACTTTTATTCCAGTATTGACCTGGAACAAAGAAAACACATTTAAAACATGAAAGTAAAATGATTCGAGTCGGTATTTGACACAAATGCATATACCAATGTTAAAATTTTCTAACGCAGCAAGCGAGATATCGTAGTGAATTTTCATAAGAATTGTACACTACTACGGCATATTACTAAATTTTAACAGACCTTGAAGATCGGTTTTAAAGGCCCCAGTATGGGCTCATTTAAAGAATTTTTTCGAAAGTGTTACCATCGATATCTTCATATTATCAAAAAAACTGTTAGTCTTATGTTCTAGCTCCTTTTGAGATAAATTCCCAAAACTGAATTTTATATGAAGGTAGAAAATTAAAATCTATTATATCTAGGTACAGCAAGTCGCTTTAAAAGAAACTTGTATTACAAATTTTATTAAAGTTACAAAAGCTTTCTAAACGAAAACTCAAATCATTTAGAAAAATAAAAGTATTATAAACGTAGCTGGTATTTTTCCATCCATAAAAAAAGTTTTTAAAAACAAATTCTCTTCATTTTTATTGAAGATAAAAACATGTCTGCTGAAATTGATAATTTTAGGCTTAAAAGTGAAAAAGTTATGCAGGCATTTTACACAAAAATGAGATCTTGGTCTAAACGTATAAAATCTGGACACTATTGTTTCTACCAAATATTAAAGTTAGTGAAACAAAGCAAAACGTTACATGTGCATCGCTCGAGACAGTTAACTCGCAGGAATAGCACACGGACTGGTCGTGGTTGAGTTCAGTTGCGAGGCGAATACGTTACCCTTCGACCACAAAATCAGCCTAACAACTGTTTCTTTACGCGGTATTATTGCCAGCCTTATACCTCCATTTTTTCACTATTTGCTACATTTTTAGTCTGAAACTTTAATTGGGGCCATTCATCAAGCTACAAATAAAGTGTATTTCAAAAATGTATTGAATCTCCCACTTAAAATCAATAACTTTTACAGTCACATTATTTTTAATTTCATCTGATCTCTCATTCTGAAGTCGTGCGAGAGTGGCCTGTATGTATTTTCGCGTAATTCCAAGGCGTGGTGTTGACAACGCTGTTCGGGATTCTAGTAGCCAAGATTCCTCGATTGCTAGTTCGTGTAGTTCATGGTATTTCTATTGTTTGGTCCTGTAGTATGTATCAATCTATGCATGACAGCTACCTGTCGTTATCTGGTATTGGACTTCAACCACTTAGTCATTTCAACGCATGTCTTTGGGATTTTATTTTTAATTTGGAAAAAAACTCCAAATTTTCTAAACCAAATTACTTCAAATTTACAACATAGGTTTATTTACATCATTTTTATCTACATGTAAAGCCTCATTCCAATTACTTCAACACTTTCAAAAATATAGCGTATTAAAAATATTTTTGTATATTTTTCAGGGAAAAATGCCCGTTATAGGAACTTGTCCGCGGTATTAACAAAATGAAGATATGTGCCAAGTTTCGTTCAAATCAGTTGATTATTTTTTGAGTTGTCGCTTGGATACATTCACACACACACAAATATATATATATATATATATATATATATATATATATATATATATATATATATATATATATATATATACATATATATATATATATATATATATATATATATATATATATATATATATATATATTAAAAATGGAACTTGGACGTGGCTTCTAGGGACCTTCATTCGCGCTCAGTTGAAAAAAATTCCGAGGGCCTCACCATCGTTACCTCTCTATTTTCTTAACGAAAATTCATCAACAAATAAAACGAGCCAAAAAAGGTGAGGTATATAAATATACTATTAATGAAATGTCATATCGCGGCAAGTGTGCTGTGCTTTAGAATTTTAACTATTATACCAAATAACTGAACTTGCCATTTTCGGTGTAAGTATATTAATCGCAGTATTCAGCATCCTTTGTTGACCACTAGAAAGCATTGAAGAACAACAAACTGATGGGCCAACTAAAACTAGTTAAAAAAAACGAAATCTATCTATCAACAATTAATGTTGAAATCAAAACTTTTCGACAGTGAAAATTTAGAAAAGATTTAGATTGTACAAGAAACTTGCCAAAGAATTGTTATATGTCATTTAGAGTAACCATACAGGGTGATTTCTGAGAACCGCTCATTATAAGCTTATGACCTTGTCATCTGATTTGAGAGCCTGAAAATCTGTATTGGTACATTATACAGTATTCTCATTCAAATTATTAGTTGCGCTTGTCTAGAACTTCCGGTTATACTGAAAGTTGCTATCAACTTCGTTATTTTAAATTAATGTAATTAATTAATGTATGTTTTTGCATTTTCAGAATGGCGATTCAATTTGAGAGAGATTTTATGTAGTACTCTCTACACCTAGCGTTGTTAGTTTTTGAAATATTGGCGAATCTGAAAACATATTTGTTATTGCAGCTCTTTTTATATTTTGATGTATCTTTGTCGGGTGTAAATCTCGAAATTCAGTTTTTGAACAATAGATTGCTGGCAATCATGTCTTGCGCAATCATTGAAGTAAAAATATGTTTTTATACAGGGTGTGCGTTCACAGCATGATAAAATTTGGAAATTCAAGCGGGAATAACTTGATTTTATCAAATGGAATATATTTCCTTTTCAAAGCACTCTACATACATAACTCTGCAACTTCTCTTAACTATGTTCTATACCTAAATAGCATAATTTCTGAGCTATTTAAATTTATTTATTTAACTGAACCGTATCAGCGGCTATGATTAATAGAGGTGTGTAAGTGTGATTAATGAGATTTATAGACTATATAAGTCAATATTTTATCTAACTCAAAAAATATGAAGATAAAGATTTGTTTTATTTTGCGTTGGAAAAATCAAGGAGTTTCTGGGATTATACTTGACAGGCAGCTTATCAGTCATGCAAATTTCATTGGAAAAAGCACTACCAGTAGACCAGTTATAGAGGAATTTGTGCACTTTAAGGGAAACCACGGATATTAAAATCAGGACATAAACTAAAGGCTACAGGAATATGTATTTAGAATAATTTAAGAAGAAAGGAGCAGAAGCAGAAAAAAAATTCTTTTAAAAATAGTCCCAAGCAAAACTATAAGTCTTATATTGAGGGAAATATGTTGTAGGGTTTTTTTTTACAGTACAGTAAGGTGACTTGATCCTAAAGATAAAATAATATATGGGGTGCGAACATTATATCTTTGGAAAAGTTTTCTGCCTCGTTGTCCAAACTACGCCCGTGAATGCACGTCTAATTTTATAGTTAATACAAACACAGTAAATTTAAAATACAGGCTTTGTCAGAAACTATATATTTTCCTCATAATTACTACCGTTAAAAGCTATGCTAGAAAATCTTGCACCTATAAAAAGTTAAAACATGATAATTAGTTACGCAATAACCTAAAAAAATAAAAAAAGGGATTCAAAATGTTGTGTGTTTTTTTATTTCCTTAATGTCAGTCTATTTCCGCGACTATGGCCAATCACCGAGGCCAGGGAGCATTTTTATCTCACTATCCTGGACATTTTACCGAACCCCTGCCTTTCTATAAGAAGAGTAGGGATCTCTAGCGCGTCCAACGTCTCCCGGACACGGGACCGATGGCTTTACGCCATCTCCTTAAGGCGAAACGTGCAGTCACTGAACCACCGAGAATAAAAATGAATTCTATATTCGGTAAGTGTTAAGATTGAAAAGTCAGCGCCAACTTTCTACTCCCTATGTGACATAACACGTATTTAGTTATGGAGGGGGATATGCGTAATATTATATTTTGTAAGTAATTATGTAACGATTCCACCGGATTTTACAACTATATTATCTAATTGCCACTTTGTTGAAGAATAGCGTTAGCTCAAAGAATATTTTGTATAATGCTAATATTGTAGAAAATAAGGAGTGAGAAATAGTCGCTTCCGCTTACTGCTTCCAAATATCCCTCTACATTAAACAGGTAACACATTTTTGAAACAAAGAAACTACTCAACACTGAAAGTGTGGCTCACGAAAATGTTCCCCTTTCTAAAGTTGATGTAACATTTGATTGCCGCGATCAAAAGGACTCCAATTAGCCCGTTGTTCTGTAAAACATTAGCTAATTATACACATTTTATACAGTTGTTACATTTTCAAAACAAAATTTTCTAAACCGTCTAGCAACTCCCGTTCAACCAAAAAAAAAATCAAAAAAGAGCTTTTCCTGTTTTCTGGCAACGAAAAGCATGACAACAATTATTAACTTAGTTACGAGCATTTTCAGATGAAAACTTGAATGAGTCTCCTTTGAAAACAATCAGTTTGTAATTAAGTTATTTTAACGACAATTTAAGACAAGAAATAATTTTTAGTGTCTACAATGACTGGTTGTTTCACAATCAACTTGAATTCCAGTAAATTCTGCTGTCAAAAGAAAAATTTAAAACGATTAGGATCTGGATCAGTTTTGATGCCGCGCTGTATATTAATTGTTCATTCAAAAAGTTATACCCGAAAACAGAAAAAGTTTTTTTTGTAATCATCCTGTAAATAAAAAAAGTCTGGACGCAGCAAGGGCCTTATGGTAGTAAATTTTCGTAAAATGTTTTTAATAGCAAATATATCTTTTTTTTAAGGAAGCTGGCATCAAATTTGGTTACCAGTATAACCTATATAGAAGAAACAATCTACCATATTTCATCAAAATAACTTTATTGTTTGAAAATATACAAAAATCTTCCGAAAATAAACTTAAAATGTTCCCGAAAAAACTGGTTTCCTGACCAACTAATTTTAGGTCAATAGCAAATTAAGCTATCGAAGGAACATTTTATGAAAAATCGCTACCATAACGCATTTGCCGAGTCCCGAATTTATTTTCTTACAAACATGCATTATATTTCTATGGAGAATGCAAAAATTTAATAATATAAGGCGTGTTCGATTAAGAAAAAAAATGTATCACCAGCGACTTATAGGCCAAAAAAGTCTTTACCATAATTAAACTTGGGGTAGGTTTGCTGTCATCTCAACCAATAAAGAAAGTAAAGTAAACGCACAATTGGACATCCGAAGCAATAATTGGAGAGTTGCATGGCTACTTGAGCTCTGCCTTTGTGTCAATTTTATTTGTCACGAACGGCAAGCTTCTGTATTTGTAACAAATTTATTGTACCAACAAGGTGAAACCTTACAAAGCAAAACTTATACACACTTTGGAAGAAAATGACGAGTCAAAACGATTAGATTTTTGTTTATGGAATATTACAATGGCAATTACAACAAATACAATGGCCTCTAGTCCCCGGCAGACCTTAGATGGTCAGGGGGTGCTAAGAATCCCCGGGAAGAATCAACATAAACGGTTAGAAACTAACTTAAACCAATTCAGACCACTCAAGACGGAGTTTCGAATTGCAACATGGAATGTGACGAGTTTATTCGAGGCTATAAAACTAGGTAACGTGTGCCAGGACGTAATAGGTTGAAAGTGCAAATTCTGGGCATAGGCGAGGTGAGATGGCCAGGGACTGGATCAGTCAATCTAATGGACAAAACGTTCTATTACTCCAGTAACAAGAACCCGAAGCATGGTGTGATACTAGGCGCGGAGTTGAGCAGAGCAGTTTCAAGTTTTGTGCCGGTGTCGGATCGATGCATGTTGCTGTAGATAGGTAAACTAAGAGTTGAGGCTTTGTAAAGCATTCTTCTTGAGACATTTTCTTTCCATAGCTCATGTTAATTTTAGGTTCATTGCCTAAAAATTACCAATTTTGACATTTTAAATCGCGACTTTGACGTTTTGAGGAAAACCCAAATTTATTTTTTCTTTAAATGCATGTAACTTTTTTGTCCTATAACATACAGAGCTACATTTTGGTGGATAGCTTACCTATGATAATATGAGCGCGCGTACCAAATTTGGTTTCCCTTACTTTGTTAATTCCGGAGATATAATTTTCAAATGAAAACTCAAAATTTTCCCGGAAAACCTCGTCCTATTCTCCTGACTAACAAATGTGTCCAAGCCATTTACAAAAGAAAGGTATGTGCCAAATATATAATGTGCCAAAATAAACAAAATCGCCCCATTATTTTTTGAGTTATCGGTGTGATACATATATATATATATATATATATATATATATATATATATATATATATATATATATATATATATATATATATATATATATATATATATATATATATATATTTCTTCTACGAAAATTCACTAAAAGGATAAACGAAAAAATCAAAAATCATCTTGGAGCTTGGGGTTTAGAAAATTTAAGTGTTTTATTCCGCACCCTGTAAAAAAATTATGTGAATTACTTGATATTTTGCAGAACAACTAGCTAATAATGAAAAACAAACGTGCTTGCAAATGCATTCAAGAATGTTCAATTTAATCGCGGCAATCGAATGTTACCTCAAATGCAAAAAGGGAAAATTTTTTGTGAGTAAGGCTTTGAGTATGGAGCAGTGGAGTAGTATATTTAATTTTACATTGAAATAGGATGTCTTTTCAAGTACAAGTACCAGCAATAATATGTGTGTCCTAAAGTTTTACCTTTTCACTTGCCAAACTTTACGGCTAGTTTATATTATAATAAGTTAAGTTTTTACGTTGATTTTGATGGTAACTTTAAATTTAATGTATAAAATTACAGTTGTTGGATTCTGAGAAGAATATAAATAAAAAGGTTGGAAGGTCATTTAATTTAATTTACAATTTACATTAACTGGTGACGAAACGTGTAGGTATACGAAACTAATTTATTTAGAAGAAAATCTAATTGCAACTAATTTCTTTTGGCAACATGAAATTGTCATCTCGACTCTATTATTCCATTTGTTATTTTATGACTGCTATAAAGTGCAAATTTGCAGATATCATAAAAAAGTAACACCGTATCGGTAACATCGAGGGGAAAATACAATGGACGCGTTAATTGCTTAGGGTCTATTAAATTATTCGCACACCCACCCGAAACTCTAACAACTAAATTGGAGCATACTACTTGTAATACAAGATAGAGGTAATAGTTTCTAGAATACATCATTTATTTTTGAAGATATACAGGCTGTCCAGAAACTTTTCTACCAAACTGGAACCTTAGATACTTGGCGTGATCTTATGTCGATTGCTCAGTTCACTTTAATTCAGAAGTGCTTTCTAAGGGAGAGCCCATTGAACTAATTTTTTTAAGATATCTCAAAAATACAGTTACCTTAAAACTTAAAACTTGGCACGACCAAATAACTTTTATTGACAAGTTTTTGACACCTGTTGTGTCAAATTTAAAAACTTGAAAGTATCTCCCAATAATAAGATGCTCTTGTCTGAAATTGCTATGTTATGAATGTTACAATGTTTTCGAAAAAAATCAACATAAACCTTTTGAGATTTTATGCTAAAAACCAAAAAAGTTTTAATTAATTTTTCTTGAGAACGGTGAAAACTAGCGATTTCAAACAAAAGCACATTACTGTTAAGAAATACTCTGCAATTTCTAAAGTTTACACAAAAAAATGTCAAAAAAATAAAAGCAAAAAATATATCATTCAAAGTGTTCTTTGACGCCCTTCGCCAAACGAGACGTTTGTGACTGCAATAGAAAAGATTTATTTACATTAGCCCATTTGTCAATAAAAGTTTATTCATTCTACCAAACTTATAAATTTTTAGGTAGCGGCATTTTGAAAATATCCCAAAGACCTGGTAACTGGTAAATATATAGCCTTCTTCAAAGGGCTTCAAAGTTGGGATTACGGTAAATTGGGTCACATCGACATAAAACCACGTCTAGTATCTGAGGCTTCAGTTTAGC
Organism: Tillus elongatus; assembly: GCA_964006375.1. NCBI lineage: Eukaryota > Metazoa > Arthropoda > Insecta > Coleoptera > Cleridae > Tillus > Tillus elongatus. Next base: position 73,467,408 of record OZ023266.1, on the reverse strand, counting down.
AGGAGAGTTTCTGGACACCTGTATAATGAACAACGCTGAAATTCCAGGTATTTTAGTGTAATATTCTAACCAATAAATATTCAATAGAGTCCTCGTTTTGCTGTAAGAAATATTACAAACACTTTTGTAACTGAACTATCACTGAACCTCTGCCAAATGGCAAATGTCAAAGACTCACACTTTATAATAATTATTTCACGTGAATCCTAAGGTGGCTTTGGTAAGCTGAAACTTTACCAACCCACAGAAGATATTAAGCATCATCAAGTCTTGTGATCTAGTCAGCATTTTCGAACATATTTCAAGTTTACAGACCTCTATATCATATTTTAAATATACCACAGACAAAATCAAGTGGCATAAGGTCTGTTGACCTAGTTGGCATTTGAATGCGAAATTTTTGAGCATCCCTTTTATTTCAAAATGTGTTAGTCAATCTCCTCTCCGCATATAAAGTAATGAGTTAGTGAATTATTCTACTAAGAGAATACTCCTTTAGAACTTAATGTAGATCATCCAGCATCTCCAAGTATCGTCTCCTTGACACTATAGCATTATAATATACTAAATCAATAACTTCTTATTATATTATGTATGCCCAGGTGTATAGTTTTTCAAATTGTTGCGTAAGGCCTCCAATGAAGCTTTTGATTTCTGTAATTTTAAAATATATGTAACATAAAGTATATAATACATGCAACGTGGTGCCATTTAATAATTATAGTGGCCTGGTCTGATACTGAAAGCCTTACAGCGGTTTTTCATAACACGGATGACGCAAGCGGTCAAGCATAATATAAACTTTAATATAATAAGAATGACTATGCCACGAAAAAAAAAAGTGGTAGCGGCGCCACAGATATCAGCAAGATGTATCAGTCTCCAAATCAAACTGATAAGGGACTATTTTCACTTTGGAGCAAGGAACTTAACAATGTAGACAACAGTGTGTGTAAATTTAATACATTTGAAATTGTGTGTTGCTGAAATGGTGGATAATACATCTTTAATAGAGAGCAAGGTTGAGATCTGGAAGAGTATGTCTGTGCACGGTCGACATCTGAAGGATCTGATCCTACCACATAACGAAAAAAATGCGTCGAACTCTTGGCTTAGCCAAAAGAACCCATTTGTCAAAACTGAGGTACAGATGATCGCTGTCCAAGATCAAGTGATCTAGGAACTATAAAAAAGTCATCATGGAAATACCTGGAGTGGTATATAAGTGCTGTACATTGTGTCACAGGATACCAGAGACCATACAGCATATAATTGGATCCTGTAACAGAATGACTAGGCCACGAACAAAATCTGGTAGTGGCCTCGTAGATATCCGGAAGCTGTATCGGTCCCAAATCAAATTGATGGAGAACTATTTTCACTATAGAGTAGGAGATTTAACAATATAGAGAGCAGTGTGAGGCTGATGTGAATTTAACACCTACAAAATTGCGTGCTGCCTAAATGGTGGATAATAGATCTTCAATGTACGTCAAAGTTGGGATCTGGAAGAACATCTCTGTGCAAGATTCACATTTCCGCGAAGTGAACCTACCACATTAGTCGGGGGGGGGGGGTCATTTGTCAAAACTGGGGCATAAATGATCGATACTCCCAGCAACTACGAAAAATTCATCATGGAAATACGAGGCTTGTTCAATTGAAACCCATCTTTGGTTCAGAACAGTTTGTATACGATACTATGGACAGATCATATACTCACACTAACATTTTCTGAAATTGCTTTGATTGACATTCGACGATTTTCTCTAATCAGGCCTTCTACACATGCCACATTCCTGTCTGTTGATGCAGTACTCAATGCGCCTGGTCGCGGCTTATCATTCGTCTCCTGTCTTCCACTCTTAAATTTTCGACACCATTCCTTGGCAGTTAAATACGCAAAACATGCGTTTCCATATACTGCTTGAATTTGCGTATGAATTTGCAATTGTTGCAAACCTTCAGCACACAAAAATTGAATGAGCGCACGCTGATTATATTTGGACTGAATATTAACAACAAACGCCATTTTAAAGTCACAATACTTAAAATTGCTGTCAAATATAAATGATAGGAACTGATCAGTGTGATGTTTACAAACACAACTAACATTGCTAAACGCCAGTTGAGTGACTACAACTGTTTCCAATGCTGACCTGACCAAAGATGGGTTTCAATTAAACAATCCTCGCACCCGGAGTTGCGACAAGTATTGTAGATTGTGTCACAGAAAACTAAAGACCATACAACATAGAATTGGATCTTGTGAAAGACTGTCACATTCCGAATATCGTCACCGGTACAAGCAACTAGCCTAAATAACATCAGGATATCGCTTCCAAGCTTGGTTTGATTGGTGCGGCAGTTCCATATTATAAATACACACCGCAGATTGTGATCGAGTCAGCTGAGCATACCCTGTATATGATCGCACTCTTCTCGCTGACAGGACAACACCTTCAATAGACTAGACATCAGAAACTGTATTGTTGGTTGATGTCGCGGTGCCTAACACCGACAATATCCATCAAAGAAAAGCGTCAGAAATATGCTGAGTTAGGCTTCGAGCTGAAGAGACCGTGGAGTGTGAAGACTCTTCAGGTTGTTCTTGGATGGAGATTTTTTTTCATAACATAGCTTTTATTTGTAGTTTTCATGAATGCGTATAAATAAATTTTCTCCTGTCTTATGATGCCGTAAGGAAACTAAACCCGTTACAGAGAGGAAAACAAACACTTGTGGAGCCAGGAAAGTAGTTTCTACATATGTATTTTTAGAATTGGTCATGACACACCACTTGGTTAAATTGTGTCCCCGTCTGTAAATCCTATTACATAAATAAAAAGAATAAAGGTTTAAGCAGCTCAAAATAAAAAGTTATTTTGTGTAAATAAGTAAAATATACCAAAATCTAAAACAATATCTGTTATAATTAAGAAATAAATAAAAAAGAAAAAAGACAAAACAAAACAAAAATTATTGTATGTATGTAAATATGTAATAAAAAGTATTAAAATGTAAAAATATATTTATTATATTAAAAAAATGAGTGTACATATGAGATCCAAACCGAGAAGCGGGAAAAATGTGCGAATGGTCTGACAACCGCAGCCATATAATTCGCACACACACCTCTATTTAAAATTAAATTTAGTTGCTATGGTGATAAATATAATATTTTCCAAAAGGGCTACCAAAGTTTGAGTTCCGAAAGGGCAATAGTGAGAAATCTGTCAATTTTTCTAAATGGCATTTATAAGCAAAAGCAAGATTTTAGTCCAGAAGAGTTTACCACTTATTCAGTGTTTATTTTTGAGGATGTAAAGAGGACGATAAAATAGGAAACGTGGGAACCGCTCTGGAAAAACAATTTCAGTGACCACTTAAGAAAATATTGATTTTGTCTATTAAATTATGTTAGAAAATAGACTAATTGAGCTGAAACGTATAGAGGACAAACAGTGCCCTTTAATTGGCAACAACTTGTAAATGGGAAAGCTTTCGGAAAAATGGATTCTGAAATGCTTGAAGACAGATCAGAAGCACGTCTGTTTGATAATTTTGATGAAAATGAGTCACCTTTTGAAAACGCTTCTTCAAAGTTTTTGTGTCGTCTTGAAATATTGGTCCATCACTATGATCTAGACAGCAATGGTAGCAATCCGGTTCTCAATTAACCAGAAAATTCTATGTTCAAAAGTCGGCTGGTATGGTTCTTGCGTCAGACAATGGTGGGATAATTATGCTACATTTTATGGACCAATGTAAAACTGTCACAGGAGCACACCATAGTGAGTTTTAAAGTAAATTACGTTGGAAAGTTTTTGAGAAACCGCTGCAAAAAGTATCCAAAGATTCAGGTCCTGAGGACAAGTCGTTTATTGTAAGGCAAACAATTGAAAATATTGGTTTTGAGTTTATTGACCACCCACCCAATTATCTGTATTACACACCATTAGACTATTGTTCATTCCTAGAGCTGAAAAATATGTAAATAGTAAGCTATTTTTGACAAAGAGCGATCTCATATGTAGCGTTGAGGAATGGTTTGAAGACCAAGATAAAGAGTTTTTTTCAGAGGATTTAGAAAAGCTTTATGAACGTTGTGCTAAAAGTGTTAGAAACTTGATTATGTTGAATAAATCAAATTTGGTTTTAAAAATAATTGAGCCTTGAAACTTTTCAATACCTCCTTGTATACATCATATAATTTGTGAAAGAAAGGGTTATTTCCCTAGAAAGCTTTTATTATAACAATACGTTAAACTATTTGAAGACATAAAATACAAGTGTACCTCGTAATTTCTCAGCACCGTTACTGAAATTACAAAACTGAGTATTGGTAAACCTGGCTTAAGGTTGCCAGATCCTTTGTTTGCCCTTCACTAAAATCAACGGGATTTTTCTTTAAACACTTGTTAGCTAACATTCTCCAAACACAAGGGTTCCAACTCCTGTCGACAACAAGATATGATGTGAACTTTTTGGGGGTTAGCTGAAATTTCACCCGTAGGCGGTGTAAATATTGCAGCAAACTTTATAACAACTTAAGGGAATTAATATGTGTCAGATGGGGACTTTATTATTATTTACTATATATTATACACAACACTAGCCCAATTGCAGAAACGAAGCGAATCTTGAATAAGTTGCTAAAACCGTTTACACAAATTACAAGTTACCGTATCGGTTAAAAGTAGCGTTGGACACGAAAAGCGGTTAACAGATCGACTAATCTTAATTTAATGCAAAAATAGCGGTTATGGGTATGCAGACCCTAGTCGACTAGAATATGAATTAATCGTTTTTAAACCGATTGCCGATTGATAAGTCATGTAGATTTGAAAGCTACGAACAAAATCGGTTAACCTATCGACCGGTTATAATTTAAAGCTAAAACTGCGATCATATGTATGCTGACCCGGTCTTTCACTCATTTAGATCATCTTTAAATTGTCAAAGAATATATCCGGGATCAGTGTCGGTTTTACTGTAGATGCATTTGTGCAGTGTACCCCCTTAAAAGTTGAAGTACCTACACCATATAATTTTATCCTTTCAATATTTATAATATAATTGATAATTATCGTATAATATACTACCTTTTTTATCATTACTTACATAGTTACATACAAAACACCAACCCGTAACCCATAGAAAATATTTAAATTGCTGTCTTGTCGCTGACGATTTTACCTAACTATTTCGGTTCAAGTTGGATCCTGAACATATCGCGAGAGCGGTACTCCGTGTGTTAAAAAGAGAGCAGTCGGACGCGTGTAACAGAAGATATGATACATCTTACCGCGTTTAGGTGCAGTGCACGAGAAAGAGAAATGGTCGCGCTACGTCGGCGCGGGTACCCGACAATCGTCTGCTTTCGCCCATCGCGTCACGTCTTTTGTGACTTGCTAATTAAAATATGTAAACAATTGAGTCGTATTCGGTGGAATATATTAAAGAAAATTCGAATAATTTTCAAAATCGTTTTGAAATAAAGAAAAAGGGTTCACCTCGTCCAGAACTACAGCTGGCAAAAGAGTGTACCTTAAAAAATAAAAAGTTCAAACGTGTGTTTAAAGTAGAACAATATAAAAAACTTCGTGGTTGTGATAAACTAAATAAACTAAACGCATTATTTTGCTCTCCGTGCCTGATTTTCACCGGTAATCCTAATGTAAGTGTTGAGTGGGCAAAAACAGGGGTTACGGATTTGTCACATTTGTCGGCAAAAATATAAAAATCATATGAAGAATGAAATAAATCTCTTCAATATTGGTAATGTGGACATTCGACAGTTTTTGGATTCTGCATATTAAAAGTCGATTAAAAACTTCAATGAACAAATATCAAAAAACCGGTATGTATTATCACGACTTAAATTTTGTGGTGCTTTTGAACTCGCCTTACGTGGGCACGACGAATCCTCTGGCAGTTTAAATCGCGGTATATACAGGGGGCTCATCGATTTTGTGGTGGAAATAGATGTGGCAATGAAACAGCATTTGGAAGGGAGTAATTTAAAGGAACTTCAAAATCGGTTCAAAATGATTTACTAGATGCTATGCTCGTAGTTTATCAGGAAGAAAAAAAAATTTTAGAGACTCGTTTTGTAGCCATCCAGGCTGATGAAACGACGGATGTTTCTACCCATCAACTTATCCTAATTTTGAGATATGAACGAAACGATCACATACATGAGCCATTTTGAAAATTTTTAAATCTTGCGTCATATAGTGCCAAAGACATTGCGATTGAAATAAAAAAAGAATTAACTGAGCTGAATGTTTCGCCTAATCAGTTAGTAGGTCAAAGTTATGACGGAGCAGTCGTTATGTCAGAGAAAGTGGGGGGCGTGCAAAGTATTATAAAAAACTCTGGACGCAGCAAGTGCGTTATGGTAGTGAATTTTTATTAAATGCTTCAAATTTGAATAACTCAATTTTCTATAAACATAAAAAGTTTAATTTTGGTATGTAGTAAGGTCCTTCAGAGGGCAAGATATTCACCAAATTTCATTAATACAACTTTGTAATTTTTGGAGAAAAAAAATTTTTTGAAAGAAAATTTAAAATTTGAATAAGTCAATTTTCGATAAACTTTGAAAGTTGAATTTTGGTACTTAGTAAGGTCTCCTCCAAGGCAACATATATAGTAAATTACATTAAAACAGCTTTGTTATTTTCGGAGACAAATTTTTTTTTGAAAGAAAACTTAAAATTTTCCCGGAAAACCCCATATGATTTTCCTGGATAACGAACTCATCCAATCCATTATTCATTGAAATCGGTTAATTATTTTTTAAGTTATTAGACGGATACATACATACATACATACATACATATATATATATATATATATATATATATATATATATATATATATATATATATATATATATATATATATATATATAAACATATAAAAATTGAAACTGACCCCGGATATGGGTTCTAGGGGTCCTAGTTCGCGCTCATTTGAAAAATTTTTTGCAAAGTCTCACCATCGATCCCTCTCTAATAGTGATTTTTTTTAAAATAAAAATTCACTAATAATCTCTGATGTAAATGCAATTCAAACGTAAATAATAAAACAAATGAATATTTGCATCTGTAGTTAATTACTACATGCATTTTGCTTTTGTTTCTGAAGAAGCCACATTTAACGAAACGGTTCATATTAATAATTATATAGAGTGAATATCGTAATAATTTGTTTTATCACTATATAATTATATAAATATTTCCCTTCATTATTTAAATTCTTAAAATTAGAATACAATAACAGCCTAAAATTCTTGCCTTTAACTTAAAAGGAAGGGATGTGTATTGTTGATTAAAACTGACTGTCCATTAGGCACGTAATCGCATAACTTCCATGATTTTTCTTTTGGACGCAAGCGATATTAGATCTTATTCATGTGCCAATACCAATACCGACCTGAAGCGATCGCCAGACGCCACATGCATTACACTATACTAAACAAAACTTAAACACTGCCACTGCCTATCTCTCATGTGATCCTGATACTAGAGACGTGAAAATCGTTTCGTCGTTTCTACGATTTCTGTGGTAAAAACTTCATGTTAAATATTAAATGCTTCAAATTTGAATAACTCAATTTTCTATAAACTTAGAGAGTTTAATTTTGGTGTGTAGTAAGGTCTCTTCTAACGCAAGATACCTACCAAATTTCATTAAAATAACTTTGTAATTTTCGGAGAAAAAAAAATTTTCGAAAGAAAATTTAAAATTTGAATAACTCAATTTTTTATAAACTTAGAAAGTTGAATTTCAGTACGTAGTAAGATCTCTCCCAAGGCAATATATATATATATATATATATATATATATATATATATATATATATATATATATATATATAGTAAATTTCAATAAAACAGCTTTGTTACTTTCGGAGAAAAAAAATTTTTTCGAAAGAAAACTCAAAATTTTTCCGGAAAACCCCGTCCGATTTTTCTGGCCAACGAACTCATCCAAGCCATTAATAAAAGAAAATCACATGCCAAGTTTCATCGAAATCGGTTAATTATTGTTTGAGTTATCAGACGGATACATATTTATATATATATATATATATATATATATATATATATATATATATATATATATATATATATATATATACATATAAAAATTGAAACTGACCCCGGATATGGGTTCTAGGGGTCCTAGTTTGCACTCATATGAAAGAATTTTTGCAAAGTCTCACCATCGATACCTCTCTATTAGTGAATTTTTTTAATAAAAATTCACTAAAATGGCTATCCATATGCGTATTTTATACACTACTATGCTCATCAGTTTAATTTATTTTACAAAAAAGCGTGTCTGTCAATAGAAATATCTCTAATTTTTTCGCAAATTTACATGCATTTTCTACCTTCTTTTCACGATCGACAAAGCGATCGGAGTTATTACAGAGTATTGTGAAAAAGCGAATTCCAGCAGCGCCGCCGACCAGATGGAATTGTAACACTCGAACGGTAAGAAATGTTTACGAAAATGCATATATTTTAAAGAAATGCCTGGAATTTATTTCAGACTCTGCAAGAAATGATTGTAATACATATAACGAAGCTGAAATGTTATTGGACTATTTAAACAATGACCATTTTAAATATTGGCATACTTTTTTTGGTAAAATCATGCCTCACTGTCAAATTCTTTTTAATTAATTTCAGATCTCTGGATGCTATCAAAATCAATAACTTTGTGAATAATTTTGAAAAAGCGATCACAAAAATCCGTACATTGAATTCTCCAAGTTCACTACCAAATAGGCGTGGACCGAATGACTTGTTATTTTCTGCCCAATCGAAGGAAGCGATGTGTTAATTAATCAGGCCAGCGACCGATTTGAATTTAACGACCATCTTTTAGCATCCAAACTTTTTTTTCCTGATAAATTCAGTGAATATGAAAACAACTTTCCCACTGTAGAGTTTGATAGTGTAACAAAAACATATGACTTTTTCGACAAAGCTAAATTGAAAAGTGAACTATTAGTTATATGCAGTAGAGATTTTCGAGGGGCGGCGAGTTGCTTAGTTATTCTGCAATTATTTAAAGACCGAAACTTACTTGACTGTTTTAGTGAAAGTGTTTTGTTGTTAAAACTTATTGGTACTATTCCTATGACAACAGTTGAAAGTGAGCGTGGTTTTTCAACTCTTAAAAGAGTGAAGACTTTTCTGAGAGAGGAACACCATGGTACAAGAAAAACTAAATTCATTATCCATGTTAAGTATGGAAAAAGAGTTAATTGCATGAATTCCAGACTTCAACAATCGTGTCATTGATGTTTGCTAATTCAAGGCATAGACGAATGGATTTACTGTATAAGTAAACGTAAGTTTTTTATTTATTGTGTTATTAAATGCCATGAGTATTAGAGTGTTTGTTCTAAAGTTTTTATTCAGTGTAATTCTGAAGTACCAGGAAAACGCGTGACCTTGAAAATATTAAAATTTTTCGTCTGCGGTGCATTTACATCATGAGCAGCACTTCATGTTCTGATATTAGATGTTCTAAATTTTATGAGTCCTCTTTATATTCGACCACGAGCCGCCACTGTCCAGGATGCATTCGACGTTGCCGTATGGTGAATAAGTGTTTGCCCTTTTGGAGCAAAGCTACTAGAACAAAATCAAGGTTTTTTTCGGGAATATTTTAAGTTTTTTTTTCCGAAATTTTTAATATATTTTCAAACAATAAAGTTATTTTTATGAAATATGGTACTTTGTTTCGCCTATACAGGTTATACTGGTAAGCGAATTTGATGCCTGCTTTGCTATTAAAAACATTTAAATGAAAATTCGCTACCATAACGCATTTGCTGCGTCCAGGCTTCTTAATAACTGTTCGGAATTTTACATATATACAATCAGACCTTGAATCAGCCTAAAAACTACAAATTTTTGCAAATTTGAGCATCTCTCTAATAACAAAGATAGCTCTAGTGAGACAATATAAATTTACATTCTGTATGTTATGTACACACACACACACACACACACACACAAATATATATATATATATATATATATATATATATATATATATATATATATATATATATATATATATATATATATATATATGTATATATATATATATATATATATATATATATATATATATATATATATATATGTATATATATATATATATATATATATATATATATATATATATATATATATATATAGTGTTTTTAGTCCAACGGAATACTCACTTCCCTTCAGTACTTCATTATATAAAATAATATATATAATAAATAAATTATTAGACACCGTTCAATTTTTACAAATAATAAAATTTGATTGCAATGAAATTTTTGGTAAAAAGTTTTAAGTCGAATTAAAAAGCTTTTAGCCACAGCAAGGTGTGACATTTGTGACAAGCTTCCGAGAAACAGTAGTTTAAATCAAGAGTACGGCAGAGAATAAAGACACACATATATCATGCATATTCAACCTCAACTCCTCAAATCTGAATAGTCTCCAAGAGCAACTCTTGATATTAAATTTTATTAAAGACATGGGATTTGATGTGACATATATACGAGACGTTAACTTGTAAATCATGTAAAGCGTGGGATTCAAATTGATGGTATTACTTATTGCTGAAAGGCAAATTTTGGAATGCTCATTAGCAAGCCAGTTAGAAGTTTTATACAGTTCGGTGCCAAAAAAAAAGAAATAAATTCATTATTTCGTAAATCTGTGATTTGGGAAAAATGCCGAAACATGTGAATTTTTATTTGTAACCGTGGCTTCCGTGGAATATTTGTTTTATTTGTGACGTCATATGTGGAAGCATATACATATACATATACATATATATATATATATATATATATATATATATATATATATATATGTGTATATGTATATATATATATATATATATATATATATATATATATATATATATATATATATATATTCTTTTTAGATAGGAATGTGGGTCATGCGATATTTCATTTGAGTGGTCTTTTAATTCCTTACCCCACCGTATCAATAAGTTTAGTAATTGGATTTTTATAATTAAAAAAAAACATTTTTAAAAATACCACAAAATAATGCAATATACAATTTTTTATCCAGTCATACCAATATGTTTAAACAATGGATTTTAATAGTACTCAAAATGTTTTCTAAATTACAGCAAAAAGTATTATTATTGACATTTTTGTCTAAAATTACAACGAAAATTACAGTAAAGGTTCGAATTGATTACCTTCAGTTATAATAAGGTGAAAAAGACAAGGAGTACACTCTTCTCGAACTTTGTCTATAACTTCCGGAGTTATTTGTGACATCTCCGTCCAAGTGCGTTCTCTTAATCCATCTACATTTTGTGGTGTATTTTCTTACACTTTACACATCCTTATAAAAAACCCAAGGGAGTGAAATCTAGTGACCTGGCTAGCCATTGAATTGATCCTCTTCTCCCAATCCACCTACCTTTAAACATGTTGTCCAAGTAGTTTCTTACCGATACAGCATATTGTGGGGGGGGGGCACCATCTTGCTAAAACTAACGAAAAGATGCTCTCTTCGCTTGATACCAGGAAAGCCTCTGGCCTTGACGAGATCCCAGCAATTGTTCTCAAAAAATGCGCACCAGAACTTGCTCCTGTCCTGACTCGTCTGTTTCAGACATCTTAGGATCGAAAGCGCTTCCTAGCAACTACAGGCCTATTTCTCTCCTTTCAGTCATCTCTAAAGTGATGGAAAAGTATATAAACACCGAATTACTAAAATTTCTTGAAAAACACAGTCTAATCCACGACAGGCAGTATGGATTCCGTCAGCGCAGATCAACTACCGACCTCCTTTCCTTTGTCACCCATTCTTGGAACAAGTCTATGGAACTACACGGTGAATCCCAGATTGTCGCTCTAGACATATCCAAAGCATTCGACCAGGGCTGGCATGCAGCGCTGCTTAATAAACTACCGGCCTATGGCCTACCACCAAAACTCTGTACGTGGACAGCAAATTTCCTCTCCAACCGGAGAATTTCTGTTGTCGTGGATGGCCATTCCTCTAAACTGTATCCAATTAATGCAGGAGTTCCTCGAGGTTCAGCTTTAGCCCCTACTTTGTTTCTTCTCCACATCAATGACCTCATCTCTAGCACATCCAAGCCAGTTCACAGTTACGCGGACGACAGCACGCTCCACTCCAATATACAATATTCTAAGCCTGTCTCTTTAGCCCAACTAGATTAGGACCGCAGACTCATGGAGGGTTCTATCTCCGTGGATCTCCAAAAAATATTAGACTGGGGAAATAGAAATCTTGTACAATTCAACCCCACCAAATCACAGTCTTGCTTTCTTTCTCATGAGAGATACACCAGCCCTAGACCCATCACAATAAACAACCAAGTTATTCAAAGTAATGAGTCCTTTTCACTTGTTGGCTTCTCTGTGGATCGAAATCTCAATTGGCACCAACATGTCACATCAATTGCAGAAGCGGCTGCTAAGAAATTAGGTTTCCTCTTCCGGGCTCGCAAATATTTTTCACCAGCTTATCTCTATACTTTATATACTTCACAAATAAGACCAAACCTCGAATACTGCTCCCACATCTGGGGTACTGCTGCCGCTTCTACACTCGCTATCCTGGACTCCATTCAGAAGAGAGCTATACGTCTCATCTGTGACCCTACCATTACCCAAAGGCTACCATCCCTTGCCCACAGACTTGCCGTTGGTGACCTCTCTCTCTTTTATAGATATCTGCACGGGCACTGCTCAGAGGAGCTTTCTTCCATAGTTCCTCCACCTGCTGCCCCAAACAGATCTACCAGGGGAACAGAGCGAATGCACCCTTTTACGGTCAAGGTCACCAGACATAGAACATCTTGTTATGCCCGCTCTTTTGTCCCGAGGCTTTCAAGTTGTGGAACTCCTTACCGGCACATGTTTTTCCTTCTCCCCCGAACCTCCAAACCTTCAAGTCCAGAATTAACAAGTTGCCTCTTTCCTCCTTGTTGACACCCACGGTACGATAGTATTTAGGCTGTAAGCCCTCGTGGTGTGTTGTTGAAATAATAAAAATAAAAATAAAAACTTAAAATAATCTTTTTGTAAACAGCCGATTTAGTTCAGGCAGCATATCGTATTGCAGAAATTGTATATAAAATATTTGAGGACGTGTTAAGGTTCCCTCCAAAAAGTATGATCCTATTATCTAGTATTCCAGCCCAAAAATTCACTTTTCGTTGGTATTAAGTATGATATTTCTACACCAGTGTGGATTTTGCGTTACCCAATATCGATAAGTTTACTGTTTACATGAAGATTTAGGCGTAATGTAGCTTCATCATCAAAAAGTCTTTTTTTGACAGACATCGGAGTTCGGTTAATTTTTTCATTGAAATTTCGCAACATTCAACTCGGGTATGAAAATTATCGTTTTAAGCTCCTAAACTAAGTTAACTTTGTAAGGCTGCCACTTTTCCTTTTTTTTTTAACATGTTCTAAAATCTGTTGTATGTTTAATGTTTTACAATACAATACTATTTGCAGTGACGTAGTATGGAAATTTTTATTAAATGTCTGAAAATGCTGTCAAGCAGCGAAACTATAGTCACAGAAGCATTGAAGAACATCCTAGAACTTCCAGAATTCGAAGGGCCACTTGCTCCAGTTAGCTCACGCGCTGGCTACGTCCTTCACCACTAAAAACCAACAGTGAAGCTAGAGAAGTATTCTCCAAGTCTGTATGCAGTATGGACAAGTTTCACCAAGTAAGGGCAACAACAATCAATGCTAGTAGAGCATCTAGTTTCCTGTTTTTCTGTACTTGTTTTCTACCACCGTTAGGGTGATCTTTTACACGACGCGTTTCTCTAAACATCTTCTTAGTTGTGCTTACTGCGCATTCATAAATGAGTTCTCCGTTGGGATATTGATATTATACAAATCTGGATCTCAGTTTTGTCTCCACAATCAATCATTATTAGAATTTCGATTTTTACTGAATTTTCGTAGAAAAAATTCACTGATAAGGAGATCGCGAACTAGGCCACCAGTTTTTCCAGGAAAATGTTGGGTTTTCTCTCGGAACATTTTTGTATCGCTCGAAATAACAAAGCTATGGCAACCAAATTTGGCAAACAGGTTTATATTATAAAAAAGTCTGGACGCGGCAAGTGCGTTATGAAAGCGAATTTTCGTAAAAATGCTTTAATGGCAAATATGTCTTGTTAGAAGGACATTTGGTTGGCAGTAGAACCTATATATTGGTAACAATCTATTGTAGTTCATTAAAATAGCTTGGTTGTTTCAAAAAGCACAAACATTTTCCGAAAATAAACTTTAAAAGTTCCTGAAAAAAAACTGGTCCGATTTTCCTGGCCACCGAAGGAAAACCCAAAATTTTCTCGGAAAAACTGGTCTGATTTTCCTGGCTAACGAACTTATCCAATCCACTTACAAAAGGAAGGTATGTACCAAATTTGATTAAAATCGGCCCATTATTTTTGAGTTATCGATACGATATATATATATATATATATATATATATATATATATATATATATATATATATATATATATATATATATATATATATATATAAACACAGATCTCCCCATTAGTGAATTTTTCGTTTTACGAAAAATTCGCTAAAAGTAGTTAAAAATCAGAAAAAGATATAAGCATTTAAAGACAAAAAATTAGGTGCCATTGGTGGTCAGAAAAACGCACAAGACCAAAATATTTTGTGTAGATAACAAAATCTATTATACACTATAGACCAAAATTAAGTTTCCTTGTCGCAAAAAGTTTAAGAAATATCAGAAAGATAACTGAAATTTTTATAGTTTTTATTCTCAAAACGTCGTGATTTGAAATGTCAAAACCGGCAATTTTAGACAAACAACCTGTAATGAATACAGGTTATGTAAAAAAAAATGTCGTAAGAAGTGTGTTTTACAAAGCCTTGAGTTTCAGCTTCAATCGTCATTTGTCCTTTATTGTACAAAAAAAGATATTAATTCCAAATAGACCCTTGTTCTAATGCTTTGGCAGTAGTTTTAGTTCTAGAGCTTATGATTTAATAGTCTCTAAGTTTTCGATCGCGTCTTTGAATTTTAAAAATATTTCTCCAAATGAGCGCCAAGACCCCTAGAGCTCATAGTCGGGACCATTGTGCTATGTACGACAGGGTCGCCATCTCAGTGCGGAAGCAGGTGGTATGTTGTCACGACAGCTCCAAATAACACAAAATGTTATAAAAGAGAGACTGTGTACAACCAACTAACAATTTTGTCAATTGTCAGCCCTGGCCCGTTTCTTCCCTAAAATAGGGACAATGTATGTAAGGCTAGATGTATTCTAACCATAATTAGGACCGCAGACCCGTTTCGATCTAATTAAAGCTCGTCAGTACGGTATACTAATTACAGCGAGAACACACCTATAAAGCAAAACGGCTATGGCAGCCAGCCTCCTAGAACACTGTGAGATGTACGACAGGGTTGCGATCTCGGTGCGGAACCAGGTAGTGGTGACAATACATCTACCATAGTCGTTTTACTTCATAGGTGTTTTCTCGCTGTAATTAGTATACCGTACTGACGCACTCTAATTAAAGCTTTTAGTTTTTATCTGTGGACATATATGCAGGGTGGCGAATTTCTACAGTACTGCTCACTATATTCGTTAGTATACAAGATACGAGAAAAAATGATATACATTATTTATAGGGTTTCTTGAGTTACATCTTACAAAATTATTTTGGCAATCACAGGGGGCTCATGTCGTTGGTCATATATATTTTTTTGTAATACAACATATTATTGCATTTTTGCAGTTTTTCATTTTTCATAGAATTATAATGTTTCTAGGAAAAAAAAGATAACGTTCACTGTTTTCGAGTTATGCCAATTGTTTGCAATTTTTTACGTTATTGGCACATCAAAAATTGTGATGCGGCGTTTTTACCAATAGATAGCGGAGTCCCGTAGAAATGACGCATTCAGAGAGCTTTCCGTTTATATTATTAAAAAACGAGATGCCACATAGAGGGCGTTCACAAATACCGACTCCACTTGATTAAATACAAGCTGCCGTAACTCAATTTTTTCAAACGGAAAAGCCTGTAATTTGTGCTTCATAAGTGTATAAGTACATACCCTCCGCTTGAACTTTGGTAAAACACTCCCTATACCTAAAGACTCTAGTTTTGGAAATAGTTACATTTATAAGCGCAACCCGTGATTCATTTAAGGTTCGGTTTTAAAAAAGGCAGTTTTTTATTCACTTTTAATAACCGCTCAGATTATGTAATTTTGGTATCCAATTAGCACCCGACAAAGGAACTCTTCGAATTGTTTTTGGGTAAGATCGCTGCAGAGGGTAAGGGATAAGTAAGGGCGTGATTTGGTGAAAATTGACATTTTTTCAATAAAACTCTAGTAGTATAACTTTTCAAAAGTTTATGGGTACAGAAATGCGAATATTTTCTTTGTGGACTCATTTCATGAGAATGTCTTTCTGAGTAGCGTAGATTATCATGTGGAAGTTATGATTCAATTTATAATTTTTTTAATGGTGAATTTAGGTAAAGGGAATTGTTTTAAAATTTCATGCAAAAATGTTTTTCTTTTCGAATTTTTGTCGCCAAGCTTTTTGTTTTTTTGTTTTTAAAATCATAACAGGTGTGTAAATAGCTTGAAGAGGTACATTGTCCAGAAAAATCGGACCAGTTTTCGGGAACATTTTAATTTTCTTTTGGGAAATTGTTTTTTACCTTTTCAAACAATATAGTTATTTTGATGAAATATGGTACATTGTTTCTATTATATAGGTTACACCTTTGATGCCTTTTATTCCACAAAGACATACTTGCCTTTAAAACATTTTTATGAAAATTCATTACCATAATACACTTGCTGCGTCCAGGCTTTTTCAGCTTCACTAAGCCTCACGCTGGTAAATATAAACACCTTTAAATACTTTAACTATATCATTATTCCTCACTTGACAAACACATCAACTGAGTCGAAATTAAATGTAGCCATTCTTTTTGGCAGAAACTAATATTTAATCTCCAGTGACAGTTCTTACCAGATCTACTCCCAGGTACCAAAAGTAAACGTTTTTCATTTTTAATTGACATATTTTCTTAACTTCGTCAACTTACCCCGATCTCCTGTAGGCGTTTTAAATTTCGAAGCACGTAGGTGTATTATTACAAGCTTCTAAAACACATAAAATGTAAAACTTTGCAGCTAAAGGGATAGAAATGTCTTAAAATAAATAAATTTTACTCGTTTGTGTAATGGGCTGTATGTTTACGTAACAAAATATACGCGACCTTCTGTGTATGTTGCTGAAAGTGTCTTAGTGTTAGAAATACGTAACACTCGCGCTCAGTTCTGTGTAGGAGAGAAAACTCTTCACATTTCTCATGTAACTTTTATGATCTCTCTAAGAAAATTCTCTAGATTGTGTTCATTCAATATTATCATAAGTATACAAGGTGTAGTAAAATTTTAATAATTTAGTTTAACGATAAAATAATTAGAAGAAAACATATTTAATAATAATAATAACAATAATAATAATAATAATAATAATAATAATAATAATAATAATAATAATAATAATAACTCCGCCATCGCCGGTCCCAAGCCCGGGTGAGAAGGAAGAGGGGGTGGAGTAACAACCACGTTAAAAAACCAGGGTCCGTCTAGCCCGGACAGTAGTATCTTGGTAAGGGCCCCTGGCTAGGGTCACAGGTCTGTCTGGCCGATAGGTGCACTGCTACTCGTAACGACGTAGATGGTACAGCCAGCGACGCCAGCTGTCCTCTGTCCTATTTACCCTCTTTTTCCTTAACCATATTACCTTACTCATTTCTTCATCCCTACCTGGACCACCAGGGTTAATTGGTGGCACACCCATGTAAATGGAGCAAAACCAAAGCCTCGGAAAAATGCCGCTGCCTGGGGTTCGCCAGGGCATGTCTGGAGCCGGCGCTGGACATGACAGCATGCGGGACATCGGTGGACGGGTGCTGATGAGGCGGGCCCCTGTCATGCAAGAAATTACAGCCCAAAATCAACAGCGGGGGAACCTAGTAAGATCAAGAGCTCCACCCACTGAGGATGCTGCGCAGGAAATTTTTCCTTAACCATATTACCTTACTCCTTTTTCCAGCCCTACCTGGACCACCAGGGTTAATTTGTGGCACACTAATGGAAATGGATCAAAACCAAAGCCTCGGAAAAATTTCGCCAGGGCATGTCTGGAGCCTAGGCTGGACATGACAGCATGCGTTACGTCGGTGGTGGGATGCTGATGAGGCGGGCCCCTGTCATGCAAGAAATTACAGCCGAAAATCGACAGCAGGGGAGCCTAGTAAGACCAAGAGTTCCACCCACTGGGGATACTGCGCAGGAAAACCGCACAGCGTTCACTCAGATAGGATTACCAAGACGGCGCATGAAATGGACTATAGATATGAACGAAACAATTATGCGTATTTACTACTGAGTAACACAATTCGGATAACAGACGACTGGATATAGGCAACAACTCACACCAAATTTCTCAGAGTGTACCTACACATACAGGTGACTCAGCAGAGAGTAGCGGATCAGTATCGTGTCATACTTAGGAATAACCTTATTCCACAATCGTGACTGTATACCATCAAACAGGAAGTTGAATGTGAAATTACTAACACAGCAGTTACGGAAAGTAACGCGATGCTATTTGATGGTAGTAACCTGTACATATTGAGCAAGAAGAGCACATCGAGAGTACGCAAGAAAATGAGGAACTCATCGACAAATTGTCCACAGAATTGAGACGTACAGTCGCGGAGTATGAAGAAAGAAATCCTCTTAGTAGACCACCATTACCTAGACTCAGATCATCTAGAAAGCTAGCAATTATATTGGAACTTTTGAACAGAATAATTTTGCCGTCGCACCTTCTAGAGATCAACACATTGGAGCACATGCGTACGCTGATTTACTGTGCAGCAACTGCAGCAATTAAAACACATTATTGATCGAAAGTACAATCACAGAGACTTGCGTCAAAGAGTGCCCCCCTGGGAAAAAAGTTTGATAAGTAGAGTGGAAACACTTCGAAAAGAAGTTAGACAACTGACGCCATACATTGGGGGAGTACAGACAAGAAAATTGCAGAAACGAGTAGAGAAAATAATAGGCCGAGATCGACAACACTCAGCACAAGATCCAGTCAACGACACTGCACCGGAATGTTTAGACACCTTAAAACAGAAGGTTTCTGTATATGCACAACGTTTGAGGATATATAAAGGGAGCAACAATAGGAAGTCCACAATACAATATTTGAACTTTCTGAAAGGACTTTCTACCGTTAGCTTAAATCAGCTGCGAATGCAGCCACCGATACTTTTCCAAAGAAGGAACAAATTCAAGAGTTCTGGAAAAGTCAACTAGTCACACCAGCCTGCTGCAATATTGGCGCCATCTGGTTTAACGAATATATATATATATATATATATATATATATATATATATATATATATATATATATATATATATATATATATATACCTTATACTTTATTGGCTGAAATTACACAATACGTCTATCAGCTGCGAATGCAGCCACCGATACTTTTCCAAAGAACGAACAAATTCAAGAGTTCTGGAAAAGTCAACTAGTCACACCAGCCTCCTGCAATATTGGCGCCATCTGGTTTAACGAATATATATATATATATATATATATATATATATATATATATATATATATATATATATATATATATATATATATATATATATATACCTTATACTTTATTGGCTGAAATTACACAATACGTCTATACAGTAAGTCCATTTTGACTTGTGTTGTATATAGTGACATAATTTAAACAGCTTGTTCTAAAAATACTTGACACTGCATTATCTAAATATCACACTTCGAATTTTGACAAACCATTTTAAATAAAGTTTTTATACCATTTTTTCTTCCATTCTTCATTTACTTTCCATGTTTATACCAAATTTATAAAATTTTATACAAAACCGAACCGCTTCATTGTGACAAAAATATTTTATATTATATATTATATATATATATATATATATATATATATATATATATATATATATATATATATATATATATATATATATATATATATGTGTGTGTGTATCCATCCGATAACTCAAAAACTAATTAACCGATTTCGATGAAATTCGGCAAGTACCTTTATTTTATTAATGGCTTGGACGAGTTCTTTAAACGGTAAAATCGGACGGGGTTTTCTGGGAATTTTTGAGTTTTCTTTGGAAAAAAAAATTTTTCTCCGAAAATTACAAAGCTGTTTTAATGAAATTTAATGTATATATAGCATTATAAGAGAACTTACTACGCACCAAAATTAAACTTTCTAGGCTTATATAAAATTAGGTTATTCAAATTTTAAATTTTCTTTCGAAAAAAAATTTTTCCTCCCAAAATTACAAAGTTATTTTAATGAAATTTAGTGGATATCTTGACTTAGGTAAGACCTTACTACATGCCAAAATTAAACTTTCTAAGTTTATAAAAAATTCAGTTATTTCAATTTGAAGCATTTAATAAAAATTCACTACCATAACGCACTTGCTGCGTCCAGAATTTTTAAACTTTGTCTAACTAACTTTCAAAGATACGAAAATTATCGAAATACTGTTAAAGTTAGTATTCAATATTATATGTATGTATATTTTTGTGAATTTTATTTAAAAAATTCACTAATAGAGAGGTATCGATGGTGAGACTTTGCAAAAAATAATAACGGAGATAGAAATACGTTCCCATCTAGTTTAGGACTCTATATCCTAAACAAGGTAGGTAACAAACTGCACCCTTGCTTAAGCCCCTGTGTGCTGGAAAAACTCTCGAGCAGGACGTTTCCGACTCTAACCAGACTCCTCAATTCCTTATATATGTGCCATATAGCGTTAACGTGTCTTACTCAGTCCGAACATCGTCAAAGTGTCAAAGAGTGTAATGTGTTGTAGCTTTTTCTAGATCGACAAATGCTAGGTGGGTAGACAGGTTACGAGCCGTTCGTTTTTCGACCATTTGCTGTAACACAAATACATTGTCAGTACATGATCGTCCTGTGCGGAATCCCGACTGCTCTTCTATATCTTCTCTGATCGTTTCAATTCTTTGTTTCAATATTGTGCCATACAACCTCCCCATTGCACTTGCCACACTTATGTGCCCATAATTTTGGCATATCTTTTATTCGCCTTTTAAATTAATGGAGCTCATATATGCTATATTAGGTCTTCTGGAATGTTATCACCGTTTATTAAGCATTTATTTATTAAATAAGTTCGCCAGATTTTTAAGCAGTATATCTGGTCCGCACTTGACCAAGTCAATGGGGATGTTTGCGGGCCCTGCGGCTTTTCCGTTTTTTTTTTTTCAAAACTTTCTTTATTTCTTCCACAGTTATTCCGATCAATTCCTGGTTTCTGGCTGTTTCGAAGTTTATGTTTGTTATTTTGAATTCTTTTATATTTTTAATAAGCAGTGTTTTATAATGGTCTACCCATTCTTTTAAACTTATCAGGTTTAACTTGCCATTCTGTCTTCCTTCCTTTCTCAAGTTTCTTATGCTTCTCCATGCTTCAGCCACTTTTGCTCCCCCTGTACATCCATTTCCTCGCATTTCCTTTCCCACACTTAATTCTTACTCTGTGTTACCTCTCTCTTTACTTCTCAATTCCAGCGAGCGTACGTTCTTCTATCTTCTCCTCTACCTGTGTTTAGCCAGATGTTGTAAGCTTTCTTTTTCTTTTCAACTAGGTCACCTACCTTTTCCGAGTAACATTCTGGGTTTCCTTTCCTCTGTTCTTCTTTATAACCTAACGCTTATTTTGCCACTTGATGTATTTAATATTTAATCTGTCTATATAACTGCTCTGCATTTGTACTCATATTCCTTGTTGTTTGTAACTCGTTAGCCAGTCTTAGTTTGTACAAAAACTGAATTGACTTTTGTCTGAGGTTTTTAAAATTATTTTTACATTCATTCATATCTCTCTGTTGTTATCGATTATTCTGGAGTGTGGTATTTGTCTTTCTGTGGTTCAATATTATGTTGGCCACGACTAGATGATGATCTGATCCGCATTCTAGTCAACGGTGTACCCGCACATCCGTTGTCTTCAGCCTTGAATACTGTATTCAAATATTTATAAAAAATATTAATAAAAAATATTGGGAACAAGAAACTTATTAAAACGTTTAATTAATTTCGGGTCATATACACCCGAGGACAACAAGATTAGATAATTATAGTTTTAACAAGCCCAGCTCATTGATTTACTTGGGTGAAATAACGAATATAAGCAATTAAGAGGCAAATATTGCTGATGCCAGATATCAGTTTTCCCCTTATCTAAAGAAAAATAATCATCAGCTAAAAAAACAAAATCCTTATTTAATCATAACCAGCAATATTAAATAACGCAAAATATATAAATTATGGCACACGATTTTCATAAAGCTGCCGACCATTATTACACTTTATGATATTAAAATGCAATATAAAAACTTATAATTAAAACTGCATCTGTCTGAACTTTCCTGTACATTTTATTGATCGATGACACTTTGCACCATATATCATAGTCTTTAATGGTAGCGAGTTATAAACTAGTCAATGATAAATCGTTTAATTGCACTTTAATACACCCTCAACATATTATCGTAAATACGTTACTAGATAAAATGCCAATAAACTTAAATAATGAGCCATTTTTCTCGGAAAATTGCATCTATACGTAGGGAAGTAATCTGTTTGATTAAACAGGAACCAATTGTTTTATATAGGATGATTTAGTAGTAAAGAAAATTAAAGTCAACAACTGTGTGTGTGTGTTTCTTTAACGTCGGCCTATTTCCGCGACTATGGCCAATCACCGACGCCAGGGAGCAGTTTTACCTCACTATCCTGGAGATTTTGCCGAACCACAGCCTTTCTGTAAGGAGGCTAGGGATCTTTAACGTGCCCAACATCGCATGGACATGGAACCGACGTCTTTACACCCCCTCCGAAAGGCGGAACGTGTAGACATTCAACTTGCTCAAATACAATGCCAGAACCTCGGTTGCTGTTAGTGTTACAGTTTGTACTGAAAAAGAGAAAGGAGAACCCTAGGATCGAACCCAGTACCCTTCGGTTCAGAGGCACACGTTCTTGCCTCTGAACCACTGAGGCTCTAAAGTCAAGAACTGGACACGTGTGTTATGTTGTCTTTTAGTCTTTGCCATTTACTGCAGTTTAAAATTAAGTATTAGATTTGAATTATATATCACATAAAACTTTAAAGAGTGGTTCATGTAAGTTTGTGTTTAGAATCTGCCTGGCTACATAAAAAAATGTTCGGGACGCAGCACGTGCGTCATGGTAGTGAATTTTCATAAGAATAATATACTATAGTGATTTAGCCTTATATAAAAAGTTATAAAACATTACTTTATTTACTTAGAAACAGTAAAAAGTACCGTAAAGAAAGGCAAGCAAAAACATGATATCTGTCATGAATATTTATACAGTAATTTGGATACAAAACTCAAACAAAGAAATTGATAAACAGGAAATATACTCAACAAAAATACACTAAAATGCTGAACATAGAAAAAATCCCGTGATTTATGCATTGCGAGTGATTGTATGCATGCAGAAGGAGAAGAAGAACCCACAGGTCGGAGAGGGTTTCTGCCCTATCACCCAAAAACACAGGCGGTTCTCCTTCCCCTTGTGCACGCATACGCAACTACCTGCAAAGCATAAAGCACAAGAAAAATTTCTTGGAAGCAACCCCAAAGAAAGTTACTGGACCTGAGCGAATATGGATGCGGTGCTGGTTAGACAGGGTTTAAAGAAGGCATTGCCGCAAAATGTGAAAAACGTATATTTTCAAAGTCCGACTAAATATTGTTTAGCATTTTCCGCTCATGTTTCCTCCCCACCCAGCACCCCTATTCGTTCTTGGTCCCATAACTTTCTTGGGGGTTGTTTGCAACAAATTTGCCTTGTGGCTTGTGCATCCAAGGAGGGTTCTACTGTAAGTTTACCAAAATTACATCCCACAACGTCGCCTATAATGCCTCTTTTAGATAATTGCGAATACAGCACTAAAGTATATAAATTCACTTGCTGTTTCACTTCATTTTTCTGTGTTTATATTACATATATGAGCACAAGATAAGTAAGTATAATAGATGGTGAGCCTTAATTAACATCGAGGCTACACAAATTCAAAAGTAGAGAAGACATTTAGATCGTGTGTTAAGAGCCACAAGTTCGATTAAAAATCCCCTCCAGCTGTATGCACACAAAAATTAGTAAAACCCAATTATAAAATCGAATAAAAAACAACACTTTTACGAAATTATTTTAAATAAACCAGTAGGAATACGTTTCGCGGCGATTTCGCAATTCGCGAGTGTATGAACCTAGCTTTTGTCCAAGACTACACTGGACTACCAGGTCTTGGTACTTGCAAAGAACACTGACGCCTGTGGTACTAAATTTAACACACCGAACCTAACAAATATTAACTTGAGCACAGAAACAAACTATAAAAAGTAACACTGTCGACACCTCTCTATTAATATTTTTTTATGAAAATTCACTAAAATGTCGATACTGTTGCTATTACTACATAATGCATTAGTTTTTTCCCCCAGTTATACAGTAATAATAATAATGTCTAAGGGGTCATGTCGTGGTTCAATTAAGAAACATTAAAATCCAAGTGTTAACACTGCTTAGAATATGATTTACTGATATACATATTTTCTATTTTACGCAAAATTGTATTGCTTTGAGTCATTACCTCACAATTTGTATTTATAACCATCATCCAATATTTGTTTTCAATATTTATATCCATCTTTTAAATGTGTTAGGTTAATTTAAAGTCAGTTGTAAAATATCAAACGTTGTACGCGTCTCCATCTATAACATTTTGTGTTAACTAGAGCAGTCGTGACAACATGCTACCTGGTTCCGCAGCGAGATGGCGTCCATGTCGTAAATCTCTCAATGTTCTACATGCGGACATGTTCCAATAATGTAACTTCCATTGTTTTCTATGTACGATTTATTTAAATAGCATAACAGTACAGGTAACGTCATCTGTCTTTGTCTAACATTATCGATTTTGCATTACAGAATCTGAAGTAATGTCGAGGATTATTTTAATATTAATTTAGAACACCTTTATTTTTCTTCGATCAAAAGACTTGAAAATTGGTACACAGCCACGTCTGTCTATGTTCTTTTAAGCTGTAAATATTCGTTTCAATCACTTAAACAATTTAAGAGATATTGCGTTTAAAAAATATTTTCTAATTTTTTTAAGAAAAAATTAGCGTCAAGAACTGATGAACGAACTCATCCAAGCCGTTAACAAAATAAAGGTGATTTCCAGAATTGGTCCAAATCAGTGAAGTATTTTTTGAGTTATCGGTTGGAACATACACACACACACACACACACACACACACACACACACACACACATATATATATATATATATATATATATATATATATATATATATATATATATATATATATATATATATATATATATATATATATATATATATATATATAAATGAAAATCTGAGAATACTACATTCAACAAACAAACAATAAGAAACAGTTAATGCCAGAACAAATTCGTAAAACGACCAGTAGGAGCTCAGCGCGCAGCCGCCACGTACATTCTCAGACGTAGACCACACAGGAGCGATCACAGTCAGGTGCGTGCTAATGATGAAGCGGGACGGTTCGAAACTGAAGTCCGTGTAAACCAATAAAGAATCACAAAGGGTACAGCAAGCAAATAGAGTATATATATATATATATATATATATATATATATATATATATATATATATATATATATATATATATATATATATATATATATATATAATTTAACTGATCTTGGAATGGGTTCCAGGGGCCGTAATTCGTGCTCATTTGAAGACATTTTCCAAAAGTCTTACCGTCGATACCTCTCTATTAGTGACTTTTCTTCATACAGGAACGATCACAGTCAGTAGTATGATGATGATGAACCGGGACGGTTCGAACCTGCAGTCCACGTAAACCAATAAATGATCACAAATAGTACAGCAAGCAAATACAGTATATATTTAAAAGTGATTACAGTGTAGTGCAACATTCCAAAAGATATATATATATATATATATATATATATATATATATATATATATATATATGTACATAAACATTTTAACTGACCTTGGAATGGGTTCCAGGTGCCCTAACTCGTGCTCATTTGAAGAAATTTTCCGAAAGTCGATACCTCTCTATTAGTGACTTTTCTTAATGAAAATTTATTTTAAAAAATGTAACAAAAGTTGGAGTTACTAATGTTAGCTACAAATTCAAACTATTTTTGCATATACAAGGTATTGCATAAGTTAGATACAGCCCAAGCTTTACTTTTTTGTATTGAACTTGAACGCACTGTTAGACCAATCTGTATGTAAAATTTGAGTTTTACAAGTGTGGTCAGTGCGTGGCAGGATATCCTCATTTGTTTCCTTGTTTCTTGTCTTATCTCTATCTACTATCAAAAAAAATTCGAACACTCAGAATTGATCAATTTTATGCATAATGTGTCCCTAATACAACTTAAAAAATGATTACATTTTAAAACTAAGATATTAAAAAATAGCAAAGTTATTTAGTAATTAGTGGGTCCGCCGAGGTTTCTTATGCATTCGAAAACTCTTCAAGGCATGCTTTAAATTAAATGACTTATGGTATTCTCAGGAATGTCATCCCAGGCCTATTGAATTCGATGACGAAGGTCAATTAGGTTATTTGCTGGTTGAGATAAATTACCTAGTCGATTTCCAATCATATCCCATACATGCTCGATTGATGACAAGTATGGGGAGCGAGAAGGCCATGGAAACAGGGTCACGTTATTTTCTTGTAAGAACCTTGTTGTATGAGGACGTGTGTTGTCTTATTGAAGCAAGGGTTGAATTAACCTTCGTAAGTACGGCAATGCAACAGGTTGGAGTACGTTTCGTATGCAATCATTTACATTTAAATTTCTTTCAAGGAAAAGTAGACTGGTTTTTCTACAAGACTACAAATGTAATTTACCGTTTGTTGTAAATGTTACGTATATCGATGGACCAATCAAAGTCAACTTGCCTACCGAGTTGGTTCTGGAGTGTGGAGAGATTTACCAAGGTACCTTGCTTCTGGCTTCTGACCTGGAGGCGATGGGCAAGCTAAACAAAATCTTAAACGCATCTGCTAAAAAGAAAAATTTCAATAAAACCGCTCCTCGGCAATATACCTGGGGAGCAAAGTAAGATATTTGTTTCTCACTCCATTTTGTTTTTATTACTTTCCTATATATTCAAATTAAATTAACTGACTAGTCTTTCTCTCTTTGTTTTTATTGTATGTAAGTGGATACAATTTCTATGCTTAATATGTCCAATTGTATTTTATGTATTTTATAATAGTTTGCTATATTTTTAATTTTTCCCACCAAATAATGATTTCAACTGTCTGGAAGCAGGCGCTAGTGTATTTTCTTTTTATAACCACCAATATATTTTTGTAATGACAAGTGGACTATTTTAAAACTTTAAAAGTAACGAAGCACATACATGACAATAGCTACCTTGTTTTAAGGGAGCAAACTAATTTGATGAATTGCTTTTTCTTGGAAACTCTTCTACATAAATAAGTTTGTCAAAGAAAATACGACTAACTATATTAAAAATAGTTGTAATAATGTAATAGGTTGATGTACGCATGTCGATAGTCTCTTTAAATAGAGCCTGCTTTATTGCTGTACGGTTAATTAGTTATTTCATTATTATTGTTATTGTTGTTGTTATGGTTATTATTGTTACAAGTTGATTTTATTTTATTTTAAATATTGATAACATGGACATTTGTGTTTTCATACTTTACATATATATATATATATATATATATATATATATATATATATATATATATATATATATATATATATATATATATATATATATATATATATATATATATATAGAACAAATACAATTATGTGAGTCATAGAATAACAAGGAAGTTTTGCTGAAACAGAACATAATTACAATTTAACTAAACATGAAACTACAATTAGAAATGCGATAGGAGATATAGCGCCTCGGTGGTTCAGTGGTAAGAGCGTGTGCCTCTGAACCGAACGGTACCGGGTTAGATCCCAGGGTTCTCCTTTAACTTTCTCAGTACATACTGTAACCTTAACATCACCCGAGGTTGTGGCATTAGATTTGAGCAATTTTAATATCTGCCCTTCAGAGGGGGCGTAAACCCGTCGGTCCCGTTTTCATGCAATGTTGGGTACGTTAAAGATCCCTACCATCCTTACAAAAACGCAGGGATTCGACAAAATGTCCAGGATAGTGAGGTGAAACTGTTCCCTGGCGTCGGTGAGAGCGCGGAAGTAGACCGGCGTTAAAAAACGATAGAGGATAAACATTGGAGTTGGCTATACAATATGTCAGATAGAGGTATATTAAAATGTATCATTACAAAAAATTCATTTACCCATATATTCATTAATGCAGTTACATGATTGGGGAGGCATAACTTAATTTAGCTTCAACTTAATGGATGATCTAATAAAGAAATCTTTGAATAATTATTGTCTGGATACTGCATCGACACTAAGAGAATGCATGTCCATTGATGACCTATTTTATTTATTGAAAACAAAAAGTCTTGACGCAGAAAGTACGTTATGGTAGAGAATTTTCGTCGAAACATTTTAAATGGTAAATATGCCACAATTTGGTTAACAGAGCAACCTTTACAGTAGAAACAATGTACGATATTTCATGCATCATTTTCATGGGATCCAGTTGGTAAAAACGCCGTACCACAATTTTTTATATGTGCCAAAAGTTGCAAAATAATGGAAAGGACTCGAAAACTGTGAATTATATAAAAAAATCTTATGAACATGTAATATGGAAAATGTAGAAATGAAATAACACACGGGATGCTTCATTTAACAAAAGATGAGTTTATACCACCAACCACTTATGGGCCACCCTGTAATTATAAATATATATTTCATAATATGCAGGTCAAGACGCTTCATAATGAGCGTATATAATTTTTTATCGTATCTTGTATGATAACAGCTTTACCCTTTAGACACCCTATATATATATATATATATATATATATATATATATATATATATATATATATATATATATATATATATATATATATATATATATATATATATATATACAGGGTGAGCCACGGTGGATGGAGTATTAAAAGTATATGGAGAATGAATCAACCGATTGCTTTGAAATTTTGGTTATGGATGTAATGGCGTATGATCTCTCGACCTAAAATATTTTTGAAAATGCAGTGTTGCCACATATACGTAAAACTGGCAACATCTTCGTAATTTTAAATAGAACACCCTATATATTTTTGCTTTTTTTGAATTGTCGTCTCTTTTTGAGTAACTTTTGTAGATATTTTCCTATACCTATCTCAAGTCGTTTTCGAGATAATAATTATTTTCTGAATTTATTACCAAAAATTTGACTTTCATTAAATCGTGTTTTCTCCTGCCGACGAAGCGATTTAAAGATAATTTTTTAGCTACGGTTAGGCAAGGTCTAGGGGCTTCTCCTCCAATAATCAAATGTTTAGAATATCATACAGGGTGAGTTAGAGAACGTTTTCTATAAGTGACTCGGAGAAATGCACGAAAGTCATTTTTTTAAATAGAACGCCCTGTATATTTTCAAATTTTTTGGATCGTCTTCTCTTTTTGAGTAACTTTTGTTAATATTTCCCTATACCTATCTCAAGGCGTTTTAGATTTATGGTTACTTTTCTCTAACCTATCCAAGATTATTGGTCTTTTTGTATATCATAATGGGTGGGCCATGAAATTTCTATTTTGTCAATTTGACATGACAACAGACATGCTGTTTATCTAAATAAATTTGACATTAGTTATATTTACATTCAATTTGAATAGCTATAGCACAAATATGGCAGAAAATAATTATACAAACACAGTTTTAATGGATTTGTTTATTATTCATGGACAGTGCAATAAGATTATCAGCAGAACTTGTAGAAGATTTAATGATAAATATCCGAATTTGCCGCAGATGAATAACAGAAAGTTTCTACGAATTCATAGGAATTTTATAAAATCTGGTGCGTCGTTAAGAGATGCAAGAAATCTACCCAAACCTGTGACATCTGACGAGGTAAATGAAATCAATGTGCTAGCGTATTTTCATGCGAATCCCCAGTATTCCATACGTTGTGCTGAACAGGATTTAGGATTGCCATATTCATCCATTCGAAGAATACTAGTAAATCATAAAATGCATAATTATAAATTTACAAGAGTTCAATTTCTCACGCCTCAGGATTATCTACAGAGAATAGAGTTGTGTGAAATGTTAGTTGTGCGTATGCAAGAGGACCCCAATTTTTTAAAGAAAATGATATGGACTGATGAATCCAAATTTTTTAGGGAGGGGATTTGTAACACACGAAATCGTCACTATTGGGCCACAGACAACCCCCACGTTACTAGAGAGGCTGGTTTTCAAGTCAAATTTAGTTTAAATGTTTTTTGTATGTTATTGGATGACAAAATAAAATATTACATATATGACGAAAAATTGAATTCCAGAAAATATTTAGATATAATTAGAACAATTGTGGAAGGCTTCCTTGATAATCTGTCAATTGAAACATATAGAACTTGTTGGTATCAACTCGACGGGGCTCCTGCACATTGTACATCCGAAATTAGTATGGAGTTGGACCGGCTTTTCGATGACCGTTGGATCAGACGTTTGGGACCGTGTAACTGGCCTGCGAGGTCCCCTGACCTTACCCCGTTAGATTTTTATCTTTGGGGTATTCTTAAAGATCGAGTTTATAAAACTCCAGTCCACAACAGGGCAGAATTAGAACGTCGAGTGATTCAAGAGATTGAAAACTTGGACCCCGCTGAAATAAAAGCTGCTACAACAAACGCCGTGCATCATCGTATACAAAAGTGTCTGGAAGTTAACGGTCAACATTTCGAACAATTATTATAGTTTTAAGATTTTTATACATATTTATTACTGTCATTGGTATTATTTGTTATTGCTACTTGGCCTTTTTTACTATTATCGCTGATTAGGTATTAGTTTTTCCAAATACTGATAGTGTTATTGTTCTCATAACGACGAACCAAAATTTATAAAATTCCTATGAATTCGTAGAAACTTTCTGTTATTCATCTGCGGCAAATTCGGATATTTCTCATTAAATCTTATACAAGTTCTGCTGATAATCTTATTGCACTGTTCATGAATAAAAAACAAATCCATTAAAACTGTGTTTGTATAATTATTTTCTGCCATATTTGTGCTATAGCTATTCAAATTGAATGTAAATATAACTAAAGTCAAATTTATTTAGATAAACAGCATGTCTGTTGTCATGTCAAATTGACAAAATTGAAATTTCATGGCCCACCCATTATGATATACAAAAAGACCAATAATCTTGGATAGGTTAGAGAAAAGTAACCATAAATCGAAAACGCCTTGAGATAGGTATAGGGAAATATTAACAAAAGTTACTCAAAAAGAGAAGACGATCCAAAAAGTGTGAAAATATACAGGGCGTTCTATTTAAAAAAAATGACTTTCGTGCATTTCTCCGAGTCACTTATAGAAAGCGTTCTCTAACTCACCCTGTATGATATTCTAAAGATTTGATTAATGGAGGAGATGCCCCTAGACCTTGCCTAACCGTAGCTAAAAAATTATCTTTAAATCGCTTCGTCGGTAGGAGAAAACACGATTTAATGAAAGTCAAATTTTTGGTAATAAATTCAGAAAATAATTATTATCTCGAAAACGACTTGAGATAAGTATAGGAAAATATCAACAAAAGTTACTCAAAAAGAGACGAAAATTCAAAAAAAGCAAAAATATATAGGGTGTTCCATTTAAAATTACGAAGATGTTGCCAGTTTTACGTATATGTGGCAACACTGCATTTTCAAAAATATTTTAGGTCGAGAGATCATACGCCATTACATCCGTAACCAAAATTTCAGAGCAATCGGTTGATTCATTCTTCATATACTTTTAATACTCCATCCACCGTGGCTCACCCTGTATATATATATATATATATATATATATATATATATATATATATATATATATATATATATATATATATATATATATGAAAACTGAAACTCGCCCCACGTACCTCTAGGCGGCCTAGTTCGCGCTCATTTGAAGAAAAATTTTGAAAATACAAAAGTTACGATCTCCTCTGAGGTGAAGAATTTTTTCTACGAAAATGTAGGTACTAAAAATTATAGAGTATCAAACCATAAACTAACTATATAGCTGAAACTACAGCCAAAAGACGTCAGAAAAAGCGTCTATTTGAATTAAATTTTTTGTAAATATTTTCGTAAAATGAAGGACAATGATGGTTGGAGCAGAAACATAGGCTCTGTAAAACACACTTCTCATAGCATATCTTCTACATAACCTGCACGTGTTTCATAATGCTCGTGTAAAAAATACCAATTTTGGTGTTTCAAATCGCGAATTTGGCGTTTTAAGAATAAAAACTATAACTATTCGGATTCAGCGACTCAAAAAACGCCAAGTAAGCCTATTTCCAGAACTACCACGAATTTTTCGCGTTAAAAATTTCTATTATCTAGACTATAATCTATATAGCTAAACGTACATAATTAAACAGCTGTATATTTCAGCGTCGAACTGAAGATAAATGGATGATTCGGCATTGACCTTTATGTCGATAAGTTCTTAATATACATAATGCCATAATATTAAATAGTAAAATGTATATAATATTCAGTGTTTCAGTATTCACAGCAAACAGAAAAAAATAATTATAATAAACACAACAGTCGTCAAACTTCCATGTGAAAGCGACGTTACGATATTTATAGAAATGTCAGCTGACCATTTAGAGATTAGCAGGTCTATATCGTGATCTAGATTTGGTTAATCCATTAATCATGTTATTAGATAAAAACACGTAACAATTACAATAGTGAGTTAATGAAATGAGTATGGTAACTTCCATTAAGGGTGAATTAACACACATCGATTAATTGAATTAATTAATGAGCTTTCCGATCTCCACCATCAGTTAAGTGAAGTAGGACGATCAGTATAAAAGCTCGTAAAGTTTACGATGCCGGAGCTTTGCCTGTGAAATGTTTTTATAACTACTGTAATAAATTATGGGAATTATTAGGCTCTTGTATGTCAGCAACAAAATTGATATAACAGTATAAAAAGTTCGAGACGCAGCAAGTGCGTTATGGTAGTGAATTTTCATAAGACTAATATATTAGTGATTTAGCATTATGTATATTAAAAGTTATTAAAAATTACTTTGCCTAATTAGTAAAAATT
The DNA here is from genome assembly GCA_964006375.1 of Tillus elongatus. Classification (NCBI taxonomy): domain Eukaryota; kingdom Metazoa; phylum Arthropoda; class Insecta; order Coleoptera; family Cleridae; genus Tillus; species Tillus elongatus. The sequence continues at coordinate 73,433,812 of OZ023266.1, read as the reverse complement.
CGGGACGCAGCAAGTGCGTTATGGTAGTGAATTTTCATAAAAATGTTTTTAATTGCAAATATGTGTGTTTCCTTTTTAAGAAAGCAGGCATCAATTTTGGTTACCAGTATAACCTATATAGTAAAAACAATGTGCCATGTTTCATAAAAATAACTTTATTGTGTGAAAATGTACAAAAATTTCCAAAAGTAAACTTAAAGTGTTCCCGGAAAAACTCGTTTCTTGGTCAACCTTATAGGTTAATAGCAAATTGAGCTATTCAAATTTGAAGCATTTAATGAAAATTCGCTACCATAACGCACTTGCTGCGTCCCGAATTTCTTTTCTTACAAACATGCATCGCTGAAAAATTCAAAAATGCAATAACATAAGGCGTGTTTGATTAAAAAAAAAGAAAATTTGTATCACCAACGACTTATGGGCCACCCTGTGATTGTAGAAATATTTTTTTTAAGATGTAGCTCAAGACACCCTATAATTAATATATACAAATTTTCTTCATATCTTGTATAATAACGGATATATTGAGCTTTATTGATTTTTTACGAAAATTCGACAAAAATTATATACCATTAAACGATAAACTCTAAAGCTAAGGCTACTGCCAAGCATCAGAGAAAGGGTCTATTTCAATGAATTTGGAAACATTTTAGTAAAATGAAGGACAATGACGGTTGAAACTAAGACTTCAGAGTTTGTAAAAGATCCTTCTTGAGACATTTGATTTCCATATCCCGTATTAGATTCAAGTTCTTTGCCTAAATGTTGCCGATTTTGACCCAATTTATTTTTCTTTAAATGCCTATAACTTTTTTGTCTTTTGACCTACATAGCTAAATTTTCGTAGATAACTTACGCATAAAGATATAAAGCCGTGTACCAAATTTGGTTGCCCTTACTTTGTTAATTCCGGAGATATAAATTTTTTACGAAAGAAAACACAAAATTTTCCGGGAAAACCTGGGCAGATTTTCCTGGCTAACGAACTTATCCAAGCCATTTGCAAAAGGAATATTTCCACCAAATTTAGTCAAAATCGGCCTATTATTTTTTGAGTTATCGGTGTGATACATATATATATATATATATATATATATATATATATATATATATATATATATATATATATATATATATATATATATATATATATATATATATATATATATATATATATATATATATATATATATATATATATATATATATATATATATATATATATATATATATATATATATATATATATATATATATATATAAACATATAAAAAGTGAAACGGACCCCAGATATGTGTTCTAGGGGGCCTAGTTTGCGGTCATTTGAAGAAATTTTTTCAAAATTCAAATGTCGGGATCTCCTCATTAGTGAATTTTTTTTAAGAAAATTCACTAAAAACAGTAAAAAATATGATCAAGAAAGGCAAGCACAAACATGATCTCTAACATAAATATTTAGACAGTAATTTGTATACAGAACTTAAACTAAACAATTGCGAAACAGGAAATATACCCAACAAAAAATACACTAGAACATTAAAATAAATCTTTTCGTTTATGCATTGAGGGTAGTTGTATGCATGCATAAGGAAAAGAGAACCCCCAGGACGGAGGGAATTACTACCCCCTCACCCAAAAACACAGGGGTTTTCCTTCCCCTTCTGCATGCATACAACCACCTTCAATGCATAAATCACAAGAAAAATTTCTTGGGAACAACCACCAAGAAAGTTAGTCCTGGGGCGGGCCAATAGAGGTTCGTTTCCAAAAAATGTTTTTGGTGGTTTATGAATCCAGGGGGGGGGGTGTTCTAAGCACGTTTCTGAAAAAAAAAATCTGAAAGGTCTTCGTGAGCTCATCTGCAAATTTACCATTAAAACAATTAAAACGGCTGCATTTAATCAAATTCATATTTTATAAGCGAGATAAACGAATGAAAACCATAAATAAAGGATTGGAATTTACAAAAGTGGCATCCATGCAAGCAATTTAACGGGTCTTATTTCCATTTCGTAACTGTCACTATCTATATACCTTATATTCAACGTTTAGCTACCATTTTTATGTCTTTTCGTGAATTTTCTTGAAAAAATTCACTAATGAGATCGCAACTTTAAAATTTTGAAAAAATTTCTGCAAATGAGCGCAATCTAGGCCCCCTAGAACACATATCCGGAGTCAGTTTCGATTTTCATATGTTTATATATATATATATATATATATATATATATATATATATATATATATATATATATATATATATATATATATATATATATATATATATATATATATATATATATATATATGTATGTATGTATCTCACCAGTAACTCAAAAAATAATGGGCCGATTTTCATCAAATGTGGTTAGTACCTCCCTTTTGCAAGTGGCTTGGATAAGTTCGTTAGCCAGGAAAATCGGCCAGGGTTTTCCCGGAAACTTTTGTTTTTTTTTTCGGAAAATTTTTACGACTCCGGAAATAACAAAGTAAGGGCTACCGAATTCAGTAAGCGTGTTTGTTTTATAAAAAGTAAATCATGTACCAAAATTTGGGTCTGTTAGTTAAAAGACAAAAAAGTTATAGGCATTTAGAGGAAAAGAAGTCTGGACGCAGCAAGTGCGTTATGGAAGTGAATTTTCATTAAAATGTTTTTAATAGCAAATATGTATCTCTAATGCAGGCAGGCATCAATCTGGTTACCTGTTTAGCCTATATCGTAGAAACAATGTACCATATTTTATCAAAATAACTTATTGTTTGAAAATGTACAAAAATTTCCCGAAAATAAACGTAAAATGTTTCCGAGAAAACTCGTTTCCTAGGCAACAAACTTTAGGGTAATAGCAAATTGAGTGATTGAAATTTGAAGCATTTAATGAAAAATCTCTACCGGAGCGCACTTACTGCGTCACGATTTTTTTCTTACAAACATGCATCACATTCCGATTAAAAATGTAAAAATGCAGTATTATAAGGAATGTTCAAAAAAAAAAATTGTAGGTATCTCCAACGATTTATGGGCCAGCCTCCGATTGTCAAAATAATTTTATAAGATGCAGCTCAAGACACCCTATAATTAACGTATACAATTTTTTCTCGTATCTTGCATAATAACAATTATATTGAGCTTTACCGTAGAAAGGCGTCACCCTGCATATATGTAAACAAATAAAAATTATTTTGGACTTTTAGTGAATTTTCTTAAAAAAAATTCACAAATGAGGAGATCCCGACTTTTGAATTTTAAAAATTTTTTTTCAAATGAGCGCTAATTAGGCCCCCTAGAACACATATCCGGGGTCAGTTTCGATTTTTATATGTTTATATATATATATATATATATATATATATATATATATATATATATATATATATATATATATATATATATATATATATATATATATACATATATATATATATATATATATAATATATATATATATATATATATATTATATATATATATATATATATATATATATATATTTCCACACCGATAACTCAAAAAATAATAGGCCGATTTTGACAAAATTTGGTGAATACCTTCCTTTTGTAAGTGGCTTGGATAAGTTCGTTAGCCAGGAAAATCGGCCGAGGTTTTCCCGGAAAATTTTTGTGTTTTTTTTTTAGAAAAAAATTCATATCTCCGGAAATAACAAAGTAAAGGCAACCAAATTTGGTACTTCGTTTTACATCGCTATAGGTAAACTACCTACCAAAATTAGCGCTGTAGGTCAAAAGACAAAAAAGTTATGGGCATTTAAAGAAACATAAATTGGGGTTTTCCTCAAAACGTCAAAGTGACAGTTTAAAACATCAAAATCGCATTATTTGGGCAAAGAACTTGAATGTAATACGGGCTATGGAAAGAAAATATCTCAAGAAGAATGTTTTACAAACACTGAAGTCTTAGTTTCAACCGTCATTGTCCTTCATTTTACTAAAATGTTTCCAGAAAATTCATTTCAAATAGACCCTTTCTCTGATGCTTGGCTATAGAGTTTATCGTTTAATGGTATATAATTTTTGTCGAATTTTCGTAAAAAATCAATAAAGCTCAGATATCCGTTATTATACAAGATATGAAAAAAATTTGTATATATTAATTATAGGGTGTATTGAGCTACATCATAAAAAAATATTTCTACAATCACAGGGTGGCCCATAAGTCGTTGGTGATACAAATTTTCTTTTTTGTTTAATCAAACACGCCTTATGTTAATGCATTTTGCATTTTCCATCGAGATATAATGCATGTTTGTAAGAAAAGAAATTCTGGATGCAGCAAGTGCGTTATGGTAGCGAATTTTGATCAAATGCTTCATATTTGAATATACCAATTTGCTATTAACCTATAGGTTGACCAAGAAACGAGTTTTTCGGGAACACTTTAAGTTTACTTTTGGAAATTTTTGTACATTTTCACACAATAAAGTTATTTTGATGAAACATGGCACATTGTTTTTACTATATAGGTTATACTGGTAACCAAAATTGATGCCTGCTTTCTTAAAAAGGAAACACATATTTGCAATAAAAACATTTTTAATGAAAATTCACTACCATAACGAACTTGCTGCGTGAGACTTTTTTTAGAATAACAACGTTATACTGAATCAGTTTCAACGTTAAAAGATACATTTGCCTACAACAAACTGCGACGCTATAATGAAACAACGTTAAATGAGGCGCCTTTACGCGAGGGCTTACTGTATTTGAAATTATTTTTCTGTAAATATTTTAGTAAAACGAAGGACAAAGGCGGTTGGAGCTGAAACTTATGGCTTTATAGAACACACTTCTTACGACATTTCTTCTACATAAGCCGTATTAGTTTCAGGTTATTTATATAGAACATGTCAATTTTGACGTTTCGAAACGCGACTTTGGCATTTTAAGAAGATAAACTATAATGCTCATAACTTTTTTCTTTTAACCTACAGATCCATATTTTAGTACATGGTTTTATTTTTATGATATGGTTACCATAGCTTTGTTATTTCCGGAGATATAAAAATTTTCCGAAAGAAAACACAGAATTTTCCAAGGTACACTAGTTTGATTTTCCTGGCTAACGAACTTATCCAAGGGACTTGCGAAAGGAAGGTACTCACCAAATTTTATCAAAATCGGCATATTAATTTTTTGAGTTATCGATGTGAACACACACACACACACACACACACGCACACACACACACACACGCACACACACACACACACACACACACACACACACACACACACACACACACACACACACACACACACACACACACACACACACACACACACACACACACACACACACACACACACACACACACACACACACACACACACACACACACACACACACACACACAACACACACACACACACACACACACACACACACACACACACACACACACACACACACACACACACACACACACACACACACACACACACACACACACACACACACACACACACACACACACACACACACACACACACACACACACACACACACACACACACACACACACACACACACACACACACACACACACACACACACACACACACACACACACACACACACACACACACACACACACACACACACACACACACACACACACACACACACACACACACACACACACACACACACACACACACACACACACACACACACACACACACACACACACACACACACACACACACACACACACACACACACACACACACACACACACACACACACACACACACACACACACACACACACACACACACACACACACACACACACACACACACACACCACACACACACACACACACACACACACCACACACACACACACACACACACACACACACACACACACACACACACACACACACACACACACACACACACACACACACACACACACACACACACACCACACACACACACACACACACACACACACACACACACACACACACACACACACACACACACACACACACACACACACACACACACACACACACACACACACACACACACACACACACACACACACACACACACACACACACACACACACACACACACACACACACACACACACACACACACACACACACACACACACACACACACACACACACACACACACACACACACACACACACACACACACACACACACACACACACACACACACACACACACACACACACACACACACACACACACACACACACACACACACACACACACACACACACACACACCACACACACACACACACACACACACACACACACACACACACACACACACACACACACACACACACACACACACACACACACACACACACACACACACACACACACACACACACACACACACACACACACACACACACACACACACACCACACACACACACACACACACACACACACACACACACACACACACACACACACACACACACACACACACACCACACACACACACACACACACACACACACACACACACACACACACACACACACACACACACACACACACACACACACACACACACCACACACACACACACACACACACACACACACACACACACACACACACACACATATATATTCTTCTTTGTCTAAAGTTTTATATATATATATATATATATATATATATATATATATATATATATATATATATATATATATATATATATATATAAACTTTAGGCAAAGAACCTAAAAGGAATACGGGTATATATATATATATATATATATATATATATATATATATATATATATATATAAACTTTAGGCAAAGAACCTAAAAGGAATACGGGTTATGTAGAGAAAATGTTGCAAAAGGAGTATTTTACAACCATTAAGTTCAGCTTCAACCATCATTTTCCTTCATTTTCCTAAAATATTTGCAGAAAATGAATTTCAAATAGACCCTTTCTCTGATGGTTTGGCAGTAGTTTCAATTATAGGGTTATAATACATGAAGAAAAGACATTGTACGCCTTTTTAAGTACCTTACGCGCACGGGGCAGTGTAAAATTTCGCATACTTAAAGTTCTTATAAAGAAGGACAGCAGAAAGATAAAATGTATGTATAATATACGTTACAAACAGGTTAAACAATCATTTGTTCTAATTAGACAGTAAGATTTCCAGTGCCAGGTTTGGAGCTGACATATATTAATATATAATATATAAACACATATTACTCCACTAACAGATGTATATGGACGCGTTCATATGTTCATACTGAATATTAAACTTCAGTATTTCAGTTCATAAAAAAGTAACTATAAATTTAATCAAGTAATTGAATGTTACATTAGAATTTTAGCGACTTTTCACTTCATAATATTTTATCTTTGTGATTCTCCTTTTGAATGACTTTGAAGACCTAGAGTCTCTTCATATTTTTTATTCTATTAAAATTCGCGTAAACCATATACAGAGTGTGGCGCCAAGAGTTTTAGTTAGCCGTTTCTCAATAACTACTCCGATTTGAAATTTTAAAATTCACATACATACGACTGGCATAAATTACAATTGAGCGAATATAGTTTACTTTATGTCAGACTTCCGGTTTAACCGGAAGTGACCATTAACTTGCTTATTTTAAATACAACATGGTGATTTTCATTATATTTTTGAATTCTACATTGAATTTGAGATAAACAATTACTAATATACCATATGTAAAAAAACTGTTTTCGAAATTGTTCGATTTTTTTGAAAATTCTCACGAAAACCAAGATGAACGTTGCACGCTATCTCTCTGTGGAAATACAACTGAGAAGACTCCGTTTCTCTACACATGACCCACAGATTGGCATCTAGAAGACACATTTGATAGCGTTTCTTTTAAATATACAGGGTATTGAGAATTAGCCGTGCCATTTGGTAAAATTGAAATCACAATTACTCGCTTATTTCAAGTGGAATACCCCATATTTTATGAGCTATTTCGGTTCCTATCTAGATTCCCTTTCAACGTGTGTTAGCATTCCCTATACCCAAAATCCACCTTTTCCCGAATATTTCTATTTTATTGGATTCACTTAATTCAAATTGTCACAATAGATTTAAAGCAGGCTTTGGAACTTGATAATATGCTTGTTGACGTTCACATGTCAAAAGAGCGTCAAGCGAAGCTTATTGTCATAAAAATCGAGATACCATCAGTCAACGCGGTGCAAAAATGGCAAATCTGCAGCACACAAACGATGATTTTTTATATGGAGCTTCTAATTGTTTATGTTTATGATGAGTGCCAAAGAATTGTGTTCCGAACATGTGCATTTGCAGAAAAGTATCCGAATAAACCGAAACCCAGCCACGACATGATAAAGAAGTTGCTTCAAAATTGTTCACAGCATGAAGGTTTTCGTCCAAAAGTACAGAAGCGAAAGCCCCTCGTCGATAACGAGGTAAACGAAGTGAACCCATTGGCATTTTTTGTTGCTGATCCCAAGGCATCCATCAGGGATTGCGAAAAAAATTACGCTTGACAGCGAGAACGATTCACGGAATTTTGATTGGAGACCCTTCTCTTACCACCCGATACATGGCTCGGAACCAAACGATCTTCCTAGACGTGTTGAGTTTTGTGAATGGTTCCTATTGAAAACACAAGAACATAAGAATTTCTGCAAGATAATTCTTTTGTGCGATGAGGCGAGGTTCTCCAAAATGGCATGCACAATCGCCACAATAGTCACTTCTGGTCAAATAAGAATCCCCATGTTACCAGGATCAACTATTTCCAAGACAGGTGGTCATTCAATGCGTTTTGTGTAATAAAGAACAATAAGATTTTCACTGGTGTGACTTATAATGATATTTTGCACGAAGTGATTATAGTTTTTCTCAACACATTAAGTTTAGAAGAAGGTAGAACAAGCTGGTATCAGCCAAACGGAGAACCGGCCCACAGTTTCCATTTAGCTCATGACTTTTGCACCAATATTTTGAAGACACGTGGATTGCCAATAACGGCCCACATAGATAGCCCCCCACGGTCCCCTGACTTAACGCCTCTGGATGCAAGCATCTGGGGCTACATCAAAAAGAAAGTTTACCACTAACCTGCCACCACAAAAGATGACATGGCAGGTAGAGTTTTACGTGCCTTCAATTCACTGAATTCGAGGCAAATCAGAAAGGCTACGAGCCATAACATTATGAGACGAATAACAAAATGCCTGCATGCCAGTGAGAGTAATTTTGAGCATTTGTAATAAGTTCCACAATTTTTTAATTTGTTTTTGTGTTTTAGTTTTCCACTAGCTATTAGTTAAGTTCTGTACTCATTTATAATAAATAACTAGCTACCTCGTTGAGTTGTATTTTAGTTTTGGTTACAAGTTAGTTGACAACAGAACCAAACAAGGGAAATGCAGCAATTTGGATGCAGATACAAAGTGTTCTCTTTTTTTACGCGAGAAAGCCTAACAAATGTTATGTTCTCATTTGTAAGAGGTGGGACTTGACATGTAGACATCAACAAGCATATTGTCAAGTTCCAAAGCCTGCTTTAAATCTATTGTGACAATTTCAATTAAGTGAATCAAATAAAATTGAAATATTCGGGAAACGGTGGAATTTAGGTATAGGGAATGTTAATACACGTTGAAAAGGAAACCTAATGCGAACCAAAATAGCTCATTATATATAGGATGTTTCGTTCGAAATAAACGAGTAATTGTGATTTGAATTTTACCAAATGGCACTGCTAATTCTCATCACCCTGTATATTTAAAAGAAACGCTATTAAACCTGTCGTTTAGGTGCCAATCTGATGATAGTCTTCTATGCAAAAACTGAGTCTTCTCAGTTGTATTTCGACCGATAGATAGCGTGCAACGTTCACCTTGGTTTTCGCGAGAATTTTCAAAAAAATCGAAAAATTTCAAAAACGGTTGGTTTTTCACATATGCCATATCACCAGTAATCATTTATCTCAAATTCAATGTAGAATTCAAAAATATAATTTAAATTACCATGTTGTATTTAAAATAAGCAAGTCGTATGTGTGTAAATTTTAAAGTTTCAAATCGGAGTAGTTATTGAGAAACGGCTAACTAAAGGTCTTGGCGCCACACCCTGTATGTATTTACTAATCCATGTGTTCATATTTTCAAACGGCTCGGGTACCGGGTCCTGTCTTCAGTGAACTGATACACTACCTACATTAGTTTTATTGGTTCAATTTCAATAGATACAACAAAGTCGTATTACGCTTAATCTTACTATATCACTTTTTAATGGGCCATCTAGATTGATATAGCAAAAGGATTGCTAATAGCTATTATGTTCTCCAAAACAGGATGTCATTATTGTACAGTGATCTCTAGCGTAAATTCAAGGGGTCTTATTTATTACATTGGCAATTTTTAAATGTTTTCATGTACTCGAGCCCTAAACATTCTAGTCGTCCGTCACTTCTAAATTTACTAAGAGTGCATTTTCTGATCATGTGGTGTATAATGGTGAAAATATTGAAGAAGTACAGGAAATACTCGTCAATTTTGCTTCTCATTTCGCGAGGTCTTATGTTGGGCGAGATGTGTCAGCTGAGCAGATAATGTTTGCATCTGATGATTAATTGTTTATAAGCCATTTTGATGAGGCTGACGACATTTGAGGACGGTTTAAAAAAATAAAGCGTAATCTCCCGTCCTCATAGAATACCAGGTTTTCTAGTTTAGGATTGCAGAAACGCTCTACTCTCGCCACTCAAATATATATTTCACCTGATTTTAAACAAATTTCCGGACAAGCGGAAAATTGATAGAGGTGTTCCGATTACAAAACAGGGTGACAAATACAATATTACCAATCACCTTCGTGTCTGTTTTAAGTGATTTCTCTAAAATATTCGAGGATTGTTTATATAAGAAGATAATTTGTCATGTAGAAGGGAAAATATCAAATAGTCAGCATGGATTTGTATCTCAACGATCCAGAGTGACCAATCTATTTGTTATAATCCAGTATATTTCTGACCGCCTGGATGAGTGCTCTCAGGTTGATGTCGTCTATATTGACTTATCCAAAGCGTTTGACCACGTTGATCACAGAGAAGTCTTGCATAAGCTGAGTTCTTTTTAGTCAATTTTGTTGAAAAAATTCACTAATGGGGAGGTCGTGACTTTTGAATTTTGAAAAAAGTTTTTCAAATGAGCGTGAACTAGGACCCCTAAAACCCATATTTTCAGTTTCAATTTTTATATGTTATATATATATATATATATATATATATATATATATATATATATATATATATATATATATATATATATATATATATATATATATATATATATATATATATATATATATATTATGAATATACTTTTTAATCGGTTGCCAAGTATTTCTATTTTAATGCCACACTGTTGGGCGCCAATTATAATGGTCATGTTTGATTATTGTTGGGTTTTATTAGCCCTTATGATTTTAATTCATGTAATTTTGTTTTTTAGTTTTAATCGCTCCACTGTATGGGTGCTTTTTTTATAATGTAATTTAAATTTAATATAATTATTTATTGTAAATGATTTTTTTTATATTGTATTTGGGTGCTAATTGAATTGATAACCTTTTAATTGTTTACATTGTATTGATATTGTTTAAATCTGCCCAGCTATTGACTCCATACATCTAGGGTATGTAGTGAATTCATTTTCTTTCCCAAAATCTAACCAAATATATTTTAAAACTTTCTCAAATAATAACACTGCTTTCAATTTTATGTATGTTGATTTAATTCTTTTAAAGTTATATGGATAAAATTTTAACAAATCATATGACAAAAAACAGAACACCCCTACTTATTCAATAAATTACAAAAGTTACTCGAGCTCTTTTATTTATATTTTATTTTTGATCAAAGGAAAATTTGTTTGCGCTTTTTCGAAACTGATGAATTTAAAATATGAATGAATTTCTCATTAATTAAAGGTTAAAGGTTCATGTACATTATTGGTACCAATTATCATTCACATATTCTGTGGTTGAATTTATAATTTCGATTTACTCTTTAAAGAAATGAAAAGAAATGAAAGGCCTTTCTAGGTAATTCAGAATTCTGTACCTTTAAAACTTCTATATCCCTTGCTTGACAACCGCTGATCGTCTGGTTGAATTGCCGGTTGCTATGCAGCCATCTTGTAAGCTTCTGATTTGAAAATTCGGCGTCTTTTGGCGTCGACAATTATTTGGATATTTTATATTCTTCTTGAAGCACTGATTTTTAACTACCTTTCTATTCAAAAGGTACACTATGTATTACTTTATACTTTCCGCATATTTAAAACTATACTTTGTCGATGAAAATACTTATTTTCATTTAATTTCTTAGCTAAACTGCTCTAGCATCCTTTTCTTACGACGGCCCAATTTTAAGAGAGCGATTCAATTATTCCTCCTGTCATTTCAGATTATTCAAACCAAAGCAAACTATATATGTTTATTGTCTCTCAATTTTTTTGATCATAGACATGTTGGTTTTGTCTATGTACACGTCGAACTTCAAAATAGATTTGCATTCAATGTCAATGTCAAATTCACTGTTCCACCACTTTCATTATATAAGACATATCTTAAAAATATTTCACAAACACCAATAAAAACAAATCTTAACATACTTAAAATATATGTATAACTAATTTTCAAACTTTAAATAGGAGCGTTTGGATATTATAAACATTTTAAACAGGTTAGGATAAACTTTAATATTTCTATAAATACATATAATCAACAAAACACTTTTCAGATTTCTTGTAACAAATTGTATTAACTATTATTTAAACCAATTTCGACCTCTTTGTTTATCAGTTTTTTTCTTATTTCACGCTACATTTCACTAATTGTTAAATGTCTCATTGTAGTCTTTTAAATTGCATTAGATTGAAGTGTTTATATGTTTCGGTACATTTTCACTGTGCTTATGGTTAATCTACGAATTATCTGCTCTGTTTATTACTTGAGGATTACCTTTTTGAATTTATATCTTTTTTCATTTATTAATTTTAGAATTTTGTAATTTTAGATTGGCATGGGGTTTATATGCAGCTCCTTTCTCAGACATGCCTCTTTGACAAATGATGCAAAACTGTACTACAATTGGGTTTCCTTAGATATTTGAAAACATCTGCACCTTAAGTAAGTATTTTATAAGTAGCTTATAAATTTAGTTTGATATTGCTAAATATCAATACAATACATACATACATACATACATACATACATATATATATATATATATATATATATATATATATATATATATATATATATATATATATATATATATATATATATATATATATATATATATATATATATATTTGTGTGTGTGTGTGTGTGTGTGTGTGTATTACACCGTGGCATGTAGCTTCCTTTTATTCTTTTATTCCAATATCACACCGATAACTCAAAAAATAATTGGCCGATTTTGATTAAATTTGGTAAATAAATTCCTTTTGCAAATGGCTTGGATAAGTTCGTTATCCAGGAAAATCTGCCTAGGTTTTCCAGGAAAATTTTGTGTTTGCTTTAGCAAAAAATTATAACTCCGAAATTAACAAAGTAAGGGCAACCAAATTTGGTACACGGCTTTATATCTTTATGCGTAAGTTATCTACGAAAATTTAGCTATGTATGTCAAAAGACAAAAAAGTTATAGGCATTTAAAGAAAAATAAATTGGGGTTTTCCTCAAAACGTCAAAGTTGCGATTTAAAACGTCAAAATCGGCAACATTTAGGCAAATAACTTGAATCTAATACGGGCTACGGAAATCAAATGTCTCAAGAAGGGTGTTTTACAAACCCTGAAGTCTTAGTTTCAACCGTCATTGTCCTTCATTTTACTAAAATGTTTCCAGAAGATTCATTTCAAATAGACCCTTTCTCTGATGCTTGGCAGTAGTCTTAGCTATAGAGTTTATCGTTAATGGTATATAATTTTTGTCGAATTTTCGTAAAAATCAATAAAGCTCAATATATTCGTTATTATACAGGATATGAAAAAAATATATATATTAATTATAGGGTGTCTTGAGCTACATCTTAAAAAAATATTTCTACAATCACAGAGTGGCCCATAAGTCGTTGGTGATACAAATTTCCTTTTTAGTGAATTTTCTTAAAAAAAATACACTAATGATATATATATATATATATATATATATATATATATATATATATATATATATATATATATATATATATATATATGTATCACACCGATAAGTCAAAAAATAATGGGCCGATTTTGATTAAATTTGGTGAAAAAATTCCTTTTGCTAATGGCTTTCTTTAGCCAGGAAAATCTGTCCAGGTTTTCCAGGAAAATTTTGTGTTTTCTTTCGAAAAAAATTTATATCTCCGGAATTAACCAAGTAAGGGCAACCAAATTTGGTACGCAGGATTTATATCCTTATAGGTAAGTTACCTACCAAAATTTAGCTATGTAGGTCAAAAGACGAAAAAGTTATAGGCATTTAAAGAAAAATAAATTGGGGTTTTCCTCAAAACGTCAAAGTGGCGATTTAAAATGTCAAAATTGGCAACATTTAGGCAAATAACTTGAATATAACACGGGCTATAGAAATAAAATGTCTCAAGAAGGATGTTTTACAAACCCTAAAGTCTTAGTTTCAACCGTCATTGTCCTTCATTTTACTAAAATATTTCCAGAAAATTCATTTCAAATAGACCCTTTCTCTGATGCTTGGCAGTAGCCTTAGCTATAGAGTTTATCGTTTAATGGTATATAATTTTTGTCGCATTTTCGTAAAAAATAAATAAAGCTCAATATATCCGTTATTATACAAGATATGAAAAAATTTGTATATATTAATTATAGGGTGTCTTGAGCTACATCTTAAAATAATATTTCTACAATCACAGGATGGCCCATAAGTCGTTGCTGATACAAATTTCCTTATTTTGTATACAAATACGCCTTATGTTATTGCATTTTTGCATTTTCCATCGAAATATAATGCATGTTTGTAAGAAAAGAAATTCTGGACGCAGCAAGTGCGCTATGGTAGCGAATTTTGATCAAATTCTTTATATTTGAACAGCTCAATTTGCTATTAACCTATAAGGTTGACCAAGAAACGAGTTTTTTCGGAAACACTTTAAGTTTACTTTTGGAAATTTTTGTACATTTTCACACAATAAAGTTATATTGATAAAACATGGCACATTTTTTTTACTATATAGGTTATACTGGTAACCAAATTTGATACCTGCTTTCTTAAAAAAACACACATATTTGTTATTAAAAACATTTTTATGAAAATTCACTACCATAACGCACTTGCTGCGTCCCGAGATTTTTTTTTTATCAAACACGCCTTATGTTATTGCATTTTTGCATTTTCCATCGAAATATAATGCATGTAAGCATTGTAAGAAAAGAAATTCTGGATGCAGCAAGTGCGTTATGGTAGCGAATTTTGATCAAATGCTTCATATTTGAATAGCCCAATTTGCTATTAACCTATAAGGTTGACCAAGAAACGTGTTTTTCCGGGAACACTTTAAGTTAACTTTTGGAAATTTTTGTACATTTTCACACAATAAAGTTACTTTTATGAAACATGGCACATTGTTTTTACTATATAGGTTATACTGGTAACCAAAATTGATGCCTGCTTTCTTAAATAAAAAGAAAACACACATATTTGCAATAAAAACATTTTAATGAAAATTCACTACCATAACGCACTTGCTGCGTCCAGAGTTTTTTAAATGGTACACCCTGTATTATGTTTCATTTTTGAATTTCTCTTATCTTGCCGATTTATCAAGTGTATAGTTGTTGGGCTCTATACAGAGTCGTTCATAAGTTATGGCCACTTTTCTAAAACATCAGAGGCACATTTGACGGTCTGTATCTTCATTAATATATCAACGTGCAACACTCTATCAGGCCAAAAATCTGAAAAAGTGTTCTTATTTCAACTTTAATCAATACAGAAAGAATTCCTTGACAACAGTATACAGGGTGAGTAAGAACACTGGAATCAAGTTTTCTCGAGAAATTCAAATGGAACACCATGTATATTATAATTAGTTTCGATACATCATCAAATATTTTTTTTAATTTCATGAAGTATTCCCTATACCTGAAACAAGTATTTACTAATATATTGGGTGTTTTTTAAGAAAAAAAGGTACTTTTATACACAGGAACGAATGGGTGTATTATATCGTAACTATGCAAAATAAACAATGTATTAATTTATTTGTAAAACATTAACTGAAACTATCGAGTAGGTATTTTCTAGGATCTGAATTATAACAAGACACTAAAAGGAAGTTCTCTCGGCAGGAAATGATTGATATGATTTATGTATTAGGAGCAAGTAACAAAAAGTGTTCAGGCGCGATAAGAATCTATCATGAGAAATATTCCAATAGAAGAGAACCACACCGAAGCACTTTTGAAAAACTAAGGCGAGGTTTTAACGAAACTGGGAACACAGGATACAAGAAGACTGAGAGAACCAAGCCTGTTTTGAAGGAAGAGAAAGAGATAATAGCAAATTTGAAAGTGATAAAAGATCCTCATATCAGCTCAGGAAAAACAGCAGGGGAAATTGATAACAGCAGGACCTCTGCTCTACGAATTTTACGTAAAAACAAATTTCACCCATACCATATGCAACTCCTCAAAGAACTGTACAATGATGATCATCAAAGCTGACTATCATTTTGTTACTGGGCACAGCAACAAATCCAAAGAGATACAAGATTCTTCAACTTTGTGTTGTTCACTGATGAAGCAACATTTCATAAGAACGAACATATCAACAGACATAACTTTCACTACTATTCTACTTAAAACCTTCACTTTACTCACACGACTAGTCAACATAGGTGGTCTCTTAACGTCTAAATTATTGGAAATTTTGTCATCGGTCCGCATTTCTTTGAGAAACGGCTCACTGCACAGCGATATCTTCAATTTCTAAGAGAAGACCTTGGACCATTATTAGACCAACTGCCTGTTAGCATCCGTGATCATGCATATGTGGTTTTGCATCACGGTTCTCCAGTTCATCATACAGCTAACATTCATGATTAAAGAAGATTTTCCAGAACGCTGGATTGGGAGACGAGGACCGAATGCATGGCCACCTAGGTCACCTGATCTAACAAAACTGGACTTATTTTTATGGGGTTATGTACAAAAGTTAGTTTAACAGACAACAGTTGACCAAAGAAGATATGAAGGCAAGAATCCGTGGTGTATTTGATAATATTAATATAAGTGTATTACGAGACGCTAACTATTCTTGTGAAAGTCGCTTAAGCTTATGTGCTGATCAAAATGGTGGTCATTTCAAAGACTTCATTGACTAGTTTTCACAACTACACTGTTTTTGTGTAGTTGTTATATCATCGTTATCACAATTTTCCGTGATTTGATACATTCTAATTTGGGCTATAAGTTTTATTTCAATTTCAATTTTCCATTAAAATTTTCTTTTCTAGTTATTATTTTTATTTAAGGAATATTCTTTCTCCATGCGTTTGTATATTGGTAACAATACATTATTTAAGGAATCTGTCCCAGTTGAAACAAGCCCACATTTGCAAATTTTCTGAAATAATAATAAGGTTGGAATAAGTACCAGGTTTTGATAACTAGTGCCCGTAAATCTTAATATAATTCTGCATATGCCCCAACAGACGATTAGTAATTAAACCGAAAGGAGTCTAGACAGGAAACTGTATACAGGTGTTTCAAAAATAATACACTAGTTCGTGCATAAATGTACCTTTTTTCTTATAAACACCCAATATCTCAGTAAATACTGGTTTTAGGTATAGAGAATACTTCATGAAACTGAAAGCCCATTTGTTGGTGTATCGAAATTAATTATAATATACAGGATGTTCCATTTGAATTTCTCGAGAAAACTTGACTCCAGTGTTTTTACTCACCCTGTATACTGTTTTCAATGAATGTTTTCTGTATTAATTGAGGTTTAAAAAATAACACTTTTTCAGATTTTTTTCGAACGCCCTTATGTTATTGCATTTTTGCATTTTTCATCGAAATATGATGCATGTTTGTAAGAAAAAAATCCAGACGCAGTAAGCGCGTTTTGGTAGCGAATTTTCATTAAATGCATCAAATTTCAAATACGTCAATTTGTAATTAACCTCAGGTTTGTTGGCTAGGAAACCAGTTTTCTCGGAAACATTTTAAATTTACTTTCAGAAAATGTTTGTACAGGGTGATTTTTTTAAGTGTCTCACCCCTGTAATATTCTTATTACCAATGATATCAAAAAAATTCCAACGCCATCTGACAAACTATCATGCGATGAGTTAAAATACTGCGACAGAATAACAATTGCACATCACCTTCATAGAAATCCGTGGCCAACGTTGATTTTCTTAAATGGAAAGATAGGCCTCAGACACATACAGTCGATGCAGAATCGAAATCTGCGTACAACGATGCCACGCTCGCATTTCTGAGTCAAGCCGTTTCGGAGACATGACGTCACAAAATTTTTAAATGTTGCTGATTTTTTTAAGTGTCTCACCCCCGTAATTTTCTTATTACCAATGATATCAAAAAAATTCCAACGCCATCTGACAAACTATCATGCGATGAGTTAAAATATTGCGACAGAAAAACAATTGCACATCGCCTTAATAGAAATCCGTGGCCAACGTTGATTTTAATAAATGGAAAGATATACCTCAGACACATACAGTCGATGCAGAATCGAAATATGCGTACAACGATGCCACGCTCGCATTTCTGAGTTAAGCCGTTTCGGAGACATGACGTCACAAAATTTCAAAATGTTGCTGATTTTTTTAAGTGTCTCACCCCTGTAATTCCCTTATTATGAGAGATAACCAAAAAATTCCAACGCCATCTGACAAACTATCATGCGATGAGTTAAAATACTGCGACAGAAAAACAATTGCACATCACCTTCATAGAAATCCGTGGCCAACGTTGATTTTCTTAAATGGAAAGATAGGCCTCAGACACATTATACAGTCGATGCAGAATCGAAATCTGCGTACAACGATGCCACGCTCGCATTTCTGAGTCAAGCCGTTTCGGAGACATGACGTCACAAAATTTCAAAATGTTGCTGATTTTTTTAAGTGTCTCACCCCCGTAATTTTCTTATTACCAATGATATCAAAAAAATTCCAACGCCATCTAACAAACTATCATGCGATGAGTTAAAATATTGCGACAGAAAAACAATTGCACATCGCCTTAATAGAAATCCGTGGCCAACGTTGATTTTCTTAAATGGAAAGATAGGCCTCAGACACATACAGTCGATGCAGAATCGAAATCTGCGTACAACGATGCCAGGCTCGCATTTCTGAGTTAAGCCGTTTCGGAGACATGACGTCACAAAATTTCAAAATGTTGCTGATTTTTTTAAGTGTCTCACCCCTGTAATTTTTTTATTACCTCATATATGAAAAAAATTTCAACGCCATCTGACAAACTATCATGCGATGAGTTAAAATGCTGCGACAGAATAACAATTGCACATCGCCTTCATAGAAATCCATGGCCATGGTTGATTTTCTTAAATGGAAAGATAGGCCTCAGACACATACAGTCGATGCAGAATCGAAATCTGCGTACAACGATGCCACGCTCGCATTTCTGAGTCAAGCCGTTTCGGAGACATGACGTCACAAAATTTCAAAATATTGCTGATTTTTTTAAATGTCTCACCCCTGTAACTTTTTTATTACCAAATATATGAAAAAAATTCCAACGCCATCTAACAAACTATCATGCGATGAGTTAAAATATTGCGACAGAAAAACAATTGCACATCGCCTTCATAGAAATCCATGGCCAACGTTGATTTTCTGAAGTGGAATGATAGGCCTCAGACACATACAGTCGATGCAGAATCTAAATCTGCGTACAAAGATGCCACGCTCGCATTTCTGAGTCAAGCCGTTTCGGAGACATGACGTCATAAAATTTCAAAATGTTGCTGATTTTTTTAAGTGTCTCACCCCTGTAATTTTTTTATTACCAAAGATATGAAAAAAATTCCAACGCCATCTGACAAACTATCATGCGATGAGTTAAAATGCTGCGACAGAATAACAATTGCACATCGCCTTCATAGAAATCCATGACCAACGTTGATTTTCTTAAATGGAAAGATATACCTCAGACACATACAGTCGATGCAGAATCGAAATCTGCGTACAACGATGCCACGCTCGCATTTCTGAGTCAAGCCGTTTCGGAGACATGACGTCACAAAATTTCAAAATGTTGCTGATTTTTTTAAGTGTCTCACCCCTGTAATTTCCTTATTATAAGAGATAAAAAATTTACAACGCCATCTAACAAAAAATAGTTTTACGTTATAAAGCATTTCGCAGTAAATAAATTACCTCTGAAGCATTTTGCTCTCTGTGCCACATGAACGGCGTTACAGAGCTCTGCCGGACCTGGATATTCTGGTTATATTTTAGTTGTATTAAAGTCTGCATGCAGCAAGTGCGTTATGGTAGTGAATTTTCATAAAAATATTTTTAAAAGCAAATATGTGTGTTTTTTTTTAAGAAAGTAGGCATCAAATTTGGTTACCGGTATAACTTATATATGAAAACAATGTGCCATGTTTCATCAAATTAAATTTACTGTTTGAAACCGCACAAAAAATTTCCGAAAGTAAACTTAAAGTGTTCCCGAAAAAATCCGTTTCTTGGTCAACCTTATAGGTTAATAGCAAATTGAGCTTTTCAAATATGAAGCATCTAATCAAAATTCTCTAACATAACGCACTTGCTGCGTCCAGAATTTCTTTTCTTACAAACATGCATTATATTTCGATGGAAAATGCAAAAATGCTATAACATAAGGCGTGTTCGACTAAAAAAAAAGAAAATTTGTATCACCAACGACTTATGAACCAGCCTGAGATTGCAGAAACAATTTTTTAAGATGTAGCTCAAGAGATCCTATAATTAAGCTATACAATTTTTTTCATATCTTGTCTAATAACAAATAATTGATTTTTTACGAAAATTCGACAAAAATTATGTACCATTAAATGATAAACTCTATAGGTAAGACTACTGGCAAGCATCAGAGAAAGGGTCTATTTGAAATGAATTTTCTGGAAACATTTTAGTAAAATGAAGGACAATGACGGTTGAAACTAAGACTTCAGGGTTTGTAAAACATTCTTCTTGAAACATTTTCTGTCCATAGCCCGTATTAGATTCAAGTTCTTTGCTTAAATGTTGCACATTTTGACGTTTTAAATTGCGACTTTGACGTTTTGAGGAAAACCCCAATTTATTTTTCTTTCAATGCCCATAACTTTTGTCTTTTGATCTACAGAGCTAGGTAGGTAATTTACCTAAAGCGATATAAATCCGTGTACCAAATTTCGTTGCCCTTACTTTGTTATTTCCGGAGATCTAATTTTTTTTCTAAAGAAAACACAACATTTTCCGGGAAAACCTCGGCTAATTTTCCTGGCTAACGAACCTGTCTAAGCCACTTGCAAAAGGAAGGTATTCACCAAACTTAATCAAAATCGGCACCTCGCAGTGAAAATATTAAACGTATTTCATTTGAGACTGGATGATAAGTTATATCTACTCAGTGCTGTATACGTCAGTAAAATATTGGATAATGGATGTCTGATTTTGACATCTAATGTCAACTGACACTTGTTTTGAATGACATTGAAACCATTTTCAGATTTCGTTTCTGAGTATCGTTCTTTTCTTTTCGTCAATCAAAAAGTTATCGGCTCATTTTTCTTTGTAATTTAAGTATTTTTTCGTTTGTTTTTCCTTTATTCAGCAGTTATCGTTTTTCGTTTGTGTTTCATACAGTAATCTCTTCGCAGTAAAGTGGTATTTTTAACTTCATAGATATACAGGGTCCGGCAATAACGGCGCCATCTTCTATATTTCACATTTGGTTTGAGATAATTAAGTAAAACTTAGAGTGTGCGTGTGGTACTCAGTGGCGCGCGTATTTTGAAAATAACGAAAATATACAGGGTGTTTATTGAAAGCATAGTCGAATTGAGTTTGTTTTATTTAAATAGAACATCCTGTATATTACTATATTTTTGAATTTCTCAGATCATTTATAGTCTAATTATATTAGGTTTCCCTATACCTAAAATCAACTGTTTTCGAGATTTAAAAGCTTTTTTGAAAATATTAATATTGGCAATGGTAGCTTTAGAATTTAGTTGCTTCAAAAATTCTAAACCTAGAAACTTCAGTTTTATACCACAAGGAGGATACACATGTGTGTTCTTTTGAAAACATCTGATAGACTTAACACAGGGTGCTGAAAATTGCTTTGCCAATAAGACATTATTCAAACTATTAAAAGTCATTTCTTTCAAGTGGGACAGCCTGTATATTATTACACCAGTGAATGCAAAAATAAATTCTGCATCGATCTGTATCACATTTCCCTATACCTATCTCTCATCATTTTTTAGCAATTTCGTATATTTTATTCTCTATATGAATTTTATTGCTTATACGCATGACGGAACGGAGAAAGTGTATGCTTGTTGATTAAAACAGAATAGTATCATTTAGTTATATGTGCATTGCGAAACAGTTGATTTTAGATATAGGGAAACCTAATACAGTTAGACTATAGACGATTGTAGACATTCAAAAATGTCATAATATACAGGGTTTCTATTTAAATAAACCAAACTCAATTTGACTATGCTTTCAATAAACACCCTGTATATGTGTTGTTATTGTTAAAATATGCACGCCACTGAGTACTACCCAGTATCCAAATTTCACAAATTTTTTTCAAACCAAATGTGAGTTATAGAAGAAGGCGCCGTTATTGCCGGACCCTGTAAAAATATTGTTTGAACTTATCTATATGCAAAAGTGCTTCGCGTAGCTTCTAGATGGCGTTAAAGTCGAATAAATTTTGTTTTTTCGTAAACATCTAGGAATTTAGCACATGGATTTTGATGACTTTGGTAACACTTTTTAACACTATAGAAAAACTGTAACCATTCGAGTGGTTACATCATTTAAATAATCTGTTGTAATCTGTTTTACACCATTAACTGAATTGGAACTCACATGTTTAGATTAAACTATAGATGACAGTTTTTGGCTGATCATCATGCTAGCCAGAAGGCTCATTTTGAGCATCAAATGAGCAGCTGAAACGTTTGTGGAAGTCAGGAGCATACTCAGTACATTGGTCAAAAGGGCCCTTTTTTTGCTGGAACGACTTTGCACATTTCTTGTAACTCGAATGAGTTACAGAAGTATTTTTAAAGGATATCTTATTTCATATTCATTTTCTATTGGGTTACTCATTACAAACATTTATGAACATATTATAATACATAATAATTATGACGAGGCCACTCTATTTTGAACCAGCAATAATGCTAAAATCTGATGAATTTGTTATAGATATGCAGCAGAATATCCAGAACTCCTCACAGAACAATGTTTAGTAGAGTTATCAAGAGATTTAAGGAAAATCACTCCCTCGTTGGTAACCGTCAACGGATTAGTAGTGTCTTGACCGAGGAGAATGTGGTGACGATTTTGGGCTATTTTGAGGCGTACTCTTCAAAATCGATTCGGGATGCAGTCGCGGATCTTGGATTTTCGTATACAAGTATCCAAAAAGCACTGAGGAAAAACGGCTACAAAGCATACAAAGTAATGATAGTGCAAAGACTTCGCGAATAAGACCTCACTCGAAGAATAGAATTTTGTCATATTATGCTATCACAGCAAGAGGAAGATCATATTTTCTTCAATAAAATAATATTTCCGGATGAATCGTCTTTCACAACATCTGGTCGACACAACCCACGCAACACCCATGTCTGGGCTACCACCAACCCACACATCATTGCCCCAATAGAAAATCAGGGGCACCAGACTGTAAATGTTTGGTGTGGAATGGTTTGCAATAAAATCCTAGGGCCAGTGTTTATTGATGGCACACTAACTGGAGCACGGTACTTAGAATTACTGCAAACAGAGATAAGGGACAGTATGGCTAAACTAAATGAATCAAATCTTGTTTGGCAGCAGGACGGTGCGCCAGTTCATAATATAAGAGCAGTCACCCAGTATTTGAATGCCAGGTATACGACATGGAGTGGGAGGAGCGGTCCGGTACCTTGGCCTGCCAGAAGTCCGGATCTCAACCCACTGGACACATTTTTATGGGGGCACTTGAAACAGTTCGTCTACGAAACGGGAGGCAACACTGTAAACAGCATAAAATTAAGATACAAAATGAAATTGCAAGGCTAAACAACAATCCGAACATGATAGCTTCTCTAATTGGTAATTTCGCCAGACGTTTGAGATTATGTTTGAATCACAACGGTGGACATTTTGAACAATTTCTATAAGTGATTAACGATGCTTTTTAACCAGAAACTAATGTATATTTATAATACTATGAATTAAGTAAAGGTATTGGAATAAGTATTGATTATTGTTAATCTTATTGTCTACGTAATACATTTTTATTTGCTTGCACTTATCAATCCCTGGAAATTAAAAGGTGAAAGCAGCCTCGAGATAAGCAGCAGTGATTCATAGCACTTTCTTAAAATGTTGCATCGTGATAAATTTAATCATTTACTGAAAAAAAAAACATTGAAACTATAGGTTTAACCAAAATCAAATAACTTTGTAATACAACATAGGGTGTTTCGCAAAACCTTCGTTACATCATTTTGATTTTTTGTGATATATCTGATAATAAAGAAATTACAGGGGTGAGACACTTAAAAAAATCAGCAACATTTTGAAATTTTGTGACGTCATGTCTCCGAAACGGCTTGACTCAGAAATGCGAGCGTGGCATCGTTGTACGCAGATTTCGATTCTGCATCGACTGTATGTGTCTGAGGCCTATATTTCCATTTAAGAAAATCAACGTTGGCCATTGATTTCTATGAAGGCGATGTGCAATTGTTTTTCTGTCGCAGTATTTTAACTCATCGCATGATAGTTTGTCAGATGGCGTTTGAATTTTTTGGTTATCTCTCATAATAAGGAAATTACAGGGGTGAGACACTTAAAAAAATCAGCAACATTTTGAAATTTTGTGACGTCATGTGTCCGAAACGGCTCGACTCAGAAATGCAAGTGTGGCATCGTTGTACGCATATTTCGATTCTGCATCGACTGTATGTGTCTGAGGCCTATCTTTCCATTTAAGAAAATCAACGTGGGTCATTGATTTCTATGAAGGCGATGTGCAATTGTTTTTCTGTCGCAGTATTTTAACTCATCGCATGATAGTTTGTCAGATGGCGTTGGAATTTTTTGGTTATCTCTCATAATAAGGGAATTACAGGGGTGAGACACTTAAAAAAATCAGCAACATTTTGAAATTTTGTGACGTCATGTCTCCGAAACGGCTCGACTTAGAAATGCGAGCGTGGCATCGTTGTACGCATATTTCGATTCTGCATCGACTGTATGTGTCTGAGGCCTATCTTTCCATTTAATAAAATCAACGTTGGCCACGGATTTCTATGAAGGCGATGTGCAATTGTTTTTCTATCGCAATATTTTAACTCATCGCATGATAGTTGTCAGATGGCGTTGGAATTTTTTTGATATCTCTGATAATAAAGAAATTACAGGGGTGAGACACTTAAAAAAATCAGCAACATTTTGAAATTTTGTAACGTCATGTCTCCGAAACGGCTCGACTTAGAAATGCGAGCGTGGCATCGTTGTACGCAGATTTCGATTCTGCATCGACTGTATGTGTCTGAGGCCTATATTTCCATTTAAGAAAATCAACGTTGGCCATTGATTTCTATGAAGGCAATGTGCAATTGTTTTTCTGTCGCAGTATTTTAACTCATCGCATGATAGTTTGTCAGATGGCGTTTGAATTTTTTGGTTATCTCTCATAATAAGGAAATTACAGGGGTGAGACACTTAAAAAAATCAGCAACATTTTGAAATTTTGTGACGTCATGTGTCCGAAACGGCTTGACTCAGAAATACGAGTGTGGCATCGTTGTACGCATATTTCGATTCTGCATCGACTGTATGTGTCTGAGGCCTATCTTTCCATTTAGGAAAATCAACGTGGGTCATTGATTTCTATGAAGGCGATGTGCAATTGTTTTTCTGTCGCAGTATTTTAACTCATCGCATGATAGTTTGTCAGATGGCGTTGGAATTTTTTGGTTATCTCTCATAATAAGGGAATTACAGGGGTGAGACACTTAAAAAAATCAGCAACATTTTGAAATTTTGTCACGTCATGTCTCCGAAACGGCTCGACTTAGAAATGCGAGCGTGGCATCGTTGTACGCATATTTCGATTCTGCATCGACTGTATGTGTCTGAGGCCTATCTTTCCATTTAATAAAATCAACGTTGGCCACGGATTTCTATGAAGGCGATGTGCAATTGTTTTTCTATCGCAATATTTTAACTCATCGCATGATAGTTGTCAGATGGCGTTGGAATTTTTTTGATATCTCTGATAATAAAGAAATTACAGGGGTGAGACACTTAAAAAAATCAGCAACATTTTGAAATTTTGTAACGTCATGTCTCCGAAACGGCTCGACTTAGAAATGCGAGCGTGGCATCGTTGTACGCAGATTTCGATTCTGCATCGACTGTATGTGTCTGAGGCCTATATTTCCATTTAAGAAAATCAACGTTGGCCATTGATTTCTATGAAGGCAATGTGCAATTGTTTTTCTGTCGCAGTATTTTAACTCATCGCATGATAGTTTGTCAGATGGCGTTGGAATTTTTTTGATATTGTTACAAAGCACTTCAATAGACGTAGGTGCAGTGTTGCCACATCTCTAGAACTTCCCCAACATCTGGGAATTTTTGCACAACCTGGCAACACCGCCTCCCCACCCCCCTGGGGGTGCCTGGGGTGACCCCCCTCAGGCGAAGTCTCAACCCTCTAGGACCAGAAATAACGAAGTTACCAACTTGTACCCCGTCGGAACGGATAACTGAGGTCTGCACATTCCGAACACCCTGTATACACACCCTGTATGCGCAGAGAACCCTTACACCCTGTATACGCAGAGAGATCTTATATTACGAGAAACACCTCTTGTGTAACATAGGAGTGATGACCACATTTGGATCACCTGTATATGCATCCCCTTGTATACACACGGGACCGATCTGTATTCACAGAACCTTCTAGTAAAAGAAGGTCCTGGAAAATTCTGGAATGGAACGCTCCAGAAAGTGGTGGAAGGTACGGCGAGTATATAAACACGAAAGCAAGCCAGGGCAGTTCAGTTCAGTGAGATAATGTTGAAGTGACTAAAAGAAGCAGTAACTAGTGTGAAGTAGAGACCGTAGTTTCAGTATAGTGACTTGTGTGCAGATTAGTAACCAGTGTAAGGCCAGATAAACTAAGTGTTTTGTGAGAGAGACGTTCTAGACCTTTATTGTATCCATATTTAGACGGTAAATTAAGTGTTTTGTGAGAGAGACATTCTAGAACTTTTATTGTATCCATATTTAGATAGTAAATAAAGTTGTTTTGTTAAAATTTAAAGTCTCACTTATCCAGAACCCGGAGAAAACGCAACATTATCATTGGTAATAAGAAAATTACAGGGGTGAGACACTTAAAAAAATCAGCAATATTTTGAAATTTTGTGACGTCATGTCTCCGAAACGGCTTGACTCAGAAATGCGAGCGTGGCATCGTTGTACGCAGATTTCGATTCTGCATCGACTGTATGTGTCTGAGGCCTATCTTTCCATTTAAGAAAATCAACGTTGGCCATGGATTTCTATGAAGGCGTTGTGCAATTGTTTTTCTGTCGCAGTATTTTAACTCGTCACATGATAGTTTGTCAAATGGCGTTGAGATTTTTTTCATATCTCTGATAGTAAAGAAAGTACAGGGGTGAGACACTTAAAAAAATCAGCAATATTTTGAAATTTTGTGACGTCATGTCTCCGAAACGGCTTGACTCAGAAATGCGAGCGTGGCATCGTTGTACGCAGTTTCGATTCTGCATCGACTGTACGTGTCTGCGGCCTATCTTTCCATTTAAGAAAATCAACGTTGGCCACGGATTTCTATGAAGGCGATGTGCAATTGTTTTTCTGTCGCAATATTTTAACTCATCGCATGATAGTTTGTCAGATGGCGTTGGAATTTTTTTGATATCATTGGTAATAAGAAAATTACAGGGGTGAGACACTTAAAAAAATCAGCAATATTTTGAAATTTTGTGACGTCATGTCTCCGAAACGGCTTGACTCAGAAATGCGAGCGTGGCATCGTTGTACGCAGATTTCGATTCTGCATCGACTGTATGTGTCTGAGGCCTATCTTTCCATTTAAGAAAATCAACGTTGGCCTTGGATTTCTATGAAGGCGTTGTGCAATTGTTTTTCTGTCGCAGTATTTTAACTCGTCACATGATAGTTTTTCAAATGGCGTTGAGATTTTTTTCATATCTCTGATAGTAAAGAAAGTACAGGGGTGAGACACTTAAAAAAATCAGCAATATTTTGAAATTTTGTGACGTCATGTCTCCGAAACGGCTTGACTCAGAAATGCGAGCGTGGCATCGTTGTACGCAGATTTCGATTCTGCATCGACTGTACGTGTCTGAGGCCTATCTTTCCATTTAAGAAAATCAACGTTGGCCACGGATTTCTATGAAGGCGATGTGCAATTGTTTTTCTGTCGCAATATTTTAACTCATCGCATGATAGTTTGTCAGATGGTGTTGGAATTTTTTGATATCTTTGATAATAAAGAAATTACAGGGGTGAGACACTTAAAAAAATCAGCAATATTTTGAAATTTTGTGACGTCATGTCTCCGAAACGGCTTGACTCAGAAATGCGAGCGTGGCATCGTTGTACGCAGATTTCGATTCTGCGTCGACTGTATGTGTCTGAAGCCTATCTTTCCATTTAAGAAAATCAACGTTGGCCACGGATTTCTATGAAGGCGATGTGCAATTGTTTTTCTGTCGCAATATTTTAACTCATCGCATGATATTTTGTCAGATGGTGTTGAAATTTTTCTGATATCTTTGATAATAAAGAAATTACAGGGGTGAGACACTTAAAAAATCAGCAATATTTTGAAATTTTGTGACGTCATGTTTCCGAAACGGCTTGACTCAGAAATGCGAGCGTTGCATCGTTGTACGCAAATTCCGATTCTGCAACGACTGTATTTGTCTGAGGCCTATCGTTCCATTTGAGAAAATCAACGTTGGCCACGGATTTCCATGAAGGCGATGTGAATTGTTTTTCTGTCGCAGTATTTTAACTCATCACATGATAGTTTGTCAGATGGCGTTGGAATTTTTCTGATATCTCTGATAATAAAGAAGTTACAGGGGTGAGACACTTAAAGAAATCAGCAATATTTTGAAATTTTGTGACGCCATGTCTCCGAAACGGCTTGACTCAGAAATGCGAGCGTGGCATCGTTGTACGCAGATTTCGATTCTGCATCGACTGTATGTGTCCGACGCCTATCTTTCCATTTAAGAAAATCAACGTTGGCCATGGATTTCTATGAAGGCGTTGTGCAATTGTTTTTCTGTCGCAGTATTTTAACTCGTCACATGATAGTTTGTCAGATGGCGTTGGAATTTTTTTCATATCTTTGGTAATAAAAAAATTACAGGGGTGAGACACTTAAAAAAATCACCCTGTACATTTCAAACAGTAAGTTACTTTGGTAAAATATAATCCATTGTTTCTACTACATAGGTTGTACCTGTAATCTGATTAATGCCTGCTTGCATTAGAGATTTGTTTGAAAATTCACTTCCACAACGCACTTGCTGCGTCCAGACTTTTTCTAATGAATGTATACATTTCAAAGATGAATAGTATGTAATTCCCTAAATATCAACAATGTCTAGGTTCATACCTTGTCAAAATTAACTATTTTAAGATTGTCTAATCAGCCGGAAGTTTTTGGTTTGCGGTAATCATATTTCTTCTAATCAAAGTAGATGTGGATAAAAACCAACTAACAGTTAAGTGAACTCGTGAGGAATCTCATAAAGGCTAAACATAGCCAGCTAAAAGCATGGCGAACATAATCTTATTTAATTATGCCCAATGAGTAGGAAATGTCATAAATTTTTATGAAATTGCTGTAAAAAATTATGACAGATAAAAGGTTTCGTTCATTTCATTACTTATTGTAATTGTCATCGATCATAAAACTGGCCCTCCTGGTAATAATTTTTTATTGCCAATGTAATATCTATAAGAGCAACTTGTCTACCAAATTCGCTTAAAACAGCTTTATTTTTGGAGATAGGACCTGATTTTTTTAAATATATAGTCCGATTAAATCTATATATATATATATATATATATATATATATATATATATATATATATATATATATATATATATATATATATATATATATATATGTATGTATATATATATATATATATATATATATATATATATATATATATATATATATATTCCTATATTCATATTCATTTATTAGTGGTCAAAATTATACATTATGTCTCACAAAGAAGCTGTGCTTGTGCTTGTATCAACATAATTTTGTAAAAATCTTCAAATAATCAAACTGTCAAAACAATTTTATTTAATGTCACTTTCTGAATTCAATCTTGCTTTTTCTTCCCTTTCTTCTTTCACAAACATTTCTAGAGCCGTTACAAAGATTTATTTTCACTTATTTTTTACTTATTATATCGTTAATTTAACTATACAGCATGTGTTACAAAAAAAGCTTAGCTTGTGCTTGCTAATGACATAATTTTCCACTTCTTCCAAAAAGTGCAGCTTTTAAACGGTTTTATTCTGTCACTTTCCAAATTTCTTCTGAACTTCTCTTCCCTGTTATTCCAAATATGATATATATATATATATATATATATATATATATATATATATATATATATATATATATATATATATATATATATATATATATATAATCGGTCAACCCGATTTGTCCACAGCCCAGTTCCGCGTGTGTTGGGGGCTCTGCATCCAGTTGCGGGACATTCTCTTAATGTCGTCAGCCCAGCGTGTGGGAAAGGCCCCCTTTCCTTACTCGTCTTGTCAGTTCTTGGTCTCCACTGAAGCAGTCTATTTTGCTCCAACTGTCATTCGGGCCACATGACCCGCCCAGTTCCACTCAAGTTTGGCCATCTGTATCTATTTATCTATATATATATATATATATATATATATATATATATATATATATATATATATATATATATATATATATATATATATATATATATATATATATATATATTATCAATCAACTCGATTTGTCCACTGTTGGACATAGTCCTCCCTTATAACAGCCCAGTTCCGCCTGTATTGGGGGTCTGCATCCAGTTGCGGGACATTCTCTTAATGTCGTCGGTCCAGCGTGTGGGAAAAGCCCCCTTTCCTTACTCCTCTTGTCAGTTATTGGTCTCCACTGAGGCACTCTCTTTTGCTCCAACTGTCATTTGGGCCACATGACCCGCCCAGTTCCACTCAAGTTTTGCCATCTGTGAGACCACATCTGTAATCCTCGCTTTCTTACGCAAATATTCAAATTTCACCCGTAATGATCTTTCCATTTTTTGCTGAGCTATTCTGAGCTTTTAGTGAATTTTTATTTTAAAAAATTCACTAATAGAGAGGTATCGGTGGTGAGACTTTGCAAAAAAAAATTCAAATGAGCGTGAACTAGGACCCCTAGAACCCATATGCGGGGTCAGTTTCAATTTATATATATATATATATATATATATATATATATATATATATATATATATATATATATATATATATATATATATATATATATATATATATATATATATATATATATATATATATATATATATATATATATATATATATATATATATGTGTGTGTGTGTGTGTGTGTGTGTGTGTGTGTGTATCCGTCTGCTACCTCAAAATATAATTTACCGATTTCAATGAAACTCGGCAAGTGCCTTTATTTTATTAATGCCTTGGATGAGTTCGTTAACCAGGAAAATCGGACAAGGTTTTCTGAAAAAAATTTGAGTTTTCTTTCAAAAAAAAATTTTTTTCTCCGAAAATGACAAAGCTGTTCTAATGAAATTACTATATATGTTGCCTTTGGGGAGACCTTACTACGTACCAAAATTCATTCTTCTAAGTTTATAGAAAATTGAGTTATTCAAGTTTTAAATTTTCTTTCGAAAACAAATTTTTTATCCGAAAATTACAAAGTTATTTTAATGAAATTTGATGAATATTTTGACCTAGGAAAGACCTTACTAGACACCAAAAATAAACTTTCTAAGTTTATAGAAAATTGAGTTATTCAAATTTGAAGCATTTAATAAAAATTCACCACCATAATGCACTTGCTGCGTCCCGAGATTTTTATTATTTAGTAAACGCAACAGTTAGTGTTAAAGTTTCAGCTCCATAGGTAAGACACATTGATTAAAGACCGTCAGTTTTAAGCAAAGTGGCAGATCACTCTTAAATACATCTATGAGTTTTCCGTAGGTAGCCCATGAGAGGGTTATTATTCTCTGTATGTCGCATGTTTGATTGTCTCTTGAGATCCGTATCTCATGGCCCAGATATGTATATCTATCAGCACACTCCACTTCCTGACTGGCAACAATAATGTTTCTGCTGGGAACGAGGTTTTTATAAATTTTGTTTTGGAAATGATGATGTCAAGATATAGCTCAGCATATTCTATACAGTGTGGAACAGCCAAATGGAATAAATTCGATAACGGATAAATGAGGGCGTGTTGGGAAAAACGCTTGGACACGTCGATTTGTATTTTTAACTGCGCATCTTTTTCAAGAAAAAAAAATTATATAGAGTGCGTCATGTGACAGTGGCCAATACCAACTTTCTTATTTTAAATACAAGCCCCTGTATATTATTAATATTTTGGATTCTTCAGAAAATTCTAGACATAATTCATGTACAATGTTCTATACCTATCTTCAACTGTTTCGGAAATATTAAGTATTTTCAGATTTATTACAAAAATTAACATTAAAAATAGAAAATTATTTTATTTCACAAATTCGCTACATTGCATTCAATACTTATTTCCCATTCAGCTCTTGATAATGAGAAAGTAAACAAAAACCATTCCTGCGTTTCTTTTTACTGATATGAAATGAAACAAAAACAAAAACAATTTTCTTTCTGTTCGTATAAAACTCGTAGCCTTAGCAACTTGTTGTCTGCCTGCATGACAGTAGTGATTAGTGTCAGTGGTATTGTCGTTTGAATTTCGTTAACTGTACGTAATAATATCAGAAAAATGGTTCATTTAACAGAAATGCACAAAATAACCATTCTACAAATGATTGGTTATGGAGATAACACACGGACACAGATGGAAGTGTCTCGCTTATTTCACCAAAAATTTCCAAATTTACCGCCTGTATCCCAAGGAACAATTAGCAAAATAGAAAAGCAGTTTCGCGAGCTTGGTCATGTGAGACAGATAAAAAAAGTAGCTGCCAATGCAGTAAGTGATGATACGAAATTGGATATTACGCTTGAGTTTCAAGAAAACCCACATACTTCTGGTCGACAAGCAGCCCAACTATTCAACGTTAGCCACACAGCAATTTTTCGAACATTAAAGGAAAGTAAAATGCATCCCTATAAAATGATACCAACTCAGGAGCTCATGGAGGACGATTTCGATAGGAGAACGTATTTTTGTGAACATATGATGGTAATGTTAGATATGTGATCCAATTAGAAGATGTTTTGTTTTCTGATGAGAGCACATTTACACTTCACGGTCATGTTAATCGTCAAAATTGCCGCTATTGGTCTAATGAGAATCCTCATTGGATGAGAGAGGAACATACGCAATATCCTGAAAAAGTTAATGTTTGGGCAGGAATTGTTGGAAATCATATCGTAGGTCCCTTTTTCATTGATGGCAACTTGAATTTATCCCCATTCATTTAGAACTGCTCCAAAATAATGTCGTGCCAACTTTGACAAACTTATATCCAGATCCAGCAAACCCACAAGTTCCTGCCAATAAAATATGGTTTCAGCAAGATGGAGCACAGCCCCATTACCAAATCAATGTCCGGCAGTACCTGAACCAAATTTTTCCAAATCGGTGGATAGGGAGGCGCGGATCGATAGAATGGCCAGCACGATCTCCTGATCTGTCGCTATTAGACTACTTTTTGTGGGGATATGTCAAAAGTATTGTATACAAAACTAAGCCCCTCAACTTAGATGACAAAGACGAATCACGCTTGCGATTAGATCAGTCACGACGCTTGCGATTAGATCAGTCACGCCTGAGATGTTGAGTAATGTTAGAAGACATTTCTATACCAGATTAGCATGTTGCCAAGATGTTCGTGGCGAGCATTTTGAACATTTACTACATTGACATTAATTTTTTTTTGTTTTTTTAAATTATTAAGAAATAATCAGTATTTCTTATTAGAATTTGTGAAATAAAATAATTTTCTATTTTTAATGTTAATTTTTGTAATAAATCTGAAAATACTTAATATTTCCGAAACGGTTGAAGATAGGTATATGACATTGTACATGAATTATGTCTAGAATTTTCTGAAGAATCCAAAAAATTAATAATATACAGGGGCTTGTATTTAAAATAAGAAAGTTGGTATTGGCCACTGTCACATGACGCACCCTAAATAATTTTTTTTTCTTGAAAAAGATGCGCAGTTAAAAATACAAATCGACGTGTCCAAGCGTTTTTCCCAACACGTCCTCATTTATCCGTTATCGAATTTATTCCATTTGGCTGTTCCACACTGTATGTAGTTCCTGTAGCATTATTTCAATGTCCTTTAGGTTATCAGATAGTATAACTATATCGTCTACAAAGCGCAGGTTTGTTAAATATTGACCTTCTACGTTTATGCCCTTTTCCTTCCAATCAAGTTTTTTGAAAGGATATTCTTAAACGAAGATGAATAGTTTGGGAGACCTTGTGTCACCCTTTCGCACACCTCTACCGCTTAAGCTGAGGTTGTTTTTTTGTGTAATTTTACTATCATGGTGGAAGTTTTATAAACATTATAAATTAGTTTCGCGTAGCGATAGTGAACACGACATTTTTGTAGAGATTCTATCACTTCATCTAGCTCGACCGTGTTAAAAGCCTTTTGAAAGTCCACAAATGCAAGAACAAGCGGTCTGCTGTATTCTATAGATTTTTCAATTATAGTTTTAATGCTCTGTAGCTGGTCATTGGTGCCGAATACCGCCCGGAAACCTGCTTGTCCTATCGGTTAGTAGAAGTCCAATTTGTTTTCAAGTCATGTGGTTATTATCCTTGTAAATAGTTTGTAGAGACGGCTGGGCAGGCTGATCGGTCTAGAATTTTCCAGTTCAGCTATGGCCCCCTTTTAATGCAGTATAATTACGATAGCATTGTACCACATATGGTTCTGTTGAAGATGCAAAGATTGAATGAATTTCTGATTTTCTGCAGCAAGCCGGGACCACCGATCTTAATTGCATCAGCAACCATAGAGTCGTTGCCAGGAGATTTATTGTTTTAGTGAATTTTCTTTTAAAAAAATCACTAATGAGATAACGGCTTTTGAATTTAAAAAAAAATTTCAAATGAGCGCTATTTGGGACCCCTGGAACCCAAATCCGAGGTCAGTTTTAGACTTTATATGTTTATATATATATATATATATATATATATATATATATATATATATATATATATATATATATATATATATATATATATATATATATATATTTGTGTGTGTGTGTGTGTCACACCAATAACTCAAAAAATAATAGACTGATTGTAATAAAATTTGGTGACAACCTTTCTTTTGCAAGTAGCTTGGATAAGTTCGTTAGCCAGGGAAATGGGACTAGTTTTTCACGGGATAGTATGTGTTTTCTTTCGGAAAATTTTTATAAATCCGGATATAACAAAGATATGGTAACTAAATTTGGCACTCTGGTTTATGCCATAAGAATAAAGCCATGTGCCAAAATTTTGATCCCTACGTTAAAAGCAAAAGAA
The DNA here is from genome assembly GCA_964006375.1 of Tillus elongatus. NCBI lineage: Eukaryota > Metazoa > Arthropoda > Insecta > Coleoptera > Cleridae > Tillus > Tillus elongatus. The sequence continues at coordinate 73,397,651 of OZ023266.1, read as the reverse complement.
GTTATAAGAAATATAGTTTTTCTTCTTAAAACCTCAAAAAGTCTCAATTTAAAACGTCAAAATTGACATGTTCTAAATAAAGAACTTGAAACTAACATTACGGGCGATGTAGCATAAATTTTGTAAGAAGTGTGTTCTATAAAGCCTTAAGTTTCAGCTTTAGCCACCATTATTCTTCATTTTACTTAACTATTTGCAGGAAATGAATTTCAAATACACCCTTTTTCTGATGCTTTAGCTAAGGTTTCAACTATAGGGTTATAATACATGAAGAAAAAATTTGTACCTACGCCATGTTAAGCACATTGCGCGCACGAAGCAGTGTGAGATTTGGCATAGTTAAAGTGCACATAAACAAGGAGAGCAGAAAGATAAAATGTATGTATAATATGTGGTTAATAGATTAAACATTGCTTTCTTCTAATTAGACGAGCGTCTCGCGACAGTAAAAACTTTGATGAGTTTTTTGTCGTTTTAACGAAATAAAAAACCTCCCTAGCTGCGCTGTGTACACACAATCCTCCCAACTGACCTTCCTGACCTGCCCTGATATCAGTTTGCCTAATCAAAAGCTAAAATAAGCTAAAAGGAAAAGGAAAAGTTCATTATGCTCACATAACCTTGATATATGGCAGGGTTGATTTTTCTTCTCCTTTTAGCTTTTAATTAGGCAAACTGATGTCAAGGCAGGTCAGAAAAGTCAGTTGGTAAGATTTTTTGTAACATCACGTAAGGGAGGTCTTTTATTTCGTTAAAACAACAAAAAACTCATCCAAGTTCTTACTACTGTCTGATTAGAGAGTGGGATTGATTCCCAGTGTGACGGGTAAAATATTCATGTCAATGTAAAACACATATTAGTCTATGGTCGAACATATGTATATGTATATATATATATATATATATATATATATATATATATATATATATATATATATATATATATATATATATATATATATATATATATATATACGGATGAGTTCAGTGATTTTTTTTAAAAAGGAGATCCCGACTTTTGAATTTTAAAAAAGTTATTCAAATGAGCGGTAATTAGGCCCCGTAGAACACATATCCGAAGTCAGTTTGAATTTTTATATGTTTATATATATATATATATATATATATATATATATATATATATATATATATATATAACAAAGTAAGGGCAACCAAATTTAGTACATGTATTTGCATTAGAGTGAACCATGTACCAAAATTTAGGTCTGTAGGTTTAAAAACAAAAAGTTATGCGCAGTTAAAGAAAAAAATTGGAGCTTTCCTCAAAACGTCAGATTTGCAATTTGAAACGTCAAAATTGGCAATGTTTAGGCAAAGTACGTGAAACAAATACGGATTGTGAAAAGGAAATGTTGCAAAAAGAGTGTTTTGCAAACCCTTAAGTTTCAGCTTCAACCGTCATTGACCTTCATTTAACTAAAATGTTTACATAAAATTCATTTCAAATAGACCCTTTCTCTGATGCTTTGGCTGTCGGTTTAGTTAAGTTGATGCTTTCGCTGTGGGTTTAGTGAAGTTTATGGTTTAACGGTCTACAATTTTTAGCTAATTTTTGTAGAACAAATTCGTTAATGCATTTTTGCATTTTTTATCGAAATATGATACATGTTTGCAAGAAAAAACCCACTGGCTTAGTCACTGTTATTAAACAACTTTCTAAATTAATATTGCCTTATCTAACAGTAATCATGAATACCTGGCTTAAGTTAGGCCAGTTTCCTTCTTTAAAAAAGCCAAAGAGGTACCAATATATAAAAAAGACGATCCGTTGTCGGTGGAAAACTACCAATATGTAATGGTCTTGAGTCCGTTTTCCAAAATTATGGAAAAAATTATGCATAACAGGATAACGGACTTTCTAAGTAAAAATAACGTGTTGTCTCCTAGTGTGTATGGTTTTCGCGAGGGACATGTCACCGTACTGGCCTAAGCGGACATGGTACAGCATATTTCGGATTGTGTTGATAAAAAGCATCACACGCGGGCATATTTTTTGACATGTCTCGCGCTTTTGACACCATTAATTGCACGTTCCTCGAAAGAAAATTAAATGTGGTTGGACTTACGGGACCTGTTAGTAATTATCTTGTGTCGTTTGTAAGAGATAGGCGATTGGTAGTCTCTGGGACGGTATTAGATCTAATGAATTTCAAGTAAAACTGGGCGCTCCGCAGGAGAGCGTCCTGGGGTCGTTTATGTTTATGTCGTACGTCAATGATATTCTCAACTATCCGACAGGTGGGAGGTTGTTTATGTACGTGAATGGCATAGCACTCATAGTTTCGGATCCGGTATTGTCTGATGCTATGCGTAAGGTGGATAGTATTTTGTCGCAATTTGGTCAGTGGTACTGCAGCAATCACCTGATTGTAAATAGTTCTAAGACAGATTGTGTAGAGTTTAGGGGAAGATGTCCAGAGCCCTCTGTGGGTATTTATTTTAAATCTATTGATATTACCTTAAGTGCCTCCACCAACTTTTTAGGTTGCATTTTAGATAATAGGCTTTCATGGGAGACCCAGATATAAGATATATCGAACAAATTGGGTAAGGCCTATTTTTGCGTCATGAAGCTGAAGGACACCCTAAATGAAATTTCTCTCATTAATGTGTATTTTGTTTTAGTGTATAGTCTGCTGGCATACAACATAATAGTGTGGGGCCATGCAAATGATATACACATAGTTTTCGTATGCCAAAAACCAATAATCTGCCTGATTTTTGGACTACAACAAAAATAATCATGCAGGACCACTTTTAAGGCAAACAATCTGTTGACTGTCACAGGGGTGTTTCTCATATAAAGGTATGAACAGCTGTATTAAAAACAGTGCAGTTCACAGCTACACTAACCGGGCTACAAAAGATATTCAGTTGCCAAATTACCAGTATATGACATATAAGAAATCACCTGGATATGTTGGCTGTTTTTATTTTAATATGCTTCCTCACGAGGTTAAGGCTGCCGATACACTGAGCTGCTTTAAACGTAATTTAAAATCATGTTTAGTTAACAATTCTTTTTATAATATCAGTGAATTTACTGAAAGGTGTACAGACCGTTGTGACTGTAAATTTAGGTTTAATGTAAACTAATTGTAAGTTTTTGTAGTTGGTTCTGTATGTAAAGTGGTGTTGTTATTTTTTGTATCTGTTTTTGTAATTATTTAAGACTGGCATTTTATGTTTATCTGATTCTTTGACGTGCCTGCAGCATATATGTACTTGATCAAAAGCTAACAAAGTTATATATATATATATATATATATATATATATATATATATATATATATATATATATATATATATATATATATATATATATATATATATATATAGTCAGCGCCGGCTGTAGGGGGGGGGGGGTTAACCTGGGCAGTCGCCCAGGGCGTCGGGGCTCAGGGGCGCCGCGCGCGTCATTGCAAGTCTAAACGAACCCTTACAAGAGGTGCGCATCTCCTTTATTACCGCACCACAACATTCTTGTTAACAAATTACGATAACTAAGTGAGATGTAAGACACGAAGCACGTGCCGCCACCTCGTTGCGGAACCAAGTAGTATGTTGTCACGGCAACTCCAAATAACACAGAATGTTAAAAAATATAGACTATATACAACCAACTAACAATTCAGTAAATTGTCAGCCCTGGACCATTTCTACCCCAATATAGGGACGAAGTATGTAAGGCTAGATGCATTCTCACCACAATTAGAACCGTAGACCGGTTTCACTCTTATTATTAGAGCTCGGCAGTACGGCATACTAATTGCAGCGAAAATACGAATGTAAAGTAATACGGCTTTGGTAGCCAGTCTTCCAACACTAAGTGAGATGTAAGACTTGAAACACGTGCCGCCACCTCGTTGCGGAACCAAGTAGTATGTTTTCCAAACTGAAATTGATAAAAACCTACTTGCGGTCTACAATATCTCAAACGTGATTGTCCCGTTTGGCCTCACTGTCTATTGAAAATCAAGTTGCAAAAAACCTTGATTTTGCTTGTCTAATTAGAGAATTTGCTGACAAAGAAGAAAGAAAAGTAAAGTTTTAACATGTTTCGAGTTCAACCAACTGCCAGACAAGCTTAGAGTTATATTAAATTTAAAACAAATGTGCTACCCAATTAACTTCTTTTATTATTTTCATATATAATTATACATAAGTATTATATCATTATCATATAATAAAGGGCGCCAAATGATTGACTTGCCCGGGGCGCCTGGGTGGTTGAGGCCGGCGCTGTATATAGTGTGTGCCATCGGAAAGGGCCGCGATCGATATATGGAAAAGTACGTAGAGACTGATTTTGAAAATTTGACTGATTACAAAGGTCTGTGGGGCCTACATTTTTAAAATATTTTCACGTTTCTGGCACTTCCGGTTATACTGGAAGTCGACACCAACTTGCTTATTTTAAATATAACATCCTGTATATTTTTACAGTTTTGTATTCTACGTTCAATTTTAAGTTAACTTTGTGTAAAGTTGTCTACCCCTAAATTCAGTTAATTTCCAGATATCTCCATTTTTAAGAAAAAAGTGACAGATACAGGGCCCTCAAAATTTATCAGTCAGTTCACCAATTTAAGAAGTTGCAAAACTTGTTTTTTTTTCAAATGAAACCTAAGGTATATTATTTGACGGTCGAAAGAACAATTAAATTCTGAATCGAATGATATAAATTTGTATCCACCTATCTTTTGAGGTTTCTCAGTTACAGCGAATTTTGTTATAAAAACGTGTAAAAACTGAAATATTTTATTTTACCAAGTAGACTGTGAAAAAATAATACAATTTAGTTAGCCTCGAGTGTCAAATTTGTTGTGAGAAGCTTCGTCAGTATTGTTTGTGTCCACAAGAGTATTAAAAAAAGATGCCATCACTATTAAATTATACTTACGAAAACTATTTTAACTTATTTGTAATTTATGGACAATGTGACAAAGTTATAGCAAGAACTTGCGATACATTTGCTGAGCTATATTCCCATATACAGAAACCACCACGACATGCTGTAAGACGCATCTTAGAGAATTTCAAAAATGTTGGTATTACGAGGAGATATCCAAAGCAAAGCTTTTTCAATGATGTCATTAAGACAAGGTGTTCTGAAATCTGGTTTGTCTGAAAACTCAATACATATAATTTTAAGGAGACACAATGTTCACCCATTTTCGGTACGTATGGTACAACAGCTAAAAGAAACAGATTTCATTAAAAGACACAGATTTTGCGAATTTATCTTGACGAGTTACCAGTAGAATAATTCGTTTTTAGGTAACATTATATGGACAGATGAATCGAGGTTCACTGGAAATGGTCTTCTAAATCGTCATAACTCTCATTTCTGGAGTGACTCAAATCCGCACAACATTCGGGAACGCAATTTCCAAAACAGTTGGCAGTTCAATGTTTAATGCGCCGTTGGAAATAATGAAGTGGTCGCCTTAAAATTTTATGAAGACAACTTAAATAGTAAGTAAATATCGTTGGTGTAATTTATGTACCTACAGTTATAGTGTGTTTAAGGTGAGAGATGTCTAAATATTCTGCAAAATTTCAATAACACTCATCTGGATAATTTGCCCCTGGCGTAACATAGAAATATTTTTTACCAGTACGATGGTGCACCTCCACATAGGGACCAGTTAATCAACAACCTTCTACAGGTCACTTTCAATGACCATTGGATTGCTAATGGCGAGATTTTTTGTGGCCTTCACGATCTCCCGATCTAACTGTTTTAAATTTTTTAATTTGAGGGACTATAAAATGTAAGGTATACGAAACGCCATTAACAACAATGGATGACCGCATGCAGAGAGTAAGGAATGCATTTAGGGGTTTGTTCCAAGACTCCATTGAACGTGCTACTCATACTGAATTAATTCGTAGATGCGAAAAATGTTTAGAGGTCGGAGGTCAAAATTTTGAACATCTGTTGAATTAATATTAATTTATTTTTGTTTACCAAATTATTTCCCTGGTATAACTACTTGTGTTTCTTGTATTTAGTTACTGAAAATTAATATCTCATTTCATTGGTATAGCTCGTTATTATCAAAGAATCAGTATTTCTGTGTTTTATTTTCATCATCAACAATCAGTTTTCTCCTAGTTCTATATATATATATATATATATATATATATATATATATATATATATATATATATATATATATATATATATATATATATATATAGACAGATAGATAGATAGATATTTATTGTACCAAAGCTGCCACAAAAGCAGTTGTACTAGTCAATAAAAATATAAAACATACAGAGAAATGACCAAAACAATACATAACAAAAACAAAGCATGCACAAAGTAGGAAAACACAAGTTATAAAGCAGGGTAATAACAGACATCTTAACAAGTTAAAATATAAGTCACCAGTGTCAAAATACAGCAGATGCACCTTCCAAATCTTGAGACACAATTGCAAACGACACTATCACTTAAAAGTTAAATATTCCTTAGCCGAATAAAAACAATTTTTTAATAAAAATTCCTTAAGTTGGCGTTTGAAACGGGTAACATTAACTATCTGCCTAATGCTAATAGGCAAGTGATTATACAAACGGGCAGCAGCATAGTAAGGTGACCACTCATAACCAGCTGTGTGGTGGCTACTTATCTCAATGTTGAGTCTATTTCTCGTGTCATAAGCACATACGTCCACATTAAATTTAAAAGAGTGAGGATATAGTCTCACAAACATAATAGCCTTGTAGATGTAGACGCAAGGAACAGTCAAGATGGAGTGTTGTCGAAAATAAGGCCGGCAACTACCCTTCAGCTGAATACCAAGCATAAAGTCTGACGATTCTCTTCTGTGCAACAAATAGCCGCTGAATTTCAGTAGCACAACCCAAAGCAACAGTGTTGTGAGATAGTGCGGAATAAACAAGTGCATAGTACACAGACATCAACACGTGCTGATCAAACATATCCCTTAATCTCCCCAATGCAAAAAAAGATGAATTGAGCCTGCCACAAACCGAGTCTACCTGAAGGTTCCACGAACGGTTATTCTGTATAACGGAGTCCCAGTAAGTCACAGACTGAGAAAAGCGAAGACCCATGGTCTCAACTGAATCGATAAAAGCATCCGAAAGAACCCTTTTCTTAGCAAAGTGGACAAGAACCGTTTACTTCATGTTAATCAGAAGAAGATTATTATGACACCAGTCTCTAAAGCCAGTAACAATTTTATAATATATATATATATATATATATATATATATATATATATATATATATATATATATATATATATATATATATATATATATGTATGTATGTATGTATGTATGTATGTATAATATCTGAAAGCACTGGCAGGGATATGGGTTCTAGGGACACTAATTCGCGCATTCATTTGAAGACGATTTTCAAAAGTCGTTACCTCCCTACATGTGATTTTTTTTTAATGAAAATTGCTAAAAATGTGAGTTCGAATTTTGTTTCAGATAATTTATAATCACTAAGATGCTAACAACTCTTTGTTCTAATTTACCCGCCTTGTATATATTATAGTAGGAAACTTATAGTAGGTTTCCATGCGCGGGTTCGATAAACGGCCACACTTATTATGAAGGAAACGCATATTGCAAGGGACAATATCGACCTTGAATGGTGAACAATACCGCAAATGAACAATATGTGATAATAGCGGAACTAGGTTTATTGAAATATAGTTGGGTCAATAATTAGTATCTAACTCAGACTTGATGAATATATCTAGATTAATGGAATTAATAACTACATTAAAGCAACCTCCCTTTAATTTCTGTTAATAGATGTGATATGAATAAAGTTTTGCAGAATATGTAATATTCTTTGGCGTTTAATAATTTATTTTGAACGTAGATTATGTCTCCTAGGAGACTAAATGTACTTATATAGGTTAAATAATATGTATAATAAAAAGTTGATATAAAACCAAAAGAAAAGCATCTTTAGAATAAAATCATCTAACAAAACCACGGCAACTGCAATAAACTAAATCTAATTGAATAAATCAAAATAAAAAAATAAATGAAATAATCAAAATAAATCTAACTATTTTTTCACAAAAAAATTATTAAAATAATGAATTGATGTATGTCGATATTTTCATTGTATAGAGACTGTTATTTTTTAGTTATTTTATTGTTGTAATTGTCATTATAATTATTAGTTATTACTGTTATAGGTTAGTTCTATCTTTATGTTAAATCTTGACATACATTACGTAAACATTTTGAAGGCGTCATCTGTCATTTTTGTTTCATTTTATTTTCACTTTTTAAATAATTTTTTGACCAAAACATCATAACATCGCAACAGATCTTTATTTATAGTTGTCACGATTTCGTATTAATTCAATTTTTATCTGTCTGAGGATGCTGTAAAGCAGCGAAACCGGTTACATAAACGTTGAAGAACATCCTAGAACATCTAGAATTTGGAAGCGCCACTTGCTCCAGTTAGCTTACGCGCTGGCTACGTCCTTCACTTACCGAAATAAAACCCAACAGTGAAACCAGATAAGTAGTCTCAAAGTCTGTGTGTAGTCAGTCGGTACTGTTCTGTGAATAGGTGACTATCATAAGCATTTGTTTTTTATAGATTATTTTTGTTTAAAAAGCCAGTCCTGGCAGTTGTATTAAGTAAAACATATAAAATAGGAACTGCCGTTTAATTTTTTTAAAGCCTTATTATGCATTATTATTATTATTCTATTATTATTCTATTATGAATAATAAGGCTTCCAAGCGTATTATTTAGCGTAATAATTGTCGTTTCAAATATTGAATATCAAGTTTGTTTGTGTTTTTTAATACCTGTGATGTAAAGTTACGATTACTGTGTGATTTTGCCAAAACATCCCAAATCTGAAATTATAGCAGTGATTTATTCGAAGGTTTCTTGGGTATTTTAAATACCATCACCAACCAAATGTGTTGATTTTTTGGAGAGAGTATATAGTAACTATGATATGATACGTGAGTTACATTTTGATTGTTTTAAGGCAGAAGACAACAAAACCCGTTCGCCTTGTGACATTAAAAGCTGAGAAATATTCGTCCAAAAAGATAGACGTCTGAGTCTCAGAAATGTTGGTATCGCCAAAAAATGGATGTTTCAAACATTAAGTGGCAGATTGAACATAAGAAAAGTCTATTTAAAAATGTATCTGAAAAACTTACACAGAAATAAACGAACGGCTTATGCAGTGACATCCTAGAACAAAAAGAAAAATTTCGGGACGCAGCAAGTACGTTATAATAGTGAATTTTCATAAGAATTGTACACTATTGGTACAATATATTACTAAAAGTGATGCTTTTAATTTAAACAGGCGTCAAAGATCGAGTTTAAAATTCCTAATACAAGCTTATTTGAAGAATTTCTCTCTTTCTATTATCACAAAACATATTCATATCTTGTGTACTAGATCAAAAGAATTTTAATGCCCAAAACTTAATTTTCTATGACGCTAAAAAATTAAAATTTGGTGAATCTAGGTACTGTAAGTCTCTTTAAAAGAAACTTGTTATACAAATTTCATTACATTTACAAGAGCTTTCCAAGAGAAAATTTAGTTCGTGTTTAGAAACCAAATGTATCTGCCAAGTTATAAAGGTGGCAGGTATTTTTCCTTGTTAATTGCCTGCATGACTTCGTCTTAGTCGACCTAATAGGACCGGTTTTTCCAACAAAAAAAGGTTTTTAAAACAAATTATATTAGTGAATTTTCCGTAATAAAAATTTATGAATATTAACAATAAAAAATTGCTGCTAAAATGGTTACGTTATCTAACTTGTTATTTTTTGTGAGCCTCATTTTATATAAGAATCCATTATGGTAAACTAAACCCGGATTTCATCTGCGATTCATTTTTATAGTTTATAAACACAGCAAGTGAAAGCAAGAAAATATTCCTACTCCTAAATTAATAAAAGTCAAGAAGTCAATTCATTAATCAAATAACTTACCTACTTGAAAACTTAATTAACGAATATTAACATTAAGATTCTTTCTTATTCTTTGATTTCCAATTTTAGAAACATATACAATCATTTACTATGTAATCTCAGAACAGAACTGTCAAACCATAATAAATAAACAAAACACGTTGCTATTCTTTGGTTTACAATTTTATAAGCATATACAAGTTGTTATATCAATTTCAATAACAATCGTTTACTACTTAACCTCAAAACAGAACTGTCAAACCATAATAAATAAACAAAAAAGTGATGGCTACGACTTTAAAAACTTTAAAGAACGCAACAGTACCGTCAACGGGGCATATAATACAACACTATTGCATAAATTACGACTAAATATTCGAAAGAAAAGAGGGGAGAAACTGACCAGAGGCGTAGGTTTGACCCCTGACAATGCAGCCGTGCACACTACTTATATGGCACAAGACGCAATTCGTGACTGCGGTTTCCAACAAATTGATCACGCTTCGTATAGTCCATATATGACCCCAAGTGACTACTACCTATTTGGAAATTAAAAAAAGTTCCTTCGCGGGCGCCATTTCAGTGACGACGAAGAGGTGAAAGTTGCAGTTTGGGCACATTTGGGGGGGGGGGTGTATTTACTCCAGTAAGTACAACAACCATTGTTATTATTGAATAATAACACGGCTGTTTTCGATTTTAGAAGCGAAAATGGGTCTCCTTTTATACACTTTTTGTTTTTCGAAAAAAGTAGATGTACAGCGAGCCAATAAGTTGGTTTTTTGTGTGGGCTATGTTCAAAAATAAAAGTTAATTGCGAGTCTACGACGTTTCTTTCATAGTCAGGCCGGAAATTTTTGGCGCTTGCCTCGTATATTGCAATTGCAGCTTATAAATCTAATTTAATTTGAATACCTTCATAGGGAAAAACTAGTAATTTCAAAACTACCCCCACAATACCAACGGGTTAGAGGGGGGTGGTAAATATTAATTCGGCAATTGTTTGAAAGTACTTAAATCGCTTATGTCATGTGATATTCTGTTGCCTTGTCCTAATTGTTCTCCAAAATATTTAGAACAAAATATTTTCTCTCCCTCCGCTTTGACAACCACTATCTTCAACAATAATGCCTTAATGAGATTGAAACAAGCGGAAATAGGATACGCTAAACGTGACCCAACATCTCTCTGCAGATGTCTGCGTGCGACCTCTAACCCTGTATTTGGAGTTGACATTTATTTTACAGCATACTCTCTTCCCATATCTACATACCGTTGAATGAGTGTATTTCATTGCTTGAGGACTGTCGCAAATGTTCAGGAGTCAGTCATATTATTAATGCTGGGTTTAGTAGGTTGAAATCGATGTCTGTTAGTTTACATTCTATTAAATACTTCGACTAGTTTTGACTCCAAAGAATCATCTTCGGGAAAATTTACAAGAAAATTGCTTACACTAGGCTTGAAGTGTTTTTTGTCAATTTTATATTTCTTACTGATGTGCTAAGATTACTTCTTTTTACCTACAGCATAGTTTCGGCATTGTGGGATTTACTCCAGTAAGTACAACAACTATTATTATTATTGAATAATAACATGGCTGTTTTCGATTTTAGAAGCGAAAATGGGTCTCCTTTTATACCCTTTTTGTTTTTCGAAAAAAGTAGATGTACAGCGAGCCAAATATGGCCAATAAGTTGGTTCTTTGTGTAAAGGAGTGCATCTATCACCTAGAAACTTTTTCACAGAATTATATTTTGGCGAGTCTATAATAATAATAATTATTATTATTATGGAATGAATAAGATCTTCGATGTAAAAACGATAAAACGCTTTAAAACAAAGAAAAAAAGTGTACAACATACGAAACTTAATCACTAATATATAAATTAGCTTAATAGTCAAATAAGCAAAACGTGCACAAGAATACACAATTTTTTTGGTTGCGACCCTACAGGTTATTTCAGTTCTCTTAGAATGATTGCAGCATGTCAAGTCTGTTCTTAAAAGATTTAACAGAAAGGTCAGTCACGACAGGGGGTGGTAAACTATTCCACACAGAAGACAAACGTTTTGGGAGAAAGTTCTGCCGAAGTCTTTGGCTATCTTTCTTAAGTTTAAAACCGTGACTACGCAAGTGAGCATCAGTACTAATTTCAAACTGCGAAGACATATCAGATTCTAACAGGCCATTTGGAGCACGATATCTCACTATTAGGTCTCCTCGAAATTTCCTTTGGGCGAAAGTAGCCAGCCATCGAAAGGCGTTCTTGATAAGGCGGTCTACGCTATCCGAAAAGAAGTTTGGTTGCCAGATGTTGGACGGATGAAACTAAGTTAATATGCATGTTCCAAAATCAAAATCAAAATAGAGTTTATGTAAATTAGCAAATGTTAGAACGATTTTCTTAAAAGGAACAAAGTTGCGTTAGCCTTCTTGTATATTCATCAAATATGTGTAGACCATGATAGATCCTTAGCGATGACAACTTAACTGATCTTTATAAAAGTTCAACACGTTCAGCTGTTATGAATAAAGTAAGGAAGACGAGGGTTGTTAGCACCTACATGAAGCCCAAAAACTGACCCTTGGGGTACCCCACACTTGACTGGATATAAAGAGGAGAAGCATCCTCCCAATTTCACACAAAATTGCCTCATCGCCAAGAAAGCTTCTCTCGAGTACAACAAATTGCAGCGGATACCTAGATGTTCAAGTTTATAGAGCAGCCTCTGAGTAAGTACTGCGTTAAAGGCTCTTGAGAAATTTAAGTAAATTATGTCAGTGGGTATCTTTTGATCAAGTGCTCTTGTCTAGTGGTCAATGCAGGAGAGAAGGTTGGTGTTGTGGGGAATTAGGCCAGTTTAAAGCCAAAAGGCGCGCAGTTTCTTACATATTACAGCCTCCACGATTTTGCTGCCAATGGAGAAGCCTGAAACATATTGACTGGGTTGAATTCCACGTCTGCCAACTCAAAGATCTGGCAGGGAATTATAGCAGACAGAAGCACACTGGTGGTGGGTTAGTTTGAAAATCAATGGAAGAAATTAGCAGCAAAAACTTCTGCTGTTTCGTAGTCAGTAGCACACAAAGAACTATCGGGTTTTCTAAACAGTGGCGTTTGCACTCTGGACCTTCGAGATAAGCGAACGTGTTTAAGCAATTCCTTTCTGTTTTTGGTCTTTACTATAGGCTCCTTATAGTTTTTTGTCTTTGCTATAGACTCTTTATAGTTAGCTCTTGCGTTTTTTATGTGTTTGGATAACAGTTCTGAATATTGTGTGTGATTTAGAAAGTCTACAGGTTTCTTTAGGCGATGAAATCTGCGCCATGAATTTTCTTGTGCTGCACCATTTTCAATATTTCTGGAGACCACAAGTCAACCCTATTTAGCCACTTTTCATAAATAGTTTCACACCCAGAATTGTGCATGAATACTCATGGTTCTTAGGCGGGAATTATACTGACGTATTGAATGTAAATAGAGAAACGATAAGGTTTTATTCTTAATCTAAAATGACAAAATTCTATTTCCTTTTCAAAAGTAAGCGTGCCGTTCCAACATGTGGCTCAAATGGTTACAGAGATATCATCAAAATAATGTCAGAACATAATTTTATAATTACAAAAATTTCAATAATATGTATACATAAATCCACGAACCAAAAACTATTGTGGCAGTTGCTCGAAATGATCACTGTTGACTTGCATTGACTTCCTATATCTAGGGGAGAGGTGGCATGAAAGGGACATTTTGAAGATAAACCTATCTATAAGCAATATCACTATATTTTACATTTATTGCATCTGATATTATTAATAGTACAATATTTGCAAAAGTGTTTTGCATACAAAAAACATAAACGAATTAGTTCTTAATAAAAAAAATGGAAAAATATGAGCTACAGTATTTGTCCCTTTTAAAATATTACACCGGATTGAAAGGGACATATTTGGAACTGAAAGGGACACATATAAAAACATTTAAAGTAGGTGTCATAAGTCAATACCAAATGAAAAAAAAAGCTTTCACTCTTGCAGTTCCGGCATTATCAAGAGGTGGGGGTAATTTGAGTACTATATCCTCTTTTTCGATATAAGCCAAGTCATCATTCTCAGGAAAGACAATGTGGTAGGAACTATCATCCTTTTTTTAAACTTAACATTGACTTCTCCATTTTCCATAATTTCATTTATTTGCCCAGTAAAATGTCTAATTATTTTCTTTGGCATAAATTTGACGACAACAAAATCAACCACGTTAACAGAATCATTATCGACGAGCTTCATTCCTTCCTCGACCTCTCAATCGAAAGAATTGTCACTCTCGACATAGACAACATCCTCTTCGTTGCTACTTTCACTGCTACTACTTTGCAATACTTTTTTTAATTGCTTTTATTTTCACATCTGCGTTGATATTGTTTAGTTTAATTTTTTTAATTCGCAGGCTTCCTCTATTTCATTTTTCTCTGGAGTAGCAGTGAGAATGTGACTAGCTCCTTTTTTTCTTCCTTTTAGATTAAGTTGTCTAGGAGGTGCCTTTGGAAATGGTTTTAAGTGGAGCAGGACTGGTGTGGTTCAGCGGAGGGTCCAGCTTCTAGATTTGGCCCTTCTGGTTCAACTTGTTCGTTTGAAACTTGGTGGTCTGTTACAGACGCGTATAGAAAATCTTGTTCCCCAAATATGTTTTTATCAAATGAAAAAATAACAGCCTTTGAAAATCCGGAACAAATTTTCTTGGGCGTAAAAGCACCCATGAAAGCAGAGTTGGCTAATTTTGATAAATGATAAATTGACATGGTTTTACCCGGGTTTGATTCCACCCAATCATTTTGGGCAGCTTTAAAATGATTTTGTAAGGCCCGAATACCGAGCTGTCTAAGGGGAGCAGCCTCTGACTGCAGTGTGGCGAAAATGTTAATATAACGCCATTTTCACGGACATGATATATGACATCGATGTTAATGTGACTGTCGTGATTGTCAATTAGTAGTAACACAGGGTTTTCTTTAGATGGACGTACTTTTTCCACAAAATGTTTGAATGCCAGATAAAAGTTATCAGAAGTAATACATCCACTTTTGTGACATAAGCCTAGGCTTCCAGTATGTCAATCTTCCAGCATAATGCCTGTAGACCGAACCCAGGAAATATAAAAACCGGAGGTACGTGCTTATCTGAAGCATAAACAGATGCCAACATTTGTACAAGCTGTCCCCGTTCAGCCGAGGTAACCTGACCTACTTGTTTGGATACCCGTTCAGCGATAATTGAGGGTAGCTCAGTAACTATTTCGTCACCGTTATAAATCCTGTTTCCTGTAAATGAGTATTTTTTAACACTTGCTCCAAGTTTTCGAAAAATGTCTTCACTGTCGTTAGATTAAAAGCAGTTGCCCGCGACAAGCTTGTTTTCTCCGAACGGTGCAGTGACAGCTCAGGGTGTCGCTTCATAAACAGTTTAATCCAATCTGCGCTGACTTTTTTGTCAGTTGTCCAATTTTTTGGCATCTCTTTATTCAGTTTCCCAGCGTATTGGTACGAAAGTTCTCGAGTTTGCGAATATGTGACGCCATGTGCCATTTTTAAGGACATTTTCAAATATTGGCTAAAGCGTATCACTTCTTAAAGTGAAAACACTCTTCTGTTCCCAATATGTGGCTCATAAACAAATGTATTTTCAGGAGTACACACTTTTGCCTGCGCCACTAGTCGAGCTATCATGGATTTAGCTATATCAAATGCTGATGCTGCTGATCTGATAGACATTCTACCATTTAACACCATGTCTATGGCCTCCTGTATTGTTTCTTTGGAGTTTCTTATCCTCCTTTTGGGTTTAGTATCCATATTGCACAATATGGATACTACAATTAATTGAATACAGCTAAATAAGCAAAAAGATCGAGACGCAGCAAGTGCGTTATGGTAGTGAATTTTTATTAAATGCTTCAAATGTGAATAACTCAATTTTATATAAACTTAGAAAGTTGAATTTTGGTACCTAGTAAGGCCTTTCCTAAGGCAACGTATTCACCTCATTTCATTAAAATAACTTTGTCATTGTCCAAGAAAAAAAATTTTTTCAAAATAAAACAGAAAATTTGGATAACTCAATTTTTTATAAGCTTAGGAAGTTAAATTTTGGTTCGTAGGAAGGTATTTTGCAAGGAAATATATCTGTCACATTTCATTAAAATACCTATGTAATTTTCGGAGAAAAATTTTTTTTTCGAAAGAAAACTCAAAATTTTCTCGGAAAACCTTGTCAGATTTTCCTGGCTAACGAACTCATCCAAGCCATTAATAAAAGAAAGGTACTTGCCGAGTTTTATCGAAATCGGGTAATTATTTGTTGAGTTATCGGTTGGATATATATATATATATATATATATATATATATATATATATATATATATATATATATATATATATATAAACATATAAAAATCGAAACTGACCCCGGATATGGGTTCCAGGGGTCCTAGTTTTTTTAAATAAAATTTCACTATTTTTTAATTAAACTATGAGAATAGCATAGCTTTTTTGATGAAATTTGGTTGCTTTTTTATAGATTCTGTACTATGTACCAGAGTTTATTGTTTATCGTAAAATTGGGTTAGGTATTAAAAATTAAAAGTTTTCATGAAAACTCACTGCCAAACGCACTTTTGCCTGCGTCCGGACTGGCTTTTTTTTTAATAATATAGGTATAATAAAGATAAAACGCCAGAATCGTTACGATTGCTTGTATGTTTTTTGAAACTTACACACAATTTGGAGAAAACAACGCTCGACACTCGGATTGCTGGTATCAGGATCACATGAAGTGTGAGGAATTGTTTGGAACTAATGTTTTAGTGTTAGAAGAAATAAGATTCCTGACATCTAGTAGCAAAAAGAATAAGCATTAAACCATCACTAATTTATTAAGGGGTGGCAGCGACATCAATGCGCAAATAGTTAAAACATGCAATCGTTGAAATTTATTCTTAGTCAATACTACAAATATTGCAATTAAGGGGTGGCAGCGACATCTATGCGCAAATAGTTAAAACATGCAATCGTTGAAATTTATTCTTAGTCAATACTATACATTAAAATGCTTCAAATTTAAATAACTCAATTTTCTATAAACTAAGAGAGTTTAATTTTAATACGTAGTAAGGTCTTTCCTAAGGCAAGATATCAACAAAATTTCATTAAAATAACTTTGTAAGTTTCCGAGAAAAAAAATTTTTTCGAAAGAAAATTTAAAATTTGAATAACTCAATGTTCTCTTAACTTAGAAAGTTGTATTTTGGTACGTAGTAAGATCTCTCATGAGGCAACATATATAAAAAATTTCCTTAAAACAGCTTTGTTACTTTCGAAGAAAAAATTTTTTTTCGATATATATATATATATATATATATATATATATATATATATATATATATATATATATATATATATATATATATATACATATATATATATACATATATATATATATATATATATATATATATATATATATATATATATATATATATATATATATATATATATAAATTGAAACTGGCCCCGGATATGGGTTCTAGGGGTCCTAGTTCGCACTAATTTGAAAGAATTTTTGCAAAGTCTTACCATCGATACCTCTCTAATAGTGAATAGAAATTTTTTTAAATAAAAATTCACTAAAAAACAACATCAATAATGAAAGGTACATGTCAGTATTAAAACGGACATGTCCCTTTCAATACTTCAATGTCTGTCCCTTTCAACACAACGGAATAAAGATGAGCAATTTTGAAATTTATGTAAAACTTACCAAGCCTTCAGTCAAACTGCATATAATACATAAATCCACAAGTTATCTACTTTAACTGAACGAACTTTCACTAACTTTAATGCTTAAATAACTATTAATTAATTAATCACTGAATAGAGCTTTTTAATAATCTGACAGCCACAAACGCACAACAGGTGTTAACTTGTGAATAGTATTCACTGACACCACGAGGTTTCGTGGTACTGTTGCGTGCCCCCAGATACATCTATCGGCTAGTAGTATAGGTTTATAGTGTTAGTATGTTAAAAGTGTTGGCAACTGTCCCTTTCAACACTTGTCCCTTTCATGCCACCTCACCCCTGCATATTGTCTTGCAATGCATGGATTTAAGCCCTTGTGGCTTGTTTTTAATACGCTGTTGCATAAATGTATTCGGTAGGATCTCTGTTTTTATAAAAATCTTGCCTTATGATTCTCCCTGTTCCGAAATTTTAAACAGTTAAGTCTGGCGATGTTGGTATGGGACCACTTCTGCCAAGCCATTTCCTGGAAAATCTGATATGTAACCATTCAACTACTTCACAAGCACTATGAGCTAAAGCTCCATCATGTAACGGGTGGGCCATTTAAGATTTGGAATTTGAATCGGCTATAAAAAAAAACGAATGAATATTTCTTAAGTTCTGAGTCTATTAGAAAGATTAAACCTTTCCATTTAGGAATGGAAGACAACATCATTCAAATGACTGCAACGACTGGCCTTACAATACCCCATTCGATCAGTCCAACTTTTCAGTACATTTTCGATTGTTTGGGCCTTTATTTCGTCAATGGCAACTTCGATTTCATGCTTCAAGTCGTCAATCGTCTCTGGATGGTTAACGTAACACTTGTCCTTAACTGTTGCATGAATGTATTCGGTAGGATCTCTGTTTTTATAAAAATATTGCCTTATGATTCTCTCTGTTGCGAAATTTTAAACAGTTAAGTCTGGCGATGTTGGTATGGGACCATTTCTGCCAAGCCATTTCCTGTAAAATCTTATATGTAACCATTCAACTACTTCACAAGCACTATGAGCTGAAGCTCCATCATGTAACGGGTGGGCCATTTAAGATTTGGAATTTGAATCGGCTATAAAAAAAACTAATGAATTTTTTTAAAGTTCTGAGTCTATTAGAAAGATAAAATCTTTCCATTTAGGAATCGAAGGCAACATCATTGAAATGACTGCCACGGCTGGCCTTACAATACCCCATTCGATCAGTCCAACTTTTCAGTACATTTTCGATTGTTTGGTTCTCTATTTCGTCAATGGCAACTTCGATTTCATGCTTCAAGTCGTCAATCGTCTCTGGATGGTTAACGCAACACTTGTCCTTAACGGCTCCCCAGAAAAAAGGTCTAACGGAGTCAAATAGTAGCTTCGACGTGGCCAATTGACATCAGCATTTCGGCTGATTATGCGATTTTCGAAAACATTGCGCAAAAGATCGATTGTTACGTTGGCTGTGTGGCACGTTGCGCGGTCCTGTTGAAACCAAATGTCGTCTATGTCATATTCTTCAATTTCGGGAAACAAAAAAATTTCTTAGCATGGCGCGGTAGCGATCGCCATTCACCGTAACGGCGTTTCTTTGCGCATTTTCGAAGAAAAATTGCCAAATGAGGCCGCCAGACCAAAATCCGCACCAGACAGTCAATCGTTGTGGATGCATTGGTTTCTCCACGATGACGCGTGGATTTTCTGGGTCCCTGATACGACAATTTTGCTTTTTGACGTATCCTCTGAGGTGGAAATGAGCTTCATCTTAAAATATGATTTTTCGGTAAAAATGCTCATCTTCGATCATGCGGTCTTCGGCCCATTGAGCAAACCGAAAACGCATCGGATTGTCATGCGGCCTCAGCTCTTGCACTAGTTGAACCTTGTACGCATTCATACCGAGATCTTTATGCGACATTCTTCTCAAAGAAGTGCGTGAAATGTTCAATTCTTGAGAACGATGACGAGTTGATGTTGATGGTTATTCACGCACACTCTGAGCAACATCAGCGATGTTTTCGGTTGAGCGCACTATACGAGTACCTACACGGGTTGTTTTATCCAACAACGATCCAGTTTCACGAACTCGCTTCACAAATTGATCCACAAACTGTGTTTTTGGCACATCCTTTTTATCAAATTTTTTTCGTAAATTTCTTGCAGTTTGAGTAGAAGACTCACCACTTTGGAAATAAGTTTTTAATATTCCTCAACTTTGTTCAAGCGAAAAGTGACCCATTTCATAAATGTCAAACATAAAGCCAACTTTCTGTCATATCGGAAATGTCATCAAACCTTCCAACCTCAAAATAACCTATAGTTCCAATTCCAAATGTTAGATGCCCCACCCTTTACATAATACATACGACGCAGTATGAACTCAAGTTGTTCTTCTGACAATCCATGGTACGTTTGTCCACTCGATTTTTCTTAGCACAGGTAATAAAATAACTGGTCATTTATGATAGCCTAATACATATTTGGAGAAAACTGGCGTTGGAAATTACGCTGACTTACCATACAGGGTTTCTCATCTGCGTAAAAAATGATGATTGTTGTAATTAAATGGACATTCCCAACCAAACTTACTTTCGCCTGCCCATAATATTTGAAATGGAAATCGCCTGTTCCTATTCTATTGAGCTAAAAGCCAGTTGCCATAATTAATTCTGACTATGTTATCGCACCATCATCCGGATTTTTCAGCAGCGTAAAGTGATAAACGTGAAGCCCTTCTTGATGAAACACTCACCTCACAAACCAATCCGATACATTTTCTACTTAATTTGCTAACTCTACAGAACTTAACATAGGATTTTAATCTAGTCTGTCCAATTTCATCTTCTTGATCTACGGTAATGTTTGGCCTGCCGATATCAGCATATTCCATAATAGAAAATTCGTGAGCTGCCATTGCTTGGAGGCTTTCATAGATCTTCACAAAACACCAATAATTACGAAACTAATAACTGATTTTCAAAAATTGCAGAGGTTAATACACGGAACTAAGCGAATATAAACGTAAACTGCCTAGAAACGTAAAGTAAATAAAATTATATTCAGATTAAGTGAATGCTAAAATGCCAGAGTACATACTTGATATTTTTGTAATTATATATAAAATTATCTCCTGTCCATGATATTCTTGTAACGATATCACGGTAACCATTTGAACCCTAGGTAAGGACAGCAGCTCCCTGCGGTTTTCGGTGAGATAATATTAGCTCCATATATTCACAATAAATTATATTTCATCCGCGTGTCTTATTTATTAGCAATGGTTGGTGCTTAACTGTTGATAGTCGTTGTTCGAATGTCTGTTTTATTGCAAATTTCTAAATTTAAGCTATTAAATTTTGGCATTATCTACACAGGGCGCAATTCATGCCAATAATTTTCATAAACAAAATTACCCTCTGACGTAGGCCAATTACAAGCAGATCCCTATTTCAAGTTGTCAAAGTGTTACATTTACGCTACCGAATTGTTTTCGCTGGTGTTCTGTCATTTATTTTAACGAGATTTAATCAAAACTGAATCACGTTATTTAAATCTGCATTTCACACAAATTGTTTGAGCTGGATGTATAATGATACTACCCTTATTTCCTTTATTTCGCTTCACCCTTTAAACTGTGGATCCATGTCAAAAGAATTTCTACTGAATTTAATGCAGAGTAATTTTAATTAATGACTGCATTATCCGAGTTCATTAAGATAGAGCATTGATTATTCCCGGCATTGTGTACTCTTGTTTGGTAAACATTTGGACCGTTTAACAAAATTTATGAATTAACAACGATAAAGGAAAGGCGAAAAGCAAAGTCTTGTATCCAATTAAAGATAAGAAAATTTAGTAATTGGGGTGTTAAAATTGAGCTTGTATCCAATTGGATTAAGCGAGTGTAATGGGTTTGGCTGGTTGCCATTGACATATTTTTTCGAGATCTATTAAATACAATCATATTGAATATGTCCGTAATCAATATATGGGTATATAATTTCCAAAAGATATTACATACAGTTTCAGAAATATGTTATCAGATCACTTTGTAAATATGACGCATAACCTAGATCACACTTTAGGTATTCGGCTTAGCATTTGTTTATGTACAAATTAATAATTTTAGTTATTAGTGAATTCTCATTCAAATTCACCAATAGAGAGGTCACGATAGTGAGATGAATAAGGCTTCTTTTGTAAATTTCTCGGACGAGTTCATTAATCAGCACAGTGTGCCCAATCTTTCAAAAAAGAAGTCTAATGTATATTTTCCAAAATAATAAAGCTATTTTGATAAAATTTGATAGGCATATGGCCTTGATAGACGCTTGTACAAAAATTTAAGATTCCAAGTTAATAGGCAAATAAGTTATTTTGGGGTATGAAATAAATTCATTACCATAACGCACATACCGCGTTCGAACTTTTTATAACCAATAATTTACAAGATAAAAGTGACACTGGATTACATGCTTTAAAAATAATCGGCCCGTCTGTGGATATTGATCAATTCCAACGTAATTTGTCGCAACTAAATATCAAAACTGGCGATTTTGAAACAAAGATTCTGGAGCAAACGCAGTTTATAAATGTCATAGATTTCTGATTAAGAAAAAAATTCTGGTTTATAATAAGGATTATAATAAGGATTATATTCCTCGCCCCAAGAAGTCGGGGTATATTGTCTCAGCTGTGGTGACCCCCGTTTATATAGGAAGAACAGGAGTAGCACTGGGTACCAGGGTCTCTGAACATCTTAGAAGCAAAAATAACGTCAATAACACCACTTCAGTTTTCGGTTGCCATCTCAGAAGTAGCGGCCATACACACCTCTGACAAGGAGAGCGACGCTAGAATCCTTCACCCATCTAGTTTTGGCATGGAACAATTTGTCTTGGAGGAAATGGAGATTTACAAGTACATAAATGGCTCCAATAATAATGTTCTTAATGTTTCAACTACCAGCACCATGAACTTCCCTTCCATATACAGAAACCTTATTGAATAGACTTTCAATGGTAAAATAGTGCTCTAACTCCAGTAATTAAAGTGCTCTTTGTTTTTCGGCACCAAGTGCTCTTTGTTTTTCGGCACCAGAGTCAAAAATAACTTACTTTTCACACGCAAAAACCTGAGCGAATAGACTTTCATATGCAGAAACCTGACTGGTTAGACTTTCAATAGTAGTGCTCTGAATGACATGTAATCGATTCCAGTCATGGAGCAAATAAATCGGGTGTTTCTTTGGTTCTCTCTCCGCATCATTGACATTTTCTCCGCCCGCCGTAGTTCATATGTCACTTTTAGGTGGCATGTCACTTGTCACTTGTCCTTTTCAATTTGCATTTTACAGTTACGTCTCTGTAGATCCATGTTAGACACTCCATTTTGTTCGTCTGATAAAATTAAAAACTAGGAAATAAGCTTTATTTGCATTAATTCTCTGATTTCTTTGAGTCTTGTGATGTTTCTGCATTCTTGTTTTAAGCAGTTTTTGTTTGGAATCCTGAAGACAATGGATGAAAAACCAAACTTTGGCAACATTTCATATAGCACTTTTCTTTAACAGAGACAGAAAACAGTAAGTATTAACCCCAGTGGCATTCATATCCTTCTTTTCTCTCTGAATGTCACATGTTCAGATGTTCTCGGGAAGTTCTGCTCGGCTGTACAGCCTGCTTTGCTTTTTATGTTTGTGCTTGTCTGTATCTTTTTATGTAGTTGATTAATTTGACTTTTAACCTGTTGCTTTTTACTCCATCAGAGTGTTCATATTGTGGGACTCCAGTCCCGTTTTTAAATTTTTAAATTGTACATTTTATAGAAATGTTTTTATAACTCCTGACACTAATGTCAGTTCAAATATTGCATGGCCGTTAGAGCTATTCTGAATTTTGACACTTAGTTTACTGGACCTTGTGCCTTTCTGTAGTTGCAGTGTTAGTCACTCGCATGGTCGACCTACCAGAGACATAGTTTCTGACAACCATTTTTTACATTCTAGGTCTAAACTCCTGAGGATGGCTCAATAATGGGCCTAAACGCGTAGGGTTAAGAATAAAACAGTTGTCTGGTAGTGAAAGCCTTTTAATTTTTCCTTAATCATGTCAACCCCAGAAGTTATGACGTTAAGAAATAATATCATAAATTTCTGTCTTAAAAGTTGGAATATTTTGTAAAAGGGCTTCCGCTGAACATAAACGACGGTAAACGTTTATTTGAGATCTTTCCGCCAGGGCTCAAGGGAGCTACTCGTTGTAGACTCTGGCACCTTGGATTAATATAATTTCAGTAGTTAACCGTTTAGATTATTCATCCTCTGATGGTGTTTACCGTGTTAGTAAAACTATCGTCGAGTCTTAAAAATGTGTTGTGGTGAATTGTCTTCTCCAAAATGTATCAGTGTTCATCACAGCTTTCAATCTTCACTTAACCAAGACCATAACAAAATTGTAACAAGCGATTAAACATGGGTGTTCCACTAGGATCCCCAACAAAACAAGTGTCAATGTAATGTTTACACAAAGGATTTTCACCACCGAAAAGAAGGAAAAACTTCAAACTGGTGACGTCATTTTTTGTGATAAACAGGCCATTCTTTTAATTGACTAAACGAAGAAGTCGTCAGTAATTAGCGCAGATACTTTGGATGAAACTCTCTCAGGGCTGCAACTAAATTCATCTGTTGCATTTACCGGTCACCTTCTGACAACAACTTTTTCCAGCTCTTCAACTACCTCTCTAAAAAAACCGACCATCTGATTTCTGAATATCCTTCCTCTGAGGTCACTATTCTTGGCGACATCAATGTACATAATAAGGAATGGCTAAGACATTCAAAAAGCGATCCACAAGGGAAAGCAGCGGAGGCCTTCGCAGTCAGCAATTATTTAGCCAATATGGTTCAGCAACCTACTTACTTTCCTCACATCCCAACACACAGCTCAAATCCCTTGGATCCCCTTCTTACTAGAAAACCTGAATGCTATAAGACATCAGTCACCGCCCCACCTGGTCGCTCAGACCACGGCGTGGTCACTGCTTCCTGCGCAATGCAACCCGAGGTCACACAGTCATCGTATCGTTTGGCACTACAACTCCGCGAACTGGGACGAAATCCGGGATCAATTTTCCTCATTTCCATGGGCGTCTGTGTGCTTCTCTCATCCTGACCCCTCTGATATCTCACAAAACGTCACCGAAATCATCCAATCTGACATGGAATTATTTATTCCACCTACACACAAAACCGCTTCAGCCACTCAAAAGCCCTGGTTCTCTAAATCCTGTGACAAGGCAAGATTTGAAAAGGTCAAAGCTCACAAAACGCTTCTACACAATCCCAGACAAGAAATCCGCCAATCATTTAACGACGCAAGAAACTGCTATGTCCGCATTCTTTCTGAGGCAAAAAATTCGTTTAATAAGCACATCAAAAACAAAGCCTCTCAAGCTACAACGGCAGCAAACCCTTCTGCAAGAGCACGTACCTACCTCTTGTTTCAGGGGATGAAATTGTTTCTACCGCCCTGGGCAAGGCTCAACTTTTTGCCTCGTTGTTCGCCGGCACTTCTACTCTCAACCCACCTCCAAATGTTCAACCACCAACAATTCCCAATGTCGGGCAAAAATGACGGATATCCTTTAAAAACTAAAAAGGTACGAAAGATGCTCTTTTCTCTTAATACCAGAAAAGCCCCTGGCCTTGACGAGATCCCAGCAATTGTTCTCAAAAAATGCGGACCAGAACTTACTCCTGTCCTAAGTCGTCTGTTTCAGACATCTTACAATAGAGGCATATTCCCTAGTAACTGGAAAACTGCTCGAGTACAACCCGTCCCCAAGAAAGGATCCTAGCAACTACAGGCCTATTTTTATCCTTTTAGTCGTCTCTAAAGTGATGCGAAAGTATATAAACACCAAATTACTAAAGTTTCTTGAAAACACAGTCTAATCCACGACAGGCATGGATTCCGTCAGCGCAGATCAACTGCCGACCTCCTTTCCTTTGTCACCCGTTCTTGGAACAAGTCTATGGAACTACACGGTGAATACCAGATTGTCCCTCTAGACATATCCGAAGCATTCGACCAGGTCTGGCACGCAGCGCTGCTTAATAAACTACCGACATATGGGCTACCACCAAAACTCTGTACCTGGACAGCAAATTTCCTCTCCAACCGGAGCATTTCTGTTGTCGTGTATGGCCATTTCTCTAAACTGTATCCAATGAATGCAGGAGTCCCTTAAGGTTCAGCTTTAGTCCCTACTTTGTTTCTTCTCCACATCAATTACCTCCTCTCTAGCACATCCAACCCAGTTTACCGTTACGCGGATGACATCACCCTCCACTCAAATATATAATATTCTAAGCCTGTCGCTTTAGCCTAATTAGATGAGGATCGCAGACTCATGGAGGGTTCTGTCTCTGTGGATCTTCAAGAAATATTAGACTGGGGAAGTAGAAATCTTGTACAATTCAACTCCACCAAATCTCAGTCTTGCTTTCTATCTCAGAAGAGATACACCAGCCCTAGACCCATCACATTCCTTGCCGGAACAGGTTTTTCCTTCTCCTCCGAACGCCCAAACCTTCAAGTCCAGAATTAACAAGTTGCCTCTTTCCTCCTTGTCGACACCCACAGTACTATAGTATTTAGGCTGTGAGCCCTCGTGATGTGCTGTTATTAAGAGAAATAAAAAAAGATGTCTAAACAAAAAAAATTAAGTTCCATACGCCAAAAGAGACAAAATTGGCCAAAAAAACGATATTGCTCCACAAGAATTACCGAGTTCATAAGGCTTACAAAGTTTAGGAGGAAAAGAACAACTGCAGGTGTGTCAAGTTATGATACCCACCTGACCTGACCTGACCTGCCTCAATCAGACTATTACCCCTATCCTTAATTCAAAAAACACTTGCATTGGTTTCGATTATCTTTAGACGCAGAACCCAAAACCATTTTTGGTGAGTTACCGAAAGATAATTTTTTGAAAGGTATCGTGTTATGTGGAAGTGTTATGCAGAAGCGTTGTGCTAAATGTACAGTGTGATGATAAAGTTTGGCACATAATTCATACATGCGTTTTTTCAAAAAAAAGCGCTCGGACATGTCAATTTTATCTTTTGGAGTGTCACGGGTTTTTTAATGACAACCGTATTTTTTGCTGTTTTTCCATAGACCTGTTTACCACTTTGATGATGAAAAATATTGGTACCGTACATAACAATTTTTTTTGAAAAAATGGAATGATTTACTTTAGAAAATGAAAACGAAAGTTTAATGGAAAAAATTATTGAATCAAGGAAAACAAACAAAATTAAGCGCAAATCTTGAAATTGTTCTCCACCTACCATTTGGCAATGACCGACACGAGTGTAAACACTTTGTACACTGCGCTCAAAGATGTCAGGACTAATTTGCTCCACTTGAGCACGAATTCTTTGCTGTAGCTGCTCTAAATTATTTGGTTTGTTGAAATAAAATTTCGATTTCAAATAACCCCCACAGAAAAATCCAAGGGAGTCAAGTCTGTGGAACGCGTTAGCCACTCAATTGCTCCTCGACGCCGTATCCATCTTTCAGAAAATGTGGCATCTATATATTGACCGACGTCTACATCAAAGTGAGTCTTGCTGAAACCAAATTTAAATCCAGTCGCACGAAATTTAGATAACGTGATGCTTTAATGTTTCCTTGAAAAAGGTAAGGCCCTATGAAACTCTATCGGATTGTTCCCATCCATACATTCACTTTGCGATGACGTTGACTGTGGGAGTCTTGAGTGCAATGAAGATTTCCCGTGACCAATATCATGAGGTGTGACGATTTACTGTACCATTATAAGGCAAACAGTGGCTTCATCAGAAAAGAGAATGTTGCTAAGACAATTCGGATCTTCATCGCAGCGTAACATTAATTATACACCAAACTGTAAAAGGCGTTCTGAATAATCATTGTTTAACTTGTGTATCAATTGCACTTTGTAATGATGATACTTCTCTTCTTTGAATAATTTTACCACTAAAGATTGGTCCCCGTTGTTGCTTAGGGATTTTCTTCAGATTTAAACAATATATCTTATCTGACTTCTTCACTTAATCGAGGTTGGCCTTGTCGAGGCAAATCTTCTACGGATCCCGTTTCTGTGAATTTGGCAACCAATTTACTTACTGTATATCTCTACTGCAACTGGTGGTATGCCGGGGTGTTGTTGGTTAAATAACTCGCATGCTTCTTGATGACTTCTAAGCCTGTCGCCATATCCAATCATCATTAATATCTCTATTATTTTCGTTTCGGTTAAACGTGCTACCTTTGTTGAGTTAAAATCATAATTGATTACTTTTAGTACTTTTACACTTTCACCCTATTAATTAATTTAAACGACAGGTAATAGTTAATATTAATTAACGATTTAACATTATTGTCATCACGCACTGAATTCAAAATTAATATTGTAATAAAAGTCCGATAACAAAATACTGATAACAGCAAATAATCAATAAACTATCACAACTGTTGTTAATAATTAATTTTGGCTTCACTTTTTGTTCCACCTGTCAAATCGTTACATGACAACGTATCAAAAATCACAACATCAAGTGTACATTACTCAATAAAAGGGACTGAAAACCTCATTTTTCTTAAAAAAAAACTCGCCCCAAATAAAAACGGTGAGAAATATTTCTTATTAAATTTACGTTTTCATTTTTTAAAGTAAATAATGCAATTTTTTCAAAAAAATTGTTGTCAGGTACCAATTTTTTTCATAATCATTTAAGTAGTACGCAGGTTTATAGAAAACCAGCAAAAAATATATCGTTGTCATTTGAAAAAACTTATGATGACGTCATCATTAAGAAATAGGGGACGTCATAAATGTAATTTTTACGTCATAAGTTGGCAATTGAAAAGATAAAATTTACTTGTCCGAGCCTTTTTCTAAAAAAAATAATAATAACGCATTTATGAATTATGTTCCAGACTTTATCATCACACTGTATAACTGTTAAATGTTCATATGTCAAAATAGATAGTTTTTTCTCTCAAATTTTTTTTCTCGTAGCTACATTTAGTTTTATTCTTTTCTCGCAACACTGACTTTTCGTCTTGTCCAGTTAAAAAGATCTTGGCAAAAAAAAAACTGAGTACCAATATTTTAACACAGATATGCTACGTTAAACAAAATGCTGTTTAAATGTAGAAATGCTTACTGGCTCATTTATACTGTAGCTTATTCAAGGGTGATGCTGATGTGTAATCTGCTGAAAACAGATTAAAGGTTTTACTGAATCATAATTTCACAGTTCAAGGTAGAACGCACTACAGTGTTTATCCTAATATTTGACATCTACCCTTTTCACTGCCCATTTGTACCGCCAAATTTTCTACTAAACTTAACTCAGAATAATTTTAATTCATAGGTGTTTACTCCCAACTCGTCTGCTGGATTATCGTTACCACTGTTTATTTCTCTCTGGTTGGCATTTTACTCCTTACAGTAATTTAGCTTGTCCTTGAAATTTGCTAAAATAATTAAGTTCATTACTTAACATCAGACAAAATGGTATATAATAATTGTATAATAAAATAATAACTTATTCACGCACTGGGCATTTTCAATACATCGATCAAACCATATAATAAGAGAAAAGCGCCTATTATATATATATATATATATATATATATATATATATATATATATATATATATATATATATATATATATATATATATATATATATATATATATATATATATAGGGTGGCGCATTGAAAACGAAACAGACCGATTTGCGTAGAGATAATTTTTTTAAGAAACGCTGAAACGCGTCAATTTTAATATTGAGGGGGACATGTTTTGACATAAAACTCGACTTTGTCACATCAACCCCTTAAGGGTGGTGATAACAGCTCTTATATTTTAAATAGAGAACATGGGTCGAGTGTTACATCATTTGAAAGATCTTTTATTTCTGAATTCAGCACATTAATTTTTTGGAAGTTTTATCAACTCGGTTAAAAATTATTCACAGTTGAAGATGCAAAAACGCATTTCACTCATTCCGATAAGAAATGTGCTGATAGTCAATGTTTTGTTGGTTTGTAAACAAAAAATTGACTATCAGAATATTTCTTATCGGAATGAGAGAAATGCGGTTTATTATTTCAGTTTATCAGTCGGTTTAATACTTGATAGTACTACCGAAAATTAATTTCACAATGGTGAATTCTGTAGAAGAAAGAGTTGAAATAATTACTTTTTTTTTTCAAAAACGATGACTGTGCCAACCGTACCGCAAATTTGTTTAATGAACGACATCCGAACAGACATGTTAACAGAAAATACATTTTGGAGTTAGTTGCAAAGTTTCGAGAAAGTGGTTCAGTAGCCAACAAAAACCGGAACGTGAACGTGATTTTCCGGTTAGAAATGAGACTACTGAGATTGAAGTTTAAGGACAAATTGCTGCAGACCCAACTTTGAGCACGAGAAAATTGGCTACTGTTTCAAACATCAAAAGAAGAACTATTCAGCGAATATTGAAGCATCATAAAATTCACCCGTATAAAATTCATCTTGTACAACAACTGAATGATGATAATTTTGATCGGCGGTTGGAGTGTTGTGAAGCTATGACTGCACGAATAGCTGATAACGGAAACTTTCTGTTCAATATCTGGTTTTCAGACGAGTGTACGTTTTTATTACATTCCACAGTCAATCGTCATAACTGTCGTTATTAGGCAGATAATAATCCAAGACATTTTCACGAAGTCCAAACTCAAACTCCACAGAAATTGAATGTCTGGATTGACATTTTAGAGACCGTTTAATCAGACCAATTTTTCTTGATGGAAATTTGAGTGGCGAAATGTATTTGGAGTTAGTAGAAGATTTACCCTCTACTAATTGACATTGTTGAAAATGATGATCTCTATCAAGAAAATCAATTTGTGTTTCAACAAAATGGAGCTCCTTCGCATTTTTCACAACGTGTTAGGGAGTTTTTGAACAGAGAGTTTCCATGACAATGGATTGGGCGTAGAGGTGCTATTAAGTGCCCCCCTGGATCACCGGATTTAACTCCTTTAGACTTCTTTCTATGGAGCCATTTAAAGAGTAGAATTTACGCAACAGAAGCGGAGTCTCTGGAAGAATTACGACGACGCATTGTTGAAGAATGCCGTCTAATAACTCCACAAATGCTCCAGAATGTCAGAGCTCGTTTTGAACAACATTTATACTTTTTATGGAAGCTGGTGGTCAACAATTTAAACACTTACTTAACTGAATAAACATTTTTGAACGTTTGGTTTTGTTTTTTAGTTTTTTTTAAACGAAAAAATAACTAATTAGTGCATTTTTAACACAATGGACAAAATACGTTCTTGCAACTCCAACTGTGAATAATTTTTAAACGAGTGTGGTAAAACTTCCAAAAAAATTAGTGTGCTGAATTCAGAAAAGAAAGAGCTTTCAAATAACAGTCGACCCATGTTCCCTATTTAAAATAAAAGGGTTGTTATCACCACCCTTAAGGGGTTGATGTGACAAAGTTGAGTTTTATGTAAAAACATGTCCCCCTCAATATTAAAATTGACGTATTTCAGCGTTTCTTAAAAAAATCTCTGGACGCAAATCGGTCTGTTTCGTTTTCAATGCGCCAGCTTGTATATATACATACAGGGTCTTCCAAAGTTAAGTAAAATATTTGAGCGGGGAAAATTTGTGTGTGGAGGTTTTCAGAGATGTTCTATTTGATGCAAATAATTTCCAAAATGGCGGATTCCCGGTTATACCAGAAACAGATGCTAACTTCCCTATTTTAAATAGGACACCTATATATTATTATATTTTTGAAATGCCCATTTAATTTTAGGTCGACTTTCATCAAGGAACCCTGTCCTTATCTTCAGCTGTTCTCGAGATATTTAGTTTTTTTAAAAATTCCCTTCACCAGAATGCTGGCTTAGTAAAAGTGATTTCCCTTCATGTCAGTATACTGAGAAAATATGCGTTTCCCCATGCATTACATGATAACTAAACTACGATGTGATGTTGAATAAATAATATTTCATTTACAGGGTGGTTTGTAAAATGTATCTGGATTCCGTAGGATTTAGAATTTTTTTTAAACTCGTTTATTTTAAATACAACACCCTGTATTTTATATTTTTATTTAATTCACTTGAAGATCCCTTTTAAATTGTATCAGCATTCCCTATACCCAAAATTAATGTTTCTACAGTTATTAGCGGTTTTTAGAAAAAAGCAAAGAATTCGGGTTAAATGAGTCATTTAATCAATTTATTAGAGTGCTATGTAGGGGAAGTACGGCTGTGATGGCCCCCTTTTTTTTGATCACTTGTAACTTGCGTTAAATTTGTGATAATTAAGGTATATTTGCAGTTATATGTGTAATAAAGTGTTTACTAACTAATAATAAATAAATTATTTCTAAACATTTATGTAAACCGGGGAGAATTAAATTTATGTGAGTTGTGTGGTGTGCCATCATATCTGCACATGTTCAGATATGATGGCACACTAACAGCTTTCAATTAATTTAAATGATATGTTATTTGAAATTCATAATAAAACATTTTGTTAAAGTAAACCTGTTATATAATGTCATTTAAGGAAAAAATTCAGGAAATCATAAAAGTTATTGAAGATATAAAATCTGTTTTTGCACTAATATATTAAGAATACAATAAATAAACTGTCATTATGATATACTCGTCGAAAAAAATTAAATAATTTTCATATAAAACAATGTAATTTAAAATCATTGAAAACGGTAGGGAATTTAGTCACTGCATAATTCACAGATGAACATCTTAGTTTTTCTGTCGATACCTGCACATGCATTGTGGCACCACTTCTTGCAATGTTGGCACTGGATCCAGGGTTCCTTTGGCCTGGATAATGAAAATAAAGAATTGCAATATATGCAACCCACATCATCCTCTTCCTCGTCTGCTGGGAAAGGTTCTTCTGGTTCATCATCATCTTCCTGTATTTTCAACACTTTCTTTGCAGAGCGAGCAGCTTTTCGTTGTTCAACGATTTTCTTCTCATCGTGTCTTGCTTTTGCCATATCAATGTCAGGTGTTGTATTTAATACTCCTACCTCGCCGCCTTTTCTTTTTCGCTTTTGTCGAGAAGTTACTTGCGGAACAGGAGATATTTGTGATATTAGAACTGAACAATTAACATCTTCCTGTATATCACCTTCAGTTGTAGTTTTAGGTAACTCTTCATCTCTTTGAAAAGATTGTTCATCTTCAGCATGGTTAACTTGATTATTGCATGAAGTAGACGCTTTGGATTGTAGTAATGTTACTTCTTGCACTGAAGACTGTGATGGTTCTCCTGAAGTAGATGATAAATTGTCTTCTGCCACATTGGTTGTTTCTGAAGGAAGGAATTGCCAGTCAGGGAATATATCTTCATTAAATGGGCATATCCCTGTTTTTCGAAAGCCATTAACAGCATTGGCGACGGTAGCAGCTTGAGTATAGGCTTCTGCGAATAAGTGACCAACTTGAAAGTGAGTTACTGTTCGACCAGGATGAGTATGTAGCCACCTTCTAAGAGCCTGATTATAGTAAGTAGTTAGAGGGCCATAGAAGCTAACATCTAATGGCTGCACCCTATGGGTGCAGTGTGGTGGAAAGCAAAACAAAATTATATTATTTTGCTTTGCGAACTCTAGCACGTCTAGGTGTTTGTGGCTGGAATGGCCATCGAGAAGTAATAGAATCTTCTTTTCAGCTGAGGGTTTTGCAAATTTAATAAAATGTTTTAGCCAAAAAAAGAAAACTTGCCCAGTCATCCAACCACTTTCTTGAGGGAATCCAACGCACCCTGGGGGCGCATTATCCAACAACTCCTGTTTCATGTTTTTTCTCGGGAAAATTATAGCAGGAGGTATGTAATTTCCAAGGGCATTGATGGAGCATACAACAGTAAAATGTTGTCCTCTTTCTGCACTCGTTACCGACCCTACTTGTTTTCGTCCTTTTGAGGCCAAAATTTTATCCGTTCTTGATTGTACGGTCGATAATCCCGATTCATCCATATTATAAATCTGGTCAGGCTCAAACTTGTATTGATCTATAATAATTTTAAGGGTAGTAAAATACTTGCTTATTGTAACTTTATTAAAGGCTTGCGCCCGCGCTAGTGATGTGGCCTCAGGCTGCCTTAAACTAATCGACGGATTCCTTTTTACAAAAGCATGAAACCAGTCCCATCCAGCCATTCGCTTTTCTTGGTTAAAACTGTGTTTGCATTTCATCTTTTCAGCTAATTCAAATGCCAGTTTTCTTAAATCAGAACACGTCAAGCCAAAAAATCTAGATTCCAACGATTTTACGTGATTAACTAGTTGCATTTCAACTTCATCGGAGAAAACTTTAACACTTCCGCCTAAAAAACCCTTTTTGCTACCACGTAATACTTTATTTTTGTCCTCTGCTCTTCGCCTTAGAGTACTTTTCGGTACATTAAATGTTTTGGAAGCCAATTTCCATCCCATTTCTTTAGACCGGACAGCTTTGATTGCTTGGTTCATATTCTCCTCAGACCAGCTCTGCCTATCAATTTTTTGCTTTTTGTTGTTCATGATTTCAAGAGGGGGGGGGGGGTTAATGGCTGCAATACAACGATAATATCTTTTACTAAGCGAATTATATTTAATCAATAATGTTGATGGTTTGGCTATGATGGCACACTATGCCATCATAACCAATTATTGGTGTGCCATCATAGCCGAAATCCCTTTACTTTAGAAAATTGAATAGAGAACGGCAACCGTGTAAATAAATAACGTGCAAACATGCCACATTATAGGTTAGGCACAACGAAACAATTTAGTAGCTATAAAAGTATTTTACCTTTAAATTTAAGTGAATTATTAGTCATACTAGAACATACAAAAATGAACTTGAAGCTTACCAAAATATATTTTTTATTGTATAAAGTTTATGAGTTAAACTATGATGATTAAAATTACGCGGCGCAGCTTTCGCATCACACTACTCAAGTACAGTACACGTTTGTATCGCTGGCTGCATAAGAAGTGGTGAATATCAGAGGTGTGCCAACATAGCCGGTGTGCCATCACAGCCGTACTTCCCCTAGAGTTCAAAGGTTCAGTAATTTTATTGTATTGTTAGTTATAACGTGAGTTTTTGTATGTTTGTGATAGCAATAATCACTGTGCGACAGTATAATGGAAAATCTTATGTATTCAAACGAAAAATTGCTGTATCTATTAGTGAATTTTCGTAGAAAAAAATCACTAATGGGGAGATCCCGTTTTTTGAATTTTGAAAACATTTTTGCAAATGAGCGCGAACTAGGACCCCTAGAACCCATATCCGGGTCGGTTTCAATTTATATATATATATATATATATATATATATATATATATATATATATATATATATATATATATATATATATATAAGGCTTTCATTAATTCCCGAACCCCACGTGACCGCTTAAGTTAGGCAACCCGGCATACACGGTTGTACAACCTATATTAATGAAATCCCTAAGATGCCAGTGTTGTCTCGTATTTCCTTTGGGATTTTATAAAAAATATAAAAATTATACTAAGGTGAAACAGTAAATGTCTTAAATGTATTTATTATTTAGTATTTTTAACAGCAAGTCTGTTCATGTATGGTTTACTGTTATTGATTGTTAAAAAAATAAATTAAAAACAATAAAATATTACTTTTATTTCGTATAGATATCAAAATTTTGTGTGTAGCATTGAACAAATATGTACCTGTTTGGGAAGATTACCGACGAACAGATTTGGTAGGGCTTCATTCCATGCGATGTTGAATATCGTCAACAACATAACCTTAATATACCTACACTTTTAACTTACGTAAAATCGGAATGAAAATGCTAAGTTTTGATAAAAACTGTTTATTTTTATTGTCCAACAGATAGAAAATTATTTGAAGAAGGTAAACACTGGTCGAACTTGGAAAATGCCCAATATACGTACAAAAATACAAAATAACCGTCAAAAGGAATTGAGCGCTAATGGACTGAACTGTCAATTGATTTAGTAACTTTAGGGTCGCTAGTCTAGTGGTTTTTTTGGTTACTTTTTGGACCACCAACTCATAAAATCATATTCCACTAAGAGAGAGATAGAATCCGGTCACGTGGAGTTCGGGAATTAATAAAAGCCCTGTATATATATATATATATATATATATATATATATATATATATATATATATATATATATATATATATATATATATATATATATATATATATATATATATATATATATTTGTGTGTGTGTGTGTGTATCACACCGATAACTCAAAAAAGAATAGGCTGATTTTGATAAAATTTGGCATGTACCTTCCTTTTGTAAATAGCTTGGATAAGTTCGTTAGTCAGGAAAATCTAACAAGGTTTTCCGGGAAAATTGTGAGTTTTCATTCGAACAAAATTTTTATCTCAAAAAATAAAAAGCTATGATAACCAAATTTGGTAGGTAGGTTAACGATATAAAAAGTAAACTATGCGCTAAAATTTAGATTTCTATGTTACTAGAAAAAAAAGTTATAGTAAAATATTTTGTGCCAGATCATTTCTATGAAAATTCTATAAAGCACTTGCTGCGTCCAGGCTTTTATTTTACTTTGACGGGCAGTGTAGTAGAAGTGTCAGCAAAGCATGTCGAAATGTTTAACGAACGGTATCCGGGATTACCTCCAATCACTGTACAGAAATTCAAAAGATCCGAATCTCATTTCTTGATAACTGAAAGCTGCAAATTAAGAAAGCGATCAACAGCATCACTAGTAACAGCAAACGGAGACAATGTAATTTCTGTTTTATCCTATTTTGAAGCTCATCCACGTGCATCCGTAATTACAGCTGAACGTGATTTGAATATAGCACAATCGTCCATACAGGGAATATTGCACAAGCATAATATGCATAATTATAAACTCATATTTGTAGATTTTCTACAACCCAGTGAACCAGCACGCAGGGTAGAATTTTGTCAAATGCACCTTGACCACCACCAAAATTATCCTTCTCTCATAAGAAATTTAATTTGAACGGATAAAACAAAGTTTTCCCATGAAGCGATTTTAAGCAGACACAATTCTTATTACTAGGCACAGCAAAACCTTCATGTGGCTAGGGAACGCTGTTTTCAGATAAAATTCAATTTCAATGTGTTTGCTTCTTTAATGGACAACAAAACTTCTACTGTATTTATAATAATAATCTTAATTTCAACCAGTACTTACGGATCTTATGAACCAGCTAGTGATTTTTTAAAGACCTTGCCACTTAATCGTTTCAACAATTGTTGGGACCAACTAGATGGTGCCCCAGCGCATTCCTCGGCAGAAGTGTATATATATATAGATATATATATATATATATATATATATATATATATATATATATATATATATATATATATATATATATATATATATATATATATAGCTCCGAGTCCTATCCACCTTATCTCGAAAACTTCAAGTATCCACTTGAATGAAGTTTTAGAGATAAGGTGGATGAGCTATATATGTTTGGCCTCCACGATCACCGGGTTTTATCGCGCTCTGTCTCTACTTATGGAGTAAAGTCATGTCAGATGCTTATGCGAACCCGGTTAATACAAGAGAAATTCGAGTTCGTAATTATTTAGATAATCTCAATCCTTCGGAAATACAGCTCGCAACAAGCGAAGAAGCTATCACGCTTGAAAAGTTGTAGTTAAATTATGGACAATTTGACCAGTACCTATGGTAATCTAGTTAGCTCCGTATGTGATACATATAAATTTCTGTAGCACTCTAATAAATAATAGGTATAATAATGAAATTACTCAATTATCCCGAATTCTGTGCTTTTTCTGAAAACCGTCAATAACTCTAGAAAAATAAATTTTTAGTGTAGGGAATACTGATACAATTTGAAAGAGAATCTTCAAGTGTTTCTAACAAACATAAAAATACAATTCATATATAATAAAACATGTTTTATTTAAATGCATCTATTTATTTATTCTAAATCCTGCGTAGTCCAGATACATTTTACAAACCATGCTGTATACGAAATATTTTTTCTTCAACATCACATCGGAGCTTAATTATCTTTTAATGCACGGGACAAAAAATAATTTCTCAACATACTGACATGAAGCGAAATCACTTTTATTAAGCCAGCCTTCTTGTAGATGGAATTTTCAAAGAAAGAATTAATATCTCTAAAACAGTAGAATAAAGTTAAATAGGGATTTCAAAAATGCAATAATATATAGAGTGGCCTGGTTAAAATAGAGAAGTTAGCATATATTTCCAGTATAACCAAAAATCCACCATTTGGGAAATTATTTGCATCAAATAGAGCATTTCTGGAGACCCCTAGATACAAATTTTCAGCGTTCAGATATTCATATTTTGGAAAATACCTTAATAGTTTACTCAGCTCAGCAGAATATATATATATATATATATATATATATATATATATATATATATATATATATATATATATATATATATATATATATGTATGTATATCATAGTTGATCGAGTGGTTGAGTGGTAAAGTTGTGTTCGGCTCGTGTTAAATTCTTTAAAAACGTGGGTTATAAGTTTAAAAAATAGCCTCAGAATAAACTTGTGATATTGTAGTAGTTGAGCAGTCGCATCAGCAGGCTTGAGTATGACTTAATAAGCCCTAATTTCTAGTTAGAAGAAGTATAATATTCTGTAAAACTTAAAAGAACCAGAAAATAAAAGATCTTATCTTTTGTCAAATTAATACAATTCCCTTGAATATTTCAATATAAAGGTTTCCATACACTACAATAGTATGTCCGAGACTAAATTGGGCAACATTACAGGTGAGCAGTTATACAACATCATTGATAAGGTTATGAGATAAAGAAACTCTGAGCAGACTGCACAAATACAACAGGATTTAATTAAATTATACGAAAGCTTGCTGAGTGAATTGGATGAAAATAAAAAAACTCTGGACGCAGCAAGTGCGTTATGGTAGTGAATTTTCATAAAACTATTTTTTAATAGCAATAATGTGTTTTTTTAAGAAAGCAGACATCACATTTGGTTACCAGTATAATCTATATAGTAAAAACAATGCGCCATGTTTCATCAAAATAACTTTATTGTTTGAAAATGTACAAAAATTTCCGAAAGTAAACTTAAAGTGTTCCCGAAAAAACTCGTTTCTTGGTCAACTTTATAGGCTAATAGCAAATTGAGCTATTCAAATATTAAGCATTTGATCAAAATTCGCTACCATAACGCACTTACTGCGTCCAGGATTTTTTTTCTTACAAACATGCATTATATTTCGATGGAAAATGCAAAAATGCAATAACATAAGGCGTGTTTGATTAAAAAAAAAAGAAAATTTGTATCACCAACGACTTATGGGCCAGCCTATGATTGTAGAAATAATTTTTTAAGATGTAGCTCAAGACACCCTATAATTAATATATACAATTTTTTTTCATATCTTGTATAATAACAGATATATTGAGCTTTATTGATTTTTTTTACGAAAATTCTACAAAAATTATATACCATTAACGATAAACTCTATAGCTAAGGCTACTGCCAAGCATCAGAGAAAGGGTCTATTTGAAATGAATTTCCTGGAAACATTTTATTAAAATGAAGGACAATGACGGTTGAAACTAAGACATCAGGGTTTGTAAAACATTCTTCTTGAGACATTTTATTTCCATAGCCTGTATTAGATTCAAGTTATTTTCCTAATTGGTGCCAATTTTGACGTTTAAATCGCAACTTTGACGTTTTGTGAAAAACCCCAATTTATTTTTGTTTAAATGCCTATAACTTTTTTGTCTTTTGACCTACAGAGCTAAATTTTGCCTATAATGATATAAACCCGCGTATGAAATTTGGTTGCCCTTACTTTGTTAATTTTGGAGATATAAATTTTTTTCGAAAGAAAACACAAAATTTTCCGGGAAAACCTCGGCGGATTTTCCTGGCTAACGAACTTATCCAAGCCACTTGCAAAAGGAAGGTACTCACCAATTTTGACGTTTAAAATCGCGATTTTGACGTTTTGAGGAGAACCCAAAATTATTTTTCTTTAAATGCCTGTAACTTTTTTGTCCTTTAACCTACAAAGCTAAATTTTGGTACGTAACTTGCCTATAATGATATAAACCCGCGTATGAAATTTGGTTGCCCTTGCTTTGTTAATTTTGAAAATATAAAAAAAATTCGATCTTTTTTGAAAGAAAACACAAAATTTTCCGGGAAAACCTAGGAGGATTTTCCTGGCTAACGAACTTGTCCAAGCCACTTGCAAAAGGAAGGTACTCACCAAGTTTTATCAAAATCGGTTAATTATTTTTTAAGTTATAGGTGTGACACATAAATATATATATATATATATATATATATATATATATATATATATATATATATATATATATATATATATATATATATATATATATATATATATATATATATAAAGTCTGAAACTGACCTCGGATTTGGATTCCGGGGGTCCTAAATAGCGCCCATTTGAAGAAATTTTTTCAAAATTTGAAAGTCGGGATCTCCTCATTAGTGAATTTTTTTTAAGAAAATTCACTAAAACAAATAGATGACTTAAAAAAGGTGTCAATACATTGGGAAGGAAAACATGTATTTGGAGAGTAAAGGCAATAAAACAACATAGTGGTTTATGGATTACAAGGGTCGAAGGAGGATACTCTGCACGTGGTGATAACAAAACTAAACGACAGTTGGATGTGTCTTTGTGTTTACAAGATATTAACAATATAAGGCTATTGGGGAGACGGGAGCGTGACCAGCCTATTCTTGTTGAACTGTTATCATTCCTTAGAAAACAAGAAGTTTTAAAAATACACACAAGCTTAAAGGAAGTAAAATTTATATTACGAAGGATTACACTAGGAAAGAGCTAGAAGAAAGGAAGAAGTTGAAAGAATACCAGAAAGAATTTAGATCAAAAGGAATGAATGTGTTTGTAAAACAGAACAAAATTATAGTAAATGATGCTGCTTATACACTTAAACAACCAATAAAAGAAGAAGAATTTGCACTTGAGCTACCTATTAGGTCACACAGTGACCCAGGAACACCGCTTTCATCAATACGAGACGAGCTAGAGGAAAATTTATGACAACATAATACTAACATTAAAGCAAAGAGAGAAGGACAAGATGCACAAACATTGTTGCAGAACATTCCAATTGGTAAAACGTCAGCGGAAAATTTGCAGGAAGTTCAAGACAAGCTTAGAAGCATCGAGGAGACAGGTAAACCAACAGGATAAATTCAGCTTCATCAACTTCTGGTGCACACACAAGGCAGGCATCCAAAATAAGTAAATCCAATATTGCAAAAAAGTGATACATCTCAAGTTTAAATAAGATATATTTAAAGTGTTCGTGTGTGGGTATCTTAACCGTCTTCTCGCACATGTAAAAATCTTATAGAGATAGGTTTTCGTTGCCTCCTATCGACACTTATTTATTCCCTAATTAAAAATTGGTATTTTTGAAACTTGTAACTACTGTTTGTTTACTTCATATTCCTATTTAGTTGCATTTTATTGTCTTGCCTTTTGGGGAGTTTATCTGATGCTTTTGTACTGAGTTAGGTTATAGTTTTTTTTTTCTTGGATGCTTTATTACACTATTTCACTTACTATGTGAATTATATGTTTACTAACAAACACCAATAAACATATGTAAAGATGGACGAGTATATAAGAGATTTGCAATATGAGTCAGTTTCAACACTGTCAACTTCCACCAACTGTAATCTGAAGATATTTCACAATAATATACGTAGCCTAGATAAAAATAAAGATCAACTTTGTTTACTTTTGCAATTATTTTCTCAGAAGTTCGATGTCATTATTCTTACTGAAACTTTTGTCTTACATAGTCTGGGGCTTTATAGCATGCATGGATATGATCTGGTTTATAATGAAGGGAGAGCTAATATAAATGACGTTGTGGTAATATATCTTAAACACAATTTAAAATATAAACTTCTAAGGCTTACGTTTGAACGTACGGGGCTTCTTCAGATCAGATTTAAGTACGGAAATATAGATATTTTTATGATTACCGCTGCATACAGGTCGCATTTAATTTCGGTACAGACTTTTAACTCGGAACTATTCAACAATCTACTAAATGTGGGAAACAGTGTAGACCACCATATATTTGTAGGTGATATAAATCAAAATATCAACAATGAAAATTTGGTCTAAGTACAAGAATACTTAAATATTATGGGTGAGTTTGGGCTTAAGTCGTATATTAATGGATATACAAGAAAAACTCTGGACGCAGCAAGTGCGTTATGGTAGTGAATTTTCATTAAAATGTTTTTATTGCAAATATGTGTGTTTTCTTTTTAAGAAAGCAGGCATCAATTTTGGTTACCAGTATAACCTATAGAGTAAAAACAATGTGCCATGTTTCATAAAAATAACTTTATTGTGTGAAAATGTACAAAAATTTCCAAAAGTAAACTTAAAGTGTTCCCGGAAAAACTCGTTTCTTGGTCAACCTTATAGGTTAATAGCAAATTGGGCTATTCAAATATGAAGCATTTGATCAAAAATCGCTACCATAACGCACTTGCTGCATCCAGAATTTTTTTCTTACAAACATGCATTATATTTCGATGGAAAATGCAAAAATGCAATAACATAAGGCGTGTTTGATTAAAAAAAAGAAAAGAAAATTTGTATCACCAACGACTTATGGGTCATCCTGTGATTGTAGAAATATTTTTTTAAGATGTAGCTCAAGACACCCTATAATTTATATATACAATTTTTTTTCATATCTTGTATAATAATATAAATATATTGAGCTTTATTGATTTTTTACGAAAATT
The DNA here is from genome assembly GCA_964006375.1 of Tillus elongatus. NCBI lineage: Eukaryota > Metazoa > Arthropoda > Insecta > Coleoptera > Cleridae > Tillus > Tillus elongatus. Next base: position 73,354,857 of record OZ023266.1, on the reverse strand, counting down.
CGACAAAAATTATATACCATTAAACGATAAACTATCTAGCTAAGACTACTGCCAAGCATCAGAGAAAGGGTCTATTTGAAATGAATTTTCTGGAAACATTTTAGTAAAATGAAGGACAATGACGGTTGAAACTAGGACTTGATGGTTGGTAAAACATCCTTCTTGAGACATTAGATTTCCATAGCCCGTATTAGATTCAAGTTATTTGCCTAAATGTTGCCGATTTTGACGTTTTAAATCGCAACTTTGACGTTTTGAGGAAAACCCCAATTTATTTTTCTTTAAATGCCTATAACTTTTTTGTCTTTTGACCTACATATCTAAGGTAACTTACATATAAGGATATAAAACCGCGTACCAAATTTGGTTGCCCTTGCTTTGTTAATTCCGGAGATATAAATTTTTTTCGAAAGAAAACATAAAATTTTCCGGGAAAACCTGGGCAGATTTTCCTGGCTAACGAACTTATCCAAGCCATTTGCAGAAGGAATTTATTCACCAAATTTAATCAACATCGGCCCATTATTTTTTGAGTTATCGGTGTGATATATATATATATATATATATATATATATATATATATATATATATATATATATATATATATATATATATATATATAAACATACAAAAATTGAAACTGACCCCGGATATGTGTTCTGGGGGGCCTAATTGGCGCTCATTTGAAGAAATTTTTTCTTCAAAAGTCGGGATCTCCTCATTAGTGAATTTTTTTAAGAAAATTCACTGATAGGAAAAGAATCAAAATCCTGCCTGGATCACATATTTATTAAGCACAGAAGAATAACAGATAATTTATTATTTTACCCTATAATTTTACACGTTAACATAATTGACCATTTCCCAATTATTTTGCATATAGAGAGTAAACCTTCGAGTCATGTTAAATTAGTCCGTAAGAAGCCTAAAAAACGTGTACAAGATACATTAGTTATCCCAAACTCAAGGATGACTTAAGGGGTGAAAATGGGAAAGTGTGTATAGGGATATAGATGATGTAAGCAAAGCAGCTGATTTCTTTTTAAAAATATTAAAAATGCATATAAGTATAAACACAAAAATTAGTTATGCCAGAACTCAGCGTGATAGAAGAAAAGATTGGATAACTCCCGCCTTACTAAACACAATTGTTAAAAAAATATTATATAATGCTGTTAAAAAAACAATTTTACGAATACTGTAAAGATAAATGAATATAAAACATATCGAAACATGTTAACCGGGCTGATAAAAGCTACAAAGGTTTATTATTTTAAAAACCTTCTGGGTAAGAATATTTCTGCAAAACAATTATATAACACTGTAAACCAAATTTGTTATAAAGAAAATAAGAAAGAAAAGAGTATAAGCGAAATAAAGACAACCGAAAGTCAAACACTTGTAAATAAAGCAGATATAGCAGATCACTTTAATGAATACTATGTAAATGTAGGAACAAATCTGGCGAAAAGCATTAAAAAAATCCAACCAAAAGAAAATCACTGCTTAAAAATAAAATAACGAAGGTTAATTCTACAAGTTTTCTGGAACTGTCTACTCAGCAGGAAGTGGAGAACGAAATAAGGTCTCTGACGGATGATAAAATGCCTGATGATGACGAGATACAGGATGAAATTTTAAAAGAGATTGCTGCAGAAATTTCTATTATTCTGGCGGAACTGTTCAATGCTACGCTTGTACAAGGGGTGTTTCCTACGGTACTTAAAAAGAGAGTAATTTCTCCTTTATATAAGAAAGGTGATACCACAAATGTCGTTAATTACAGGCCAATAACATTGCTTTCAAGTCAGTCAAAAAAAATTGAGGAGATGATAACAAAGAGATTAGTCAAATTTTTTAGATGCAAAGTGTGCTATCTGACTTTCAATTTGGTTTTCGACAAGGTAGATGCGGCGGCCAGCTTGGTTTGTAACATATACAAGGCAGTAGATGAAAAAAGAGTGGCTCTATGCATTTTTGTCGATCTGTCTAAAGCCTTTGATACTGTAGATCATACAGAACTTATTCAAAAGTTAGAAGCATATCGCATAAGAGGGCATGCAGGGGACTTAATCCAGTCATATTTGACTGACAGACGACAGTGTGTCCCGGTGAATGGTGAGATCAGTGAAGAGAGAATGATAAACTCTGGGGTTCCACAAGGATCAGTTTTGGGGCCGATATTATTTACCATCTATATTAACGATTTATAACGATTTATTAACGCAAGAGTCACAGGGTAAACTAGTCAGTTATGCTGACGACTCAGCAATATTTTATAGCGCAGAAAGCTGGGATATACTGAAATATGAAGCTGAAACAGATTTTAAGACGATAAAAAATTGGTTCTCTGACAACCTACTTACTTTGAATCCTGATAAGACGGTATAAATTCTCTTCACATCTTACCAAAAATATGTGCCCACTTTCAAGTCTCTTACAGTAGTAGAAGAATTAGATATACAATCGCAAAATTGTACCTTGGTATTATTCTCGAGTCATCAGAGGTGGAACCACCACATGGAGCATATCAGTAAACGGTTGCACTCATTTTTTACCAAATTCAAATAATTAAGTGGGATTCTTAATCTGAGTTGTTTGCGAACATTGTATTTTTCATTGATCCAAAGTCAACTTATGTATGGAGTATTAAGCTGATGCGGAGTCGATGCTATATATATATATATATATATATATATATATATATATATATATATATATATATATATATATATATATATATGTGTGTGTGTGTGTGTGTGTGTGCAATGGATAAAAGGTGTTGTGGCGGTTCTAGGCTTCCACACAGCCACCATCACTTCAGTTCTGCCAGGACTCGCGGTAAGATATAAAACAAGAGACACTAACTGGTTTCTTTCTTTTTGTGGACTCTTCAGTCTGCCACACCTGCGCTCCAACAAGTCGGCGCTAATGGAGGCATTGCCATAATATGCAATATAGAATAGCGCAAAGCGCCATCTCTGGTATTGTGACTGTTCTAGGCTTCTACATCAGGTAGCACGCATACACATTACAGCAGAAAGGAAGCTGTGGGAAGAAAACTAGCGGGAGTAAACAACTACTCCCCTGGTTAGTACTACGACGGGCATTACTAGCCACCATCACCTCAATCTTCGGGACTTGTGGTAAGATGTAAAGCAGGAGACGTGTTTGGTTTTCCTTATAGACTCTTTAGTATGCCACACCTGCCCTAAAACAAGTCATCTCTAAGGCAGGAATAGCACAAAGCACCATCTCTGGTATTCTGGCAGTTCTAGGCTTCCACAGCAGCTTACACGCACACACAGTACTGCAAGAAGGAAGCTGTGGGAAGAAAACTAGCGAGCAACAACAACTACTCTCCTTGCAAATACCACAACGTGTATAGAATTATATCACTCTTTACTTCAGTTCTGCCGGGACTTGCGGTAAAATGTAAAGCAGGAGACACAGACCGGTTTTGTCCTCCCTATGGACTCTTCAGTATTACAGACCTGCGCTTCAACAAGTCGGCCTTTAGCAGGCGTTTCCATAATATGCAATGAAGTATAACACAAAGCGCCATCTCTGGTGTTGTGACGGTTCTAGGCTTCCACAGCCGCTTCCACCTACACACAGTACAGTAAGAAGGAAGCTGTGGGAAGAAAACTAACAATTGAAAAGAACTACTCCCCTGGCCAATACCAAGATGGTTATTGAATTCCATTACTCTCTAGCCACCATCACTTGAGTCTTGCTGGTTAAGATGCAAAACAGCAAACACAAACCGATTTCGTGCTCCTTATAGACTCTTCACTATGCACCTGCGTTGTATCTCTGTTTCTTGCTTTAAAGTGGCCAGTTTCAAAGATAGAGCATCTTCGAGAGAAAATTTTGCGATTTTGACTTGACTCTCAGAACTGGCGAACGAACTTAGCCTCCGGAAATATTTCTTCAGTGTAACTGAAGAAACCGCATAACTCTAGGTGGCGTAGAAGCTTCGTAAAACATGTATATATATATATATATATATATATATATATATATATATATATATATATATATATATATATACACATATATATAATTAAAACTAACTGCCTATTTCCAAATGCAAATTCAGAATAAATTGAAGGCAACAATTCTAATATTTCTTGCGTCCAACATTTACCCTTTTCACTGTTAGCCCGTGTCACAGAATTTTCTGCTGGATTTAACGCAGAGTAATTTTAATTAGTAGATGCATTCTCATGGTGTGCTGGGATTAACACACGGTTGATTATTCTTGACATTGTTTAATTATGGTTGGTAAACATTTGGTTTGCTTGATCATTTGTTTGAGTTTTCCTTCATTGTGTCAGAATGTAAGTGAATAATAAGGGATAGTCTTAACTGTACTTATATCAAAGTATTGTTGTATTGCACCATCTAAAACAGCAAGTGGTTCGAGGTATTAAAATAAGTTTGTATATGTTTTGTATATGTTTTATTTAGGTGGTTATAATGTAATACATAATTAGGGCGAATGGGTTTGTATGTGCTATTAACTGTCCTACAAGGGTGCAGGGAAATTCCAAATCGTGTATTGACCACATTGTTTTGAAACCAAAATAGAAGTCGGGAATATTAGAGACAAGAATAACTGATCGTTATTCACTTTTTTCTCCAATAACTATTGGCAGGGGTGAGTGTGGTGGAGATAACGTGTCTAATTTTGAAAGAAAGTTTTTGGATAGAGCCGCAATAATAAGAGTTATGAAATGCGAAAGCTGGAGTGGGGTTTACGGTGCTGATAGTGTGGAGAAGGCAACAGAGAAGTTTATGGAAATAATAACAGTTTGCATAAAGGGAATACAAAGACGCTAAAATTATAAAAAAGGATCATATACGAAAAGACTGGATCACACAATGATTGATTATTTCCATCAATAATAAAAAATAATATGTACAGAGCATCACAACGTTTCCCAGACGATCCAGTGCCGAGATAGGGATATAACGAGTATGTAAATATATTAAGCGAGGCTTTAGAAACTGCAAGAAGGGATTTTTCCAGATAAATATCCCGAAGGGTAGAAATAGAAGCAAAAGTCTCGGGAGTACAATTAATCAGATTACAGGTGGAGGAAAAAGTCACAGAAACCTGTAGAGAAGATTATAGACGACAATGGCGACACGGTTATGAACAAAAGGGACATTGCAAATGTTTTCAACAATTATTATGCAACCATAAGTAAGAAACAGGCGACTACGTTTGTTCCTGATGGCATGTCTTTCCCGAGAAACCGACTATTTGTCTCCTGTAACCGACAGAGAGGTTGAGAAATATATCAAAGAACTGAAAGCCCACAAAGCACCTGGTTTGTATGGAGTTACAGCTGAAATATTAAAGGAAATTTACCTCTAAGTTCCATCTTCTTTGGTTTATCTCATAAACTGGGCTGTTGAGTCTGGAATGTGCCCAGCAGCATTTAAAACGACAATCATTAAACCATTGTATAAATCGGGTTCAACGTCTGAAGTTGCTTATTATCGACCAATCAATTTGATTTCGAGTGTTGCAAAACTTTTCGAAAAGGCCTTTAAAACGAGAACGGAGTCATTTCTTGACAAGAACGCTGTTTTATCAAATAAACAGTTTGGATTTAGGGTGTGAAAATCAACGCAGGATGCTATCGCAAGTTTAACCTCGAATGTGTATTCTTCGATAGACCAAAGCTATCGCTAGATTTATAAATTTTAAAAACGCGTTTGATACTGTTGATTGCAAGCAACTATTGAACAAACTGGAGTGTGTGGGATTTAGAAGTGTTGTGCATAATTTGATACGAAGTTACCTGACTGATAGGAAGCACTGTGTTAACGTCAAGGGAGAAAGGAACGACATAAGAGCAGTTGAATACGGAGTGCCACAGGGGACTATATTGGGCTCCATATTGTTTAAAATCTATATTAATGACCTTTTCAGTTTCAGGTGTATGGAGACATTCAGCGTTTTGCTGATGATATGGTGTTTATAGTTATGGGTGCGTCGTGAGCGAAAGTTAAAAAGACAGAAGAAGAAGGCTTTTTCAAAATTGGTTTGACGACAGCTTGGTCACAGTGAAAATGAAGAAGACTAAATTTATGACATTTTCAGTGTATAAGAGAATTCAGCCAGATTTCGGAACACTACAAGCCAATGGACTCCAGATTAACTCTTTTCACTCTTGCAATACTTGAAAATCGCGATTGATGAAAATATTCGTTGAAACCCTCATTTCAACAAAACTGCTGCCAGAAACCTCCTCGAAGAATTTAAGTATTTCAGAGACATTCTGGGTGTAGAACATCTAAAGATATTCTGCTATTCGCTTGTGGTTCCTCATTTGAAATATGGTATTATTGGCTGAGGCGGTGCTGCCAAGACTCATCCGGAAAAATTGGAGGTGCTACAACGTTCATAAAAATTATGTACAGCAAGGGCTATACCTACAATTCTAACGCTTTGTATGATGAATCACAAATATTGCATTTAGCACAGATATACAGTTTTGAGGTTTATGTTCATAAGAGTAAATTGCTTGCAGAAATAGCTCATCAACACCATACAAGACTGTGGGACAACGTTCATATATTTTTTACCAACTCACCCATACAACGTCAGACCCCCAGAGATAAGATATACCTTAGTCACGTCTGTGTATGCGATAACAATCAAGAGACGGGTATCGGGAAACAGGGTGCTTATCCACCGGGACAATTAGCTTTGTGTGCTTCTTTGTGCTTTTTGTTCGTTATTGTGTGTGTTTATTGGGTGTTAGGTTTGCTTCTTTTGATATTGGTTGGATTGCTTTTGTGTGTTTTTTTAACTTGAGAATTTTATTTATTTAACCCAGGAGTTTTATTTGTATTATTTTGTAATTTTTGACTTAGGCATTATATTTGTAGTCTGGGGATTCTATTTGTACACTTTTATATTTTATATTTTTAACCTGGGCATTTTCCTGTAGATTAAGATTTTATTTGTAGATCATGAAGTAATTTTATACATTTTTTCGTGTTTTTCTTAAATAATTTTGTATAAATCTCGTATGTTTTATTATTATAGATTTAGTTAATTTTTTGCGCTGTAGGGTTGTGGAATATGTTATAAAGCCGCAGGTGACAGCTGGCCAGTTTGTCTACACAAATGTATGATATCGTTTCTAGCTCACGCACAAATTTTAAATAACTTCAGTAGGATCAGCCCTATTTTTGTTGTGTATTAATATCGCCATTGTTTTTAAGTTTTCAACACTGTATATTTTACTTTGTCCAATAAATATATTTTCAACAAGTTTTATCCCGCAAACAAGAAACACACACACGGCGGACAATAAATTTTCTAACCTTACTAATTTGGTCCATTTGCAACTTTTTTTAATAAAAAAAAGTAACGGCGGTGTGCAGTATTCTGATCTAGCTGGCTTTCGATTTGTTTTATTTCACACTTTCAAGAAATCTATATACCAAAAACGAACACGCGCGCCGACACTCTCTCTCTCACACACACACACATACACACACACACACACACACACCTCATATCTGTGACGTGACGTGTTGACGTTCATGACAGTCGATGAAGAAGACAGGAGGCGGGGGAAGAAAGATGGTATGATGAAAACATGACATCTTCATGTTTCACATGTCTCAGATATTCTCGCTCTAATACCAGATAGCCACTTCATCCACATCCAATTCCACAAATACCATGGGAAAAGATAGGAATTGATTTTATGTAAGTTGGCCCTCAAAATTATTTGGTCGTATGTGACTACCTCTCCAAATTTATCTCAAGTGTTTTCAAATGACATGGCTTGCCAACAACTATAATGTCAGATAATGGTCCACGGTTTAACTCCAGAAACTTTCTGCGAGAACTGGATATTGATCATGTGACATCAAGTACCCATTACAGACAATCATCAATTCGAAATTAATTAATAGAAGGGCATATACAGAATACAGACGGTAAAGGGGATGCTTACAAAGTGCAAGCATGCACACCCTTACCTTCTGGTTATAGAATATAATGGTACGCCAAAAGTGAATTTACCATCTCTTGCAGAAATGCTAATTGGGAGGAACTTTAACACTCAATTATTCCGATCCAAAACCTTGCTAAAACCGTTATTTAATACAGAAGGCACTGTATAAAACCTTAGGAAAAAACATGCCATGAAAGAAAACTATGATAATCAACATAATAAACATTTGAAGGAACTGGAGAACCAGCCGGTATTTCTGCAGAAATCCACAAGGAACTGGATCCTAGAATAAATTTTTAGTAAAGATGTTCACCCTGACAGCTTTATAGTAGAAGTTGGAGGGGGGCCTTTACCGAAGAAACAGATTTCACCTTAAATAATTACCTACTAGTCACACACTATCACCTAGAAAGCCAGTGGTGTCACATCAGGCAACAACTACTTTGGAGAAGCTACCAGTATGTGAAGACCAAGCGCCATCTATCTACCAGGTTAGCCCCCTCTCCATATAAGGCACCGCTCAGCCTAGTTCCTACTAGATAATCTCTCCTAGACGCTACAGTGTCATCCCGGAAGACTCATAAAACCTCCTATACAGTTTAAGACTTTGTTTCATATTAGTTTTCTTAATGTATGTATTGTTGCTGTGTCTCTGTTTTTCCTTTAAAAGGGGGCATGTGACGTTGTGTTGACGTTTATTACTGCCGATCAAGAAGACAGAAGGTGAGTGTCGATAGAGTAATGTAGAATGTCTTGTCTATAGTTTGAGCTTGTTCAATAATCTATAATGAATCTCGTAAATAAAGCTATTGGAAAAACATTTAATATTGATTTTGAGTGTTACATTGACACCTAAATATACTGAATTGACTATATAGCAATATCAAATAAAAAGGTAATTATACAACAAGTATATAACAAAGAGACAGCAATATTTTATATAAGGCATTGCAGAACCTAGGTAGACATAATTTTTAAAAGAGTATATGACAAGCATACATACTGTAGCATATTATAAGAAGTCAACAAGGTTATTTTAAAAAAGATGAATGATCCTCATTCAACAATTTAAATGAAAAAGAAGGGACTTTGTAAAATGAAGAAATCTAGTATATCGCTTGAGGAAAGAAACATAATTGGAAACGAAAGTGCGAGAACAAGAAAAATTGCACATGGAACAAAACTTTTAAAAAATAAATATAATTTACGTAAAGCGCTGGCAGATGAGTAGAAGCGAAGAGAATATACTCAACCAAAATGACATAATGTGATGAATAATCGAAAAGAAAAGCTGTGTCAAGTGCCACATTTTCTTGTAACCATGTCTTTATAATGTTTCGTTACGAACGTGAACTCAACTGTTCAATAAGTATTTTGACTGATTTTTTTAAGTACATTAGGACGCTACTTTAGGAATAGATTTGCCCAAAATATTACTTTGGGACTTATAGCAAGCTCTATCGAAATCAGAATGCAAACACTTGTAAGAAAAACAATTAGTTAATATATGTATGTGTGTATCTTGTTTCTTTAACATCGGCCTATTTCCGCGACTATGGTCATTCACCGACGCCAGGGAGCAGTTTCACCTCACTATCCTGGAAATTTTGCGGAACCCCTGCCTTTCTTTAAGGAGGGTAGGGGTCCTTAACGTGCCCAACATCGCATGGACACGGGACTGACGGCTTTACGCCCCCTCCGAAGGGCGGAACGTGCAGACATTCAACTTGCTCAAATACAATGACAGAACCTCGGTTGATGTTAATTTTACAGTTTGTACTGGAAAAATGAAAGGTGTACCCTGGGATCGAACCCAGTACCCTGCGATTCAGAGGCACACGTTCTTAACCCTGAACCACCGAGGTTCTTTGTTAATATATGAAATCCCATAATTTTCCATTACAAGCTTACATTCGCATATGAAGACATACTTCGCGAAATTTATAAATTCTAGCTCTAACTGTTTGGAACAGACCTTGGTTTTTCTCTTTATTGTATGAAATTAGAAAGACCCAAAAATGTTTTGAAAACTATTTTTTGCACAAAAAGTAATCTAAAACAAACTTCACTTAAGTGAGTCTGAGCTTTAGTAAAGTAAATGTTAACAAACTAAACTGAAAGCAACATTCTTAGATTATGTGGCTGATACTTGTTGACGTTTACAGACCTGAAAATAAAAGGAATAGTGAGTCACGCAAGCTACTCGATTTATTGTTTCTTAATGGAAAATCTATGAGAAAATAATTAAGTTTGTACAATGAATTTCTGTTACTTTTCTATTGGATAATTGGATGTTTGTATAACAACAGGCGAAACTTTATCGCTGCAATATTAAGCAAAACCTGACATGTTTAGATATATTTGGTTATAAAAAAGATTGCTGCTGATTGCAGGTGAATCAACGATTGAATAAATAAGTTTATGGATAAACTTTTTAAATAACATGTATACAGATTGCGCATGACTAATGGCACAAGGCCATAACTTTTAAACCGAAAAAGGCATCGGACTCTTAATATGTAGGGTTGCATAACAGGTTATTTGTGACTATTTGCTGGCATTATCGACGTTTTTGGAGGGCGACGACTCCTTAGTTTCTTAAGTAACAACATGGACCATGCGACACATGTTTGTAAAGTGCATTCAGCGTACACTTTGATGACATTAATTATTTTTAAGTTACCTTTGTGACGAATAAAACCAATCGGCTTTTCGTGAAAATAAATGAAGTAAAATAAAAACTATTCCAGTAATTTTATCTCTGTCCGAAAAATCCTAAAATACATGGCCTTATCAGACATAGGATTTGTTTAAGCGATAATACAGGATACATATTAATTATTTTACCCAGAAAATCAGTTTTGTCAAAATTATTAGGCTGGTCCTCCACAGTCGCAAGCGGTTCGGTTTGTGAATTAAAACATAAGTGTTTTTGTTAATTTACTTGATTTTGTTTGTTTGTGATATGGCTCACCCAAGTAAACAAGAACATATCAAAGTTTCAATGGTGATATTCATAACCTTCAAGAAGTTTTAGCAGAGCAATTTTGATAGAAGGATCGAATTTTGTAAATAATTAATTCTGATTATTCAACCAAATGGAAATTTTTTTAAGCTACGTTGTTTTCTCTGATGAAGCTGCCCTTTGCCTTAATGGTAGTGTAAACAAACACAATTGTCGATATCGGTCTGACAGTAACCCTCATTGCATGGACGAAATTCATACCCAATATTCTCAAAAATTGAACGTATAGGCTGGAATTGTTAGTCATCATGTAATTGGACCCTTCTTCTTTGAAGATACTTTAACAGATCCACGCTATCTAAGATTATTACGAGAAGATATTGTGCCCCGCATCACAGAATTGTTTCAAAATTGTTTCAAAATAATTTCTACTTACAACAAGATGGCGCACCACCTCATGTCAGTCGATGGGTAAGGCAATACGTTAATGTAACATTTCCTAGAGAATCCATTGAGTTCCCAGTTGGGTCTCCAGATTTGTCTCCACTCTGGGGTCATTTGAAAAATGTTGTTTACAACTGTCGGCCGGAGAATTTGGAACAGTTGTGAGACCGAATTGTGCCTAACGGATCACTGAAAAACTCGACTATACATCAGTTCAACGAGAGGCTTTACTATTTTGAGGAAGTTCCAAGCGCTCAATTTGAGCATCTGCTTCAATGAAGTAAGATGTTACCATTTTCCCAAATAAATTTCATGAAAACCCGATTGTTTTCGTTCTTGCCAAAGGTGACTTAAAAATAATTAATGCCGTAAAAAAGTACAGTGATTACGCTTTCCAAAAATGTGTCGCATAACCCATGTTGCTATTTAAGAAATGTAAGAGTTGTCACCTTCTAAAAAGAGGGTGCTTCGAAAAATGTCGATAATGCCACCAAAAAGTTGTACAACCCTACATAGTGTGAGTCCGATGCCTTTGTTGATTTAAAAGTTATGGCCTTGTTGCGTTACTTATGCGCAACCCTGTATGGTTACTAACTGTGTGCATTTTAAAATTATTTCGAATGGTACAAAATGTACCAAAAAACTACGGCAATGCAAAGTTGTTTTTTTAAAAGCCATCTGTGCATTATTTGATTTTTGAGTTATACGACTTTATTATTATAGGTTTAATGTATGTAAAATTTTTCGTTTTTGAATTAATCAGAATTTTATCCAAAACAAGTTATTTATTCAAAATTAGATTTTCTATTGAATGCTGATAAGATATACAGGCTGTTTGACTGGAATAAATGATGTTGCCGTCAGTGTCTCAAAAACGCGATTCTCGATTGTTTTTTTATTTAGATCGTCGTAATTAGCGCAAAAAGTACACAAGCTTGATAATATAACTGATCACGTCGGTCCAATAATAAGCAAATTAGCAATAGTGCCGACTTAATTTTGAACAGTCTGTACACACACAGAGAGATACAACACAAAAGTTAGAAAGTTGGGGACGCAGCAAGTGCGTTATGGTAGCGAATTTTCATTAAATGCTTGAAATTTGAATAACTCAATTTTCTATAAACCTCGAAAGTTGAATATTGGTAAGTAGTAAGGTCTTTTCTAAGGCAATATTTCCACCAAATTTCCTAAAGATAGCTTGTAATTTTCGGAGATAATTTTTTTTCGAAGGAAAACTAAAAAAATTCCGGAAAACCTTGACCGAATATCCTGGCTAACGAACTCATCCAAGCTATTAATAAAAGAAAGGTACTTGCTGAATTTCATCAAAATCGCTTAATTACTTTTTAAGTTATCGGTTGGATACATACATACATATATATATATATATATATATATATATATATATATATATATATATATATATATATATATATATATATATATATATATATATATATATATATATATCTATATATATAAAAGAAAGTCGTGTTAGTTACTTCACTTATAACTCAAGAACGGCTGAACCGATTTAGCTGAAAATTGGCAGGGAGGTAGTTTAGAGCCAGGAGAAGGACATAGGATACTTTTTATCCCGTTCGACATCATTCCCGTGTGACTTGACATGTAACGTCAGTCACTATAAAACGTGGTATAACAAAAAAGAATCAGACTTGGAATAACAAAATTGACGTATAATGACAGCTATGTAATGACGTATGGATGACAATTTGATATTTGTAAGAAATCAATAATAAAACTATTTCTATTAAATATATAATTAATATTATTGCCCAATTGCCCATTCGTATAAACAGTGAAGTGAACAATAAAACTCGGTATGGTTGAAATTTTAAGTTTTTAGGTGAAGTGAAGTTTAATTAATAATGCCGCGACCAAGACGATCGAATCTTTCCCGACAAAGCCGTGATGCAAGAAGAATACGAAATACTGCAAATGAAAGGACTGAAGAAGAACAAGAAATTGCACGTGAACAGCGCCGCGATAGTATGGCTCGACTTCGTGCTTCTCAATCACGAGAGCAAAGTGAAGCAGCCCGTGAAACAGCTCGGTTGGCGATGCAGAATCGTCGAGCGAACAACAGAGGTCAACAAATAGATAATTTGCGACGCAGAACAAGATATTTATCAAGTGCTGATTTGAATCGAGCAGCGTTTCAATACGATTGCAGCAATGATTACAGCTTGCATCCTAGCGTTTGCATTGGGCAAATGGACGTAGTTTGCGAGTATTGTGGTGCATTAAAGTTTTCCGGAGAAACGCCTGGATTATGCTGCCTTAATGGTAAAGTGAAATTGCCATTGTTGACTCCGCCACCTGAGCCATTGTATTCATTGCTTTGTGGCGAAACACAAGAATCACGCCACTTTCTTGCAAATACTCAAAAATACAATGGTTGTTTCCAGATGACGTCATTTGGGGCAGATATTATCGAAGAACGGGGATTTAATCCGACATTTAAGGTATTTATTTTTGTATTTATATAGAATGTAGTTAAAGAATAACTTACTTTATCTATTGGTACCTATGTAGTATATTTGCTAATTCTGAACTCTACTCTCCCACCGAAAAAAGTGTTTATAACCCAGTTAATACTGTCTGGTTTTTATTTTGTAGATACAAGGACAGATTCATCATCGAATTGGATCATTACTACCTTTCGAAGATACACAGAATAAATTTTTACAAATATATTTCATGGGCAACATGGAAGAACAACTTGATCGACGCCTAGAGATCAATGCAGGAATGAAGCGAGCAATTCTTCAAGACTTGCAGTGTCTGCTTCATGAACATCATGCGTTGGTCAGGTTGTTTAAGAGTGCTTTAGAGCGCATGCCAAGTGATGACTATAAAGTTGTTATCAAAGCAGATAAACGACCATCTGGAACACACGAAAGGACATTTAATGCTCCAACAGTAGTCGAAGTTGCCATCCTGATTGTTGGTGAACAATTGGAAAAACGAGATATTGTGCTTACACGTCGCGATACTGGGCAACTGCAACAAATATCTGAAACTCATCGATCATATGACACATTGCAATACCCGCTGATGTTTTGGCAAGGAGAAGATGGATATTATTTTAATATTAAAATGAAAAATCCATTGAATGGTGAGTATCAGTATCATAATTTATTTCATTTATTTGTGAAAGACACTGATTTAAAATAATGCTTACTAAAAAAATGGTTAATGTCTGTATTGTTTGCCTTTAAAATTTGCCTTTGAAATGGTTAATTATCAAATTTTTAATTTCAGGTGAAGAAACTACAAAGAAAGTTAGCTCAATGAATTATTACGCATATCGTTTGATGATTCGTCAAAATGCTGACAACTATTTGCTGCGGTTTCGTCGATTGTTTCAGCAGTATTGCGTTGACATGTATGTAAAAATAGAAACGGAACGTTTAACATTCATTAGGTTGAACCAAGCCAAACTGCGTTCTGAGGAGTACATCCATTTACGTGATGCAGTTAGTACTGAAGGAAATGCAGCTAATATTGGTCGATTAACTATTCTGCCGGCGACATACATTGGTAGTCCACGTCATATGCATGAATATGCACAAGATGCAATGACATATGTTCGTCATTACGGTCGGCCCGATCTCTTTATTACTTTTACCTGTAATCCAAAATGGATAGAAATTACTCAATTGCTGCTTCCCGGACAAACATCAAGTGATAGACACGACATCACAGCACGTATATTCAGGCAAAAAATTCGGTCCCTGATGAACTTTATTGTTAAACAACGCGTCTTTGGAGATACTCGATGCTGGATGTATTCAATAGAATGGCAAAAGCGAGGCCTGCCGCACGCACACATTCTTATTTGGTTAGTGGAAAGAATTCAGCCTGACCAAATAGATGATATCATATGTGCTGAGATTCCTGATTATGAAGTCGATCCAGACCTACATGATGTTGTTACTACTAATATGATTCATGGACCGTGTGGTGCCATCAATCCCCAATCACCTTGCATGGTCGATGGAAAGTGCTCTAAACGATATCCACGGAAATTAACGGCGGAGACTGTCACTGGCAATGATGGTTATCCGCTGTATCGGCGTCGATCACCAGATGACAACGGTCGAACTGTCACAACGAAAGTGAAAAGAATGGATTTCGTTGTCGACAACAGTTGGATTGTTCCATATTCGCCACTTATTTCTAAATCGTTCAAGACACATTGCAACGTTGAATACTGCAATTCAGTTAAGTCCATAAAATATATTTGCAAATATGTCACGAAAGGCAGTGATATGGCGGTTTTTGGATTGCAATCCTCGAATACCAACGATGAAATTTCACGCTATCAAATTGGTCGTTATGTGAACTGTAATGAAGCGATTTGGCGTATATTCGCATTTCCAATTCACGAACGTCATCCTACTGTTACGCATTTGGCGGTGCATCTGGAGAATGGTCAACGAGTATATTTCACGGCTTCGAATGCTACGCAACGTGCTGAAACACCTCCAGCAACTACATTGACCAGTTTTTTTGCAATCTGCCAAAGCGATCAGTTTGCACGAACTTTGCTTTACTCGGAGATGCCACGTTATTATACTTGGAATGCTTCATCGAAGAATTTTCAAAGACGGAAGCAAGGCGATGCGGTTCCTGGGTATCCAGATGTGCGTTCTACTGATGCTCTTGGTCGTATGTATACAGTTCATCCAAAGAATAATGAATGTTTCTATTTGCGGTTGTTGCTGGTAAATGTGCGTGGGCCAACGTCATTTGAGTCACTACGAACTGTTAATGGTGTAATATTCCCAACATATCGTGCTGCATGTGAAGAATTGAAGTTATTAGAAAACGATAGTCATTGGGATACGACAATCGCTGAAGCCATTATCTCTGCATCTCCAAGTCAGATACGCACATTATTCGCTATCATAATTTCGACATGTTTTCCATCAAACCCATGTAACCTGTGGCACAAATACAAGGATAATATGTCAGAAGATATTTTACATCAAATTCGTGTCAGTTCCAGAAATCACGATATTGAGATGAATGAGGAGATACATAATCGTGCTTTACTCTTGATCGAAGATATGTGTTACCTCATGTGCGGTAATTTATTAATCAGGTTAGGAATGCCAGCACCATATCGTGAAATGAATGACGCATTTAATCGAGAATTGGAACGGGAACGTGAATATGATCACCAGGAATTAGATTTAGTAGTTCAAACGAATGTACCCCTGTTGAATTACCAACAAAAGGAAGTTTATGATACTTTAATGAAGGCAATCGATGATGAAAATGGTGGTTTATATTTCCTAGATGCCCCTGGTGGAACTGGCAAGACATTCCTCATGTCATTAGTTTTAGCAACTGTTCGGGCGAGATCTAACATAGCGGTTGCAGTTGCTTCTTCTGGAATAGCAGCCACATTGTTAGAAGGATGCCGTACGGCTCATTCAGCATTCAAATTACCGTTAAATCTTCAAACTATTGAAGAACCAACGTGTAATATTGCAAAACACTCAGCAATGGCCAAAGTTTTAGCGGTATCGAAAATCATCATCTGGGACGAATGCACAATGGCGCATAAACGTGCATTAGAAGCACTTAACCGAACATTAAAAGATTTACGCAATGACTCGAGATGTTTTGGAGGAGCAATGATTTTACTTTCTGGCGATTTCCGCCAAATACTGCCAGTAATTCCAAGATCTACGGCTGCCGACGAAATAAACGCTTGCCTCAAATCGTCAAATCTATGGCGCCATGTGAAGAAACTGCAACTGACAACAAACATGAGAGTTACATTGCTTAATGATACATCTGCTAGAGATTTCTCGGAGCAATTGCTGACTATCGGTAATGGTCAAGTACCTGTCGATGAATCGAGCGGATTAATATCATTTCCAAATAATTTCTGTAATTTTGTCTCATCAAAAGACGAACTTATCAACAATGTATTTCCAGAAATTATTTCTAACTACAAAAATTATGAATGGATGAGTGAGCGAGCAATTTTAGCGGCTAAGAATAAAGATGTAGATGACCTAAACTACATAATTCAAAATAAGATCATTGTAACAATGCATTCATTCAAATCTATTGACTGCGTAACAAATGAAGATGAAGCCACCAACTATCCAATTGAATTTTTAAACTCTTTGGACGTGCCTGGCTTACCACCGCACAATTTACGCCTAAAGGTTGGCTCCGTAGTAATCATGCTTAGAAACATAAACCAACCAAAACTGTGCAACGGTACGCGTTTGGTGGTTAGAAAATTGATGAACAATGTAATTTACGCTACGATAATGATAGGAAAATTCAAAGGTGAGGAAGTTCTCATTCCGAGGATACCGATGATCCCAACCGATATGCCGTTTGAATTTAAAAGACTTCAATTTCCGATACGTCTTGCATTTGCCATGACCATTAACAAATCACAAGGCCAATCCTTAAAAGTTTGTGGTTTAAATCTAGAACATTCATGTTTTTCCCATGGTCAATTATACGTGGCATGTTCACGGGTCGGAAGACCATCTGCGTTGTTTGTTTTTGCGCCTGATAATAAAACAAAAAATGTCGTGTATCACAAGGTACTTAAATGAAGAGCAACCTATGTACTAAAATACAGAAATAATTATGAATGATTGATGTAGAAATTTAATTTTTTTTGTATTTTTTCCAATAAAAAAAAAATCTGTTTATTTATTGACATTAAGGCGGAACAAAGTTCGCCGGGTCAGCTAGTATATATATATATATATATAAACATATAAAAATTAAAACTGACCCCAGATATAAGTTCTATGGGTTCTAGTACGCGCTGATTTGACAAAATGTTTGCAAAGTCTCACCATCGATGCCTCTCTATTAATGATTTTTTTTAATTCATTAAAAATAAACAAAATAGAAAGAAAAAATACATATGTAATATATAGAATAGAATATATGTACACACATGGTTAAACACACCTGTGTATTTTTATTTCTTTAACGTCGGCCTCTTTCCGCGACTACCGCCAATCACCGACGCTAGGGAGCAGTTTCACCTCACTATACTGGAATTTTTGCCGAACACCTGCCTTTCTGTAAGGAGGGGATGCGGTGTTATCAGGGAGGCAAAGACGCGGACGAGCCCTAAGGTGAAAAAAAGGAGGGTAGGGATCTCTAATGTGCCCAACATCGCATGGACATAGGACCGACGACTTTACGCCACCTCCGAAGGGCAGAACGGGCTGACATTCAACTTGCTCAAATACATTGCCACAACCTCGGTTGATGTTAATTGTATAGTATGTACTGAAAATTTGAAAGGAGTACCCTGGGATCGAACCCAGTACCCCCCGGTTCAGAGACACACGTTCTTACCACTGAACCACCGAGGCTCTGTTAAACACACCTAATAATACAAATAAGAGACCGTGGCTAAAGAAACAACTACAAAGTCAACATAGCATCAAAAAAAAATACAAATACCAACCAAAATTAGAAATATATTGTTGACGAAAAAGATTAAGTACTTTAAAACCTGCATGCAACGGTCTTCAGACAAAATAATTCCTGCTTGTGTTATAGTCGTGTAAACACTCAAAAGGGTCATATAGTTTTTATTTTTTGGCAGTCTAAGATAATAATTCTAATATACACGGTAGACACTTTTAACTGGCTTCACTTTAAAATTAAATATAATGCTTTAAAAAATTAAAAGTTACATTCGAAATGATTTACATTATACGTCGCACAAAAAATGACTAGTTTTAATTTTCTAGTAAATAGGCTAATACATTTCCTTTAAGTAAAAATATATATGGCAGATAATTACGGTATATTAAGAACGTGGCTGAATATAACGTACACATTGCTGGCCTACTGGGGAAATTAATTAACAAACAGAAAATAAAGAAAAAACTCTGGACGCAGCAAGTGCGTTATGGTAGTGAATTTTCATAAAACTATTTTTTAATCGCAATAATGTGTGTTTTTTTAAGAAAGCAGGCATCAAATTTGGTTACCAGTATAATCTATATAGTAAAAACAATGTGCCATGTTTCATCAAAATAACTTTATTGTTTGAAAATGTACAAAAATTTCCGAAAGTAAACTTAAAGTGTTCCCGAAAAAACTCGTTTCTTGGTCAACCTTATAGGTTAATAGCAAATTGAGCTATTCAAATATTAAGCATTTGATCAAAATTCGCTACCATAACGCACTGACTGCGTCCAGATTTTTTTTCTTACAAACATGCATTATATTTCGATGGAAAATGCAAAAATGCAATAACATAAGGCGTGTTTGATTAAAAAAAAAAGAAAATTTGTATCACCAACGACTAATGGGCCACCCTGTGATTGTAGAAATAATTTTTAAAGATGTAGCTCAAAACACCCTATAATTAATATATACAATTTTTTTTCTTGTATAATAACAGATATATTGAGCTTTATTGATTTTTTTACGATAATTCTACAAAAATTATATACCATTAAACGATAAACTCTATAGCTAAGACTACTGCCAAGCCTCAGAGAAAGGGTCTATTTGAAATGAATCTTCTGGAAATACTTTATTAAAATGAAGGACAATGACGGTTGAAACTAAGACTTCAGGGTTTGTAAAACATTCATCTTGAGACATTTTATTTCCATAGCCCGTATTAGGTTCAAGTTATTTTCCTAAATGTTGCCAATTTTGGCGTTTAAATCGCAACTTTGACGTTTTGTGGAAAACCCCAATTTATTTTTCTTTAAATGCCTATAACTTTTTTGCCTTTTGACGCACAGAGCTAAATTCTGGTAGGTAGCTTACATATAAGGATGTAAACCCGCGTACCAAATTTGGTTGCCCTTACTTTGTTAATTCCGGAGATATAATTTTTTTTTCGAAAGAAAACAAAATTTTTCGGGAAAACCTGGACGGATTTTCCTAGCTAACGAACTTGTCCAATCCATTTGCAAAAGGAAGGTATTTACCAAATTTAATCAAAAGCGGCCCATTATTTTTTGAGTTATCGGTGTGATACATATATATATATATATATATATATATATATATATATATATATATATATATATATATATATATATATATATATATATATATATATGTATATATATATATATATATATATATATATATATATATATATATATATATATATATATATATAAACATATAAAAATTTTAACTGACCCCGGATATGTGTTCTGGGGGGCCTAATTAGCGCTCATTTGAAGAAATTTTTTCAAAATTCAAAAGTCGGGATCTCCTCATTAGTGAATTTTTTTTAAGAAAATTCACTAAAAAATGTTACCGGAATCATCAACGACCTTTAGACAAGGGAAAGCGTGAAAAAACTTTGTTTGCCCACCATTTGACCCGCGAATCACGAAGGGTCTAGATAGCATTTTTTTAAAAGGCCATTTTGCAACTAACAATTTCGACAAAAAAAAATACCAGAGGTAACCCAAAAGACAAGATACTACCACCAAAATGTCGGGATCTATGGGATAAGTCGATATTGCGATTTTAAATACGTCGGGCAAACTAAAAGATCTGAGATGAAATGAGATTTAAGGAACATTTAGCACAACTAAGATACAGTACTATAGATATATCATGTGTGGCCTGACATATTTGGGATAATAATCGCCACGTAGATAGAGAAAAACCAAAATTAATCAAAAATGTTAAACAACCAGGACAGCTTAAGTTCGAAAGTATTTATATCACTAAGTATAGTAATACTTAAGTATAGTAATAAAGTTGTATGAATTGAACACCTCCACCTATTTACAAGAGATGCCGACAAAAGCGTGGGAATAAAGATAACGGAACTCAGATAGAGCGACTTGCTAACAAGCAGTGAAAGTTTGTTGTTAGTGAATTTTCTTTAAAAAAAATTCACTAATGAGGAGATCCCGACTTTCGAATTTTGAAAAAATTTCTTCAAATGAGCGCTAATTAGGCCCCCCAGAACACATATCCGGGGTCAGTTTAAATTTTTATATGTTTATATATATATATATATATATATATATATATATATATATATATATATATATATATATATATATATATATATATATATATATATATCACACCGATAACTCAAAAAATAATGGGCCGATTTTGATTAAATGTGGTGAAAAAATTCCTTTTGCAAATGGCTTGGATAAGTTCGTTAGCCAGGAAAATCGGTCAAGGTTTTCCCGGAAAATTTTGGGTTTTCTTTCAAAAAAAAAATTATATCTCCGGAATTAACAAAGTACGCGGGTTTACATCCTTATAGGTAAGCCACCTACCAAAATTTAGCTCTGTAGGTCAAAAGACAAAAAAGTTATAGGCATTTAAAGAAAAATAAATTGGGGTTTTCCACAAAACGTCAAAGTTGCGATTTATACGTCAAAATTGGCAACATTTAGGAAAAGAACTTGAATCTAATACGGGCTATGGAAGTAAAATGTCTCAAGAAGAATGTTTTACAAACCCTGAAGTCTTAGTTTCAACCGTCATTGTCCTTCATTTTAATAAAATATTTCCAGAAAATTCATTTCAAATAGACCCTTTCTCTAACGCTTGGCAGTAGTCTTAGCTATAGAGTTTATCGTTTAATGGTATATAATTTTTGTAGAATTTTCGCAAAAAAATCAATAAAGCTGAATATATCTGTTATTATACAAGATATGAAAAAAAAAAGTATATATTAATTATAGGGTGTCTTGAGCTACATCTTAAAAAATTAGTTCTACAATCACGGGGTGGCCCATAAATCGTTGGTGATACAAATTTTCTTTTTTTTTATCAAACACGCCATATGTTATTGCATATCTAAGCATATATGTCAAATGAAAATGTCAAAATTTTTGTGTTGTAATTAATATCAGTATTTTGGACGAATTTTCTGGTTTAAGAGGCGGAGTTATTGTAAAATGAGAGATGAACATTTAGAGTGGTAGTCCAATTGTTAGTGGAAGAAAGGAAGTTCAAAATTATTGAATATTTAACAAAATTGTAAATGTGACAGTAGCAAGATTTGGCAGTTCCCTTTAGGCAAGTCAGAAATCAAAATTGTGTTTATTGCAAGCACAAGCATTAGGCTTATTTGTAAAACACATTGTAAAATTATGTACTAATAAATATACTATACTATACTACTATACTATTTTTGCATTTTGCATCGAAATATAATGCATGTTTGTAAGAAAAAAAATTCTGGACGCAGTAAGTGCGTTATGGTAGCGAATTTTGATCAAATGCTTAATATTTGAATAGCTCAATTTGCTATTAACCTATAAGGTTGACCAAGAAACAAGTTTTTTCGGGAACACTTTAAGTTTACTTTCGGAAATTTTTGTACATTTTCAAACAATAAAGTTATTTTGATGAAACATGGCACATTGTTTTTACTATATAGGTTATACTGGTAACCAAATTTGATGCTTGCTTTCTTAAAAAAACACACATTATTGCTATTAAAAAATAGTTTTATGAAAATTCACTACCATAACGCACTTGCTGCGTCCAGAGTTTTTTTAATCATCCTCAAGCGTCCAAGGTCGACTACCTGCACAGAATATAAACATAATTGCAATCGTCGAAGGTTTACAATTTTTCATTCTCTTATGACGCTAATTTTGTAAGTGAAAATATCGGTTGAGAATTGTGACAATCGTTGTACAGAGTATTTTGGGCATGAGAAAATTATGTGATTTAGGTCTCCTACCGAGTTCCCATCGCAGTCACAAGAAGATGTTTCTCTTAAACCAATTTTGTTAAGATGGGCCGGGTATCTTCCATGGTTAGTTTTAAATCTAGTCAACGTAGTATTGTAAAATCTGTTGTCGCTACGTGACTGGTTAATTTCCAGTGGAAGTGAAGTAATAATTAAGGTGTAAGGATTTGACGAATTACTGACAAAATGTTTTCATTCTCTTTTCCATAGTAAAGCGATGTGCTGATTAACTTGTTTATTTAAATCAGTGTACTGTATTTTGCAATGGAATGAGGATTCTTCTCCAGCCGCTGCTTGCTTAGCTAATCTATCTGCTTCTTCGTTGCCATGCACTCCAATGTGCCCTCTCACCCACAGGAATATAACTTCAGAGTTTCTTGATATTCGGTAAAGTAACTCCAAAATATTAGACAGTATAGAGTTCGTACTGTATTTAATTTTTCTATGTTTAGTGGCCAATATTCGCGACTAGGACAACTGTTCTAAATACGTTAATATTTGTTTTGTGGGGACGCTAGGAAACAAAGTGGTTACATCTAATAAAATCCAACCTCGCCTTCAACCAATTTAAAATCTTTAAATTTTTGAAAAAATTCAAGTGAATTTGTTACTGAACGACTTTTTTGTATATCGGGGAATATGTAGCCGAAACAGCAGGTCTCATCGATTTTCCCGGTTTATGGATTTTTTCTCTGGGTGAATACCGCCGTACTATAAATAACAGCATACAATCACAAAAACTGTATTTTGAAAAATACCTGCCAATGCCAACATTGATAATTTCCGACTTTAAAAATGTCATTATTTAACAGGAAAGGAATTATTCAGAAAATTACAAATTGAAGTAAATTCGTACACATGATGAATCTACTCCTTGACTTTTATTTATCGGCGTACGTTTTCATTAAATACTCGGTAACGTTACGCACCTTGAACTTGTACATGTTATTGGATAATAGTCTAAGATTGCACAATTTATGTCCAATTATTCTAATAATAAAATTACAACTTCAACACAACGGAGACCTTATAATTTACTAACAAGTATTAGACTTAATTATTATTTCGAGACAAAAAATCATTACTCCAAATTATTGAAAGTCCTAGTTTTGCATAAATTATTTGTATTTACTTTAATCATAATATAAATATAAATAATATGTCAATTGGCTTGTTGCCACTATTGCGTTATGTAATTTATACAAATGATATATAAAAACTAAAAAAAAAAGAAATTTCGGGACGCAGCAAGTGCGTTATGGTAGTGAATTTTCGTTATAATTGTACACTATAGTTCGCCATATTACTAAAATTAATACTTTGAATGTAAACAGACCTTGAAGATCGGTTTTAAAGGTCCTAATACACGCTCATTTAAATAATGTTTCGAAAATGTTACCATCGATATCTCTCTATTATCAAAAACATTGTAATCTTGTATGCTAGCTCTGTTAGAAAAAATGAACAAAACTCAATTTTCTATGAAGCAAGAAAATATAAATTTAGTATATCTTGGTACAGTATATCTCTTTAAAATAAACTTGTATTACAAATTTAATTAAAATTACAAAATGTGTCCAAAAGAAATTTAATTGAAATTTATATTTAGAAAAGGGAGGTATCTACCAAATTATAAACGTGGCAGGTATTTTTCCTTATTAGTCACCTAGATGATTTCGTTTCAGTCAACCTAATCGAATCAGTTTTCCAAACAAAAAATGTTTTTTAAAAACCCATTCTCTTCTTTTTTTATCAAAAATAAAAATGATAATTTTAGACTCAAAGGTGACAAAGTTATCCAGACCTTTTAAAGAAAAATGAGATTTTGGTCCAAACGTATGAAAGCTGCACATTATTGTTAGTGAAAGTTAGTGAAACAAAACAAAAGCGTTACATGTGCATCATGCGGAATCGAACCTAGGTGGCCCACGTCTTAAAGGAACACTCTACTACTCGACCACGAAAACTAGCTAATAAACTGTTTGTTTACGGGGCAGTTATAAAGACGACAACTGGCTGCCACAGAAAATTTTATGTTGTATCCTAAGTGTAAATGAAGTAAGCAGCTAATTACAAAATTAACAAACTGTTTCAAAATCATTTTTCTAGAGGCTAGAGCCGATCTTGTTTACAATATTTTGTTCAATCATTCGTATCTTCTCATAGTCCAATGCATGGTTTGCAAAAACGTCATATTTTCTTTATAAAAGCGATAGTTCCTTAAACGTTTCTTTATTGCCTTCCATAAACCTTGATCATTCCGAAATAAGCCTCACTTTCAGTCTAAAGCTTTAATTGGTGGCCGCTCATCAAGCTACAAATATAATGTATTTAAAAAATTTATTTAATCCCCCAGTTAAAAAACAATCACTTAAAAATTTTTTCATTTCATGTCATCTAACGTCGTATTTTTGTTGCTGCGAAAGTATGCCTCACTCTTCCTCTACTCGTTTCTACAATTTTCTTGTATGTAGTTCCCCAATGTATTGCGTCTGTTGTACACTCTGCTTATCAACCTTTTTTTTCCACGGGGGCACTCTTTGACGCGAGTTTCTATGATTGGGCCTTCGATCAGAAATCTTAATGCCTAGAGTTTTACTTGCTGCACTTTCTGCACAGTAAATCAGCGTATGCATGTGCTCCAATGTGTTGGTCTCTAGAAGGTGCGATGGCAAAATTATGCTGTTCAAAAGTTATATTATAATATAATTGCCGGCTTTCTAGATGATGTTAGCGTAGGTAATGGTGGTCTACTAAGAGGATTTGTTCCTTCATACTATGCTACTACACGTTTCATTTCTGTGGACAATTTGTGAATGAGTTCCTCATTTTCTTGCGTACCCCACATGTGCTCTTCTTGCTCAGAATGTACAGGTTGCAGATTACTACTATCAAACAGCATTTCGTTATTTTCCGTAACCGCTATGTTACTAATTTCACATTGACCTTCCTTTTTAGTGGTATTCAGTCTTGTTTGTGGAATAAGGTTATTCCTAAGTATGGCACGATACTGATCCGCCACTCTCTGTTAACCTGTATGTTTGGGTACATTCTGAGAAATTATATGTGAAGTTGTTGTCTGTATCCGGTCGTCTGTTGTTTGAGTTGTTACTCTGTAGTAAATGCGCATAATTGTTTCATTCATGTCTATAGTCCATTTCATTATCTGTCTTGGTAATCCAATCTGGGTGAGTGCTGGCTGATTTTATTGCTCAGCATCCTTAGTGGGTGAAGCACTTGGTCTTACTTGGCTCCCCTGGTATTGATTTTGGGCTGTAATTTCTTGCATGACAGGGGCCCGCCTCATCAGCACCCTGCCACCGAGGTCCCGCATGTTGTCGTGTCGAACGCCATGCCCTGGCGAACCCCAGGCAGCGGCATTTTTCCGAGGCTTTGGTTTTGCTCCATTACCCTGGATGAGCCATTAATTCACCCTGGTGGCCCAGGTAGGTATGGAGAAAAGAGTAAGGTAATATGGTTAAGGATAAATAGGACAGCGGATAGCTGGCGTCGCTGACTGTATCGTCTACGTCGTTACGAGTAGTGGTGAACATACTGCCGGCAGCAGTACACACACCGGCCAAACAGACGTATTATTATTATTATTATTATTATTATTATTATTATTATTATTATTATTATTATTATTATTATTATTATTATTATTATTATTATTATTATTATTATTATTATTATTATTATTATTATTATTATTATTATTATTATTATTATTATTATTATTATTATTATTATTATTATTATTATTATTATTATCGACTTGGAACATTCACTCATCCCAGATATCTCAGATACCAAAGGGACTGAGCTCAGATGGAGCTCTTTCCAAGTTATCGGGCTCTGAACGACACCGCGACACATCCTCATTTCCCAGGAATCTCCGCGCGATGTGAGCAGTTGCAAGATTACCGCCTTCTGCATAACCTTATAAAAATGCTATCCAAGACACAGTCTCTTAATGTTCCCTCGAAAGTTGTTAGGAACCACACCTGTTGACGACATGACAGTTGGAATCACTCGGACACTATCTGGCCTCCACTGTCTCTTTTCTTTATTATTATTATTATTATTATTATTATTATTATTATTATTATTATTATTATTATTATTATTATGTCGAGAAAGTTTAAAAGAACGTGGAATACCCAGATTTACATGGCTGTTCATATACTATACACTTCTAGAAATCCATTATAACTTGCACGGTTACATAAGACAGTGATTTACATCAATAATCAATATGATACTAGGTGTTCGATTCATGTATTCAGTCTCAGGTCTAGAGTAAGCATATGTCAGGTCAATATTTAAGACTTCAGTTATATAACCGGATAAGTAAGCATGTGCAGAACATAAATGTTGATATGTTCAAAAATGAATATTCAGTTTTTTATCGGCTTGTGCTTTTTATTCGGTTACCGAGTATGAAGAATCGAACATGTCTTCTGCTGTCTGGGGCGTTGATGAGTGCTTGTTTTTTGGGGAGTCGCTGTGCCGCCTCTGCCCGTGACACATGTTCCTCTCAGTATACGAAGAACGATGTGGATGCGGCAAGTCATTTTTCGCTAGCAGCACGTAATGTCATCGATGGACGATGGCCAGATTCACCCTATATATATATATATATATATATATATATATATATATATATATATATATATATATATATATAAAATCAGAATTCAAAAGTCGGGATCTCTCCATTAATGAATTTTTTCTACGAGAATTCACAAAAACAAAAAATCGAATAAAATTACAAAAAGTAAAAAACAAACATAAAAGTGTACATAAAACAATATATCGTAATTAACACGTCATTATCCATTAAAACAAGATGTCAACATAAACGAAATTGTTTTTGTTTATATTTGTATATAAGCATATAAATAAAATTAATTAACAGTCATACACATTAAAAAACGGAAAGCAGCAACGCGGATTAGAACTAAGAACATGTGTATGATAAACATGATGATGGAAGAACGTCTTCCCTGCATTTAATATAAAAAAAATTTGGTGTCAGATCATTTCTATGAAAATTAACTACCATAACGTACTTGCTGCGTCTAGACTTCCTATTTAATGCCATGACACTCCCGAATGTATTTTGCATAAATGGAAAGACTTGATTGGTATTGGGATTACTATTATATTTTCCAAAAGATGAAATATATTTATGAAAATTCGCAATCATAATGCTCCCGCTGCGTTTACACTCGTTGTATCTATATTGTGATTTCCTGATACATATTTTACAAAGACGATCCAGGATTATACCAGTAAACACACTATATTATGCAAATTTTGACAAAATGGTTTATTAATTGTTTATGAATTATTAATCTACTTAAAAAACATATGTAGATCGTCTGCCATTTCTCATCCTCTAAAGGCTAAAAACCTATTTTGCATAAATATAATTGACCATAAAGCCCATAAGTAATAGAAAGGCCATTTTGTTACAAATGTGTTTACTTCGCAGATTTCTCATTGATATTTGATTAAACAACGTATGCAAATGTATTCATCGTAGTAACATTTACAAGGCAATAATTATTTGTAAACCTGTAAACTTTAAAATAGTAAATAATGTGTTTCCACAGTTTTATTTATCTACAATTGCCTGAAACAGAAAGGAACGCAGTTTCCTTGTTGGATGCTACAATTACCATGCAAAAATTCCTTTTTGTGAGAAAAATAAGGATCTATAACATTTTTCCTTTCACATTTCGTGAAGGAACATTGGCGTTGCAATCCTTCAAATAGTAGGCCGTGAATAGTTGAACTACCTTGATTAAATTGTTTACTGTACAAAGTATCTCCCCAAGAATCCAAAACATTCGGTTTCGTAAACCAAGGCTTAGCATATTTCAGTGTAAAAGAAAATTTCCGGACGCAGCAAGTGCGTTATTGTAGTGGATTTTCATAATAATTGTACACTTTTAGTGCGGCATATTACTAAAATTAATACTTTAAACTTAAACAGACTTTGAAGATCGGGTTTAATACACGTTACCATCGATATCTTTCTATTATCAAAAAAATATTTTAGTCTTGTGTTCTAGCTCCTTTTGAGACAAATGTAGAAAACTAAATATTCTTTAAAGGTAGAAAATTAAAATTTGGTCGATCTAGGTACAGTAAATATCTTTAAAAGAAATTTGTATTACAAATTTCATTAAAGTTACAAAATCTTTCTAAAAGAAAACTAAATTCATATTTAAAAAAGTGCGTTATGGTAGTGAATTTTCATTAAAATGTTTTTAATAGCAATGTTTAATTACGTTTTGTACTGATGTACCACATTTTATTTGTTTTTGTTTCTTGATTAACTCGAAGGACCTGATTATGTTTTATTAAATTAAACGCTGATTTTAGTAACACTTAACGTTTAATAACAACTGCAAACTTATACAAAATTACTTATATTATGTTATGCTTGTTTCGAGTCTATAGAAGAACTGACATGAATAAATATCGAATTTTCCTACGCTATATAATTCTACCTAAGATAGGTTAGCAGACTTATGGTCAATTTTAAACAACAAATGACCCTTGTTGGGTTATTCCTAATCGCCTTTAAAAATGCATTGTACAGATGGTAAATATTATAACAAAGAAGGCTACTAAGAAATATGTAAATTTGAGAGGTCTAATCATCCAGACGAGACGCCTTAACAAGCAAATATGTTGTTTTTTTTTTTTAAGAAAGCAGGCATCAAATTTGATTACCCGTATTCTATAAGGTAGAAACAATGTGCCATGTTTCATCAAAATAACTTTATTGTTATAAAATGTACAAAAATTTTCGAAAACAAACTTAAAGTCTTCCCGGAAAAACTGGTGTCTTGGTCAACCTTAGAGGTTAATAGCAAATTGACCTATTCAAATTTGAAGCATTTAATGAAAATTCGCTACCATAACGCACTTCTTGCGTCCCGAATTTCTTTTCTTACAAAGATGTATTATATTTCGATGGAAATGTAATTGTAAAAATAGTTTTTAGGATGTAGCTCAAGACACCCTATATTTAATGTATACAATTTTTTCGTATCTTTCATAATAACGGATGTATTGAGCTTTAATGATGTTTTACGAAAAATCGACAAAAATGTTATAACATTAAACGATAAACTCTATAGCCAACACTACTGCCTAAGTATCAGAGAAAGGGTCTGTTTGAAATGAATTTTCTGGAAATATTTTAGTAAAATGAAGGACAATGACGATTGAAACCAAGACTTCAGGCTTTGTAAAACATTCTTCTTGAGACATTTTCTTACTATAGCTCATATTAGTTTCAGGTTCATTGCCTAAATATTACCAATTTTAACGTTTTAAATAGCGACTTTGGCGTTTTGAGGAAAACCCAAATTTATTTTTCTTTAAATGCCTGTAACTGTTTTTTCCTTTAACCTACAAAGCTAAATTTTGGTATATAACTTAACTATAATGATATAAACCGGCGTACCAAATTTAGCTGCCTTTACTTTGTTAATTCCGGTGATATATTTTTTTTTCGAAAGGAAACACAAACATTTCCGGGAAAACCTCGTCGGATTTTCCTGGCTAACAAACTTGTCCAAACCACTTGCAACGTATTTACCAAATTTAATCAAAATCGGCCCATTATTTTTTGAGTTATCAGTGTGATATATATATATATATATATATATATATATATATATATATATATATATATATATATATATATATATATATATATATATATATATATATATATATATATATATATATATATATATATATATATATATATATATATATATATATATATATATATATATAAACATATAAAAATTGAAACTGACCCTGGAAGGCCTAATTAGCGCTCATTTGAAGAACTTTTTTCAAAATTCAAAAGTCCGGATTTTTTTTAAGAAAGTTCACTAAAAATAATGTATCTGCCAAATTATAAACGGGCCAGGTATTTTTCCTTATTAATCGCCTGGATGATTTCCTTTGAGTCAATCTAATCGAACAAAAAAAGTATTTTAAAAACAAATTCTCTTATTTTTCATCAACAGTAAAAAGTATGTACTGAAAATTATGATTTTAGAGTCAAAGGTGACAAAATTATCCAGGTGTTTTTTAAGAAAAATGGGATCTTGGTCAAAACGTATAGACACTGTTGTTTCCACCAAATAGTTAGTGAAACAGAACAAAACGTTACATGTGTATCGCGTAGTAATAAAACCGGGGCCAACCTCGCGTCAGGCGAGCACTCTACCCCTAGACCACGGAAGCTAGCTAATATACTGTGTGTTTACGCGGTACTTATAAGAGTAAATTAAGTAAACAGCTAATTACAGAATTATCAAACTGTTCGAAAATCATTTTTGTACAGGCGTGAGCCTATTTTGTTTACAATATTAAATTCATTCTTTCGTATCTTCTCATATTCTTATAATATGAAACTTACCAAATCCTGATTTGGCAAAAACATCATATTTTCTTTACAAATACGATATTTCGACAAAAATGTCTTTATTGCCTTCCTTAAACCCTGTTCTTTCCACTATATGCTACATTTTCAGTATGAACCTTTCATTGGGGCCATTCAATAAGCTACAAATATAGTGTATTTAAAAAATGTCTTAAATTCCCAGTTAAAAAACAATCACTTTTACAATCATATCATTTTTAATTTTATGTCATCTTTCATTCTAATGTCGTAATTGGTGACAACGGTTTTCGGGATTTGAGTGGCCAGGATTCTCAATCGCTAGTTCGGGTAGTATGTTTTACCCCTGTTATTTGTATTGTTTGGTCATGTAGTATGTATCAATCTACGCATGGCAGCTAACTACTTTGTCTTTGTCAGACATTAGACTTTAACCACTTGAGTCGTGTCAATTCATGTCTCTCAGATTTTATTTTTAATGCGAAAAAACTCCACATTTTGTGAACCGATTACTTAAAACTCACACCATTTCTAACTACATGTAAAGTCTCATTCGAGTTACTCTCATACTTTCACAAATATAGCATATTCAAAAATATTTTTGGATGAAAAAAATGTCGGTTATAGCTGATTTCCGAACTCGTCGGCGGTCTTAGCAAAGTGAAGAAATGTGCCAAGTTTCGTTCAAATCAGTAGAGTATTTTTTTGAGTTAGTGCTCGGATACATACATTTATATATATATATATATATATATATATATATATATATATATATATATATATATATATATATATATATATATATATATATATATATATATATATATATATACGTGATGGACCTAGAACAAATATTCGCCTTGAATTCAATATTGTATCTCAAGAGATGTGATGATACCTTGGAACTATGTAATCCTGTGTATGAGTTCCGCAATAGGAGTAACAAAGTGATGACAAATAGGACACGGGAAGCCGTGGGGCAGCAATGTCACTTGTTTTATTGCGGTCGACTCTATCACGCACTGCCTGGTGACATTGGAAGCATTGGACGTTATAATAGATTTAGAACTAAGATTAAAAAGTGGATATTTACTGCACGTGAAGTAGTCCATCGAATTGTGCATAGACAGGTTATGCCACCATAAACAAAAGTCCTGGGAAAATGTGCTGATATTGATGATATATTTGGGTGCATGAGCCTGTAGCGCTGTTATTTTGTGTACGAATGTGTGTGCATGTCGAGAGTAGGTGAGGGCATATTGAGGTATGTGGTGTGAGTGAATAACAGCACGTATAAGTATATGAATGGACGTGCGAAGATTGGTATGTACGTGGTGAAAACAAAGCTCTGGGTGTGTGCCCGCTGGTGTGTAAGTGTGTATTTATGTGTGTATGGGGATTGAGATAGTGGGTGCAAGAAATGTGTTAATATGAATACAGCGGAACGCTGGCCAGTTCTTTACAGGTATTATCTATGAAATGATGCATTTTCGTGAGAGAGTATTTGCCTATATGCTGGTGACCGGTTGCGATGTTGGATGGGTTTGTTTGTTGATTGGGGTACAGAGCAATTTATATTTGTTTTTTTGTTATTATGTGATTTGATATACAGATTCCCAAAATCCCACACACAAGCTATGCTTCTGTGGGAAAATGTGTTTATTTTTAGCGTTTATCTTTTACGAAATCAGGTGGTTTGCCTTATTATTATTATAGAGCAAAAAATTTTATTTAATATTTTCTTTATTTATTTTGTACAATATTTTGTATGTTTTTTTGTTGAAAATTTATTTTGTATCTTATTTTGTATTCTTTTTGTTGAAAATAAACTTTATTGTTATTATACAAAAATTCAAACGGAGCTTAGATATGGGTTCTAGGGATCTTAATTCGCGCTCATTTGAAAAAAAAAATTTAAGTCCCAACATCGTTTCCTCGCTATTAGTTAATTTTCTTAATGAAAATTCACATAAGTGAACCTGTCCTGTTGCAACTTTCTGAACGTCTTACTGGCTTAGACAACAGTACAGCGATCGAAGTTAAAACCCTACTTTTGTTCGAATTGTAGAGAAACGAATACAGAGGTCTTAATGTCCGTATCTCCGAAAATAATAGATCTGTTTAAATGAAAATTAGTAGGTAAATTGATCATATCCAGACTGGTCGGTCAAAAAGTAATGATATTCAGAGCAACACTAGATTTTTGACATCAGAAGATTACCATTTAGCCAAACTGACCTTAGATAAAAAGTCAAAATTAAAAGAGTGACAGAAATTCAATTTGGATTTTTCAAAAATGTATTTGGCGGATTATCTTAAAAATTGATACAAACGAGTTATAATAGTGATAAAAATAAATCACTCATTCTTCAAATTTCAAAAGTACTCACACATTTTTGTTAGCGTTGCTCGGAAACTTTTGATTAGAAATTGGTATTCTGTTGTATTTTCTTAACAAAAAAGTCTACTTGTAAAATGACGCTTAAATCGACTGTTTTCGAAATATTTGCGATTTTTAAAAGTAGCTGCCACGCACCCTTCGTAATATTTTATTGGTCTCATAGAAGACTTTGATCATAAACAAAGTTAGAGATCTGTTCTTGTCAAAATCGCGTCCCGGTGTCATTAGGGGTTGTTTTGATAAGCTTATGTAAAAGATTACCTAAAGTATACCGCAACATGGTTTTTCTAATGAAAAATTGCAAGATGTGTTTGTTTTTATACACAAGCAAATTTTAATGGGCACAGGGCAGCCAATAATGTATGCTGAAAAGCATTAAAACGGAAGACAGCCAGATCACAAATTATTTAAAATTTATTATGAAACAATTACGTGAAACTGGTTCGATTAGTCCAAAACGAGATATTTTACGCCGTTAAAAAAATTGTCATTCTCGAACAAGAAGAAGAAGATATTTTGGTTCGTGCAGCAGGTAATCCAAAAAGAAAATTCCCTCTGCTAATATAGATTGTAGATTGTTTAAGGAGTCGTATAGGCCTCTGGCCTCTCAGGGCTGCGACCCCAATGGGACTTTTGTTCATTACTCTTTTTCCCTAGTAGTTGCGTAAAAAGTCTACTATCTTTTTGGGAGCTATTTTACCTATTTGCTGGGGTGTTAAGGTGTTTTCAAGGTATTTGACTGTTTTGCAGAACTTAGCCATGCAGTCGCATAGCAAATGTTCCGTTGTTTCTGCTCTTTTTTAATCAAAATATCCTGTGCACAATATAGGGAAATGATGACGTAGGCTAGGCATTTGTTCCATTCCGCTATCCCGTTACCCGGGGGGCGTTATTAGGGTTTCTGGTCGAGACTTCTCGAAGCGAGAATTTCCTGGAAATCTGGCCTTATCTGCAACGAGAAAAAAGTGTCGAGAAATCGCATCTTGATTGCGCTTGTGCCGTACCATCCTGCGCACCCCGCTGCACGTTTGTTCGTGTTCCTAATAACGACTGCGAGTTTGAATCTGATTTAGCAACAAATGCGCAATGCACTTAAAATATTGACAAAGTCTTACAAGAAACACGGACCTTGGTCTAACTATTTTGAAAAAGTCCTTTAAAAATACCACGCTGGAAAAACATGTAAAAGCAGAGTTTGCCTATGAGTTGCATTTGTTGTTAGATGTGCGTACAAAATGGAACTTGTTGATGCAAGTGATTAAACGATTCCTAAAACGTTTTAACATTTAGTTTGTTTCAAATTATCGGTCTGAATTTTTTGGTTTCTTTTAACAAATATTGGAAGAAAATAAAAAAGTTTCGACAAATAATGTTTCTTAAATATATGTATTTTTTTTTGGGGGAGTAATAGTAATCGTTAAAATTGAATGGATGAGGGAGTAAGTAAATGGTGAAATAAAATTAAAGTCTTTTCTTATGTCAAAATTTAATTTGTGAATGTCCTGGAAGTTTTGCTTATACCGTTTGGATCCAACCTATGAAAATTGCATCCTGAACAAGCACAAGTTTAAAGATTTTTTGATAAATTATGTATTGTAAAATGAATATCAACAAACTAATAATAATAATAATAATAATAATAATAATAATAATAATAATAATAATAATAATAATAATAATAATAATAATAATAATAATAATAATAATAATAATAATAATAATAATAATAATAATAATAATAATAATAATAACGGCGTTCTGGAATAATTTTTGGGTGTCTTACATTTAGTAAATTTATTTGTTTAGGCTTTATCGAGAAAAAATGCTAAGATCCTGGCATCAGAGGCAATAACAGACGTGTTTATCACTAAACTAGAATCGATGGAAAACGATTTAGCCACAAAGTTTTTGGAACCTTAAGAAGAACATTAATGACAGGCAATATGTTAAGCTGATTTTTTTAGTCACGCACTTTCACAATCCAGCTGCTTTTCAGAATGATAATGAAATAATTATAGGTAATTGTAGCAAGGCGGCTCTGATAAAATGTATAAAAAAACCTGGACGCAGCAAGTGCGTTATGGTAGTGAATTTTCATAGAAATGATCTGGCACAAAATATTTTATTATCACTTTTTTTTCTTGTAACATAGAAATCTAAATTTTGGTGTATAGTTTACTTTTTATATCGTAAACCTACCTACCAAATTTGGTTATCATAGATTTTTTATTTTTTAAGATAAATTTTTTTTTCAAATGAAAACTCAAAATTTTCCCGGAAAACCTCGTCCGATTTTTTTGATTAACGAACTTGTCAAAGTCATTTACAAAAGGAAGGTACATGGCAAATTTTATCAAAATCGGCTTATTATTCTTTGAGATAAAAATTTTTTTCGAATGAAAACTCAAAATTTTCCTGGAAAACCTCGTCCGATTTTCCTGACTACAAACTTGTCAAAGTCATTTACAAGAGAAAGGTACATGCCAAATTTTATTAAAATCGGCTTATTACTTTTTGAGATAAGAATTTTTTTCGAATGAAAACTCAAAATGTTCCCGGAAAACCTCGTCCGATTTTCCTGACTAACGAACTTATCCAAGCCATTTACAAAAGAAAGGCACATGCCAAATTTTATCAAAATCGGCCCATTATTTTTTGAGTTATCGGTGTGATACATATATATATATATATATATATATATATATATATATATATATATATATATATATATATATATATATATTATTATTATTATTTATTTATTACTGGTCAAAATTACACATTATGCCTTACAAAGAAGCTGTGCTTATGCTTGTATTAACATAATTTTGTCAAAATCCTCAAATAATGAAACTGTCAAAACAATTTTATTTTAATGTCACTTTCTAAATTTTGATCGATCTTGCGTTTTCTTCTCTTTCTTCTTCCACAAACATTTCTATAGCCGTTACAAATATTTATCTTCACTCTCGCCGCACTATTTCTCCTTATTTCAACCAAACCATCTTAAAAAAACATAATTCTTTAGCACAAAAATTTTGACATTTTACGTAATATATATAATATCAAATGTTTGAAAAATACGTATTTAGTTCCCTTGCAGTCCTTACAGCCTATAGTCGAAGATTTTTTAAATGAAGAAGTGTTTGGATGTTAATAGATCAATGTTTTCAAACTGGTATTAAAACATAACTCAAATAAAAACCATTTTAATACTTTTCAAAATGGTCCTGTATATATATATATATATATATATATATATATATATATATATATATATATATATAGATATATATATATATATATATATATATATATATATATATATATATATATATATATATATATATATATATATATATATATAAACATATAAAAATTGAAACTGACCCCGGATATGGGTTCTAGGGGTCCTAGATCGCGCTCATTTGAAGAAATTTTTTAATTCAAAAGTCGAGATCTCCTCATTAGTGAATTTTTTCTAAGAAAATTCACTAAAAGAACTGTATAATATATTATTTCCCAGTGGCTCAAATTCATCCGAAGATGACGTCTAAATCCATACACAAGATAGTGAACACGGTTCTAATATCACAAGTTTTGAGTTCAAACTGAAACAAGCTAGCGATACAGCCGCTACTACTAGTAATGCTAGAGATCACCTAACCGGAAGCTTAATAAAATAAGAATTTCAATACAGCCAACATCGGCGAAAAATGAACGTGTTCTCTCGTTACCTGAAACTTTATAACTAATATAAGAAAACGATTAGAAAACGAGGTCACTAATGCTCTTGTACTTTTAAAAGCATATTTTATTGAAAACAGTGACCAAAAGGTTAGCGGTTTCCCATGTAGATACCGATTTACTTATCTTATCTTGTGTTTGTAAGGCTAATAATTTAGTCTACTTTAAAAATTCTAATGATTTTTTATCTACCTAGTTAAAAGACGCTGTAGTCAAAAGTTTTATTGGGAGATACTCAAAGTAGATTATTTGGTTGATTGTGAAGGTAATTCTTGTTTATTTAGTTAATTGTATTCTTAATTTTTTTAATTATTCTTTAATTAAAAGACTGTTATCAAAAGTTCTACTTATTTATAGGAAGAGAGATACTTTATTTAACTTTCATGTAAAGATTGTTCTTCTAAAAATATTTACTTCAGGTACTGATTATTTGTTTAATTTAAAGGCTGTGCGATTTTTATTTTCACTTACCTCAGGAACGAAGCAAAAAACATATTAAATTACCTACTTTTTATTAAAATGACAAATTAAAAGTTTTATAGAAAGATAGCCAAAGTTTAATTCAGTTAGTTTTGTTAGAAAAATGTGTAAGTAATTAAAGTTTTATTTTGAAAAAGACCAAATAAATAATAAATGTTGATAATCAATAATAAACGTAATTTTATTTTGCAATTTAATTAACAATTCTTTGGTTTTTTTTAATTTTAGAAATTTCTTGAAAATTCGAGAATTGTCGGGAATTCCTAGTCGAGAATTCTCGAGTCCCGAGAAAGAAAATAAGTCTAGAAATCAGAAACCATATGCGTTATTGACAGTGGGAACACTTTCCTACCAGGGGCCAGTTGGAGTTCCATAATAATAGCAGTTTCAAAATGATCGCGTCCACCAGGAACGTCCTTTGGTGAGCACCTCAGGCAAAGGAGGACGCAGGTTCGTGAGCTGTTCAACGCGGTCAAAAGTTCGGGAGCGTAGGATGAATATAGACATACCCTAACGAGCTATAACAAAAGACTGAGGAACGTCAGGAAGATGTCGTGGAGGAGGCACTGCGAGGAAGTGGAGAACACCTCCGAGAGTGCTCGACTACAGAAGATACTGTCCAAGGGCAGTCAGACCCAACATAGACTCCCTTAGAACATCCATGGAAGGCTTTACAAGCTCCGGGTAGGACACTATGGAAATTTTACTCCAGACACACTTCCCCGCCTGTAACATATTAAACCAATCACCTCCGGACTGGGAACACTTAGAAGTAGAGGCGCCTTATAGGCGGGCATCTAGAGTAGACTGGAGAGTCTCTAAAGAGGTGGTTACTTGGAGCAAAATCATATGGGCTATTAACAGCTTCAAGACATTCAAATTCCCGGGATTTGATGAAATAATGCCCATCATGCTCCAATAGGGTATAGACATACTGGCGCCGGCGCTTACCCTCATTATGAGGGACAGTCTGGCTCTGTGGTACATTTCGAGGGCATGCAGACTGGCCAGAGTTGTATTTATTCCTAAACCTGCGCGTCCAGCAGACCATACAAAGTCCCTGAGGCCAATAAGTATCATGTCCTTCTTGCTAAAAACAATGGAAAAACTGCTCGACCTGCACATTAGGGGCGGTGTACTGGAAGCATATCCCGTACACTGCGGACAATATGCATACAGAGCAGGAGTCTCAAAAGAAACAGCAGTGCATCAACTAGCGCTGAAACTGGAGAATACGCTGAAGAACAGGGAGGTGACGCTGGGGGCCTTCCTAGACATAGAGGGGGGCTTCAGAAACACCTCATTCGTATCGGTACTGGCAGCTGTCAGGGAGCGTAGAATAGAGGAGACCTGCTGCAGGTGGATCGGTTCCATGCTCAGAGACAGGGCGGTGTTCACCTCACTCGCGGGAGGGACTCTGCTGGCGGGGGTCGCGGCGGGGTGTCCGCAGGGAGGCGTTATGTATCCACTGCTCTGGTGTCTAGTCGTGTACGGCATGCTAGGAAGGCTCTATCGAGGGGGGTACGAGGTACAGGGTTATGCGGACGACATTGTTATCATAGTCCGAGGAAAGGTTACACAGTCAGTGTGGAAGTGCATGAGGACAGCACTGAAAGTGGTGGAAAGTTAGACGGTTGTCCAAGGGCTCGGGGTGAGTCCTGAAAAATCCACCGTCATACCGTTTACGAGGAGGAGAAAGTGGGAGAGCCACAGAGCTCTTACTCTATACGGTAGAAACATCCCAATGGCCAGGGAGGTAAAATATCTTGGGATCGTATTGGACTCTAAGCTAACCTGGAATGGTCACGTTGAAAAAATACTGCGTAAGGCAGCTATGACCCTGGCCGTCACTAGGCTGCTATATGGAAAAACGTGAGGACTAAGACCTAATGTGGGTCACTGGCTGTACACAAGGGTGGTCAGACCATTGTTAACATACGCGGCACTGGTCTGGTGGCCTTAGCTGACACAATCCAAAGTATGGCTTGCCTAGGCATCACAGGGGCCATTGCTTCAACCCCAACAGCCGCTATGGAGGTGTTACTGGATCTGCCCCACCTACATTTAGTTATCATGGGCGAGGCCAAGCTAGGACTATACGGACTAGCCTGCAATGGTAGACTGAAGATAAACCCAGGTTGCAGGGTCCACTGCAAAATTCAGGAGATCGTGAAAGCGCACATGCTTGAAATGAGGTCCGACTTCCCGAGCCCGCAAATCTGCAGGGAAAACAATTTTACTGTGAAAATCCCCGACCGCGAGGCTAAGTAGTCCACGGGTAAATTCCAGGCTGGCAAGTAAATGCAGAGACGAGACGAGCGACCTGGCTGGGCAGGATGAGGTCACCCTGATCTGGGTGCTGGGTCACTCGGGGGTCAAAAGCAATGAAGAAGCTGAAGCGAAGAGAGGGTCAGCAGAACCATTTATGGGACCAGAACCGGTCCTGGGCGTGACGAAAAACAATGCCAGGAGATCCATTAAGTCCTAGATCAGAATTGAAAAGGTCGCGCTCACAAACCGCTTTTACACAATCCCAGTCAAGAAAACCTTCAAGCATTTAACGGCGCAAGAAACTGCTATGTCCGCCTTCTTTCTGAGGCAAAAATCTCGTTTAATAACCACATGAAAAACAAAATCCTCTTGAGCTCCAACTGCACAAATCCTTCTGGACTCTTCCCACCTCTTGCTTCAGGGGATGAAATTGTTTCTACCGCCCTGGGCAAGGCTGAACGTTTTGCCTCGTTGGTCGCCGGCACTTCTTCTCTCAACTCACCTTCAAATGTTCAACCACCAACAGTCCCCAATGTCGCGCATAAAATGACGGATATCAGTTTCAAAATTAAAAAGGTATGAAAGATGCTCTCTTCCCTTAATACCAGGAAAGCCTCTGGCCTTAACGAAATCCCAGCAATTGTTCCTAAAAAATGCGCACCAGAACTGGCTCCTGTCCTGACTCGTCTGTTTCAGACATCTTACAATA
The DNA here is from genome assembly GCA_964006375.1 of Tillus elongatus. NCBI lineage: Eukaryota > Metazoa > Arthropoda > Insecta > Coleoptera > Cleridae > Tillus > Tillus elongatus. The sequence continues at coordinate 73,313,660 of OZ023266.1, read as the reverse complement.
GATGCATATTTCCTAGTAACTGGAAAACTGATCGAGTACAACGCGTCCCCAAGAAAGGATCCAAAGCGCTTTCCAGCAACTACAGGCCTATTTCTCTCCTTTCAGTCGTCTCTTAAATGATGGCAAAGTATATAAACACCGATTTACTTAAATTTCTTGAAAAACACAGTCTAATCCACGACAGGCAGTATGGATTCCGTCAGCGCAGATCAACTGCCGACCTCCTTTCTTTGTCACCAATTCTTGGAACAAGTCTACGGAACTACACGGTGAATCCCAGATTGTCGCTATAGACATATGCAAAGCATTCGACTAGGTCAGGCACGCAGCGCTGCTTAATAAACTTCCGGCCTATGGCCTACCACCAAAACTCTGTACTTGGACAGCAAATTTCTTCTCTAACCAGAGCATTTCTGTTGTCGTGGATGGCCATTCCCCTAAACTGTATCCAATTAATGCAGGAGTCCCTCAAGGTTCAGCTTTAGCCCCTACTTTGTTTCTTCTCTACATCAATGACCTCCTCTCTAGCACATCCAACCCAGTTCACAGTTACGCGGACGACAGCACCCTCCACTCAAATATACAATATTCTACGCCTGTCTTTTAGCCCAATTAGATGAGAATCGCAGACTCATGGAGGGTTCTGTCTCCGGTGATCTCCAAAAAATATTAGACTGGGGAAGTAGAAATCTTGTACAATTCAACTCCAGCAAATCTCAGTCTTGCTTTCTATCCCATAAGAGATACACCAGCCCTAGACGCATCACAATAAACAACCAAGTTATTCAAAGTAATGAGTCCTTTTCACTTGTTGGCATCTCTGTGGATCGAAATCTCAATTGGCACCAACATGTCACATCAATTGCAGAAGCGGCTGCTAAGAAATTAGGTTTCCTCTTCCGGGCTCGCAAATACTTTTCACCAGCCAATCTCTATACCTTATATACTTCACAAATAAAGCCAAACTTCGAATACTGCTCCTACATCTGAGGTGTCATTCTAAACTCGCTATCCTGTACTCTATTCAAAAGAGAGCTATACTTCTCATCGGTGACCCTACCCTCACCCAAAGGATGCTATCCCTTGCCCACCGACGTGCCGTTGGTGACCTCTCTCGATTTTATAGATATCTGCACGGGTACTGCTCAGAGGAGCTTTCTTCCATAGTTCCTCCACCTGCTGCCCCCTCTTTTACTGTCCACGTCACCAGGCATAGAACATCTTGTTATGCCCGCTCTTTTGTCCCGAGGACTTCCAAGTTTTGGGACTCCTTGCCGGCACATGTTTTCCTTCTTCACCGAACCTCCAAACCTTCAAGCCCAGAATTAACAAGTTGCCTCTTTTCTCCTTGTCAACACACACGGTACGATACTTCACACCCGTACAAAATTTTTTGCCTGCTGATTTTCCAGCAAGACTATAATTTTCTCATTCCTTTAGAAACAAACTGAATGCAGATCCACTGTTTGTAGCTCGAATACTATTTACAGATAAAGTACCTTTACTCGCCAGGGCATATTCTAATTCAGTGAGAAACATATGTGGGAGAATAAAAATCCCCCTGTAGCAGCAAAACTTAATTTCAAACATGAATTTAATATTAATGTTTAGGTTAATTGTCTTTATCGCTACAAAAACTCATTCTTTTTAAGACAATAAATACGTCGAATACTTTTCTAGATATGAAGGAAAATCGAATTTTAATTTCTCAAATTAACACCTTGTATCTCTTTTGTTTTTAACTTTTTGACTTGGGTAAGTTTAGCTGAATCGTAATTTTTTGATACCAAAAATTTACTAGTGCTTTCTGTCCCATAACTTTTGGACGACTCTGTAATACCGCGTTTTTAAATAGTCACATAAAACAAAATAATGTGACTGTCGGAAGCACATTCTTCTTCAAAATAATTGTGGCAACAGTACATGTCTTCCTAGGCTTTTTGCGTTTGGCAGGGCTGACATATACTGACTTTCCAAAAAATCCGAACACCCAGTAAAAGGCGACCAGATGCAATGAACATTTATATACTACTCTGTTTTGGTTCCGATAAGAAATGATGAAAATATGGACGAAAAATTTTAACAGGTGAACTCTTTTAGTGAATTTTCGTAGAAAAAATTCACTAATGGAGAGATCCCGACTTTTGAATTTTGAAAAAATTTTTGCAAATGAGCGCGAACTAGGACCCCTAGAACCCATATCCGGGGTTAGTTTCAATTTTTATATGTTTATATATATATATTTATATATATATATATATATATATATATATATATATATATATATATATATATATATATATATATATATATATATATATATATATATATATATATATATATATGTATCACACCGATAACTCAAAAAATATTGGGCAGATTTTGATAAAATTTGGCATGTACGTTTCTTTTGTAAATAGCTTGGATAAGTTCGTTAGTCAGGAAAATCGGCCGAGGTTTTCCGGGAAAATTTTGAGTTTTCATTCGAAAAAAATTCTCATCTCAAAAAGTAATAAGCCGATTTTAATAAAATTTGGCATGTACCTTCCTTTTGTAAATGACCTTGACAAGTTTGTTAGCCAGGAAAATCGAACGAGGTTTTCCGGGAAAATTTTGATTTTCATTCAAAAAAATTTTTATCTCAAAGAATAATGGGCCTATTTTGATAAAATTTGGCATGTACCTTCCTTTTGTAAATGTCTTTGATAAGTTCGTTAATCAGAAAAATCGGACAAGGTTTTTCGGAAAAATTTTGAGTTTTCATTTGAAAAAAATTTTTATCTTAAAAAATATAAACTCTATGATAACCAAATTTGGTAGGTAGGTTTACGATATAAAAAGTAAACTATACACCAAAATTTAGATTTCTATGTTACAAGAAAAAAGAGTTATAATAAAATATTTTGTGCCAGATCATTTTTATGAAAATTCACTACCATAACGCACTTGCTGCGTCTTCGACTTTTTAAATTTTGTTTTATCAATAAATCATCTTTTTATATTGGCGTTTCCTTTATTTTGAATCAATATTTCATAGTGATTTATTCTCAATTTATTAAGTCATTAAGTCATTATGCCCAGGCGCTGTTTACGGAACAATCACAGTGTGTCAACGGCGTTAGAGTGTTGGTCCAGGTGGTCTGACGAAAGAATCCATAACCGTCGTCATGGATCTGGATCACCTTGAGCAACTTCAGCACGGAAAGATCGTCATTTGAGGATTGCGTCTTTACAAGACCACAACACAGTCGACTGTAATTGCTTGGTTGGGAGTTTTGCAACAAAGAGTCTTTATGGCAACGATATATAGTAAATATGCGCTTTTGGGCTTCGTTCGTATGGATATTTTTTGTCTTTCACTAACACCTCGACATCGTGCTGCTCGTCTTAACTGGTGTAACGGCAGATCAAATTGGGCTAGTAAATAGAATCGTGTTGTGTTATCTGACGAGTCCCGATTCTGTCTTTGGGTTCACGATGGTCGCAGGAGTGTAAAACGATTACGTGAAGAACGCATAAATTTAGAATTTGCTGCGGAACCACATACGGCCCTTACACGAGGGATTAGATTGTATGGGGTGCGATAACATACGGTAGAGGTCACCTCTAGTTTTTATTGACAGAAATTTGAATGCAAATGATAGCATACAAAACGTACTGCAACCTGTTGCTCTACCATACCTACGAGGGTTAATTCAACTACTTCCCAACAAAACAACGCACGCTCCTATTCAGCAAGTGTTACTACAAGGTTCTTACAAGAAAATAACGTGATAAGTACGCGCTTTTGGGTTTGATTCGTATAGACCATTTTTGCGTCTCCCATTGACACCTCGAGATCGTGCTGCTCGACTTGAGTTGTATAACGGCAGATCAAAAGACCATTACGTGGAAAACGAATAACTTTAGAATTTATTATGCAACGGCATGCGGCCCTTACACGGGGCGGTGATAGTATGGGGTACGATAACATACGGTAGCAGGTCACCGCCAGTTTGTGTTGACAGAAATTTTAATGCAAATTATTACATACAAAACGTACTCTAGCCTGTTGCACTGCCATACCTACGAGGGTTAATTCAACCCCTTTTCCAACAAGCAAACACCCGTCCTCATATAGCAAGGATTACTACAAGGTTCTTACAATAAAATAAAGTGATCCTGCTTCCATGGTGTCCTCGCTCCCCAGACTTGTGGCCAATATACGGGATATGGTTGGCAATCGACTGGGTAATTTACCTCGACCACCAAATAACATAGTTGACCTTTGTCACCGAATCAAAAAGCCTATGATGACACTCCGCAGGATACCGTAAATCATTCAATTTCAAGCATGCCTCGAAGAGTTATCGAATACATAAGAAACCGCAGCGGACCTACTTATTGCTTTTTTTTAGTTTGAAAATATTAAAGTTTGATTAAACACACGTTAACATTTTGGTAGAATTGATCAATTCTTACTGAATTTTTTTCAAAGTCAACATATATTTCTATCAAGGTGCTAAAAAAGTCATAATAATAGTTTTGTTTCTCTAAATGACAATGTTTGTTTTTGTAATACAGTTAAAAGTTAGAAGGAGCTGTCTTATAATGTATATTAAGTAACCCCTGTTCCGAATCGGTGATTGTCGAGCGACGCCTAGTTGCTAAGGTCTAGACGCAACATTGGCAGTTATACATTTTATAAAAGTTTCTAAATAGCACATGAAGAACAATTAGTAAACCAATCACTGTAAATGACGTCAATGAAGTAAATTTATAGTTCACCGCGCTATCTCGCTCGTGAGTGGCAGCAGCCTCGCAAGATTTGACGATGTCATATTCTTCACTGCACATAATCTTTAAAAAACAAAGCATAAAATCCAGCCCTATTCTTTAACTGTGCCCTATACGAGGGTCATGTACATATAAAAATTGAGTTCTGTAAAACTGTACAAGAGGACTGTAACTTTTTCCAAAATAAATTTGACTCATAAAACTAAATTTACGAAAGAAAGAATAGTTGGTCAATACGAAAAATATTGACTCTTGTGCACAAGAAAACCCCCACTGTATAAAAGAGTCTTCCTATTTCAACGTTTTTTGGTTAGTTATGGATAACAGGGTACGTTTTGAATTAATTTATAATTTTAACAAGTAATAGGTAAGACTGTCAAATAACAGTATTAAAAAATGTGTTTATGGCCTTTGAAGACAGTTTGCCATTAAATGTATTACAATAATGTTGATACCAAATGAATGGGGCACCGGTTTATTCATTTCAAGATGTTTGGATAGGTCGGAATGGACCTTTGAGAAGGCCTGCACGAACACCAGATATATCACCTCTGAACTTTTATATATGGGGCCGTATTAAAAATGAAGCTTATGCTCATCCAGAAAATCAATCTAGATCACCTAATAACAGAGTTGAAACAGCTTTTAGAAATTTAGGTCCACCGAAATCTATATAAGAATTTTACTGTTTTGGAGAAGAATTGCAGACGCATAATCAATTTTGCATATCATTCTTCATATTTATATTAAAATTAGTCAATCTAAATGATTAAAAGTAACAGTAGTCGATCAGTAAAATTAACACACATCAAACGTAGTTGCGTTTAACAAACCAAATACATCACCAACTGGTGAGAAACTTTGACGAAAATTGTTCGGTACAGTATAAAAAAACACATTCGTTTTTATTCAATTACCAATGAGGATGCAAAGAGGTGTACTGGAGCTTTTAGTAGGTGACCGTGTAAATTCAAAAGTGTTAGACAATTGTCAGATGAGTCTGGGGTACCTAAAACTTCAGTTCACAGAATATTGGAAGTTGCAAAATTATATATTTGTAAAATCAGCCTTATTCACGAGCTTAACTAAGATCACTATAATCGTCGGACTAAATTTTGCGAAGATATTTCAAATAATTTATTAGAGTATCCCTGTTTCCTCTACAACATATGTTTATCTGATGAATGTGCGTTTAATCTTTCCGGGACAGTCAATAAACATAATTGCAGGTAAAAGGCAAAGCCATTGTTGATTTTTAATATCAATTTCTTAAATACTTACAGGTATTGGTCTAATGGAAACCTCCATTTTTGCAGGGAACAACATTCCCAGAGACTGTAGAAATTAAATGTATGCGCGGGCATTTTTGGAAACTATATTTTAGGTCATATTTAATTGAAGACTACTTAACTGGAGAAATTTACCGTGATTTATTGCATAACACAATATATTCTATGATCGTCAGAAGATGACAAACTCCTTGAACACGTATTGTTTCTTTAACAGGATAGAGCTCCTTCGCATTATCATGTGTAAATGATGGAATGCTAACATCAGACATTTCCAGGAAGATGGATCGGTCAGGGTGGGACCATTGAGTGACCACCTGGGTCTCCAGATCCAACACCATTAGATTTTTTGTTTTGAGGTACATTTTTTGCACTGGGTACTGCTTTTTGTTTCATTGAAATCAAAGTTTATGCAAGAAAGCCCAACAATTTAGAAGATCAAAGTAATAGAATTATCTAAGAATTAAAACAGCGGAAATGTTACAGGCAGTTCGTAAAAAAAAATCGAACACAACCTTTTTTATTGCATGTTAGTTAACGGGTTGTCACCTCGAACATTTGTGTAAATAATCAATTAATAAAATAAATTAACGAAAAACACTGAATAATCAGTTTAAATATCTACATTTCAAATGCTGTAACACAATAATACAATTATCTCGAAAACTACTAGCCCGAATTTCCCGAACGTGGTAGCATTTTAAAGAGAATTTAACGCCTTTTGCAGGTATTACTAGATACTGTGTGCAACTTAAATTTTATGGATGAGTCCCACACTTAGTAATGGGTTGAAGTGGCAGCGTTGTAATTGCTCATAAAAAGTGCCCCTCTTGACATTTTAAATGATGTGTTTTAACGATTTAAAAGTATACATGTGGAATGAAATGTGGTTCTTTACTTAGTATTAGATATTTTTGATTTAGGAGTTATCTTTATTTTTGAATATTATTGTCACACCTAGTTTTATAAGTTTAAAACCAGAAAAGATAAATTCTTTATATAAATTCCACAAGAAAAAACGCAGCTCTCCTGAGAGTGAAAGATATTAAATCACCTTTATCAGTTTTTGGCCATCTTCTGGTACAAAATGTCATAATTTAAATATAGCACATGAGACCAAACATTTTAGCAATTGTGACAAGGGATAGCAAATGTATAACAATGAAGTCTTAAAATGTCCAGTAATGATTTACCGTGAACCTCATAAAATTGGGTTGTTCTTGTCCCAGCTGATTATACTTTTCTAATCAGAATTGTGTTTACTTTTAAAACAAAGGACCCTACTACAATAAAAGATACTTGCTCCAGTATCTTTTTAAAACTGGTATGATGTTTTAATTTCCCACATTTACTTTCTAAAAATATATTTAAAAAAGTCTAAGCCACTCACCCAACACACACACGCACGCATATACACACACACACTTACTTTGTGACAATCAATAGAAATTATTTACCTTCATTAAACTAAAAAGAAGTCACCTCTATGCTATGCTGCTGGTCACTTTCTTTTTTTTATGTCTCATCAGCTGTTGATCACCACATATCATACAATAATCACTTATTTCACATTATTTCACTACTTTCTACATCTGGCAGGTTCTGTTCATTAGAAGATCTTTAACTACTTTTTCCAAACAAGAACAAAACTTGACCACTAACTAATCTAAGTTTTTCAAACTCCCATAACAACAAGCAGATAAAATCACCAACACTTAATTACTTTTTGCAGCACTTTCTATGTCGATAAAAAGTCTCTGTTAATATTATTTAGCAGCTTTTTAATGAACTGCTATGTTATTGGGACTTTCGATATGTGTTTATTTTACACTCAAGTGTTTATCCCATGTAACAGGTAATATTGTCCGATATTTGTACGCGCTTTATCTCACAGTTGGAAGTCGAGCACTCGAACGTTACCAGTGGATGTGTAAAACGTTTTGACGCTCGCAAAATTCTCCTGCTACACAGTAACGTCCTGCTATGTAAACGCGCGCTTGCAGGAATCGTGATGGCATATGCGCACGTTTATTGCGTGATTTCTTGTTGATAATAAGCGTAGTAGCGTCAAAAAAGATAAGAAATAAATGAAAATTAATAGGAATTAGAAATTAAATAACAAAAATAATATTTTCACCTATTAGGTAAACATAATCTTTGGTTAATCCTTTGCAAATATTTAAATATCTTAAAATTTTGTTTGGCACATGTATTGAGCACTCATAAATAGACTTCAACAAACCTAATTACTCACAACAGAACATACAGTCTAGAACAGCAAAATCTAATTGTGTATATTTATAAAAAATCCTGCAACGAGAAAACTTTACCCGTACATTGAACCCCCTTCGAGTGACAGTTGAAACGCCTAAAATTTTAGATAGGCGGTAGGGGCTTATGATACATCATTTGAAACATAACTTCATTATCTATTCAAAAATGCTATGGTTTAAAAAAATATTAAACAAGTAAAAATTTAAAAAAATAGAAAACTCATAGATAACTCGAAAACTACTGGTGAGATCTTGATCAAATTTATATGGGCCTACATGAGGAGCACCAGCTTTCAAATAAAAAAAGAATCATCCTATTCAGTTTACCTATAAATAACTTCTGAGGTAACACACATAAAAAAATACAGTCGAATTGAGAACCTCCTCCTTTTTTAGCGAATTTTTAAAAAAATCGTTAATGAGGAGATCTCTGTTTATATTTATTTATTTATTATATATATATATATATATATATATATATATATATATATATATATATATATATATATATATATCCGACCGATAACTCAAAAAATAATGGACTGATCTTGATCAAATATGGTGAGTACCTTCCTTTTGCAAGTGTCTTGGATAAGTTCGTTAGCCAGGAAAATCGGACCAGGTTTTTCGGGAAAATTTGGTGTTTTTTTTCTTTAAACAATCATATCTCCGTAAATAACAAAGTAAGGGCAACCAATTTGGTACGCGTGTTTGTATTATAAAGAGTGAGCTCTGTACCAAAATTTAGGTCTCTAGATTTAAAGACAAAGAAGTTATGGGCAGTTAAAGAAACAAATTTTGGAGTTTTCCTTAAAACGTCAAACTCGCAATTTTAAACGTCAAAATTGGCAATGTTTAGGCAAAGAACGTGAAACAAATACCGATTGTGAAAGGAAAATGTTGCAAGAAGAGTGTTCTGAAACCCTTAAGTTTCAGATTCAACCGTCACTGCTCTTCATTTTACTAAAATATTTACAGAATATTCATTACAAATAGACCCTTTCTCTGATGCTTTGGCTGTCGGTTTACTTAAGTTGATGCTTTCGCTGTAGGTTTAGTGAAGCTTATGGTTTAACGGTCTATAAGTTTTAGCTGATTTTCGTAGAACAAATTCGTTTATGCATTTTTGCATTTTTATATCGAAATATGATGCATTGGTAAGAAAAAAATATGGACGCAGTAAGTGCGCTTTGGTGGAGAATTTTCGGTAAATTTGCAGTTTAGCTCCCGAACGCTTTTGGAAAAACTGTTTTCTGAAACCTGCCTAGCGCCGCCCTGAATCCACAAACCCCAAGAAACATTTCTTGTTCACACCCCCCAAGGAAGGTACGGGACCAGGAGTGAGTAGAGCTGGGCGGGGTAGGTAGTAAAAAGGAAATATGAGCAGAAAATGCGAATAAAAGGGGCTTGAAAGCTGTCTTTTTCACATCTTGAAGCCATAGCCCCCTTAAACCCTACCTACCCCGCACAGCACCCCTATCCCCCCAGGTGCCGTTACTTCCTTGGCGGGTAGGAGCAGCACATTTTTCTTTAGGTTTATGCAGCGAGGGTGGTTGTATGCACGCGAGGGGGAAGGAAAATCTCCACGACAAATCAGTCACCCCCCAACCGTTTCGCTTGCTTATTCAATCTAATTGGCTACTTTGTAGCAAGGAATAAGGTGGGTGGCCGGGGGTGGAAGCGCTGTGCTAGGCAGTTTATATTTCCCCTTAATTTTTGCGGCGATGCACTTTGATTAACTTTCTCATAGCTTGTTAATTGGGCGAACCGAGCGTTTTTCAGCGTGAAAAAACTGTGGCATGTAATGGCTGTCTTCTTAAAAATTTTATTTCAAAACATGCTTTAATTTCTTCTTCCACTGAACTTCTCTGAATTCACGCCATTCTTATGTGGTTTTCACTTCCACTGGCCTTCTATTGCGACCAACCTGGAGTCTTTTGGTGGGAGAAGTAAGGGGGTGGCACGATTCCACCTTTCAGACATTTTTTCTGAAATGTGCTTAGAGTCACTTCTGTTAAATGAATTTCCTTCCCTACATTTTCATTTAAACTAAGAAAAGTAATTATAGGTGAGTCTTCAACATAAATTCTAATAATTACATACGTTTCGGTTTCACAGCAGACGCTCAATCAATTCTTCCTCTTCGTTGCATTCCCTGCAGTAGTTGTTATTCGTGATTTTCCATCTTTGGAGGTTCATCCCAACAGCACAGTTTCCTATGATGACCCCTGTAACTGTGTAGACCAGGGTTTTCTTGTGCTTTAGCAGTTGCTTGGTTCTATTATTATCACTCTTGGTTCGCAGAACTGAGGCAATGTTGCAATAGTTTCATTTTGCCATGCATCCTCTTGCTTCGTCTGCTTTTATGCCCACTTAGACATTTTTGTAGCCGGGTACCCAGCGTAGACTAACCCTGCTGTTTCGAATCCAGGATAGTGCGGCCTGGCCGCTCATTGCTTCCTTTAATCTAAGCTGTTTCGATGCTATAGTATGGAATGTATGTTTGCTACCCGAACAGATTGAGACATCCCCAAACGTTCTGCCATTTTCCTGAATTAGACAGTTTGCCTTCTTTATTACGAATATATGTGCATGTAGCACGCTTCACTGACCCTTAAGTCTATATGACTCTTGAATGCCAAGAGCCCCCAAGTGGATAGCTACGCCCTTCCTCCCCTAAGTTACAGAAGTGTCTGTCTACACTGACGTCTCGTGCTGTTTTATGAATTTTATCACTAAGTTACTATGATTCCTGTCTTCTCAGGAGGGGGTGACTATGTTAACGATTCCTCCAAAGTTGCTCCTAGTCATCATGTAGTCCGTTGGCCGACTCAGTAGGCCTAGTCCTTTGTTGCCATCTAGTTTTTCCATCTCTGCCAGTATTCTTGAGTGACCGCAGTTGGTCAGTTCACAGGTTGTAGCTTTTATGTACCATTCTAGTGGTTGCAGGTTCAAAATTGGCTCCAGTGCGACCTGTGACGTGTTGTTCCTAATGCTTGTTTCAATAGTTACTTTGCTTCATTTGTTTTTTTATTTTTGCAAAAAACCTACTTGAAATATACCGGTTTTGGTAGTTTGGATGTGTAACTTTGGGACAGTATATTATTATTCTTGAAGGCGTGGCCGGTACGTAATGATTCAATGATTTCTAAACGAAGATTGTGAAACAAATACTGCTTGTGGAGGACAAAATATTGCGTGACGAGTTTGATAAGTTTTTGAATTAATGTTTAATTTGTTACCGCGTTTCATTGGTCCTATATATTAGCAAAAAAACTGAATGTGAAGTTTACTTTTTCTTGCCAGTCTCACATGGAAAGCTGGAAGTCTTTTAAAAGTCTGAGTACAGAAAGTGCGTTACGATCGCGAATTTTTATGAAAATATTTCGAATCCTAATAACTCAATTTCCCATTAACCTGGAATATTACATTTCGATACATAATAAAACCTCTATAAATATAGCATGGTTGTACTAAGTTTTATAAAAATAACGGAATAAGCTTAGGAGGAGCCAATTTGTTTTTAAAACCTTTTTTTGTTGAAAACCGGTTGGATTAAACGAAATCGTCCAAGCGACTAAGAAGTAAAATATCTACCACGTTTAGAATTTTGTAGCTACCTTCGTTTTGCAAAAAAAAATACATTTGTTTGCAAATCTTTTATTAATTTTCGCCAAATTTGCTCCCAACTTTCCTTTAAAGGGACTAAGCATCCAAATCTACCAAAGTTTAATTCTCTAGTGTTCTGGAGATTTGATTTTTAGGCATTTAAAGTTTTTGAAGAAAGGAGAGCACACAATTGAAAAATGTGTCTGATAAAAGCAGTTTAGTCAAGTTCATTCGCGAAAGAAAGGATGGGTTAAGGTATTGAAAGATACCAAACTTAAATAAAATTTTCTTGTGCCTAAAAGGGACGAGAAGCTAAGACGTAATATGTTAGATAATCAATGGTTACATTGCTTGTGTATAATTGACAAATGCCAGATCTAACTTTCAAACTGGTATTTAATAACCTTAGAATTTCTGACATATCGTGAATTGCATGCTTTCATATACGTATTTATATTGACTGTTTAACCAGATACTTTTAATTGTTATTTCTTTCAAGTTTTGTTAATTACTTAACTAACAATTGGTATAGAAACTTATTCTAATGAAAATTCACTACCATAAGGCATTTGCTTTATCCAGACTTTTTAATGTTTGTGCTTGGTAACCATGTTTTCAATTGTATTTCATTTATATTTAAATTCCGAACATACAAGAAAATGATTGGCTAGTTGGTAATACACCGTATGTCTTCGTGTAAAAAAAATTAAGAGGAATATTATTAAGCGACCATAAAATGATTTAACTGCTTAAGTAATTCATACAAAGGAATATTGATGATGAAATAGAAATCATTTTAGCCGCTTGAAAAGATAAAATGAGATACGCAATTGAATTTCTTTGCATTGAATTTTAATACAATGGACCCATTCATTTGGGAACAGTTTCATCACTGAAGGGAAAAGACGTAGTTTGAGCACAGACATAATTTGTGTAAGTTGGAAAAATGTAAAAGGCATACACAAGTCGACGGACTTAGATGTCTTAGCAGATATTTGGATATACTTGCTATGTATAAGCTTGTGAATGTATGGTGTGTGTAATAATAATGATGATAGTGATAATAATAAAATAAATAATAAATAATAATAAATATATAAATATATATATATATATATATATATATATATATATATATATATATATATATATATATATATATATATATATATATATATACCAAACCTTTGGCCAAAAAAGAATGCAATTTCTTAAAAATTATCTTTTATTTATGATACTAAAGTTACCTTCTTCTACCATATTATAAGAAGTACAATAAACTTTATCCTTTAAGTATCCCCAAATGCCAAAATCAAGAGGCGTAAGGTCCGGCGAGCGTGCAGGCCAGGCAACCGGACCTCGATTTCCGATCCAGTCATTTCCATGTTGCTGATTCCAATAGTCAGTTATAATTCTTGCATTATGTGGAGGTTCTTCATGTTGCTGGAACTACATGTTCCCTAGTTCTTGAAGAGGCAAATTTTCTAAAATTTGGTCGACGTAATTTTGTAATATTTTGAGATATCGTGGGGTAGTCAAATTATTATGAAAAAGCCTGGACGCAGAAAGTGCCTTATGGTAGTGAATTTTCATAGAAATGATCTGGCACAAATTATTTTATTATAAGTTTTTTCTTGTAACATAGAAATCTGAATTTTGGTGCATAGTTTACTTCTTATATCGTAAACCTATCTACTAAATTTGGTTATCACAGCTCTTTTAGTTTTTGAGATAATTTTTTTTCGAATGAAAACTCAATTTTTTTCCGGAAAACCTGGTCTGATGTTGCTGACTAACAAATTTATCCAAGCCATTTACAAAAGGAAGGCACATGCCAAATTTTATTAAAATCGGCTCATGATTTTTTGAGTTATCGGTGTGATATATATATATATATATATATATATATATATATATATATATATATATATATATATATATATATATATATATATATATATATATATATATATATATATATATATATATATATATATATATATATATATATATATATATATATATATATATATATATATATATATATATTGAAACTGACTCCGGATATGAGTTATAGGGGTCCTAGTTCGCGCTCATTTGCAAAATTTTTTTCAAAAGTCGGGATCTCCCTATTAGTCAATTTTTTCTACGAAAATTCACTAAAATGGTAAATAGTACATGTCCCTCTATGACTCCTAGCCATACATTAAAACCAACCTAACTGGATGGTGCACCTCACCTCACAAAACGGATTTTGATCGGCACAATACACGTTGTTGTGTCTGTTAAATATAGTTTGTAAATCTGATTTCATTAGACCATAGAACCTTAAGCGGAAATTGAGGATTTTCTTGGCATTTCTCCACGAATCAATATATATATATATATATATATATATATATATATATATATATATATATATATATATATATATATATATATATATATATATATATAGTAAGTACCTGCCTTTTGGTAAGAGGCTTGGATGAGTTTGCTGGCCAGGAAAATAGGCCAGTTTTTCCTGGTAAATTTTGTATCTCCGAAAATAACAAAGCTATGGTAACCAAGAGTAAGTTTTCTTGATGCACAAAGGTCGAGAAATAGCAGAAAAATTGCTGTGAAAATTTTATAGTTTTTCTTCTTAAAACGTTAAAGTCGCAATGTGAAACGTCAAAATTTGCACTTTTCAGGCAAATAACCTGAAACGAATACGGGTTATGTAGAAGAAATATCATAAAAAAATTATTTTACGCAGCCCAGAGTTTCATCTTCAATCGTCATTGTCCTTTATTTTACTAAAATGTTTGCAAAAAAAATCATTTCTAACATACCCTTTCTCTGATGCTTTAGCAATAGTCTCAGTTATAGAGTTTGTGGTTTAATAGTCTATAATTTTTGGCAAATTTTCGTAGAAAAAATTCGTTACGAGACTTTCGAATTCTGAAAGGATGTCCTCAACTGAGTACGAAGTAGACTTTCATAATAACAGAGGGACCCATAAGTCGTTGGTAATACAAGTTACTTTTTTTAATAGAACGTCACTTATATTATTACATTTTTACATTTTCCATAAAATTATAATGCATGCTTGTTATGAAAAATAATTAATATCGTCCATCGTTTTCGCGTTTTTTCAATTGTTTCTTCACATTTTTGGCACATTACAAAAATTGCTATACGGCATTGTTACCAATAGAGATGGGAGTCCGATTAAAATCACTCATTTAGGGAGATTTTCGTTTATATTATTAGTCAAAAAAATCGAGATACCATATACAGGTCACTCTCAAATAATGAAAATAATAATTTGAAAAAGTTCAATTTTTTCAAATGAAACAGCATGCATTTTATATTTTCTAAGCGAACGGCATGCCCTCTGCTCCAACTTTTGTATAATACTTCCTATACCTAAAGACTTTAGTTTTGGAAATATTAACTTTTATAATCGCATCGTACTATGACTCATATAGGGATCAGATCAGTTTAAAACGTTTTTTTTTTTCAGTTTTTTATTTATTTCTATTTTTTTTCTTCAGATTATGGGATTATATAGAGATTTTTTTAAGAAAAAGAGTAAAATATTTAAATTAACTTTGGTACAAAAAGGGAAGAAATAATTAATTTGATTCTCTGTATTTACATTTTCATAATATAGGTATAAGTATTTAATAAAGTGTTTTCACGAATATCAAATAAAACTTTAAAGTGACAGACAGGGTTAATTTTCAGAAATGCGGTACATTATTTATACAATAAAGGTTAGACTATACACTAAATTTGATGTCTTTCATAAAAAAACATATTTAACATTAAAAACAGTTCTATGAAAATTCGCTACCAAAACGCACTTCCTGCGTCCCGAACTTTTTGTAAATGGCTTAGATAAGTTCATTAACTAGAAAAATTGGACCAGTTTTTTTGGACA
The DNA here is from genome assembly GCA_964006375.1 of Tillus elongatus. Taxonomy (NCBI): domain Eukaryota; kingdom Metazoa; phylum Arthropoda; class Insecta; order Coleoptera; family Cleridae; genus Tillus; species Tillus elongatus. The sequence goes on along the minus strand of OZ023266.1, from coordinate 73,297,785 downwards.
AATTTTTACGAAAAATAACCGAACTATGGCAAACAAATTTAGTAGGCAGTTTTTTATTGTAAAACCTATATATATATATATATATATATATATATATATATATATATATATATATATATATATATATATATATACATAATTCAGTACTTTAAGTTCAAGTAAAAAAGCTATAATCATTTAATAAAAAAAAATTAAGCGATTTGAAATATTTTTATTACAATTCGCTACCACAACGAACTTGCTGCGTCCAGACTTTGATATTAAAAAAAAGTGTCGTATTATAATTACATATGTAACCTTTTAAATGTATTAATCAGTTTCTCTATTTTTTTGCAGTGAACTTTAAACGATATTTTTCTGAATGTATTATGGCGAAAGTATAGGAAAGTCACAAACGATAGAAAAATATAAATTTTTCTTAGCGGAGCATTTTTATATAACTGAAACAAAGATTCCGTTTTATAATTATATATGTAACCTTTCCAGTAGATTTACTTTCTTTTTACTTTTTGCCGTAAACTATAAAAGATATTTTTTCTGAATTTATTGCAGCAGAAGCGCTGGGTTACAAACTAACAAGGTTTTCTCTGTATATTCTCCTCTTATATCATTTCTGAGGCGTTGATCTCGGCTTTCTTTTTATCGTTAAATTTATTAGGACATCTTCTATATAAATTTCAGTAAGGGTGTTGAAAAATGTCAAATAATTGGCTTGATCTTAACTTTCCCTAGGGTGATTATGCAAGTTTCTTTGTTGGTGTAACTAGAACATATCAGATCATTTTAAGACTAGATTGTTTCTTGCATAAAATATATTATAAACTGGTTAAAAGCCCAAAAAATTATTTTTCCCAAATGTGACAATGCAAGTTTTTTGTTGTTGTAACTAGAACATTATCCGGTCATTTTAGGATGATAATAATAATAATTATTATTATTATTATTATTATATAAATTATAATAATAATAATAATTATTATTATTATTATTATTATTATTATTATTATTATTATTATTATTATTATTATTGTTTAGCTGATACATGTATCTAATTACATAACTACAATAATTACGAGGTAAGCGCCAAAATTTCCCTGCCTGACATAGATCCAGGATATCGCAGGGTGTCAAAATTTGGTAAGATATTGGTTCAAGTCTTAGTAGCCTTGCAAAAAACAAAAATTAATTTTATGCCAATTAGTTTTCTTCTAATTGACACTTGTTCATCACAAAGTCAGAAGTCATAAAAATTTAGTATAGAGCTGTTATTAAATTCCTTACGCGAGATAAATAAAGCCACAACAATGAGCCTGTATACCATCAGGTCACCTTCCCACGAGCAGGACAGCTGTGTCAGCATGAGGATTGGAGGCGCCTGCCAGCTAACAAGCTGAGAACGACGGAATACCACACGTGAGAAACAACGTCAGCAATACCAACGTCACCTCTCGGGGAACAATAGAGCCACGCCTGGGGGATTTTCCATAAATAGACTGCTCACCGGTGGAACGTCGTTCATTCTTGTTCCGAGATAGAGACTGCACATCGCGTGCTAAAGTAGTTTATATTACTTGTATGTTGATATCATATTTTGTCTTAATTTTATATTATCCTTTTTATGTTATGTATTAATTGTTTAAAGTCATAATAAATTGTTTTAAAAATTCAAACGTCTTAACCGTAAAGTTAAGTCGCGAGAAGGTCTTTCACTTCAAAAATTCTCCATCTTATTCTGTAGTAAAAAATTGGTCACAACGGTTTTGAATGGGGCAGGAATCCTTGGAAGATGACGCAAGAATAGGAGGGACGGTGGTGACGGACAAGATTGCCCATGTTGAGGATCTCGACGCTTGAAAGTGAAAGAATCATCAAAAATGTCGTGGCTTTCAGATACAAGCGTTCGCCGAATCATCCACGCACATTTAAGCATGAATAAAGTTAGTGCAAAATGGGTCCCCAAACATCTTTCAGCAGTTCAACGCCAGCGTTATGTGAATGTGCCCGATCATTTTTGGACCTCTGTAAAGGATACCCTGTGGACGGGTTAGACAATTATCACAGGGGATGAAACTGAGGTTCTCTACTATGATCATTTGTGCAAAAGGGATTTGATGGAATGGAGGTGTAAAGGAGAAGCACCGCCAAAAAAGTTAAAGGTCTGTTAGTCGACCAAAAAAGTGATGGCTACGGCTTTTTAGCGATTATGAGAGTAGGCTTCTCATATACTTTAAAGAACGCAGCACCAGAGTCAACCGTGAATATTATGCAACACTCCTGCATAAATTACGACAAAATATTCAGGAGAAAAGACGTGGAAAACTGACCAAAGGCGAGCAAATTGACAATTTCAGAATAGTGTAATGGCAGTTAACGACGCAGGCTCTAGCATCGTGTTGAGTTAGTCGGTGAAAATTAATTCCGGTTTGAGAAATCGGCAACAGTTGAGTTCTACCTGGAACTCAGCGATACTGGTAAACGTATACGTCGACTCAACTATTCAACTGTTTGCGCCTGGTGAACGTAGCCCATGCCGAATATATAAAGTCAGGAAACTAAAACGAATTTAAGATAACTGTTGTAAGCAAAGTGTCATGGTCACGACGACAGGGTGACATAGCTTTAGACTGTGATGATTGTCTGTTTTTCCAAAGTAGTCTTTTTTCTTTTGATGTATCCTTGTTTTTCTGTATATTGTAGACGATTTTCCATTTTGGGATGTATAAATTTTACGTTAATAAACGAAAAACTAGTGCTGTTTACTGTTCATTTTATTCGTTTAATAATTCAAATATCTTTGTTCGCCTAATTTCTGACCTTTTTATATATGTCGGTGCACTGAAAGTAACATAAAAGGTGACAAAACGTTATGAAATGTTTGAACTTGCTTTTTAGTGATTTTTCCTTCCACATCGTCACAACGTATGGAAGTATGGCATCAGCGACAAAAATTTCAACATTTTTTTTCACTTGAACGTTGTATTAGGGACAACATTTTTTTTGTCTGTCGGTCTATCGGCCTCTATGCGTGCCTATTTGTAGGCGCAATAACTTTCAAACGAATTGAGATATCATCTTCAAATTTCGTATCCCGTTAGCACCCGACAAAGTAACGCTTTGAATTGTTTTTGGGTAAGATCGCTTTAGGGGGTGGGGGATAAATGGGGGGGGGTGATTTGGTGAACATTGACATTTTTGTTAAACCTCGAGTAATATCACGTTTCAGAGGCTTGTTGGTACAGGAATACGAGTATTTTCTTTATAATTAGGTCATGGACCTTGAATTCATTTCATGAGAATGTCTCCTGGGAGAGTAAATTATCACAGCTATGTGGAAGTTATGATTCAATTTGCAGCACTATTTTTCCCTCAGAGCACGTCCGCGACTTCGCAGCCCCGAAAGCACTGCAGCCTTTGGCTTATTGTGCATGCCCTTAGTCTTTTTACTCCACCCATTCCAAAATCACTGTGCCTTGAACTATTCTGCACAGCGATTGGTTGGGTGAAGAAGTTTTATATTGCTCTGTCTCCGGTCTAAACTGACTGTAGATCAGTTGTCTTTTGCTGTCCAGAGCCTTACACTCGCACAAGATGTGCTGGGCTGATTCCTCCCCCTCGCCGCAGACTCTGCATGCGAGGTCCCCCTCGAAACGCCCCATTTTATGCCGGTGTTTCTTGACGATCATGTGTCCCGTCAAGAGACGTTCTGTTTCTGAACTGTCCTCTGCAAGGATTTACCAGCTACATAGCTCTCTTTGAACTGGGTTCGTCAATTACTGACTTCCCATGTCTGAGCCCTGGACAGTCTGCCCAGTAACCTTGTGCTAGTTTCTGACCCAGGACTTAATGACTCCCCTGGCCGTGCTCTTTGTCACTCCCAGAACCGGTTCTGGTCCCATAAATAGTTCTGCTGACCCTCTCTTCGCAAGACTGTCAGCTTCTTCATTGCCTTTGACCTCCGAGTGACCCGGCACCCAGATGAGGGTGATATCATTCTGCCCAGTCAGGTTGATCGTCTCGTCTCGGAACTCACTCACCAACCAGCAATTTACCCGTGCGCTACTTAGGGATTTAAAGGCTGCCTGGCTGTCTGTGGCTATGAGGATCCGCTTGTTGGTGTAGCCCCTCCTCTTGTTCTCCCGCACACAGTGCAGGATGGCGTACATTTCGCCCTGAAAGACCGTTGCATGGGCTCCGAGGGAAATACTATGACTTACCCTCGGTCCTTCCGAATAAACACCTGCCCCCGTCCCACGCTCCCCGCCGGATCCGTCGGTGAACCAAACGAGCGCGTTCCGTGGTATGCCCAGGGTCTCCTCCCGCCATACCTCGCGGTCGGGGATTTCCACTGTAAAGTTGTTTTCCCTGCAGATTCGCGGGCTCGCGATGTCTGACCTCATTTCAAGCATGGGCTCCTTCACGATCTCCTGAATTTTGCAGTGGCCCCGGAAGCCTGGGTTGATTTTAAGTCTACCATTGCAGGCTAGTCTGTATAGTCCTAGCCTGGCCTCCCCCATAATAAGTAAATATAGGGGTGTAGGGGGGATACAGCAACACCTCCATGGAAGCTGTTGGAGTTGAAGAGAGATCTCTCTGAGGCCTAGGGTTGAACACACTGAGACCTCACAGACGATCTCCGGCGAGTTTTGGGGAGTAGGCAGATTGAGGCTCCGTAATCGAGCTACAACAACCCAATCCACCTTTGTCCACCGCTCTAAGGAGTAGGCAGATTGAGGCCTTAGAGTGTCCTTACATATTTCCTTTACCCAGCTTTGTCCACCACTCTAAGGAGTAGGCAGATTGAGGCCTTAGAGTGTCCTTACGTATTTCCTTTACCCACCTTTGTCCACCACTCTAAGGAGTAGGCAGATTGAGGCCTTAGAGTGTCCTTACATACTTCCTTTACCCACCTTTGTCCACCACTCTAAGGAGTAGGCAGATTGAGGCCTTAGAGTGTCCTTACATAATTCCTGTACCCACCACTCTAAGGAGTAAGCAGATTGGGGCCTTAGAGTGTCCTTACATATTTCCTTTACCTCTTGAAAATGGCTCCAAAACAGGAGCCGAAACGTCGAGTTTTCATAAATTCTGGACGTGGTTCAACCCGAGAACCAAGGTATGTCTCACATTAATGACCGCGGAAATCTTTCTGAAACACATATATATATATATATATATATATATATATATATATATATATATATATATATATATATATATATATATATATTTATATATATATAATACATATATATATATATATATATATATATATATATATATATATATATATATATATATATATATATATATGAACATAAAACTGATACTCAGCATAAATAAAACAATAATATAATTACCACAAAATGAAAGTTATTACAACACAACCTTAGTGCTAAAAAAACATCAATTTTCCGACACCCCCAATTAATAACTCGGCACTTATAATGTCACTGTGCTGCTTATTTATCCGAGCTCTATGTACTATCTCTGACTAGACTGCGCGAATGATCACACATCTCTGTGTTGCCAGCTACGAGTCCTAATAATCCACCTACTCTTTTTAAGGACCTCCTATCTCCCTTATATTTCAACAGGCACTCTTTGTGCTTATGTTTTAGTGAATTTTCTTTAACAAATTCACTTATGAGGAGATCTCGTCTTTTGAATTTTGAAAAATGTCTTCAAATGAGCGCTAATTAGGCCCCCCAGAACACATATCCGGGGTCAGTTTCAATTTATATATATATATATATATATATATATATATATATATATATATATATATATATATATATATATATATATATATATATGTGTGTGTGTGTGTGTGTGTGTATATATATATATATATATACATATATATATATATATATATATATATATATATATATATATATATATATATATATATATATATATATACATTACACCGGTAACTCAAATAATAATGGGCCGATTTTGATTAAATTTGGTTAATAGCTTCCCTTTGCAAATGGCTTGGATAAGTTCGTTAATCAGGAAAATCGGCCCAGGTTTTCCCGGAAAATTTTGTGTTTCCTTTCGAACACAATTCATATCTCCGGAATTAACTAAGGGCAAATAAATTTGGCACGCGGGTTTATATCTTTATGGGTAACTCACCTACTAAAATTGAGCTCTGTAGGTCAAAAGACAAAAAAGTTATGAGCATTTAAAGAAAAATAAATTGGGGTTTTCCTCCAAACGTCAAAGTTGCGATTTAAAACTTCAAAATTGGCTACATTTAGGCAAGGAACATGAATCTAATACGGGCTATAAAAATAAAATGTCTCAAGAAGAATGTTTTACAAACCCTGAGGTCTTAGTTTCAACGGTCATTGTCCTTCATTTTACTAAAATATTTCCAGAAAATTCATTTCAAATAGACCCTTTCTCTGATGCTTGGCAGTAGCCTTAGCTATAGAGGTTATCGTTTAATGGTATATCATTTTTGTCGAATTTTCGTAAAAAAAACAATAAAGTTCATTATATCCGTTATTATACAAGATATGAAAAAAATTGTATATATTAATTATAGGGTGTCTTGAGGTACATCTTAAAAAATTATTTCTAAAATCACAGGCTGGCCCATAAGTCGTTGGTGATACAAATTTTCGTTTTTTTTTTAAATTAAACACGCCTTATGTTATTGCATTTTTGCATTTGCCATCGAAATAAAATGCATGTTTGTAAGAAAAGAAATCCTGGACGCAGCAAGTGCGTTATGGTAGCGAATTTTGATCAAATGCTTAATATTTGAATAGCTCAATTTGCTATTAATCTATGAGGTTGACCAAAAAACGAGTTTTTTCGGGAACACTTTAAGTTTACTTTCGGAAATTTTTGTACATTTTCAAACAATAAAGTTATTTTGATGAAACATGGCACATTGTTTTTACTATATAGATTATACTGGTCACCAAATTTGATGCCTGCTTTCTTTTTTTTTTTAATCGAACACGCCCTATGTTATTGCATTTTTGTATTTTCCATCGAAATATAATACATCTTTGTAATAAAAGAAATTCGGGACGCAGCAAGTGCGATATGGTAGCAAATTGTCATTAAATTCTTCAAATTTGAATAGGTCAATTTGCTATTAACCTATAAGGTTGACCAGGAAACCAGTTTTTTCTGGAACAATTTAAGTTTACTTTCGGAAATTTTTCTACATTTTCAAACAATAAAGTTATTTTGATGAAACATGGCACATTGTTTCTACTATATAGTCCAAATTTGATGCATGCTTTCTTAAAAAAACATATTTGGTATTAAAAACATTTTTATGAAAATTCACTACCATAACGCACTTGCTGCTTCCAGAGTTTTTGATTTTATCTGAATAGAGGTTGTTTAAAAACATACATAGTATTTAAAGTGATTACAGAAGAAATGATTATCTGCTATGCTATATAATGCCTCACAAAATCATGCAAATACACGTCTGTTTCAAAAAATCTATATTTTCTGAAAATATCGAAGTTATTTTGACAACATTTGGTATACATACTGTCTTTATAGAGCTTTTATAATGTATCAAAACTGAAGTTTGCAGATTAGTATTAGATCATAGGAAATTCGACTTCTTTTTTTAAAAGCCGCTACCGTTACACATATTTCTCGTCTGGACTTATTGGCCTATGCTGATACCAGACACGCCACTAATCTGATATTCCAGAACACATATACTGTGTATCCAAAGTCAATTAGTGCTTATCTATATTGTACAGTTCGTGAGGATATGTTTGGCTCTGAATCTATATTATTAGTGTCAAAACCCGCTGTGAGTTCTTTAGAGCCCCTCCTTCCTTTTAGAACACAGGGCTATTATGTTGTTGCGTCTGTGCTGAATTTGTGTTGTAATTACAAAAGACACACGAGGCATTCATAATTACATCCAATTGAAGTATAAATGAATATCCAGATTAGTTCAGATTGTTTTAAAATTACTGAATGTGCGTTAATGAGCAATTGGCACCTTCTGTAAAGAAAACGGCAAAATGTTTATACGGTTTAATTAGTGCCTTTCATACGTTTCTGTTTGCTGGTATTTTTACTTTTTACAAATATGATGAAAGTGAAAAACAGAATTCTGCAATTCTAATGTTTTGATGGATTTTAATGAACAAAATTGAACTATCGACGAGGTTACAGTAGCAAGATCTTAAAAACATTTTTATGTAAGTATTAAAGCCCTGAAATGCGTACATAAAGACGCTCGTTTCTATAGGTGCGTTATCTACACACACACCACACACACGCGCGCGCCCACGCACACTCGCACATACGCACATACGATTTTGTTGAAATCCGATGACAAAACAATCGAGCTGGAAAATAATAAAAAGAATCTTGTTCAGAAAACTCTCACGTCAATATTTTTTAATGAAAAAAATACAACACAGTGCAGTTGGAATGGTGGAATAGAATGGAGGTCTTATTTTGCTAGACCAACCTTGGGACATGACTCCGTGATAGCCTGGCGTTTTGCAAAGAATCGACTTGCAGATCCAGTCTATCTCAAACATGCCGGTATAAGAGACACATATCAATGTCCATGGTACCTGGGGAGAGATGATGCCTGGCACATGATTCTCACATGCGAAAAACAAAAAGCATATCGGAACTAGTAAGACAATTGGTCAAAAAACTCTTACCTCACCAACACATGTCAACTGAAGTCATCTACAGAGGTTACAGTCGGAATACCCCGGAAGCCAATTTATCCAATTACCTTCTTACATTGGCAAAAAGTACAATATATAACTCCTTCATATCTTACCACAAGGGCGAACGAATGTCAGTAAATTATAAATATTCCTACCTCGCAAGACTCAAATCAAGAATTCACAAAGAGTACGCGTGGCATCTTGGTAACGGAAACCTCTCCCATTTTGAGGACGTATGGTGTCCAAAAACCGTGCTGTGTAAGATTGAAGAAAGAGACCTATTTTTTTCACAGATTTTAAATGTGTAACTATTTAAAAGACAATAACTGACTGTATTTGGCGTGTAACCTCCTCTTTTTCTTGATCAAACATTGTCAGTTCCAATTATATATATATATATATATATATATATATATATATATATATATATATATATATATATATATATATATATATATATATTGTATATAATTATGTGCAAATATTGTGTATGTGAATATTGTACGTATTTGTATTTGAAGTAGATATAAGTTATTTATTATTAATGTTAGTATGACTTGTATTGATTACATGACAGTTTTAATAAATAATAATAATAATAACACGCACATACGCGCACGCACACACACACACACACACACACACACATATATATATATATATATATATATATATATATATATATATATATATATATATATATATATATATATATATATATATATATATATATATATATCCATTAAATTTTCGTTTAAAGTATTTTCAAAGTCTTCTAAACACATTATTTTATTATTTAAGGTTGTACAATGTAAAATAGAAGCATTACTAAAATTTATATTATGGCCAGTATTAAGATTATGTTCAGAAAGAGCACGAGTTTTTTTGTTTTTTTTTTTTTTGTAAGCGTATATCACTTTTGTGTTGTGTTAATCTATCTTTAAGGACTCTGCTTGTTTGGCGAATGTATTTTAAATTACGATTACTACATGGAATACAATATACCACTCCAGACTCCAGACACTTTGAAACCTTCATCCTTACTATTAAGTTTACTGAAAATATTATATATTGTTTTTGAATATCCAAACATTATTTTAAAATTGGTTTCATCTTTAAATATAAACTTTAATCTATTGGAAATAGTATTAGTGTAAAGGATCGATATGTAAAAACAGTTATTTGTATTTCCTAGACACAGACAAAAAAAAAACAAATTTAGATACAGAGTAGTTAGTATGCATATATCAGGTTGACTTCAAATTTTCACAAAGTTTTGTTCATGTTTTGTATTTTAATAACTTTTTCAAGTTCAAGTGAAACTCGGTTTATATGTAAGTATTTAAAACCTTTGTCTTTTTCCTATGTAAATTTTAAAAATGTTTCTTTCCATGTTGTACCCTTGATAATGGAATAAATAATTCGGAAAGATCCGCAATTTATTAAAGAGTTTTTTCTTGCAACTGACGCCTACCCACATTTTTTTTAATATTAATATTACAGTCACAAAAGCTGGATATTATATATATATATATATATATATATATATATATATATATATATATATATATATATATATATATATATATATTCACACCATCTTTGTGCATTTTCAGGAGCCTAAATCTGAACAATGTAAGAAAAACTCCCGGGTCAAAAACACGGCACCTCACACATAAAAAACACACAGAACACAACAGGACACTTAAAAAACCTGTGGTTACATGGTCAGACCTATAAAAACATTGTTAGAACTTAAAAAAAGATTTTATGCAACACACATGGGTCTTGAAAACGTGTTGATTGACAAAATTGATCAAAAATATTAAACTCAGCTGCCAACCAACAGGTTTCCAAGACCCACGTGTGTTGCATCAAATTTCTTTTAATTTTAAAGTTTTACCAATGCTTTTATAGGTGTAGCCATGTAACCACAAGTTTTTAATTGTCCTGTTGTATTCTGTGTGTTGCAGCAAGTGCGTTATGGTAGTTATCATATAAATGATCTACGCAATTTTGTTTTCGAAACTTATATATGCACCAAGAAAAATAAGAATGCTATATAATATTTAATTATGTTTAACAAACAAATACGTTTGTCTGGTGCCCCCCTGTGGCCTCCAGTGGTACAAGTTTTTTAAAATTAAATGCCTATAACTTTTTTCCTTTTAACTTAGAGATTTCAGCTATGTTATATAGTTTACCTTTTATAATATTAACATTCCTACCACATTTGGTTGCCATAACTTTGTTATTTTTGGCGATACAAAAATTTTTGAAAGAAGGTGCAAAATTTTTGCGGAAAACTGGCCCAATTTTTCTGGCTAACGAACTTATCCAAGCCACTTCCAATGGAAGGTGCCTGCCAAATTTTGTCAAATCGGACCATTAGTTTTTGAGTTATCGGTTTGATATATACACATATATGTATGTGTGTGGGTGTTTGTATATATATATATATATATATATATATATATATATATATATATATATATATATATATATATATATATATGAGCATATAAAAATTGAAACTGGCCCCAGATATGGGTTCTACGAAAAGTGGCCGACATTTTAAAATAACTGTGTTTGGAAAAAATTACAAATAACGTTATACTGGAAATTCTTAAGCCTATCGCAAAACACATTTTATAAAACAGTTTGCTAAACTTGTAACATTTTTTTTCTAAATTTGAACAAGCCAAAAAAGCATCGTACCCATTTCCAATCTGGCTGGTTTCTTAATCACTTTGTTTCACATTCCCAATGATTATTTGAACGAGTTATCGTGTTTACAAAATTGTTCTACATACCAACCAATTGTTCTTCTACCAACACGGGCGCACGCACGCATATATAATTGATTTTTGAATCCTGATATTTTTAGCTTGTGCAAATTTTTTTTTTTTAATCAGCTTGGAAAAAAAAATCCCCATTACAATATAATCGTTTTGTCAAATGGATATAATAAAAGTAACGGATCCGAAAAATTGTTATAAAAATTCGCTGCTATAATCCACTTGGCAGATCAGGACTTTTGTTAAGTTAGAATGTTTAAAAACTACATTCCAAAGGTATCAAGTAATTAAAGACCCCAAGCCACGACACCTACGAAAAAGAAATTTGGGCGGTTTAGCTGATCTGTGGTGTAAGGGGCCCGAAAGTCTGCCCAATATATAAACTGAAAATTATGTTTAAAAAACTTTCTACTTACTATTTTTGTTATATTATTTCAGAGAAATTAATCAACGCCTCTTATCTTGTGATATGAAATTCACAAAGCTTATTTTTTCAGTGCGTAGTCACTAATTTAAAAATAGGTATTTTATAAAAAAAGCTGCTTTAGCTATATATAATGCAATTAATTATTGTGACACTAAAGACAGATTAGCTAGAAATTTTTCTCATAAATTAAAGTTGCACTTACTGTTAAAAAAATTGTAGCAACACTGACCAATTGAACCAAACAATACAATGAATCCATTATCCTTCGATTTTACACCACAATTATCCACTAAACTTTTCTCTTTTCCCACGAAACAGTCACAACACTACACTTGCACTACACTGCCATTCGTATTGTATTGTCTATGCGTCATTTACCGGTCAGTTTCTTTACATAATATATTATCTTTTAATTTTATTGTTTTTATTCGATTAAAAGAAATATTTTATCTGTATCGCACATATTAAAATTAAAACGAGAACCCTGGGATCAAACCCAGTACCCTTCGGTTCAAAAGCACACGTTCTTACCACTAAACCACTGTGGCTCTATATAAAGAGCCTTAAAAACGCGTATCTTCTTATAAAGTGGTCAACAAGAAGATCGCCAAAAGCAATTTTAGCACAATTTTCAATTATCTAGCTCTTACTTTTTTTAAAGTTGACGTTTTTATTATGGTTTGCACTGCGCAAAAGCCCACTTTGTCTAGATTATGCAGAAGTACACAATTTTTTGGAAGAGTTAAAAATGTTATATTATACTTGGTGTAAAAGAAAGAGATCTAAAAGATGCAAAGGTTTCGTTGTCCGCCATTTTGTTTAAAAAGGTGTATCATCTCACATTATGGATAATAAGTCAGCTAACATCAATATTTCCAGACGTTTTTGCCAGTTTTTTTATTAAGATTTTTATGCAATTTATACAGGGTGGAACAAAGTTGTGAAAATCTTCGTAGTGATATTTCAAAAGCACTGTAATTTAGAAACGCGGTGACCGATTTTGATGGGTCTTGTGTAGGCTGAAAGTTTATCTACTTTAGTTTTTTCATAACTAGACGATATTTTGATCAAATAAGGTTTCTGTATTATACAGGCTGGCTAAAAATTAGATACTTTTATTGTTTGTGCTGTTGGTTATATAGTCAGCAAGGAGTAAACTTTTCTGGGAAAAAACAAGAGGAGGATCCTCCGAAAAGATAAGAACTTTTATAAATTTGCTTTGTACTGATTCTAGATTTGCCACATGTATCTCATAAGTAGGAGCCCACACAACTGAGCCATATTCAAGTCGGAACCGAACTAGACAACAAAAGAGCAGAGAAAGGGTGTCAGTCAGTGAGAAATTTTTGCTGTTTCTCATCAGAAACAGAGTTTTGTAAGTAGAACTGACAATTTGTTCATAGTGTGGTTTAAAAGATGGAGTACCATCAAAAACAACAAACATTTCAAGGCTCCTAACTGTCCTGGGGCAACTAGGTGCAAGCCCAGTTATATTGTAATTGGGTGCTTATTTCGAGTAAAGGACTTTACACAACACTTAGAAACATTCATAAAAAGACCACTCTGATAACACCATTCATCAAGCACCTCAAGACACTTCTGTAACTGCAAACAGTCATCAACACTCGAAATACTTGCAAAAATCTTAATATCATCTGCATATATTAAAAGGGAACATGCAAAACATGTTTAACAGGGTCGCTAAATATATTAAACAGTAGTGGACCGAGTATGGAACCCTGCGGCACTCTCGAAGTTATGTTATAGGTGTTACATTTGAAGCCCCGACCTCAAAAAATTGCCTCCTTCCATCCAGGTAAGATCTGAATAGACCAAGCAAGCCCTCAGAGAATCCGATAGCCTTCTTTCCGTCAATTGGAACAGAATGATTTAGACAATCGAAGACCTTAGATAGATCAGTATACGCAACATCAACCTGTGAAGAGCGGTCGAGAGTAGATACAATGAACTGTGTAACGTCAACTAAATTCCTCACAGTCAATCTCCTTGGAATGAAACTGAGATACTGAGAAATGGGGAATCTGTTTTTGATGTAAACAATATTCGCTGAAAAAGGCAGGCCTCGAAAATCTTACAGAAGACCCATAGTATGGCTATTGGTTGATAGTTTGATGGATCACCATTATTCCTCGCCTTGAAGACACCTTGAAGACACAGAAAACCCGTGACAGCTTCCAAATCGTAGGGAATGTTCCAGATCCAAGAATTAATCTTTCTTTTTAATAAGTTTAGTCAAAAAAGCATATAAGCAGTCGCGCACCAAAAAGCCAGGAACTAGATCAGGTCTACAGGACATGTCAGCCTTAATTCTCTTAGCATCTGTAATGATTTCAAAAAACACTGCAATGTCACTTGAAGCCAAGCTGGCGGCTATAGGTGAAGAGATGGAGCTGGAACCAGAACATTTGGCGAAATAAGAAGCAAAACTATCAACTGCCTGTTGTTGGTTAGATGAATTATTAATAGAAAAGAAAATACCTTTTTTAGGATTAGACCTAACCTCTCTCTCAACCCTCTGGCAGTAGTTTACTTGAGAAAGATAAATGTCTCGCTTAAGTTTTTGTGTTAACTCCCTAAATTTATTTAGAAACTCCAGATTTCCAGACGTCTTAAACTTACTCCAAAATAAATATTTGTATTTAATACTAACCTTCATTTCTTTAGAAAAACAAGGGGGATACCGATTACATGCACTTGGAGCAGTCATGGGAACATCCAGATCAAACAAGTCGTAAATTCTGGAATAGAAAAAGTCCAACATAGAATCAATATCCTGAAGCTCATCCATACCATCCCATCACAAGTTTCCAAGATCTGCACACAACCCGAGAAAATTACATTTTCGAAAATTATATGATCTCTGCGCAGTGTTACCAACAGGGATGATGACCATCAGGAATCACGGGTACATCAAGAGCCTCCTTACCAAGCAAGTGTCTGTAAACAAAACCATGTAAAGAATTCTATTGTTAATATTCTCAACGTGATTAAATTGTCCAAGGGGTAGTACATTACCAAAAATTTTTTAAAGCGGACACACGAGTTGAAAGGTTGTCCCGATGACAAGAAGCATGTTCAGGCATATTAAACTCGCCAACTAAGAATGTCTCACGACCATATTTTACCCACATGCGTTATGGTAGCGAAATATTTTAGACATTAATTTTTTTGGAAATTAATTAATTAATAAGTTAATAATAAGTTAATTAAACATAAAAAGTCAGAAATCAACAAGTGCATTATGGTAACCAATTTTCACTAAAATTTGCCTTTTTTAAAGAAAACTTATATAAATTTTTTTTAAAACGTAGGAACTTATATAAAGTGTCTGATTTTAAGTAGTAAAAATTCAAAGAGATTAATATAAACTTATACAGATGGTCCAAAAGTAATCGTTCACGGAACCAGGGTTTCAAACGAGAAATTGAATCCCGATTTTTTTTGATACCTGGAAAGGTATGGCCATTATAATTATTTTACAGATCAATCTCCATAGTAGAAAAAATAATTCATTTCCAACCTGGCTTGAGCGGGTAGAGAAATAACTATTCAAACATTTTATTGGCGTCACTAGGAAACTTTTCATTAGAAAATAGTATTCCGTAAAAGAAAATGTATACTTGTTAAATGGCGCAAAAAATAAACTGTTTTTGAAATATTTGCAATCTTATAAGTAGCTGCAACACATTTTCGTAACAGTTTTTTTTATTATTTGGTGAATCGATTCGACAACTGTGGTCATTAGTAGAATGGATTATGGAACAGTATGAGATGGAACGGTGATATATGAATTAGTTCCCAAACAGAACAATTTAATTTGTGCCGATTGGGAACCGAACCCACTTCAATGTTTTTATATCGTATTTCATTTACCGCATGGAGGATGCTGTGAAGCAGCAAACCGGTTACCGAAACTTTGAAGAAAAAAAGAAAAGAAATATTAACAAAAACGAAAATGACAGTATACAAAACAGTGTTCGAGCCAATTCTAAGAAACGGGTGCGATAGTTCTATCCAAAGAAGCGAAGAGCAGAATACAGGCAGGGGGGATGAAGTATCTGAGAGCAGTAAAGGGCATAACAAGAAGAGACAGGATAAGAAATGATAACGTCAGACACAAACCGAAAATAGACCCAGTGATATCAACTGTAGAAACGCAACAACTGGAGTGGAGAGAGTGAAAGAGAAAATACAAGTGAAAAAGGTTTCCCAAGCAAGATCACTACAGAAGAGGGAAAGAAGCAGACCAAGGAAGACGTGGAACGACTCGGTAGCAGTGATTGTAGAGAATAGAGGATTGGACTGGAGATCTGCAATGAGCAAAGCTAAAAATAAGAACGAATGAGCACAAAAATGGGTGAAAATGCTAAGAAACTACACCCTATCGCCTAAGGGTATTAATACGGTGTGATATATATATATATATATATATATATATATATATATATATATATATATATATATATATATATATATATATATATATATAAACATATAAACATTGAAACTGACCCCGGATACGGGTTCTAGGAGTCCTAGTTCACGCTGAATTAAATAAATGTTTTCAAAACCCCAAAGTTGGGATATCCTCAATAGTGAATTTTTATATTTTATATATTTTTTTCTGATATTAGTCTTGGTCTTGAAAGAAATGATTTCTGTTTCATAGGCCTACATATAATTTTTAAATTATATTTTTCTTTAAATTTTATTAATTATTAATGTAACCATTTTTTAAAAATATGTTAGGTTACCATAACGCACTTGCTGACTAAGGACGTTTTACTTTTTGTCCCCAGAAGCTGTAATATATTCTTTTTTGTCTATAATACCAGCAGTGTGAATGCAAAAAATCATTTTAAGCATCTTTTTACTATGACCAAGGAGTATCCGTATCGAGTTGTTGGTCGAATGCAAATCATTTACAAACAGAAGAATATCTCTAAATTTCAGTGCTGACAACTATTTCTAGAAACTTGTCCATTGCATTTCACTAAGAAAAAAAACAGATTTCGCATCACATTTTACACGCTGCCATGCACGAATCCGCTTAGTGTTCTAAGAGCAGGGATGGACTGTAAAAAATTCAAAAAATATGGGTTAAAATTTACATTTAGATAAGTTTTATGCTGAATAACAAAAACTCTGTAATTCTCAGTATTGAAAAAGTCAATGACCCTATATAAAGTTTCCCACAATCTCAAGCATATATAAAAAATCTAAATTGACCTATGAATTGTTTTTTTACTGCAATTTTTAAATGTTTGCATATTTATTAATTTTCCGATCATCTCTGTTTTCTGATGCCGGCTGGTTTTTGGTGAAATCATCTCACAGCAAATACAGATGTAGATACTTTTTCCGCGATTTCAGAAACCAACATGATTTCTCATTTTTATTACACCTACCTCTTTGACGAAGTTAAAATAGACGTAACTGGGACTTTTTGCCAAGTCGTCCTATGACAAAATGTTTGCACAGATTTGTTTTAGAACGTTCTGAACCCAAAGGTCAGAAAATCCAAAAATCGAGTTTGTATGTATGCATATGCGTATGTACAACGATTTTACCAACGCATTCACTCGATAATTATATATATATATATATATATATATATATATATATATATATATATATATATATATATATATATCAAAAAATTGTGGGAACGCCGTCAGTTGTAGAATCTCTTTATTATAGGCCGAGCTTTCGGAAAAATTTATTCCTTTATCAAGGCTACAACATGGAAAGAAAAAAGTGACGGCGTTCCCACAATTTTTTGATAAATAACACTATTACCGTCACAAAAATTTAATACTATATATATATATATATATATATATATATATATATATATATATATATATATATATATATATATATATATATATTATACAACTTTTGCCGCCTACAGTATAACCCAGAGTTTACCCTCCTAAGCGGTGGTGTATCCTTCAAATTTTTTCAAATGGGAATAGAGGTCATGCGATAACTTTGTGAAAAGAGGTTTTGATTCCATATACGTTGGTTTTTTATTTTTGAAATTCGGTCTACGCGTTTAGAAGATATGGAGTTTGGAAATATCACTAATGAATTTCCCGAGAAATTAAAAACTAAATCGTTTCATTTACCAACTTAGCAGTGTATTGGAGTAAATGTTGAAAATAATTAGGACCAATCATACTATTAAACCAACAAACCAACATACTAACGCATTAAACTTTAATCCGATTAATGTTCAAATTGAGCACCACCATACAATTGTATAAATTTTGTTCAAATCTTTGTCTCACAGTTTTTGGAGCACCTTAATGTAAATGACTTTCTATTACCTACACAAACCTTTACCAACATTTTATCTTGTAATGGGCGCTGGTGAGTCCCAACTAAGCATTAAGAATTTCTCGGGAAATGCGTTAGTCATATGTGAAAAATCCATCTCTTCTAAACGAATAGACCGAATTTCAAAATAAAAAAGCACTGTATAGGGAATCAAAAGCTCTTTTCAACATGACCCCTATTCCCATTTAAAAAAATTGAGGGATGATACCCCGCTTAGGAAGGTAAAGTTTGGGCTATACTTTTTGCGGTAAAAGTTGTCTCCCTCACAAGCACACTTGACGTGTTTCAGGTTTTCTTCGACAAAATCTTTTCTTGACAGTTATGGCTAGCAGCTCGTTTTCAATGGGCCACCATACAGTGTAAAACAGCCAAATGGAATCAATTCGTCAAATGACGTCCTGTCACCTGAAAACTTCGCTCCTACATTCAACCCCCTTCGAGTTACAGTTCCAACCCCCAAATTTGTAAATGGGAAGTAGGAGCTTGTGATACCTCATTTGAACAATATCTTCATTCTCTATTCAAAAACGTTATGGTTTTAAAATTTATTGCAGAAATTTACATTAAAAAATATCTTATTGACGAACTTCGCCAAAACACATTGCAAAATTAATAACTAATCGCGTTTTATTCTTGATAATGAGCATAAATAAAAAACACGTTAACCTTAATGTGGGAGATGTTCAGAATACATGCCTGGAATGCCTTGGCAGCATCCCAGTCGTAAATTAAATTGTCTTATAATGTTAATCAACATCTAAGGCGTGACCGACCTAATCGCAATTGTTAATCTTCTTAGCGAATTTTTATTTTTTTCAATCGCTAATAGAGAGGTATCGATGATGAGATTTGCAAAAATTATTTAAAATGAGCCCGAATTTGAGCCGCTAGAACCCGAAACCAAGGTCCGTTTGAATTTGTATATATATATATATATATATATATATATATATATATATATATATATATATATATATATATATATATATATATATATATATATATATATATATATATATATATATGCACCCATATGATGAAACTCTGTAAAAATCTTTCTTTTATTAATGGCTTGGATGACTTCGTTAGACCCGTTTTTAAATATATATATATATATATATATATATATATATATATATATATATATATATATATATATATATATATATATATATATATATATATGCACCCATATGATGAAACTCTGTAAAAATCTTTCTTTTATTAATGGCTTGGATGACTTCGTTAGACCCGTTTTTCTGGCAAAAAAAGTAATTTTTCCGAAAAAAATTTGTATCTCAAAAAATAACAAAGTCGTTTTGATGAAATTTGGTTTGTACGTTGCCTTTGTAAATACCTTACTGCATACAAAAACTTTCTAGGTTTATAGAAAATTGAGTCATGAAAATTTAAAGCATTTAATGAAAACTCGCTACCATAGCGCACTTGCTGCGTCCCGAAATGTTCTTAAGTTAGTTAAATCGAGTGGTTTAGTTTTGTGTACCATACTTTTCACATATCCCCCGTAAGAAGTGTAATAGCATAAGATCGGGTGATCGCGCTGGCCATTCTAACTATCCTCGGCTGCCTATCCACGAATTTGAAATCATTAAGTTAAGGTACTGCCTGACATTGATTTTGTAATGTGCTGGTACTCCATCCTGCTGGAACCATATCACATTTGCTGGAACTTGTGGGTTTGCTCGATCAGGATATAAGTTTGCCAAAGTTGCCACTACATTAGTTTGGAGAAGTGCTAAATAATTATTTCTATTCAAATAGCCACTAATAAAAAGAAGACCAATGACATGATTTACAACTATTCCTGCCCAAACATAAACCATCGGGGTATTGCGTATGTTCTTATCTCATCTAATGTGGATTTTCTTTAGACCAGATAATTTTGAAAATTAGCATAGCCGTAAAGTGTGAAACTACACTCATCAGAAAACAAAACATGTTTTAGTAGGATACGATTGTTTCCTAACATTTCCATCATTTGTTCACAAAAAGACGTTCTTCTATCAAAATCGTCTTCCATGAGTCCCTGAGGTGGTATCAATTTATAGCAATACATGTTATGTTCATTTAATATTCGAATAATCGATGAATGGCTAGCAGGAAAATTTATCTTGAAATAGGCTACTAACCATGTTTCTGAATTTCAGTTAACAAGTGACAACAACTGGTTTTCAAAATCGAAAAAAGCTTAGTTATTAATTTAGCAGATCGTTTATTGAAATATGTTTTGTAATGGACTTAAAAAAACTCAGATAAACCTGCCCTGCGATTTTTTGTTACGCGTTTGTTTCCCACTCTTTAAGTGACTTTTATTCAAAAAATTTTCAATGTGAGGTATCAAAATTTTGACAGTACCCTGTAAAGAATTCAACGATCTATCAAAATAAATCATTTTTGTCATTTAAAACAGATGTCGATGCCGTCATATTTGAAAATCGGGAGTGGGAAAGACGTAAACTTTCTGCAAAAAAGGGAATTTTTGAAAACTAGAGTTGACATGTTCGAGCATTTCGCCAAAACACAAATCTCTCAAATTTTAATGAGTTTATTCCATGATTTTGCCGCTCACTGTATGTTGCAGCTACTTTTAAAATGTAAATACAGAGCACGTATACCTTTTTTATTAAGAAAAGCCAGGAGCATACTATGTATTTTCTAACCAAAAGTTTTCCAATGACGCTAACAAAAAAATTGGTATTTTTAAAACTTGAATATAGCTGTAAGCAGCGCTCTCTATTTGCTAGAAGCAAATTGGGAACAAATTATTATTTATCACTATGAAAAATTTACCTGTACCAAATTTTTAAAACAATGCATACAATATTTTTCTAGATATCAAGGAAAATAGAAATTCAATTTCTCACCAAAACACCTTGTATCTTTTTTATTTTGACATTTGACTAAGTCAACTTTCGCTATATTATAATATTTTGATGCGAATAATCATGCCCTGTGTACCACAATTTTTGACTACTCTGTATAATTTTTGCAAAGTAAGACAATCTCCTATTAAAATTTGCTACAATGGCGTAATTTCTGCTATCGAATTTTGCCATTTTTCTTCACTTTCCATTACATGAACTTAACATTTATCTAATAGTTTTTCATAAAACGTGGGGACTAAGACCTACTATGGCCCACTGGCTGTACATAAGGGTGGTCAGACCATCGTTAACATACGCGGCACTGGTCTGGTGGCATAAGGTGACACAATCCAGTGCCAAACAAAAACTAGGCAAGATCCAAAGGATAGCTTGCCTAGGCATCACAGGGGCCATGTCTTCAACCCCAACAGCCGCCATGGAGGTGTTGCTGGATCTGCCCCCCCCCCCTACACTTAGTTTTTATGGGGGAGGCCAGGCTAGGACTAGACAGACTAGCCTGCAATGGTAGACTGAAGATCAACCCAGGCTTCAGGGGCCACTGCAAAATTCAGGAGATCGTAAAGGAGCCCATGCTTGAAATGAGGTCAGACTTCGCGATCCCGCGAATGTGCAGGGAAAAGAACTTTACAGTGGAAATCCCCGACCGCGAGGCATGGCGGGAGGAGACGCCGGGCATACTACGGGACGCGCTCGTCTGGTTCACGGACGGATCCGGCGGGGAGCGTGGGACGAGGGCAGGTGTTTACTCGAAAGGACCGAGGGTAAGTCATAGTATTCCCCTCGGAGCCCATGCAACGGTGTTTCAGGCCGAGATGTACGCCATCGTGCACTGTGTGCGGGAGAACAAGAGGAGGGGCTACAGCAACAAGCAGATCCTCATAGCCACAGACAGCCAGGTAGCCCTTAAGGCACTAAGTAGCTCACGAGTAAATTCCTGGCTGGTGAGTGAGTGCCGAGACGAGACGAGCGACCTGGCTGGGCAGAATGAGGTGACTCGCATCTGGGTGCCGGGTCACTCGGGGGTCAAAAGCAATGAAGAAACTGACTGTCTCGCGAAGAGAGGGTCAGCAGAACCATTTATGGGACCAGAACCGGCTCTGGGCGTGACAAAAAGCACTGCCAGGGAAGCCATTAAGTCCTGGGTCAGAAACCAACACAAGGTGTACTGGGCGGACTGTCCAGGGCTCAGACATGGGAAGTCAATAACTGACGGACCCAGTTTAAAGAGAGCTGTGGAACTGTTAAATGTTAGCAGAGGACAGCTCAGAAACACAACAGGTCTCTTGACGGGACACATGGCCGTCAAGAAACACCTGCATAAAATGGGGCGGTTCGAAGGGGACCTCGCATGCATACTCTGCGGCGAGGGGGAGGAATCAGCCCAGCACATCTTGTGCGAGTGTAAAGCTCTGTACCGCAAAAGATAACTGATCTACGGTGAGTCTAGACCGGAGACAGAGCATTATAAAACTTCACCCTACCAATCGCTGTGCAGACTAGTTCAAGGCACAATGATTTTGGAATGGGTGGAATAAGACTAAGGGTATGCACAATCAACCAAAGGTTGCAGTGCTATCGGGGCGGCAAGGCCGCGGACGAGCCCTGAGGGAAGAAAAAAATAGTTTTGAACATTATTACATGCATGAAAATATCCAAAAACATATGTAGTGGGCAGAAAAAGAATTTTAAAATCAAAAAATTTCGAATTATTATCATGTGACCGCGAACGCTCTGTTATTGGTCGTGACGTACTTGGACAGTGAATAAATGACGTGTTTACATTTGCCCTATGGTATGATAAGTACGTTCGCTTGTTTCTCAACATCGTGGTGATGTAAACATAGAGAAGCAAGCTCATTGTCATTGTGACATTACCGTCCAGTGACGTCACGATTATGCCGGCAAAATAGTGGTAGTTGATATCAATTATGAAATTCGCATTTTCAAATCTTTTTTTGCGTTGTTATTTTTCTAGTATGTGAAATGAAAAAAATATATATTAAAAATCATCTTTGTGAGATGGCTATCAGATGTGATAAGAAAAAAAAAGATGCAAATTTTCTATTGCTTAAAAGAAAGAGGCAATCCTTATTCCATGCATATCTTGTCCAAAGATTGATGTTTTATAAATTTCTTGGACATTTCTATGCTACTCCAGACCTGCTCCCACTCTTATATAGCGCATTTCTCCGGGGAAGGTTTATGTCACCTCTTTTTGTGACTCCAGTATTAGACTTGTCCACTGTTACACCACCTATCAGCTAGGGATGGTACTGACGCCCTCTCTGGCACACAGTTATTACCTACCTACCCTCTTTGCATGCCTATCCACGATTGTTTATTTTATCCTGATTACATTTACTAAACCCTTTATTAAAGCACTCAGTTCTGGTTATTGAATTTATTACTTACAATCACGAAATAGTCCCGTTAAATGTCGATTGTGGGGGTCATTGTCTTTATTGAGTCAGTGACATTATCTTCTATGCTAACAGAATTGGTAAAAAATTCACACATTGAGTTAATTTTCTTATACAGGATTATTCAAACTCTTGATTGGCTGAATTGGTCAGATATGTGCATCGTCATCAATGTACACAAAAATCAAAGCACCATAATAGGCATTAACAAATATAAAATCGAAACAAAAAAAATCTGGACGCAGCAAGTGAGTTATGGTAGTGAATTTTCATAGAAATGATCTGGCACCAAATATTTTTTATCACTTTTTTTTCTTGTAACATATAAATCTAAATTTTGGCATATAGTTTACTTTTATATCGTACCAAATTTGGTTACCATAGCTCTTTTATTTTCTGAGATAAAAATATTTTCGAAAGAAAACTCAACATTTTCCTGGAAAACCTGGTCCGATTTTCCTGGCTAACGAACTTATCCAAGCCACTTACAAAATACAAAAGGAAGGTACATGCCAAATTTGATCAAAATCGGGCCATTATTTTTTGAGTTATCGGTGTGATATATATATATATATATATATATATATATATATATATATATATATATATATATATATATATATATATATAAACATATAAAAATTGAAACTGACCCCGGATGTGGGTTCTAGGGGTCCTAGTTCGCGCGCATTTGCAAAAAAATTTTCAAAATTCAAAAGTCGGGAGCTCTCCATTAGTGAATTTTTTCTACGAAAATTCACTAACAAGTAATGGTGTACAGGCTGATCAGTATAAACTAATCGGTAGGTATCTACCCGGCCTAAATATCAGGAACATTGCTAGTTTTTCTGCCACTATCGCTTTTGGGTATGAAATGGATGACATGAGAAGTATTTTATCCCGAGTAACATTATCTATTGAAAACGACGTCAGTGATAATACTTTGACCATTAACATACCCTTTTTGATAGGATATTGGACGTATCTCTTTTTTTAAATTCATAGAGGATTGTCAAATCTGATAGTCTAGTTCTGAAAAAAGGTAAAAGCCGGGAAGGAGTCGTTCTCATCGTCTTTAAAAGTAGTTTTAAATATTATCATTTGAATTTGTCTATATTCAATAAACTTTCCTTGGGTAGATATTGTGGAAGTAGAGCTAAACGTCCGCGGATGCAGATTATATGTGTTATATATATATATATATATATATATATATATATATATATATATATATATATATATATATATATATATATATATATATATATATATATATATATGTTCAGAAAGATTTCCGCGGTCTTTAATGTGAGACATACTTGGTTCTCGGGTTGAACCGCGTCCAGAATTTATGAAAACTCGACGTTTCGGCTCCTGTTTTGGAGCCATTTTCAAGAGGTAAAGGAAGTATTTAAGGATACTCTAAGACCTACTCCTTAGAGCGGTGGACAAAGGTGGGTTGGGTTGTTGTAGCTCGATTACGGGGCCTCAATCTGCCTACTCCCCAAATCTCGCCGGAGATTGTCTGTGAGGTCTCAGTGTGTTCAACCCTAGGCCTCAGAGAGATCTGGCAGTTCGTTGCAAGTCTTGTCTTCTATATGTCGTTCCGTCTACCTGCTTCATTGTCAGTGAAAGTAGTAGGGTCAAGGTCAATTAAGTGGGGGCTTTGGTCAAGGTACTTAGAGGATGAGGAGAATTAAGAGGGTCAAGTTTTTGTGTTCATTGACCTTCTTCAAAACAACACCATTTCTCAAAACGACATCCTAGTTAGCTTTGATATAGTTTCCTTATTCACTAATATACATCTATCTGAAACCCTTGACATTGTCAAAAATAAACTCAATATTTCCCACGATACCTTAGCTCTTCTAGCACATCTAAAACGTATTTTCTTTTTCAAAACAAATTTTACAAACAAGTTCGAGGTGATCCAATGGGTTCACCACTCTCCCCTGCATTGGCTAACATTTTCATGGAAACTTCGAGCCACAAGCCCTCAATTCATCCCAACTTAAACCAACCTGTTGGTTAAGATACGTTGACGACATTTTCGCTGTCTGGCCACACGGTAAAGAATCTCTAGACGAATTCCTTTTATTACCTAAATAACATCAACCCCCAAATCCAGTTCACCATGGAAATAGAAAATCATTTTTCTTTGCCTTTCTTAGATGTACGCATCACTAAAAGCCCAGTCAGAGGATTTTCTTACATTGTCTACCGAAAACCAACCCACACTAATCGTTATCTTAACGCCCAATCTCACCATCACGCATCGCAACTAAATTCCGTGGTTGTAACACTAGTAACACGATCCCTTAGACTAACGAACAACAACAAACAGACAGAATTAAACTTTTTAAGACACAAATTGCTCTAAGGAGTAGGCATATTGGGGCCTTAGATATTTCCTTTACCTCTTGAAACCAACCCAACCCACCTTTCTCCACCGCTCTAAGGAGTAGGCAGATTGAAGCCTTAGAGTATCCTTACATATTTCCTTTACCTCTTGAAAATGGCTCCAAAACAGGAGCCGAAACGTCAGGTTTCATAAATTCTGGACGCGGTTCAACCCGAGAACCAAATATGTCTCATATATATATATATATATATATATATATATATATATATATATATATATATATATATATATATATATATCCAGCAATGATTTCGATACATTTTTTATATGTTCGATAATTGTATTCTAGGTAAGGGAAATGTAATTATTGTGGGCGATTTTAATATGGCGGCTTTTGATCTGCCCCAACACACGGATTTTAAATCGAAATGTATCGATGAATTTCTAGAGTTTGTGGGCCTGAGCAGTAAATTGCTGGACCTAGTGATGAGTGACGTAGCGTATGTTCTGTCTCCAATGATTGACGTAATCCGGACAGCACATCTTTTGTTAACTTCAAACCAAACCAGAGCTCCATCTGCTATAATTTTCGAAGGGCAAATTTTTATCAACTGTATGGGTCTCCTGGTTGATAAGCTGGGAACCTTTGTGTGCGGTTAATTGCGTTGATAATGCTTGTAAAATCTTTCAATATTTAATATTAGAATGTTCCAGACTTTATGTTCCTTTGTATGCTCCAAGGCATCAGGTATACCCTCCCAGGTTCGCCTTGGATATTATCAGAAATTTAAAACGTAAGCGAATAGCACTTCGTAATTATCGGAGAGCACCAATTTTATTAACTTACAGCTGTTTTAAAGAACTTATATCCCTTGTAAAATCAGAAATCAAGAGTGAATATAAGCACTGTCATGGAGAGGCCGAGACCTGGATATCAAGTAATTCAAAATCTTTCTGGGCTTACTTTCACAGAAAGCAGAAGACGTCGAGAACTCCTGGATCCACGATTTATGAGGGTTTTACCCTAAACGACCCAATCTCGATTTTAAATCGGGTTTAGTCTTGTTTTAGGGGTGTGTATTTGACAAGCTTTTCGCCCTCCAGTGGCAACTGCGATGCTAGTGTTAATTGTTGCCCTATTATTATTAATAGCATTTCTGATCAAGATACATTTCTTTCAATTAAAAAACTTTAAAACAGTTCTGGTGATGATCAAATTCCAATTTTAGTAAAGGATTGTCGTTATGTTTTTGTTCGACCTCTATACAATATATTCAATTTATCGCTGAAGTCATGTATTTTTCCCGATGTGTGGAAGATCACTAGGATCACACCCCTGCATAAGAATGGCAGCAAATCAGATATAACTAATTATAGACGCATATTAGTATTGTCCAACTTTTCTACAGTTCTTGGGATGCCGTTATACAGATTGCTTTATTCTTCTCTTAGTTGTCACATCTCACCTGATCAACATGGCTTCATACAGAAGCGCTCCACGTGTACTAACCTTCTGGAGATTGCACAATACATCCCGGATGTTCTTGATAAAAAGGCTTAATTGGATGTGATTTATACCAATTTCTCAAGGACTTTTAATGAGTCAGCCATAAAATCATTTTGTTCAAGTTGGATGTGCTGGGCTATTCCCCTCGACTGGTTCAACTTTTTGGATCATATCTGTCGATCAGAAAACACTATGTTTTGTATGGGGATATCCTTCCGAGGAGTATACTGTTACCTCGAGTGTACCTTAGGGGTCAAATCTGAGGCCTTATCTGCTTATAATATTTATCAACGACCTGCCCCATGATCTTCGGTGTTTTTTTTTTTTGTTCCCTCAGGGCTCGTCCGCGGCCTTGCCGCCCCGATAGCACCGCAACCCTTGGTTGATTGTGCATACCCCTAGTCTTACTCCACCCATTCCAAAATCACTGTGCCTTGAACTAGTCTGCACAGCGATTGGTAGGGTGAAGTTTTATATTGCTCTGTCTCCGGTCTAGAGTGACCGTAGATCAGTTGTCTTTTCCGGTCCAGAGCTATACACTCGCACAAGATGTGCTGGGCTGATTCCTCCCCCTCGCCGCAGAGTCTGCATGCGAGGTCCCCTTCGAACCGCCCCATTTTATGTAGGTGTTTCTTGACGGCCATGTGTCCCGTCAAGAGACCTGTTGTGTTTCTGAGCTGTCCTCTGCTAAGGTTTAGCAGCTCCACAGCTCTGTTTGAACTGGGTCCGTCAATTATTGACTTCCCATGTCTGAGCCCTGGACAGTCCGCCCAGTACACCTTGTGTTGGTTTCTGACCCAGGACTTAATGGCTCCCCTGGCAGTGCTCTTTGACACGCCCAGAGCCGGTTCTGGTCCCATAAATGGTTCTGCTGACCCCCTCTTTGCGAGACTGTCAGCTTCTTCATTTCCTTTGACCCCCGAGTGACCCGGCACCCAGATGAGGGTCACCTCATTCTGCCCAGCCAGGTCGCTCGTCTCGTCTCGGCACTCACTCACCAGCCAGGAATTTACCCGTGGGCTACTTAGTGCCTTAAGGGCTGCCTGGCTGTCTGTGGCTATGAGGATCCGCTTGTTGGTGTAGCCCCTCCTCTTGTTCTCCCGCACACAGTGCAGGATGGCGTACATCTCGGCCTGAAACACCGTTGCATGGGCTCCGAGGGAAATACTGTGACTTACCCTCGGTCCTTCCGAGTAAACACCTGCCCCCGTCCCACGCTCCCCGCCAGATCCGTCCGTGAACCAGACGAGCGCGTCCCGTGGTATGCCCGGTGTCTCCTCCCGCCATGCCCCGCGATCAGGGATTTCCACTGTGAAGTTGTTTTCCCTGCACATTCGCGGGCTCGCGAAGTCTGACCTCATTTCAAGCATGGGTTCCTTCACGATCTCCTGAATTTTGCAGTGGCCCCTGAAGCCTGGGTTGATCTTCAGTCTACCATTGCAGGCTAGTCTGTATAGTCCTAGCCTGGCCTCTCCCATAATAACGAAGTGTAGGGGGGGTAGATCCAGCAACACCTCCATGGCGGCTGTTGGGGTTGAAGACATGGCCCCTGTGATGCCTAGGCAAGCCATCCTTTGGATCTTGCCTAGTTTTTGTTTGGCACTGGATTGTGTCACCTTAGGCCACCAGACCAGTGCCGCATATGTTAACGATGGTCTGACCACCCTTGTGTACAGCCAGTGGGCCATACTAGGTCTTAGTCCCCACGTTTTTCCATATAGCCGCCTAGTGACGGCTAAGGTCATGACTGCCTTACGCAGTATTTTTCCAATGTGACCATTCCAGGTTAGCTTAGAGTCCAATACGACCCCATACGACGGTTGCTTTCTCGGGGCTCACCCCGAGCCCTTGATCAACCGTCCACCCTTCCACCACTTTCAGTGCAGTCTGCATACGCTCCCACACTGCCTGTGTGACCTTTCCTCGGACTATGATGACAATGTCGTCCGCATAGCCCTGTACCTCATACCCCCCTCCCGAGAGCCTCCCCAGCAGGCCGTCCACGACTAGACACCAGAGCAAGGGAGACAGAACGCTCCCCTGCGGACACCCCGCCGCGACCCCCGCCAGCAGAGTCCCTCCCGCGAGTGAGGTGAACACCGCCCTGTCCCTGAGCATGGAACCGATCCACCTGCAGCAGGTCTCCTCTATTCCACGCTCCCGGGCAGCTGCCAGAACCGATCCGAACGAGGTGTTGCTAAAGGCCCCCTCTATGTCTAGGAAGGCCCCCAGCGCCACCTCCTTGTTCTCCAGCGTATTCTCCAGTTTCAGCACCAGTTGGTGCAGTGCTGTTTCTGTTGAGAATCCTGCTCTGTATGCATATTGTCCGCAGTGTAGAGGATATGCTTCCAGTACACCGCCCCTAATGTGCCGGTCGAGCAGTTTTTCCACTGTTTTCAGCAAGAAGGACATGAGACTTATTGGCCTCAGGGACTTTTCCTGGTCTGTTGGACGCCCAGGTTTAGGAATAAATACAACCCTGGCCAGTCTCCATGCCCTCGGAATGTACCCCAGAGCCAGGCTGGCCCTCATAATGAGGGTAAGCACCGGCGCCAGTATATCTATCCCCTGTTGGAGCATGATGGGCATTATTCCATCAAATCCCGGCGATTTGTATGGCTTAAAGCTGTTAATGGCCCATCTGATTTTGCTCCAGGTAACCACCTCTTTAGCGACTGTCCAGTCTACTCTAGATGCCCGCCTATAAGGCGCCTCTATTTCTGAGTGTTCCCAGTCCGGAGGTGATTGGTTTATTATGTTACAGCCGGGGAAGTGCGTCTGGAGTAAAATTTCCATAGTTTCCTCCCCCGAGCTTGTAAAGCCTCCCGTGGGTGTTCTAAGGGAGCCTATGTTAGTCTGAGGGCCCTTAGACAGGATCTTGTGTAGTCGAGCACTCTCGGACGTGTTTTCCACTTCTTCGCAGTGCCTCCTCCACGACTCCTTCTTGGCGTCCCTCAGTCTTTTGTTATAGGTCGATAGGGCCTGTCTATATTCATCCCATGCTCCCGACCTTTTGGCCGCGTTAAACAGCTTACGAACCTGCGTCCTCCTTTGCCTGAGGTCCTCGTTCCACCATGGGACGTTCCTGGTGGACACCCTCATTTTCAGGGGGCAGTTGGCGTTATAGGCCGAGGTAATTGCGTCTCGCAATTGGACTGCTGCAATCTCGAGGTCTATTGAATCCCTTATGGCCCTCTCAACCCCCCGCAGTTCCACAGCTAGGTCTGCCCTGTAGGCTTCCCAGTCCGCCTTGCGGGGGTCCCGGTACCATACCGTTTCTCTTTCGACTTTGGCGATTTCAAACCGGATGTATCTGTGGTCTGAGCTACTCACTTCCCCAGACACAGCCCAGCTTTTAACAAAGTCACCCAGAAACTGGGTGGAAACTGTTAGGTCTAAAACTTCCTCACGCCGTGTTGTGACGAATGTCGGTTTATTACCTCTATTCAATATGTCTAAATTAAATTTCATAAAGAATTGTAAAAGTGCCTCACCCCTAGAGTTTGTGTCCGAGCTACCCCACAACTCATGGTGCGCATTCGCATCCATGCCGATGATGGTCTGCCATCCACCTGTTCTGCTACCCACCATCAGCTGCTCCAATTCGTTGGGTGGAGGAGGGTCCGTGCTGTCCCCTGGCAGATAGGCTGACGCGACAGTAATGTCCCTCAGCCCATCCGCTCCTCCACATCGGATTTTGATCGTTGCCAGGTCCCTGGAACAGAAATTCATTAGAGGGAGAAACTCTATCCCTTCCCTGACAAAAATGCAGGCCCTCGGATTCTCGCTGGACCTGCTGTAGATGAGCTTTCCATTAGCTCCGCCGAGTCCCTTGATCTCTCCTTTGTAGGAGTACGGTTCCTGGATGAGGGCCACATCCGTGTTCCTCAGAGCCATTAGTAGTCCGGCCGTGGCTGCCCTACTGTGTTGGAGGTTGACCTGAAGGAACCTAAGTCCCATTAACCCTTAATTGCTTCCCCAGTGGGCGGAAGCTAACCCTTCCCATGCCCCAGAATGCCTTGAAGGAGGTTCCTTCAAGGGCTCTGTAAGATGTCGGGTCGATCGAGAAGGCGAGCGTCTGTCCTTTCTCCTCTGCCTTCCTGCTTAGAACCGACCAGTGTTGCGTCCCCAGTTCAGGGTTCTGGATCTTAAGTCTGCTGATCACCGTCTCCTGCGGGACGGTGTCAGGGATCCGTACGAGGACCTTGCGTCTCTTTGGGAGTTCCTTGGGCTCGACGGCTGTCAAGTCCGCCCCCTCCCAAATCTGACCGAGGCCCCCGATCGTTTTCCGCAGCCAGTCCCGCGACTGCGGGCCGGCACAGGTTATCCAGAGGATGCCCCCCGTCAGGCGCGTCCGGTGGAACTGAGGCGGGCTCTCCCCTTCCTGAAGAGAGTCCACTGCAGCTACCACCGCAGCCTGGATCAGGTCCGCCTTCCCCTGGTCTAGCGTGACCTCAGGATGGCGTCTGTCAATCACCGCCATCCCGAGGCCCTCCGCAGCCTCCCTGTAAGAGCCAGTCTGCGCCGGTGTTCCGGCCTTAGTTCCTTTGGGAGGTCTGTCTGTAGTAGGCGTGCTAGAGCCAGAGCGCGGCGTCTTCCGACTCGCACTCTCCTCTTGCGCCTTTACAGGCACCCTGGCCCTTTTGGAACGTCTGTCTGTAGTGGGCGTGCTAGAGTTCGAGCGCGTCCTCTTCTGACCCGCACTCCCCTCTTGCGCCTTTACAGGTTTCTCGACCGTCCAGGTCCCGGCCGCCATTTTTTGCGCCCTCCGGAGCTTCTTTCTTTGCGCCCCGGAAAGACGCTTGGACTGCCGGGGCAGTCCCTCTACTCTAACAGTAGAGTCCTCACTGGTGGAGGGGCCCCCGGAGTCCGCGGAGCTCGCCGCCCTCCGGTGGGACCCAGCCTCCAGCTTGGGTGTCGGGGACAGGTCTCTGGCCGAAGCTACCCCCTGATCCCCCGTATCTACGCCGGTCGTGGGACCTCCAGAGTCCGCTGCCGCACCCTGGCTCGTCTCCGTTTCCGGGATAGACTCAAGGCTCAAGTCTGTAGCCGGAGCCACTCCTCGAGCCTCATTGGTTTTGGTTTTATATGTATTTATAATCTTCATGTTGTTCCCACGAGAATGGGGGAAATACTGTCCACACCATCAGAACCCCCTGTGTGGTGCAAGGCGGGTTACTCTGGAGGGTTGCCTGGTACTCCAGAGGTTCCGTTCACGACACCATCGCCCTGGTGCCATCCATCCATAGGCACGGGTCACGTGACACCGTAGATTGGGGGAGTTTAGTTCGACCTCCTTGTCTAGATCCGTCATGTTTAGTTATTAGCAGGGTCACCTCGTGCAGGATGCGGATTTTTACCGCGCATGACGGTCTTGGGGAAAGCTTCATCGGGAGTTTATGTTGTTATTTCCACTTCCTCAGCTTGCCCCCTGGAGTCCTTTGGCCCGCGACTCCTTAACCCCTGATCTTCGGTGTGCTCGGCTCCTCTTTGCGAATGACCTTAAATTGTATGCACGGAGATGTTCTGTTCAGGAATGCTGTGCCCTTCAGCAGACATTGACAGGGTGTATACGTGGTGTGATCGTAATTTTCTTGGCATGAACATAACTAAGTGCAAGTAATGAGTTTTTACAAGAAAAAAATCCCACTTTTTTGCCTATACGATCTCAGATATCATTATTCGACGTTTCAGCGACCCAATGACATATTTGACGGTTGTGTTCGACTCACAGCTTTCCTTTAGTTTTTTAGTCTTTTTAGT
This sequence comes from Tillus elongatus, assembly GCA_964006375.1. Taxonomy (NCBI): domain Eukaryota; kingdom Metazoa; phylum Arthropoda; class Insecta; order Coleoptera; family Cleridae; genus Tillus; species Tillus elongatus. The sequence goes on along the minus strand of OZ023266.1, from coordinate 73,264,552 downwards.
CCACATTTCGCAGACAGTTTTATCAGCTTTAGGCGTGCTTGGCTTTTTGATAGGAAGGTGCCGTAACTTGGGTAAGTTGCAGTCTCTAAAAACACCCTACTAGGCTTACATTAGGTCGATGCTTTAGTACTGTTTTCTAGCGTGGAGCCCATATTATAACCGTTATGTATCCAGTCTGGAGACATTCAGCGAAAGTTTCTCAAGTGTCTCTATCGTAAAGTTAATGGTTCGTACCCGACTAGAGGAGTCGAACAACAAAACTTGCTAGTGTACTTTGATGAGATGCCATTACTTAATCGTAGGGTAACGTTGTCACTGAAGTTCTTATACAGCCTGCTACATAACAGAGTGGATTCTCCAAGACATCTTCGCTCGCCTTGTTAATTCTACTGTTCTTAGGCTAGCTCCGATAGGGTCCCTCCCCGTATTTTATATTAACGAACTTTAATAGGATCTACCAAAGCTGTGAGATGAACGCAGACTCTTTAAATCACATCCTGTAGTCTTTTGTATCACATACATAATTTTAGGATTCTAGTACAGGCAATAGAGGAGCCCGTTACTCTTGTCCATAATGCATTAAACTACAGAAGTTTTTTTTGATACATAGGTTCAGAATTACGTACTGAATGTAAAAACACAAAATCCTTACAAATTAGGAGGGCAGAAGTGCCGCCATTTGGAGAAAAACGGTTTCGGCTTATATCTCCGTAACCGTGCACTTTAGGCCAAAAATGGTAATGACCTTTATTGTAGATAATAACATTTCTCATCTTTTTTGTTAGATTTTTTTTTATCACTCACCGTTTACAACTTACGACTATTAGCATTCATTTTTTGACCTTTTTACCTATATCTTGGTTAATAATTGTTTAAGAAATAAAATGCTTATAACTCAACTTTTCAACAGACAAATTTACTACAATTTTTACTGAAAACTTTTTTTTTCTCAAATCAATATTTTCAAAGTTATAAATCGTTAAATGTTGCACTTTTCACTCGACAATTTTTTCTGGAAATATTTTAGTAAAATGAAGGACAATGACGGTTGCAGCTAAGACTTCAGGCTTTGTAAAACATATAAGATATAGGTACAAAAGTCAATAAATGAATGCTAATAGTCGTATAAGTTGTAAACCGTGAGTGATACAAAAAAAAATCAATAAACCAAAAAGATGAAATATGCAATTATCTACAATAAAGGTCATTACCATTTTTGGCCTAAAGTGCACGGTTACGGAGATATAAGCCGAAACGGTTTTTCTCAAAATGGCGGCACTTCCGCGCTCCTAATTTGTAAGGATTTTGTTATTTTACATTCACGTCATTCTGAACCTATATATAAAAAACTAACTCCTGTGGTTTAATGCAGAAACAAATTCTCTATTGCCTGTATTATTCTTTAAGAATAAACATTATATTTTGTTATTTTGAGCCTCGGCGGTCCAGGGGTAAGAACGTGTGCCTCTGACCCGAAGGGTACTGGTTTCGGTTCCCAGGTTTTCCCTTTCGCTTTTTCAGTAAAAACTGTAATAAGTTAACATCAACCGAGGTTCTGGCATTGTATTTGAGCAAGTTCAATGTCTGACGTTCCGCCCTTCGGAGGGGGCGTAAATCCGTCGGTCCCGTGCCCATGAAATGTTGGGCACGTTAAAGATCCCTACCCTCCTTACAGAAAGGCAGGGGTCCGGCAAAATTTCCAGAATAGTGAGGTGAAACTGCTTCCTGGCATCGGTGATTGGCCATAATCCCGGATATAGGCCGACGTTAAAATAAAAGAAAAAAATTGTTATTTTGTCCCTGTACATCTCTTGTAAAAAACCAGAGTTATTAGATTTTGTATTTTTAATGGTATATTTTCTTGTTAATTGTGCTGTTGTTTTTCACAAATGCTTATATATTTAATGTTTGTATGGACTACTGTGTATTGGTGTTCTGATGATATTGTGTTTATTTTTAGTGTCCTGTAAAATAAAATTGATTCTTGTTGTGCATTTAAAGAAATAAATGATTTATCTCGTGTCTCGAAACTGCATGTTATCATTTGATAATAATAATTCATTCATTTTTCTAAATATTTTTTTTTCTATGTCAACTTGTCATCTTTTAGTTCGCTATATTTATTATCGCGCAGTCGGGTAAAAATAACTTGCATCAATTTCATCATCGCTTGGGTCGATATTAGCAAAAGGCAGTTTTTCATAAAAAGGAATGAAGCTCGCCTGCGACGAACGGTTTCAGGTCTCGTAGTGGGTCGCCTTTCTTTTCGCTGAGAGGTACTAGTGTGAGTAAACTGGTCCTTAACTGATGTTTGAATCCCATGTAACCTTTTTAGCTGTGATGACAAAAGCAATAAATAAGTATATAAATAATAAATTTTTCATAAAAAGAATGAAACCCCTTGCGACGAATTGTTTCAGGTCTCGTAGTTGGTATCCTTTCTTTTCCCGCTGAGGTACTACTGTGAGTAAAATGGTCCTTGACTGATGTTTGAATGCCATGTTAGCTTTTTAGCTGCGATGACAAAAGCAATAAGTACTGAATTGTATACCTAACTCTTGATGATCTTTATTAAATTGCCATTCTCTAACTGGCCTAGTAGCAATTGGATAAGTTTTTCGGTAGTACTGCGTGAGACGTTTGTCCAAGCATAAAAAAAAATCTGCTCATAATTATCTGGGTCAATCGGAATCGGCTTAGACCTTGTTACATGAAATGCTTCCACCCATTTGTCACAAATCTGTAAATTTTTGGTTGATCGGACTACAATCTTTATCGCATTCAATGTAAAAAGTTGCCCTTAGAGGCAATACCAAATGAGCGTTTGAGTTCTGATCAGTTTCTGTACTCACTGGATGTGGTGAATCGTAAGGCGATGACTATTTCTTGTGAACGTGCAAGTTCTAGTTAGTCTCGTTTCCCATTCACACACCATTTAATATTGATTTTTTATTTACATCCTATTCTAATTTCCTCGGCAAAGCCAATCAAAAGACATAGATTTAATAACCATAATCCCATTATCCTACTTAACATATTAAAGTAAAGATATACAGCTACTTCATTCACAACGCAACTATTTAACTCTTAGTATAGTAAGTCACACTGCGCACGATGATTGGACGGCCACGTCGCAAGCTGAACCTTCTTGCAACGTACACCCCAAAGGGATAAAAATTAACTCTACTCTAATTACATCCAGGGTTTCATGTTTTAGTGCCTTTATTGATTGAGCTAGTAGTTTTGTTTATAAAGCGATAAGTTTTGTGAACTTTGACGCAGCTGATCTCGTATATAAACCAAAAGACGTGTCAGTAACCCTAGAAGTCAAATACCATGAGAAAAAAAAATGAAAAACTCGTCAAAAATAGGTTGACAGGTGATTGGACAGTAGAAAATGAAGTAAGAAATTTGACGTTTCCCAGGACTATGAACAGAAAGTCTGACTCCTCAAGAATGGTCTTTTCAAATGATGACCACCGCAAACCTACAACAAGCCAATTGGAAAATCTTCTCAAAAATGCACTGGTAACAACAGAGGTGGCTATCAATCTTAAAAATACTCACACTCAAAGTGAGAAGTACATTAACTATTTGAAGCATCTACTAGAAAAAACGAGCCTTGCGGTATCTGGACTTCAAACTGTGGCAAAAACCGCTCTAAAAGATGCAAGAAAACTGCTATCAGAAGCTGTTAATTCACTCGACGACGAAGAAACGGAAGATTCTTGTATCAACAAACAGGATTTCGAAAATTTACTCAACGCTGTTGATGGACAAATATCATCCTTCACCGACTTCAAATCAGAAGACGTTTTAGACTTCGATGTAATTGGTTTAAATGAAATATCTGAAAAAATCAAACATTTGGAATTTAGAAAGAAAAGTGAGCACAACATACTGCGCACAAATAGCTCTAAGAATGTTAAACTGAATGACATCGATGAAAAATATCCAGAAAATTGGTCTAGAGATTCTCTAATTGACTTGAATACTGTGGTAAATCTACCACCTGTCCCTGAAGATATCTTTTCAAATTTTCCTTCAACTAATAAACCAACTAGATCATCGAGTTTATCGTCTTTGAAGAGTATGAGGAAGGTAAAGCTATTTTTACAAAAGGCAGAAAGCTCAGATGATGATGAAAACAACAGCTCCGATACAGATGATCAAATAATTTACGTAAGTACCTACCTATACAAAATTAATTAATAATGTCGACGCAACAAGCGTGTTATCGCCACGAATTTATATAAAAACAAAAAGTAATAGACCAGGCCACGAACGAATTATGTAAATAATAATAATATATACTGGGTGATTGCTAAAAAGCGCTCATTAGAAGTTCATGGCCTTCTCATCTGATTAGAGAACTGAAAAATTGTGTTCGATCATTATGCAATATTCTTATTCAGATTAAAATAGTTGGACTTATCTAGCACTTGAGGTTATACCGGAAGTAGTTATAAACTTCGTTATTTTAAATTAAACACCCTATATATTTCTGCATTTTCAGAATGGTGATCCAATTGGGGATATCTTGTGTAGTACCCTCTACACTTAGCGTTGTTAGTTTTTCCAATGTTGGCGATTTTCGAAAAATATTCATTATCGTAGCTCTTTTTATAATTTGGTGTATCTTTGTCAAGTGTAAATCTATAAATTCGGTTTTTGGGCAGCAGATTGATGATGATCATGTCTTGCAAAATAATTGGAACGAAAACCTGTTTTTTATACAAGGTGTGCGTTCATAGCTTGACAAAATCTGGAAATTCAAGCGGGAATAACTTGATTTTTAGCGTTTTTTTTTTAATTTGCTAATGAGGAGATCTGTGTTATATATATATATATATATATATATATATATATATATATATATATATATATATATATATATATATATATATATATATATATATATATATATATATATATATATATATATATATATATATATATATATCCGACCGATAACTCAAAAAATAATGGACCGATCTTGATCAATTTTGGTGAGTACCTTCCTTTTGCAAGTGACTTGGATAAGTTTGTTAGCCAGGAAAATCGGACCAGGTTTTCCTAGAAAATTTTGTGCTTTCTTTATAAAAAAAATCATATCTCCGTAAATAACAAAGTAAAGGCAACCAAATTTGGTACGCGTGTTTGTATTGAACTCTGTACCAAAATTTAGGTCCCTAGCTTTAAAGACAACGAAGTTATGGGCAGTTAAAGAAACAAATTTTGGAGTTTTCCTCAAAACGTTAAACTCGCAATTTTAAACGTCAAAATTGGCAATGCTTAGGCAAAGAATGTGAAACAAATACCGATTGTGAAAAGAAAATGTTGCAAGAAAAGTGTTCTGCAAACCGTCATTGCCCTTCATTTTACTAAAATATTTACAAAATATCCATTTCAAATAGACCCTTTCTTTGATGCTTTGGTTGCCAGTTTAGTTAAGTTGGTGCCTTTTTGGATATTTATTTGCAGGTTTAGTGAAGTTTATGGTTTAACGGTCTATAATTTTTTTAGCTAATTTTCGTAGAACAAATTTGTTAATGCATTTTTGCATTTTTTATCGAAATATGATGCGTTTATAAGAAAAAATCTGGACGCGGTAAGTGCGTTTTGGTAGCGAATTTTCGGTAAATTTGAAGATTAGCTCCCGAACGCTTTTCAAAAAACTGTTTTCAGAAACCTGCCTAAGACCCCCCTGGATCCACAAAACCCAAAAAAAAATTCTTGTTCACACCCCCCAAGGAAGTTACGTGACCAGGAGTGAATACGGGTGCTGGACGGGGTAGGTAGTAAAAAGGAAATATGAACAGAAAATGCGAATAAAACGGGCTTGAAAGTTGTCTTTTTCACATCTTGAAGACATATCCCCCTTAAACCCTGCCTACCCCGCACAGCACCCCTATTCCCCCAAAACATTTCTTGTTTACACTGCCCAAGGAAGTTACGGGACCAAGAGTGAGTAGGGGTGTATAATTTTTTTAGCTAATTTACGTAGAACAAATTCGTTAATGCATTTTTGAATTTTTTATCGAAATATGATGCGTTTGTAAAAAAAAGGTCTAGACGCAGTAAGTGCGTTTTGGTAGCGAATTTTCGGTAAATTTGCAGTTTAGCTCCCGAACGCTTTTCAAAACACTGTTTTCAGAAGCCTGTCTAGCACCCCCCTCCCCAGATCCACAAACCCCAAGAAAATTTTCTTGTTCACACCCCCAAAGAAGTTGCGGGACCAAGAGTGAGTAGGGGTGCTAAGCGGGGTAGATAGTAAAAAGGAAATATGAGCAGAAAATTCGAATAAAGCGGACTTGAAAGCTGTCTTTTTCACATTTTGCAGCCATATCCCCCTTAAACCCTGCCTACCCCGCACAGCACCCCTATTCACTCCCAGTCGCATAACTTTTTGGGGGGTGTGAACAAGAAATTTTTCTTGTGGTTTGTGCATCCAGGTGAGGTCCTAATAATGTTTCTGACAACAATTTGTTGAAAAGCGTTCGGGAGCTAATCTGCAAATTTACCGAATTTTCATTAAATCCTTCCAATTTCAATAACTCAATTTTCTATTAACGTAAGCTTTGTTGGTTAGAAAAGCAACATTTAAGTTTATTTTCGGAAAATTTTTGTATATTTTCAAACCATATGTAACTTTGATAAAATATAGTAATTGTTTCTACTACATAGGCTATACCGGTAATCAGATTGATGCCTGCTCGCATTTACTATTAAAAACATTTTTATGGAAATTCACTTCCATAACACATTTGCTGCATCTAGACTTTTGAAAAATGTTTATATATCAAACAATAAATTTATTTCGATGAAATATGGTACATTGTTTCTACTATATAGGCAACCAAGTTTGATGCCTGCTTTCATCAAAGAAAAACATTTGCTATTAAAAATATTTTAAAGAAAATTAGCTACCATAACGCACTTGCTGCGTCCAGAGATTTTTTTCAAATGGAACAGCCTGTCTATTTCCATTCCAAAGCGTTCTACACACATATCTCTTCAACTTCTATTAATTATGTCCTATACCTAAATAGCATACTTGCTGAGATATTTATATTTATTTAACTGAACCGTATCAACCGCTATGGTTAATAGATGTGTGTAAGGGTGATTAATGAGACTATAGAATATATGATAAGTGGTAACTTTAAACCACAGCAACTGCCTCAGAGTCTGAATTTGTTTTTGCCAATATATTCTTCGCGCCGCTGCCGGGGATAAAACACAGGACCTTGCGATTGAGAATCAGATAATTTATCCACCAGTCCAACGGAAACTATTTTGGAATTTATACATGAGTGTGGGAAAGAAAAGAGTAGGCTTTTGTTGGAATGTCAGGCAAGAAAAGTGAAATTTGACATAGATTTTAATTCAGTGACAGCAGTAAAAATTAGTCACTTGCTTTTGTTGTAAGTCGCGATGGTAAGTAGAATATGCTACAGTAATGAAGATATCACGAATATATTCATTGAAAACAGTGGTGATGCCATTCGTGGACAATCTGTCGGGAAATACATCACCCATTTGTTGGTACGAGATGGACAGCGCACAATGCCATAGTATAAGTAATAGTAATAGTAATATGGGTGTGTATCATCAGTTGAATGGTATATTTACTGACAGATGTATAGAAAGAAAAAGTTCTCCGCACAGACCAGCAAGATCATCGGACTTGATACCGCGTAATTTTTATATGTGGGGCGTATAACAAAGTTCAATGTTTATGAGGTGCATGTCTAATGTAAAGAGGGAACTAATTAAATGCATAACGCAAGATTTCACCAGTTAGATCCAGACGAGATAGGAAGAATGACCACCGCTGGAGTACATTCGTGAACTTCATAGTGTTTGAACCAAAATGGAGGTCATAATAAACAATTCCTTTAAGTTGTTCAGTTCTTGTTTACATCACAAGTTGTTTTCTTTTTATGTTCTCTGTGTATAATCTAATTTAGTTTACCTTTACTCTAGAAATAAGAATTCAATTCCTTCAACATTCAATGTCACTGTATGATTATCATGTTAGGTACTTCTATAGTTCCGTTATTACATTTACAACGATGGGACCATAATAAATTCATTTTCTTCGTTCTCTTACTGATCCTGATTCATTGTTTAAAGAAGACTAATGGGGCGAGACATATTCATTCTTGAATAGAACGATTCGGACCGTTGTTGGCTGTTGGTATCAGTCTTTTCAGTAACTACTAAACACTAAACCTTACGATTGGCATTCTAAACAGTGAATTGAATTGACGAGACTTTTCGCCAGTATCAACAAAGTGAACCGAGATCTAGTCTGGCGCTGCTAAAAGGGCTGTTTTTACCTGTTCATCAATCAACCAATATTGTCAACTGATGGTATTCATCGCCGTACTTTAGTATATTTTTCACACTATCAGAGTGTCAGCATGAATATAAAAACTCTAGACGCAGCAAGTGCGTTATAGAAGTGAATTTTCATAAAAATCAATTTGGTTACCGATATAACCTAGATAGTAGGAACAATGTATCATATTTTATCAAAATAATTATCTCAAAATGTACAAAAATGTTCCGAAAATTAACTTTAAATGTTTCTGAGAAAACTGGTCGCCTAGACAATGAACCTTAGGTTAATAGCAAATTGAGTTACTGAAATTTGAAACATTTAATGAACATTTGCTACCAAAATGCCCTTGCTGCGTTTATGCAAAAATTTTCCGAAAATAAAGTTAAATGTTGGTTTCCTGACCAACAAAACTTACGTTAATAGAAAATTGAGTCATTGAAATTTGAAGGATTTAATGAAAATTCGCTACCAAAACGCACTTACTGCGTCCAGATTTATTTCTTTTAAACATGCATCATATTTCGATAAAAAAAGTTAAAATGCAGTAACGAATTTGTTCTACAAAAATTAGCTAAAAATTATAGACGGTTAAACCATAAACTTCACTAAACCTACAGCGAAAGCACAACTTAACTAAACCAACAGCCAAAGCACCAGAGAAAGGGTCTATTTGAAATGAATTTTCTGGGAATATTTTAGTAAAATGAAGGACAATGACGATTGAAACTAAGACTTGAGGCTTTGTAAAACATTCTTCTTGAGACATTTTCCTTCCATAGCTCATATTAGTTTCAGGTTTATTGTCTAAATATTACCAATTTTGACGTTTAAAATCGCGACTTTGACGTTTTGAGGAAAACCCAAATTTATTTTTCTTTAAATGCCTGTACCTTTTTGGTCATTTAACCTACAGAGCTAAATTTTAGTAGGTAACTTACCTATGATGATATAAACTCGCGTATAAAATTTGGTTGCCCTTACTTTAAGTGCGTGGTGAACGTGTCGCCACCTAGTTCGGAACCAAGTACTATGTTGTCACGCCCGCTCCAAATAACACAGAGTGTTAAAAATAGAGAACGGTATACAACTAACTAACAATTTAAAAAATTGTTAGCCCTGGCCCATTTCTACCCCAATATAGGGACAAAGTATGTAAGACTAGATGCATTCTCGCAACAATTAGAACCGTAGACCGGTTTCGCTCTCATTAGAGCTCTTCAGTACGGCATACTAATTGCAGCAAAAATGCACCAAAAATAACACGGCTATCGTATAGCCAGTCTTAAAACACTAAGTGCGTGGTGAACGTGTCGCCACCTAGTTCGGAACCAAGTACTATGTTGTCACGCCCGCTCCAAATAACACAGAGTGTTAAAAATAGAGAACGGTATACAACTAACTAACAATTTAAAAAATTGTTAGCCCTGGCCCATTTCTACCCCAATATAGGGACAAAGTATGTAAGACTAGATGCATTCTCGCAACAATTAGAACCGTAGACCGGTTTCGCTCTCATTAGAGCTCTTCAGTACGGCATACTAATTGCAGCAAAAATGCACCAAAAATAACACGGCTATCGTATAGCCAGTCTTAAAACACTAAGTGCGTGGTGAACGTGTCGCCACCTAGTTCGGAACCAAGTACTATGTTGTCACGCCCGCTCCAAATAACACAGAGTGTTAAAAATAGAGAACGGTATACAACTAACTAACAATTTAAAAAATTGTTAGCCCTGGCCCATTTCTACCCCAATATAGGGACAAAGTATGTAAGACTAGATGCATTCTCGCAACAATTAGAACCGTAGACCGGTTTCGCTCTCATTAGAGCTCTTCAGTACGGCATACTAATTGCAGCAAAAATGCACCAAAAATAACACGGCTATCGTATAGCCAGTCTTAAAACACTAAGTGCGTGGTGAACGTGTCGCCACCTAGTTCGGAACCAAGTACTATGTTGTCACGCCCGCTCCAAATAACACAGAGTGTTAAAAATAGAGAACGGTATACAACTAACTAACAATTTAAAAAATTGTTAGCCCTGGCCCATTTCTACCCCAATATAGGGACAAAGTATGTAAGACTAGATGCATTCTCGCAACAATTAGAACCGTAGACCGGTTTCGCTCTCATTAGAGCTCTTCAGTACGGCATACTAATTGCAGCAAAAATGCACCAAAAATAACACGGCTATCTATTTTTAACACTCTGTGTTATTTGGAGCGGGCGTGACAACATAGTACTTGGTTCCGAACTAGGTGGCGACACGTTCACCACGCACTTAGTGTTTTAAGACTGGCTATACGATAGCCGTGTTATTTTTGGTGCATTTTTGCTGCAATTAGTATGCCGTACTGAAGAGCTCTAATGAGAGCGAAACCGGTCTACGGTTCTAATTGTTGCGAGAATGCATCTAGTCTTACATACTTTGTCCCTATATTGGGGTAGAAATGGGCCAGGGCTAACAATTTTTTAAATTGTTAGTTAGTTGTATACCGTTCTCTATTTTTAACACTCTGTGTTATTTGGAGCGGGCGTGACAACATAGTACTTGGTTCCGAACTAGGTGGCGACACGTTCACCACGCACTTAGTGTTTTAAGACTGGCTATACGATAGCCGTGTTATTTTTGGTGCATTTTTGCTGCAATTAGTATGCCGTACTGAAGAGCTCTAATGAGAGCAAAACCGGTCTACGGTTCTAATTGTTGCGAGAATGCATCTAGTCTTGCCCTTACTTTGTTAATTTTGAAGAAAAACATATTTTTAGATTTTTTGCGAAAGAAAACACAAAATTTTCCTGGAAAACCTCGGCGGATTTTCCTGGCTAACGAACTTGTCCAAGCCACTTGCAAAAGGAAGGTACTCACCAAGTTTTATTAAAATGGGTCCATTATTTTTTAAGTTATAGGTGTGACACACACACACACACACACACACACATATATATATATATATATATATATATATATATATATATATATATATATATATATATATATATATATATATATATATATATATATATATATATATATATATATATATATATATATATAAACATATAAAGTCCAAAACCGACCTCGGATTTGGGTTCCAGGGGTCCTAAATAGCGCTCATTTGAATAATTTTTTTCAAAATTCAAAAGTCGGGATCTCCTCATTAGTGAATTTTTTTAAGAAAATTCACTAAAAAGACGCTTTATCATCCAATGCCATAAAGACATTGTAATTAGAATTATCTGCTGCAATATTGAGTATATCAGTGCGGAAAAGTAACGATATCTCAGAACTTATGCTATTTAAGTATAGGACATAGTTATAAGACATAGTTGCAGAGCTATGTATGTAGAACTCTTTGGAATGGAAATATATAGGTGTTCCATTTGAAAAAGTCAAGTTGTTCCTGATTGAATTTCCAGATTTTGTCAGACTACGAACGCACACCTTCTATTAATAATAGATTTTTATTCCAATGATTTTGCAAGACATGATCACCAGCAATATGTTGCCCACAAACAGAATTTTTAGATTTACACTTGATAAAGATACATCAAATTATAAAAAGAACTGCGATAAGGAATATTCTTTGAAAATCGCCAATATTTCAAAAACTAGTATTGCTAGGTGTAGAGAGTATCACATAAAATCTATCCCAAATTGGATCGCCATTCTGAAAATGCAAAAATATATAGGGTGTTTCAGTCAAAATAACGAAGTTGATGGTGACTAGTTCTAGACAAGTGCAACTATTTCAATCTGAATGAGAATATCGTGTAATGGCCGAATACAATTTTTAAGCCCTCAAATCAGATGAGAAGGTCATAAACTTCTAATGAGTGCTTCTCAGCAATCACTCTATATATATATATATATATATATATATATATATATATATATATATATATATATATATATATATATATATATATAGACACACACAGGGTAGCGCATTGAAAACGAAACAGACCGATTTGCGTCCAGAGAAATATTTTTTTATGAAACGCTGAAACACGTCAATTTTAATATTGAGGGGGACATGTTTTGACATAAAACTCAACTTTGTCACATCAACCCCTTAAGGGTGGTGATAACGACCCTTATATATTAAATAAGGAACATGGGTCGAGTGTTACATCATTTGAAAGCTTTTTTTTCTGAATTCAGCACATTAATTTTTTGGAAGTTTTATTAACTAGTTTTAAAATTATTCACAGTTGGAATTGCAAGAACGTATTTCATTCATTGTGATAGGAAATGAATTAATTAGTCAATTTTTCGTTAAAAAAACTAAAAAACAAAACCAAACGTTCAAAAATGTTTATTCAGTTAAGTAAGTGTTCAAATTGTTGACCACCAGCTTCCATACAAAAGTACAAATTTTATTCAAAACGAGCTCTGACATTCTGGAGCATTTGTGGGGTTATTAGACGGCATTCTTCAACAATGCGTCGTCGTAATTCTTCCAGAGAATCTGGTTCTGTTGCGTAAATTCTACTCTTTAAATGGCCCCATAGAAAGAAACCTAAAGGAGTTAAATCCGGTGATTTAGGGGGGCACTCAATAGCACCTCTACGCCCAATCCATTGCTCTGGAAACTCTCTGTTCAAAATCTCCCTAACACGTTGTGAAAAATGCGGAGGAGCTCCATCTTGTTGAAACACTAATGGATTTTCTTGATAGCGATCATCATTTTCAACAATGTCAATTAGTAGAGGGTAAACGATATCTTCTAGTAACTCCAAATACGTTTTGCCACTCAAATTGCCATCAAGAAAAATTAGTCCGATTAAACGGTCTCCAAAAATGCCAGTCCAGACACTCAATTTCTGTGGAGTTTGAGTGTGGACTTCGTGAAAATTTCTTATCTGCCCAATAACGACAATTATGACGATTGACTGTAGAGTTTAATAAAAACGTACACTCGTCTGAATATAAAAATATTGAACAGAAAGTTCCCGTTATCAGGTATTAGTGCAGTCATAACTTCACAAAACTCCAGCCGCCGATCAAACTCATCTTCATTCCGTTGTTGTACAAGTTGAATTTTATACGGGTGAAATTTATTATGCTTCAATATTAGCTGAATAGTTCTTCTTTTGATGTTTGAAACAGTGGCCAATTTTCTCGTGCTCAAAGTTGGCTCTGCAGCAATTTGTCCTAAAACTTCAATCTCAGTAGTCTCATTTCTAACCGGAAATTCACGTTCAGGATCCCGTTTTTTGTTGGCTACTGTACCACTTTGTCGAAACTTTGCAACTAACTACAAAATGTATTTTCTGTTAACATGTCTGTTCGGATGTCGTTCATTAAACAAATTTGCGGTACGGTTGGCACAGTCATCGTTTTGAAAAAGAAGAGTAATTATTTCAACTCTTTGTTCTACAGAATACACCATTATGAAATTAATTTTCGGTAGTACTATCAAGTATCAAACCGACCGATAAACTGAAATAATAAACCACATTTCTCTCATTCCGATAGTCAATTTTTTGTTTACAAACCAACAAAACATTGACTATCAGCACATTTCTAATCGGAATGAGTGAAATGCGTTTTTGCATTTTCAACTGTGAATAATTTTTAAACGAGTTGATAAAACTTCCAAAAAAATTAGTGTGCTGAATTTAGAAAAGAAAGGGCTTTCAAATGGTGTAACACTTGACCCATGTTCCCTGTTTAAAATATAAGGGTTGTTATCACCACCATTAAGCGGTTGATGTGACAAAGTTGAGTTTTATGTCAAAACATGTCCCCCTTAATATTAAAACTGGCGTGTTTCAGTGTTTCTTAAAAAAAATTCTCTAGACGCAATACGGTCTGTTTTGTTTTCAAACGTCACACGGACATAGACTAGATCAAGCCCTTTCAAAAAAAACTTATATAATCTTATCAAATTTTAAGGTATTTTGCTTCCAGACGGGCAGAAAAAACATTAGTAAAATATTTTGTGGTATTATTCAGAAAATTTGAAAAAAATATTTAAACGGACTTGCCAAATACCTAAAAATTTGACAATTTTCATTTTTTTCATAAAATTGTCAATATCATGAAAACCGTAAACTTTTTGATAAGTTCATATAGGGTTTTTCTAAAAGGGCTTGAGCTATCCTAGAAGACACCAGTCCAATCTTTCTGAAAGTACCTAAGTGAAGATTGGAACCTACGATTGGAGAACCAACATCTCCACAACACATTTTTTTGAAACCTGACAATCGTTTCGCTAACAAAGTTAGCGTCATCAGAGGATGAAAAATTATATTTTTCATCTTACTTATCAGTGCTCATCGTAGGTTCCAATCTTCACTTAGCTACTTTCCAAAATAATGGAGAGGTGTCTTCCCAAAATTTAAGGTGCTAGTCCGACCAAAGTCCAAATTGGGTAATACATTGCAAAAGGGTATGTTTCCGTATTTATTATGAACACTCTGTATAATATATGCGGATGATATTGTGTGAATTGATACACTAGGTGACTCTTAATCCATTGGTAATCTAATATTAATATGGCACACAGTAGCGTTTACACAGGGCGCTTCGAATTTTTCATTTTTTGCACTCAAGTTGTAAACACTCGGTATAAGTTACGATATTGAAACTTGGGATTTGTGGCTTACAGATGTGCCTAAATCGATAGAGATATTTGTTTGTTTCGTAAAAATGCCTAATATTCTTTAGTCATTTTTTGGAGTCTTATTTGTTATCGTAGTAGGCTATGGAAAACGCGAATCTTAAAATGTCGCATACGAGGATATATGGAGCTTTTGGAGTACTTTATTTAAAGATTTTTTTTTAAATCGGCCGACCCGTTTTGAAACAATGGATTGTCGCCACTTAAAGTGAAACACACTGTACATACATACATACATACATACATACATATACATATATATATATATATATATATATATATATATATATATATATATATATGTATATATATATATATATATATATATATATATATATATATATATATAATATGATGGTAAAGGAAATAGTGTACAATAAAATCATACAGAGCATTAAAAGAAACACAAGGTCATAATGAACTTACATTTAGATATTCTCCTATAATATGACGCTCAATACTTATTAAATAATGTATTAAATCTATTAGTGAATTTTCTTTAAAAAAATTCACTAATGAGGAGATCCCGACTTTCGAATTTTGAAAAAATTTCTTCAAATGAGCGCTAATTAGGATCCCTGGAACCCAAATCCGAGGTCGGTTTCAGACTTTATATGTTTATATATATATATATATATATATATATATATATATATATATATATATATATATATATATATATATATATATATATATATTTATATATTTATGTGTCACACCTATAACAAAAAAAATAATGGACCGATTTTGATAAAACTTGGTGAATACCTTCCTTTTATAAGTGGCTTGGATAAGTTCGTTAGCCAGGAACATCCGCCGAGGTTTTCCCGGAAAATTTTGTGTTTTCTTTCGAAAAAAATCGAAAAAAAATTATTTCTCCGGAATTAACAAAGTAAGGGCAACCAAATTTCACACTCGGGTTTATATCATTATGGGTAAAATACCTACGAAAATTTAGCTCTGTAGGTTAAAGGACAAAAAAGTTACAGGCATTTAAAGAACAATAAATTTGGGTTTTCCTCAAAACGTCAAAATCGCGATTTTAAACGTCAAAATTGGTGAGTACCTTCCTTTCGCAAGTGGCTTGAATAAGTTTGTTAGCCAGGAAAATCCGCCAAAGTTTTCCCGGAAAATTTTGTTTTCTTTCGAAAAAAAAGTATATCTCCAAAATTAACAAAGCAAGGGCAACCAAATTTCATACGCGGGTTTATATATATATTATAGGCAAGTTACATACCAAAATTTAGCTCCGTAGGTTAAAGGACAAAAAAGTTACAGGCATTCAAAGAAAAATACATTTGGCTTTTCCTCAAAACGTCAAAATCGCGATTTTAAACGTCAAAATTGGTAATATTTAGGCAATGAACCTGACACTAATATGAGCTATGGAAGGAAAATGTCTCAAGAATAATGTTTTACAAAGCCTGAAGTCTTAGTTTCAGTCGTCATTGTCCTTCATTTTACTAAAATGTTCCCAGAAAATTCATTTCAAATAGACCCTTTCTCTGATGTTTTGGCTGTCGGTTTAGTTAAGTTGATGCTTTCGCTGTAGGTTTAGTGAAGTTTATGGTTTAACGGTCTATAATTTTTAGCTAATTTTCGTAGAACAAATTCGTTACTGCATTTTAGCATATTTTATCGAAATATGATGCATGTTTGTAAGAAAAAATCTGGACACAGTAAGTGCGTTTTGGTAGCAAATTGTCATTAAGTCCTCCAAATTTCAATAACTCATTTGCTATTAACGTAAGTTTTGTTGGTTAGGAAACCCACATTTAACTGTATTTTCGGAAATTTTTTGTATGAATGCAGCAAGGGCGTTTTGGTTGCGAATTTTCATTAAATGTTTCAAATTTCAATAACTCAATTTGCTATTAACCTAAGGCTCATTGGCTAGGAGACCAGTTTTCTCAGAAACATTTAAAGTTTATTTTCCGAAAAGTTTTGTATATTTTCAAATAATTATTTTGATAAAATATGATACACTGTTCCTACTATATAGGTTATACCGGTAACCAAATTGATGCCTGCTCGCATTAGAGCGATATATTTGTAATTAAAAACATTTTTATGAAAATTCACTTCCATAACGCACTTGCTGTGTCCAGAGTTTTTTAAATATTCTAGAGTTATTAATCTTGCGTATATGGTCAGGTCATTTATTAAATATAAAATTTTATTCCTGTATATAACGGATTTCTTTCATGCATTGTTAAATGATACTTTTTTTTTAATTTCAACAACACACCACGAGGGCTTACAGCCTAAATACTATCGTGGGTGTCGACACGGAGGAAAGAGGCAACTTGCTAATTCTGGACTTGAAGGTTTGGAGGTTCGGGGGAGAAGGAAAAACATGTGCCGGCAAGGAATTCCACAACTTGGAAGTACTCGGAACAAAAGAGCGGGCATAACAAGATGTTCTGTGTCTGGTGACCTGGGCAGTAAAAGGGTGCATTCGCTCTGTTCCCCTGGTAGATCTGTTGGGGGCAGCAGGTGGAGGAACTATGGAAGAAAGCTCATCTGAGCAGTGCCCGTGCAGATATCTATAAGAGAGAGAGAGAGAGAGAGAGAGAGAGAGAGAGAGAGAGAGAGAGAGGTCACCAACGGCACGTTGGTGGGCAAGGGATGGCAGCATTTGGGTGAGGGTAGGGTCACCGATGAGATGTATAGCTCTCTTCTGAATAGAGTCCAGGATAACGAGTGTAGAAGCGGCAGCAGCACCCCAGATGTGGGAGCAGTATTCGAGGTTTGGTCTTATTTGTGAAGTATATAAGGTATAGAGATTAGCTGGTGAAAAGTATTTGCGAGCCCAGAAGAGGAAACCTAATTTGTTAGCAGCCGCTTCTGCAATTGATGTGACATGTTGGTGCCAATTGAGATTTCGATCCACAGAAATGCCAACAAGTGAAAAGGACTCATTACTTTGAATAACTTGGTTGTTCATTGTGATGGGTCTAGGGCTGGTGTATCTCTTATGAGAAAGAAAGCAAGACTGTGATTTGTTGGGGTTGAATTGTACAAGATTTCTACTTCCCCAGTCTAATATTTTTTGGAGATCCACGGAGACAGAACCGTCCATGAGTCTGCGATCCTAATCTAATTGGGCTAAAGAGACAGGCTTAGAATATTGTATATTTGAGTGGAAGGTGCTGTCGTCCGCATAACTGTGAACTGGGTTGGATGTGCTAGAGAGGAGGTCATTGATGTGGAGAAGAAACAAAGTAGGGGCTAGAGCCGAACCTTGAGGAACTCCTGCATTAATTGGATACAGTTTAGAGAAATGGCCATCCACGACAACAGAAATGCTCCGGTTGGAGAGGAAATTTGCTGTCCAGGTACAGAGTTTTGGTGGTAGGCCATAGGCCGCAAGTTTATTCAGCAGCGCTGCGTGCCATACCTGGTCGAGTGCTTTGGATGTGTCTAGAGCAACAATATGGGATTCACCGTGTAGTTCCATAGACTTGTTCCAAGAATGGGTGACAAAGGAAAGGAGGTCGGCAGTTAATCTGCGCTGACGGAATCCATACTGCCTGTCGTGGTTTAGATTGTGTTTTTCAAGATATTTTAGTAATTCGGTGTTTATATACTTTTCCATCACTTTAGAGACGACTGAAAGGAGAGAAATAGGCCTGTAGTTGCTAGGAAGCGCTTTGGATCCTTTCTTGGGAACGGGTTGTACTCGAGCAGTTTTCCAGTTACTAGGGAATATGCTTCTATTGGAGCTAAGAGGTATGTGCCTCTTGTGAAATCACATCACATACAAAAATGCAAGCAATGGAAGCTCTGCTTCCGAAAATGTTTCTAGGAAAATTGTGTTTTTCATTTTAAATTTATTTCTCCTTTTATTAAATTTGAATCTAGATGCAGGTAGATATTTTGAATTTTTATTGAGTTTAGCAAACGCCAGGCAGGCGCGGAGACGCTGCATAATCTGCGACTGAAACAAGCTAGCAAATCTGATAATCTGGAGTCGGGATCGCTTATTTCGCTGACTGCTTTTAACCAGAAAATTCTTCTATGTTTTAGTTAATGTGATATACCTGACCAGTCGTGTTATTTTTCACATGTGGCTATAGAAGGTGAATGTGCCTATGTAAACTTTTCACATAAATTAAGATTTTGAAAATCCTTATGGGATAAAATCGACATCCATTCCATTTATTGTAAATGTAAGTTAACATTTGTTGTAACACACATAACACAGCTTTGGAGGATTGTAACTTATCAGCGAAGGCTCTAATTGAAAAAGGGTTGAGGTGCTACCCAGTTTGAATCTCTCTAACCCATTTTTAATAGTACTCCAAGACACGCCTGTTTAATAATATGAGCTAAAGTTTTGAGGCCATAATACGAGAAGGTGCTCAAAAGGAACCGAGCATGTTTTTTGTATTTGTTTGGTGAATTTTAAAATAAAAAAACCTTTTATCCCTCAAAGTACTATCCACTGGCACTAGTACACTTGTCTTATATTTATTCCATCATTCCAAACATTTTTGAAATTCGTGAGATTCTGTGATGCCCGACAGCGGCTCTGTCGTTTTTTTCTTCACCTTAGCAACGTCGGCGAAACTTTCTCAGCTCATGTCCCTTTTTATTCACAAAAATAAAAAAAATGAAGGTGGCAAAGTCTGGTGAATAGGGGGGATCGAGCAGAGGGGTCATGGAATTTTTATCGTTATCATGGTGGAAAAAACAGTCGCCCGACTGCCACAAATCAGGCCTCTTCCGCCGCACACTGTTGCGTAATATTTTCAAAACTTCCAGGTAAAAAGCCTGGTTAACTGTCTCACACTATGAAACAAACTTTTAATGAACAACTTCTCTCATAAAAAAAACATATCACCATTGTTTTGACGTTTAATTTCACTTGACGAACTTTTTTGGGGCGAGGTAAACTTGGAATATTCCACTGGCTTGATAATTGCTTCGTTTCAGGGTCGTAACCGTAGCACCATGGTCGTCACCTGTGAGACCTTGGGGAAAATGTTTAGATCATTTCGAAACTCTTTTTTCAAAGCACACCATTCTTCTACGCGACCTTGCTTTTGTTCAGCAGTCGAGACGCGAATTTAGCGGCCACCATTTCCATCCCCAAATCTTCAAAAAATTCACAGGAGCCGAACGGAACCTTCTTTAACATCGACGCTCTGCTTACTGACTCTGGAATGGTCGCTATATACGCTCCTAGCGGCAAAAATCGGTACTACAAAAACTCCGCCTGCCTCAACATCAATTAGATTTCTTTTGGGTACTCCCTCGTATATACTTATTTAAAATGAATTAATTTTAGATAAAATTTTATGTAAAAGCATTCTAGATCAAGGTGGCATTTTAGCTTTGTTAAATGCAGATCTGATCAGCTTTTAACAAAAAAGTACTTTCTATTTTATATGTAAGTGCGTGTGTTTTTGTTTCGTTAACGTCGGTCTATTTCCGCGACTATAGCCAATCACCGACGCCAGGGAGCAGTCTCACCTCACTATCCTGGAAATTTTGCCGAACGCCGGTCTTTCTGTAAGGATGGTGGGGATCTTTAACGTGCCCAACATCGCATGGACACGGGACCGACGGCCTTACGCCCCCTCCGAAGGGTGGAACGTGCAGACATTTAACTTGCTCAAATACAATGCAACAACCTCGATTGATGTTATTGTTACAGAATGTACCAAAAAAGTTAAAGGAGAACCCTGGGATCGTACCCAGTACCATTCGGTTCAGAGGCACACATTCTTGCCACTGAACCACCGAGGCTGTTTTCTATTTTATATCTTACTATAGCAATATGCACAGTTTATAATGAGCGCTACAAATTGTGTATTCTTATATTCAGAATTATGGAACAGTTAACATAACATTATCTTGACACGATAGAAATGGGTAGGTATGAGATTAATAACAACAAAAAACTATTTTCATTGGGACTTATAATTTATTTTAGCAATACATAACACTTCCGCAAAACACTATTTTCTATTTACCATTATAGCACAGCATAGCGCAGTAGAACGAATATCCACAAAATTGTGCGTTGCGATGTTGTATATGCAACCAAGCATGCATATGACGTCACAACCTCGAGCGAATTGAAATTTTATTATGCACTACTTGCACTGGATGATAGGTTATGTTCTAATGATTTGACAGCTGACTAAAAAGTTACAATGTTGCAATGTGTGAAAAACGAACAAGCCAAGTGTTTCCATTAATTTGCATAATAGTGTATAAAACTAAAGCCAGGTTCATACACTCGCGAATTGCAAAGGCGAATTGCGAAACTAATTCCTATTGGTCCATTTTGAATAATTTTAAGATATTATTTAAAATAAACCAATAGGTAGTGATACGCATCGCGGCGATTTCGCAATTCGCGAGTGTACGAACCTTGCTTTAGTGATTGTCAAAAAAAGTTCGGGACGCAGCAAGTGCATTATGGTAGCGAATTTTCATTAAATGCTTCAAATTTGAATAGCTGAATTTTCTATCACCATAGAAAGTTGAATTTTGGCATGTAGTAAGGTCTCTCCCAAGGCAACATATCCACATAATTTCATACAAATAGCTTTGTAATTTTCGGAGATGAATTTTTTTTTCGAAAGAAATTTTCCCGGAAAAGCTTGTCCTATTTTCCTGGCTAACGAACTCATCTAAGCTATTAATAAAAGAAAGATTCTTGCCAAGTTTCAACAATATCGGTTATTGATTTTTTTTTCGTTAACTGTTTAGGAGAATTACGTGTTTCGAATTGCAAACTATTTTTACATCGCCTAGCGCGTACGATTTTTCGAACAAAAGGTACGGTTCGGTTTCCGTTTGAATTTTCGAAGCTTCGCACAGTCATAAGCTGGGTTCATACAGTCGCGAATTTCGAAATCGTGGCGATACGTATCCCTATTGGTTTATTTTAAATAATATCGTAATATTATTTAAAATGGACCAATAGAAAATAGTTTACCAATTCGCGAGTGTACGAACCTAGCTTAAGTGCTGCTGCTGTTCCCGTACAATGTTACTGTTTACAGTACATTTATTTAAAAATAACATGATTTCTAGTAAATCTTAA
This sequence comes from Tillus elongatus, assembly GCA_964006375.1. NCBI lineage: Eukaryota > Metazoa > Arthropoda > Insecta > Coleoptera > Cleridae > Tillus > Tillus elongatus. Next base: position 73,242,511 of record OZ023266.1, on the reverse strand, counting down.
AACATTTTCTCGATGTCACATTTTGTAGTACATTCCTCACATTTTTCCTTGCAAAATTCTTTTGAGATGAGTTTTAGGAATAAGAAATGTATATGTCAAATCAAAAACCCATGATTAAATAATACTATACATACGTACATTGCACAATTTTTATTATAAGACTTCTATGGGAATGCTCTACCGTGGTCGTTAAACAATTTTGATACAATCTTATAAGAATGCTAAAATGTTGAATGCGTACCCACCCTAATATTTTTTTCTAGCCGTGGGGATGGTTTTTGAATGATGAATTCTGGGTATTCAACCCCCTGGAATGATGAAATTTAACGAAAATATATGGCAACCCTGGTTATGGTACATTAAGGTAAAAAGATGGTGAGGCAGCTCATATCGTCTCGCACATCGCCGTGCACTTTGACTATATATCAGAGAATAGACTCGGCACTTCGGCACACAGCCGAATTGTTTGAAGCCAACATTGAAGGGACTCTATGTTTACATCGGTGCTCTGCTCTGATTGGGTGGTGGCTCAAGCGTTCCCGCTATGTAATAATTCATCCTTAAATCGCCGAATATGATGACAAGTTGAGAATGATAAATTTATTACTTTTCTGTTACTTAAGACATTACACTTACATTAGGGTTTATTTATGAATGTAAAGATTTACTAACGTTATATTCCTTGGTTTCTCCCTTCTTTATGTAAATATAACCAGAAAACTCAATTTAAAATCTTTATCTTGCTGCATGTGATTTGTATTAATTCACAGTTGTGGCTTGTATTTGTATGTGAATAGTATGCAAGTATACTGAGAATTTATTTTTATTTGTTACCTTGAATTGCAATAAAGGTTTTGAGTTTTGTTTTTGCAAAATGACGAAAAAGTATATTGCTTGTAGAAGATTACGTGGGGATGTGGCAACGGTGTCTCTGCACGCGTAAGCACATTGCTGTTTGCAATTTTCAGTGGCGGCACGTCAGTTTGGCACTATTTTTAGGTTTCCATCTACTAAAGAAAGGAGATAAACAACAAACATCGTCCATTTTTTAGGAAAAAACCTCGTTATTTTGTAGATATTTCCAGTTTATCAGGAACTCCAAAAACACCTTTAAAAAGTGGTCTATTGCCAAACGAGTAATACAAAAACAAAAGAGGAAAATAAATATATTGCGCCAACAAAAAAGACGTGTTAAGAGTTTTTCACCAGAAATCGCTGATTGACAATTTTAAAAGTCGTATTGCTTTTACGGAAAATACAGAAACATCCCTGAACGTCTCACTTTTGAGTGTTATTGAATTTATATCATTGCTTGTAATATTTTAGGCCTCTTTACCCACACAAATAGATCTGATTAAACAGCTTTTAAAATGCCCACAACGGAACTATTCACCAGACGTAAGGTCGTTTGCTATTACCCTAAATTTTTATTCAAACAAGCTTATAATTACATTCCAGAAAAAAATATGGAATTTTTGCCACATTCTTGAACAATTTCTAAATTGTTCCTAGATTATGCAAAGAAGCATTAGCGGTTTTGGATTCAAAAAGAAGAGAAGCAACTGAAAAATGTCGCAAAATACATTGTAACCTAGTTATCGACGAAATGTTCATAAGACGTCAAGTTGAGTGGGCAGGAAAATGTTTTGTGGTAACGTAGATATTGGCGTGAATATGAATAATTCAAACGAGCTTCCAGAGGCTAAACAAGTTTTGCTTTTCTTATTAATTGCTTTAAATGGCCACTGGAAAGTTCCAGTGGGTTATTTCTTCCTAGCTGGCATTTCTCGTGAAGAAAAAGCCAGCCTATTAAATCGGGCTTTAAGTTTTATCCATCAAGCAAGAATAGTCGATACTTCCGTAAGTTTTGATGGAGCAACTGCAAATATAAGCATGGTTAAATGTTTGAGAGCAAATTTAGATACATTTATTCAAGAAGGTTTAATGGCTTATTTGCCGCATCCTGTAACCCATGAAAATGCATATATTTTTCTAGATGCTTGCCACATAATGAAATTAATAAGAAATTATCCGGCAAGTTGTAGATCTATAAAACATGGCAGCAGACAAATCAGGTGGTCATTTCTAGAAAAACTGGTAGAGCTGCAAGATATTGGAGGTTTCTTCTTAATTTTTTCTTAAATTTTTGTTGAAAACACTTTTTACTGAATTTGCATAGAAAAGAATCGCTTGTGACCAGATCACAAAATTACAACATTGAGACTTTCGAACACTTTATTCGAGAAATCATTTCTATAAAAATTCACTACCATAACGCACTTGCTGCGTCCAGACTTTTTAGTTAATAGTATACTTAAATAGTGTATAGGTAGTTAAACATCTTTTAAATTTTATTTTATTATTTTAATCGTATTTATGAAAATTTCAATCCTAATTCTCTAGACGCCTATGGTGTCGAGGACCATGTAAACAAACCTTTTATTTAATGTTGGTTTGAAACATTACAACGCATCGCATTGGAAGATGCCTGGTCTATCCGTAGAATGATAGTCAAAGGCCGTGCATCTCACAGTGGGGCAATGGTGAAGTAATGCTAATGCTGTAAAACCAAAACATACGGCCGTTGTGCATCGAGCCACGCAAAAACATAGTGGAGCAGCTCATCTCGCCTTTCACACCGCTGTGCATCTCGCCGTACAGCCGTACAGTGATGGTGAATAGTGAAGTAAAGCTGTACGAGGCAGGGTTGCCAGGTTTTTAAAACTAAATATCGCCGTTTTGCTGAACGAGATCGCCCAAAATGTCAAACTTTCCATCCATGGAAAATCGCGCACTTTCTGTAAGAACTGTCAAGTGCAAAGCGTCCAAACTCTGAAGTTTTCGGCCGGAATTTCTTTTTTTTGTAAAAGCTTTCTTTTGGGTTAACGAGAAGCTTTAATATAATGATCTATAGTGCATAGAGCCTGGGTGCTGAGAAGTGCGATCGTGTGCCTCTGGGCTCAAGGGTACCTACTGGGTTCAATTCCCAGGATTCCCCTTTCACTCTTTCAGTAGATAATGTACAATTAACATCCACCGAGGTTCTGGTATTGTATCAGACCAAGTCGAATGTCTGCACGTTTCGCACTTCCTGAGATTGTAAAGCCGTCGGTCTCGTGTACCATGTTGAGCAGGTTAAATATCCCCACCCTCCCTACAGAAAGGCAAGTGATTGGTCATATTTGCGAGAATAGACCGACGTTAAAAAAGGACAAAAAAACTATAGTGCATCACAATTACATGTAAATAACGGTTTACCTTTTGTCATTAAATTTAAAAAACAAGTATAAATTTAAAAAAATAGAAAACCGACTTCATTAGGGATAATTCAAAAATGCAAATCACCGCTGCCACCATCTGTTAAACGTTTTTTCGTAGGAAAATTAAGGATAACTCAAAAACTACTGGTTAGATCTTCATCACATTTATATGGGACCACACGATAGGCACCAGCTTTCTAATAAAAGAAAAATAGGCAAAATCAGTTTACCTAGAAAAAAGTTCTGAGGTAACACACATTAAAAACATACAGTCGAATTGAGAACCTCCTCCTTTTTTTGAAGTCGATTAAAAAGGAACCAGAATAAGAATTTATTTATAAAATATCAAAACATCCACTCACATGCAGTGTTATAAGAATGCACAACTAAAATATGTTCTCTATATAACGAAGCACATAAAATATACTTTAATATAATATAACACAGAAACAACATTTTATCTCTGTTACATGTCATTTATCATTTTTTCTCTATTATCTATCCAATCATGCTGGGTACTCTTGGTTGCCCGTCGAAATGTCATTGCTTCTCATCGATAAAAGAATGTTCGTCTGTGTTACTGCTGAATAAATGAAACTTTCGCGAAACTGAATAGTTTTGCAACAGAATTGGTTTCTTCAAGATTGCCCAATTGGAGATTTTTAGATAACAAAAGTAGCCCAATTTTCGACTCGGTGGTTTCTTTAAAAAAAAGCTCGCAACAAAAGATAAAGGATAGCACAATTTGCTGTAAATCGCCCAATCTGTCAACTCTGTGTACGAGTTCAAACATACCGACGTTATGCACCAAGCCACGCATCTGGCCGCGCACCAAGTCACGCATCTCGCCGTGCACCAAGTCATAACTTGTTGACCAAAATAAATTGTTTTTCAGGAGGCAGCTGCCTGAAACTCACTCCGTGAGTCCGTGATCGGTCCTCACGCCGTTCACGATAGCCCGGTGCATGCTGCATGAGCCTTGTATCAGCAGTTGTAAAAAGCTTTGTTCGTATGGCTTATTATTACAAACCTATAATAATTATTAGAAAAACATGTTACATTTGTATGGATGCTCCAATAGCAAAATAAATGGTCTATTACTTACTATTACATCTGTAACTGAAAGAAAATCCTGTATTTTAATTCATACAATTAATTTTCTTGAAATAGTTTATCAAACACAGAATTTTTTTTATTTTATGACGAAATGCGTGTGTGCCGATTCCTACAGTGCTGGAGATTATATGTCGCCAGAAATATGTATACCAAAATTCCATAGTATTGTCACATCCGTCTCTATGAGAATTAAGTTTATGGACTCTGTTACTTCTATCGTCACAGGCATTTGCTAAAGTGTGTTGATAATAGCGAACACTCTGGAATTATGTCTCTAGAAGGACCCAGAAATGACAACTATGAAACAATGTAGAAAGGTCTAGAATCTCTATGGACAATCTAATAGGCGAGCCGCAGATAGAGTGAGTCAGTCAGTAGTGAGTAATGTTGGTGCGGAAAGTGATCATAGAAAACTAATAGTGAAATATAGTTCTCTGGACATTTGTAATACAGGAATATTTTAGCTGGTGTGTTTATGGTCGGAAAATAGTTGCTTATAATAAATTAATAGTTTGGAAAGCTGTAGTCAACAAATGCAGAACGCCGAAGAACGTAACAACTGGTGTCAAAAAAAGTGGTATTTTCAAGCTGCTAGAGAAGATTCTTACTTTGTTAGAAGTAGCCTATAACTGGTTGTATTTTTGGAACAAAAAAAACTGTGTACCAGCTTTAAGTACGTCTATGCCTAAGACACTTAGCACAACAGCCAATATGAACACCCAACTGTTGGAAATTATTTTTAAAATGGACGAAGAAACTAAAAAGGGAGATGAGTATGCACGAGAAGAAGCAATAAAAAGATGAAGCAGCAAGGGAAGAAATGGGGAAAGGGGATGAAGAAGTCATAAAAGGGCATGAAGAAGCAAAAGAAGAAATGAGAAGAGCTGAAGAAAAAGAAAATGCTACAAGAGCAAGCCAGCAGAATTGAGAATATTACTTCATGTGTGGACGAACGAATGAAACAGGTAAAAGACGACATCTTCCAACAGGTAGAAAGCCGAGTAAGAGGTATCAGCGACGATGTACATGACAAGCTGACGAGTGTACAAGAGGAACAGGCGGAGTTGCAGGAAAAAATGCAATCACTAGAAAAGAGGTGTAATACCCTGGACAAAGGAAACATCAGACTCGAAGATAGCCCCGTCGTAACAATTAAGGTTCCCACATTTGATGGCTCAATTCCATGGGGTACTCATCTAGAGTTCGGAGCCAGCTGCTACAGCAAATGGTTGGGGCGAGAGAGGAAAAGCAACTTCGTTGATCGTAGCTCTCAGAGGAGATGCCCTAGATAAGCTTCAAGGTATTCCCAGGGAAGAACAGTTCCATTTTGAGAGCATTAGACATCAGTTAGAAATGAGATTTGGCGACCAGCATTTACAACAGCTGTAGAGACTTCAGTTGAAAAATCTTTGTCAGAAATCAGGCGAAAGGCTCCAATATCTCCACGCCGACGTTGTCAGATTGATACCATCAGCTCATCCCACAGTTCTGGTGGAATTTTTGAACCAGCTGTTGCTGCAAACATTTATTTACGGCATCAGGGTTACCGACAATCAACAGGCGCTGAGAATGGCAAGACACAAAAACTTGAACGATGCTTTGGCACATTCCTTGGAGCAAAGCAAACGTCAGAAAGTCAAGTGAGAGTTCGCAGTCTCCAAGTCCGAGAAGAAAATAAAACAAGAGTCATCCAAGGACCTGCAGCTACTAGAGAAACTAGTAGAACGGGTAAAGCCTACATGTCATGGGAACCCAATAAGAGCTAATCGTGTCAGTGTCTTGCGTTGTTGAAACTGGGCACTAACATCCTGTATATCGGCGGTGAAGAAATAGTAATGTCGTCCGACAATAACCTGGTAGTACTTAACTCACCGTGGAAACAAATAGCAACGTTAACGTCTGCCATGAAAGTGTGGAAGCTGAGAGAGAAAAAGAAGACCTACTTATTCAGCCAAACGCAGCCATAGTTGAGATCCTGCAAGAAACACAAGACGAAGGTCAATGAAAACATTTGTTGGTACAGAGCTGATGTCAACGAAAAGAAAAAGACCTGCAGGGACTTTTGCCCAAGTAGGGGCACCAGAACAAGAGGAATCAGAAGAAAGGACCAGTGCAACGTAAGAACCTCGCTTGAAGGGAGCTCCGCCCTGATAAAGAAAACAAGGGCCACTCATTAGGCTGTCAGAACGTACATACCAATATAGAGCGACCGCATGAAGACCCATCATGACGTGCGAGCTAATTCAGTTGGTGTTATAAAAGATCGGGTGTGGTTCTACAATCCAATACCACGCAAAAGACGATGATCACCGAACTGCAGAAATTTTGGGAAGGTCCGTATAAGGTGGTCAAAAGGATCAGTGACGTTGTATATCGCATTCAGAGGAGCCCAAAGAGTAAGATGAAGGTGGTCCATATGCACAGGCTTACGCCATACCAAGAGATGTCAGAATTCGACCGGGACGGCGTCGAATGTGAGAAGGAGGCAGTGTCACATACGTCTTTATGAGAATTAAGTTTATGAGCACTGTTACTTTCATGGTCAGAAGCAGCCTCTAAAGTGTGGTGGTAACAGCGAACACTCTAGAATTATATTTATAGAAGGAAGCAGAAATGACAAGTATGGAACAACGTATATAGTTCTAGAATCTCTATGAACAATATAAATAGGCGAGCCGCAGATAGAGTGATTCAGTCAGTAGCTGGTTAAGTGACCATAAAGAGCGACTAGCGAAATATAGTTCTATGGACATTTGTAATAGAGGAATATTTTAGTGATCGGAAAAACATTTTCTGTTAACAGTTGAAGCCGTTAACGATATTTAATAATAACCGTTGAAAATAACGGCTTCAGTTATTTAAACTGGATAGTCGATCGATAGTATCCTACATTCCCAAAGCTGTGAGCGAGAGCGAGCACACTAGTATAAATGCATTGTATTTTTACCCCGTTATTTCACGTAGTGTATAAATCTCAAATTTTGTCGATATGAAAAGGAAACAAAGGGTTAAGAAATTATAATAAGCGTGTCGTAAATCTTTTGCTACTCTGAAGTGAAACTTTTAGAAATCAGAAAGGAGTCTTCTATAAGAATTTACTTAGATGTTTTAGGAATTATAAACTAGTCATTTCTCACAAATTTATTTTATCAGGGTCTTTACGTAAATGTCAATGCCACAGCAAGAATCAATAAATATCATTATTTATCACGCCTTGGGACGTTAGACGTTAGAACTTTTATTGCTACACAGGGAGTAATTCTAAGAACTCCATAACATAACGTAGCTAATAAAATTTCGGTAAAGAAACAGTATAAAAAATGGAGTTTGAGTTTTAAAAAAAATTGGAAGATATATAGTATTAATTGTTTATTTACTTATTTTAATATTCGTTGTTTTAAAATTAGTTTCAAAAATGTCAAAGGGCTGTAACTTGGAGGAGAAGGGGTTTCAAGAAAAACTTAATAAAAAGACACCCCTTATTTTTCGCCAAAGAATCACCCTGTATATATATATATATATATATATATATATATATATATATATATATATATATATATATATATATATATATATATATATATGTATATATATACGTGTTAACTGTTTTCTTAGGTAATGTATATAAATTTAAATAAATAAGTACTTTAATTTCACGTGAAATAACCCTATTTTGCGTTGTCTATAGTGAAAGTAATAACACGTTTTTACAGAAATTCATCTTTTCCCCCAACATTTTTTATTATTAAATATTTGGCTTAACATACTAGTGGGAAACTCAACTGTTTCAAAAATAACAGCTTCTCAGTTTAACAGAATAACTCTGTGTAGTAGTGTCCGTATGACGTATCCCCATCGACAACCGGTTAAAGTTAAAATTAAAATGTTTTATTGTACCGAAAATCCTACGTTCCTAAAGCTATTAGCGAGAGCGAGCACACAGTATAAAAAGCCTGGACGCAGCAAGTGCGTTATGGTAGTGAATTTTCATAGAAATGATCTGGCACAAAATATTTTATTATAACTTTTTTTTCTTGTAACATAGAAATCTAGATTTTGGTGTATAGTTTACTTTTTATATCGTAAATCTACCTACCAAATTTGGTTATCATAGATTTCTTATTTTTTTAAATAAAAATTTTTTTCAAATTAAAACTCAAAATTTTTCCGGAAAACCTCGTCCGATTTTTTTGATTAACTAACTTGTCAAAGTCATTTACAAAAGGAAGGTACATGCCAAATTTTATCAAAATCGGCCTATTATTCTTTGAGATAAAAAATTTTTTCGAATGAAAACTCAAAATTTTCCCGGAAAACCTAGTCTGATTTTCTTGACTAACAAACTTGTCAAAGCCATTTACAAAAGAAAGGTACATGCCAAATTTTATTAAAATCGGTTTATTACTTTTTGAGATAAAAATTTTTTTCGAATGAAAACTCAAAATTTTCCCGGAAAACCTCGTCCGATTTTCTTGACTAACAAACTTGTCAAAGCCATTTACAAAAGAAAGGTACATGCCAAATTTTATTAAAATCGGCTTATTACTTTTTGAGATAAGAATTTTTTTCGAATGAAAACTCAAAATTTTCCCGGAAAACCTCGTCCGATTTTCCTGGCTAACGAACTTATCCAAGCCATTTACAAAAGAAAGGTACATGCCAAATTTTATCAAAATCGGCCCATTATTTTTTGAGTTATCGGTGTGATACATACATACATATATATATATATATATATATATATATATATATATATATATATATATATATATATATATATATATATATATATATATATATATATATATATATATATATATATATATATATATATATATATATATATATATATATATATATATATATATATATATATATATATATATATATATATATATATATATATATATATATATATATAAACATATAAAAATTGAAACTGACCCAGGATATGGGTTCTAGGGGTCCTAGATCGCGCTCATTTGAAGAAATTTTTTCAAAATTCAAAAGTCGAGATCTCCTCATTAGTGAATTTTTTCTAAGAAAATTCACTAATAACGTGTTTAGCATTCCCAATCTCAAGGCTATTCATCCCGTTAAATAGTTAAAGCAACAGTTGCCGATGAATACCGATGTTTATTCATCGAAGCCGAACTAGTTGCAGTAGAACTGAAACAGACACGACTCCGAAATCTAGTTTAGTGTAAAAAGCGTTATTTTTTAAGCTGCTATTTTTATAAATCCATAACTGGTGGTTACCGTTACGGCTCGGTACCGTTTAAAAATAGCTGACAGTTAAATAACGACCCATCACTAGAATATTTAATATTTTAGTTAGTGTTTATGGTCGGAAAATAGGTGGTTATAATAAATTTGTAGCTTGAAAAGGTGTGTTTATGTGTTTTGTAGTGATGGGCAAAACCGTGCGTTTCTATTAACAGTTGAAGCCGTTTACGTTAGTTCATAATAACCGTTGAACATAACAGCTTCAGTTATTTATCTGTCATTTTGAACTGGATAGTCGATCGATAGTATCCTACATTCCCAAAGCTGTGAGCGAGAGCGAGCACACTATATAAATAACGTGTTACCTGTTAAGTAATATGTTATGAAGTAAAGTCCGGTCTATACTGCATAGCATAACCATACATATTTATCATTCCCAGTCTCATGTCCATTCATCCCGTTAAATAGTTAAATTTAACAGTTGCCGATGAAAACCGATGTTTATTCATCGAACCTAGTTGTAGTGGAACTGAAACAGATACGAGTCCGAATTCTAGTTTAGTGTAAAAAGCGTTATTTTGTACCTGTTATATTTATAAATCCATAACTGGTGGTTACCGTTACGGCTCGAAAACCGTTTAAAAATAACAGACAATTAAATAACGACCCATCACTAGTGTTTTGTTAGTTAATAGTCAACAGATCCAGAACCCCAAAGAACGTAACAGTATGAAAACTTGAGTTGTAGCAACCTGTTCAGCAGACGGGTAGTTTTTACATTAAAATTGGGCGTTTTTTGCAACCTTTTATTTAACTTAACCTGTTGATTATGTTTTTTAGTATGTTTAGGCCAAATCTTGTAAGTCTTGAACCAGTTCCCCTCATGGGATTGGGTTAAAATTTGAAACACGTGTATAAGTGACAATGCAACATAGGTTATCTATCATTATCATAAGTTCAATATGGCAAATACACCAAGGTGGTGATTTTTTCTTTTCTTACAATCCCCTAATAAAGTCTGCGGTTGACAAATGGATAATTTAAAACCATCCCTTATGCAACACACACACACACACAATCCACTGACGTGGGTTTCAAATTGAGGAGCTTTTACCAGTAAAATACAGTAGGCTAGATAGGTAACGCTCCCATGAATACAAAATGGCGACCGACGCAAGATGGCGGAATATATATTTCTCAACAACCTCTCTGATATGGTTATCAAATGAAAGGGCTTCCGAGTAAAATACAGTAAGGTAGGTTTTCTGGGCCCATTTCTTTGGATATGGACTCGCTCCTCTGAAGGGCGTGGTCACAAAATGTAAAAGTCATCGAGTAGCCTGATGATGTAGCTATTTCCATTTATGCTGGTACTATGAAAGACCTTGAAGGTAAAGCCAAAGAGAATGCAGCCAGATTCTGTTATACTGGAAGAACATAAGTTGAATATTTCTAAAGAAAAGACCAAATACATTATCTTTTCTAAATTATCACAGAATAGAAACCCAGTAGTTAGACTAGATACTGGGTGCATCTCAAGAGTTGACTCCACAAAATACCTAGGAGTCTACATTAATGAAAAAACTTAACTACAGCAGTCATATAGAGTAAAATGTAGATATATTTTCCAAACTCTCGAAAGAATCATTTGTCACAACTGGTCCAACATTACTCTCTTCCGACCAGCTCTGTTAACAATTTACAGGAATTTTACCAATATTGTCGTATGCTATTGAAATATGGGGACATAGAATAAGTAGAGCAATAAACAAATGACTATTCAGGTCCACACAGGCAATTTGTCTCAGTGCAGTCACTGGAGCATAAAGCTCCACACCGAATTAAAGCTTATGTATATTAGCGCAAGTGCCACCTCTACACCTCACCCTGAATGAGATCCAGAATTTAGAGTCACTAAAAGCCAATGGGAGAGATTTCTTCATGGGACATGAACTAGTAGCCACTGAATACCGGTTCTGGGTAGTGCTAAAACTAGAAATGGCAAGAATCATATATACTATATACTAAATGGCAAGAAGAATGGACCAGTTCCAACAAAGGCAGGTACCTATTTGAACTAATACCAGATGTCAACGACTGGGTAGAACGCTGTCAGACTGAGCTAGAAAGGAACATCACTCTTCTCCAAAGCAGCAACATATTGGTAGAGGCAATCCAATGTGTGAGACTTGCTATATAATTGACACGCTTGCTCACAGAATTTTGAATCGTATAAATTTCACTAATCAAAGAATACCGCGTCACAAGTCATATTAGACTTTGGGAATAATGTTAACCTACTACAACACTTGGTTGCAGACAAAGCCTGAGTAATTTGATGGCCTAGCTAATATGGAATATTATACTCAAAAGTTTTTTAGCATATATGAAATGACGACCACCTTGATCAAAGCGCTGGAGGAAGAACTGGTGACCCCACTGACAATAATAATAAATAAGTGTCTAACGGAGTGCCTTTTCCCTTACCAGTTGAAGCGAGCCAAAGTCATTCCGACACATAAAGGGGGAGATTGGATGGATCCAGGTAATTATAGGCCTCTAGCAATTCTGCCCGTGTGGTCTAAGGTTTTTGAAGAAATCATAAAGGTAAGATTAACCAACTACTTTGAAAAAAAAGAAGTTATTTAACAACAGTCAACACGGTTATCGAACTAAACGCTCTACAACAACAGCTCTTATGGAAATAGTACATCAGATTATAAAATCTAGAGACAATAATGAGCACGCTGAAATCATATCAACAGATCTGTCAAAGGCTTTTGATTCTATTAGCCATGAGATACTGCTGAAAAAGTTGGAGTACTATGGAGTGAGAGGTCTACCATTGGAACTTATCGCATCTTACCCTTCAGCAAAGGAAACAATGTGTTTTGTTGGGGGGCAGCTTATCTGATAAAATAACTGTTATCCATGGAGTGCCACAGGGATCTGTATTGGGACCGATTTTGTTCATAATATATATCAATGACTTAAATATTGTGAGTGAGACAGTCTCCACCCACCTTTATGCGGATGATGCTTCGTTTTTTGTCAAATCATCTGAGGAAGACGAACTAGAAAAAATAAAATGGGATACACTAGAGAAATCTGAAAAGTGGTTCAGTGACAACAAATTAAAAATGAATGAAAAGAAGATACATTATTTAAACTTTAAGAGAACTAGCGAGCGACAACATCTTACTTACCTGGAATGTACACGTCGAATGTATAATTGGGAAGCTGACAACGGGAATATACACACAGTTAGAATAGTGAAGCAGTTTAGTACGAAGGAAGCTGCAAAATCAGCATACTTTGCACACTGTCATAGTGTGCTTGCATATGGGATACTTCTGTGGGGCAATTCATCTGCGGCAAGGGAGGTCTTTATCATGCAGAAGAGAGCTGTGAGGGCACTGGTGGGCTTGAAGCCTACCAACAGTTGTAGGGACGCTTTTAGGCTTGAAGGAATTTTGACACTTTCAGCACTTTATCTGTTTCAGTGTGTGAAGTATGTGCATAATAACCTGGACAGATTTCCAACGAACAATCAAAAGCACCATTTCGACACCCGAAGTAAGGATAGTCTAAGAACACCACTTCATAGACTGTCTCAGACAGCAGGGAGTGGACTATTGGGGTCATAAACTGTATAATAGGATACCGGTTGAACTAAAGAACAAACCAAAGCAGCAATTTCATAAGGCACTGAAGCAGATCCTACTGAAAACACCAGTTTATACATTGGAAGAGTGCATGATACAGAGTGAACGAGTTTGACACTTTAAGGAGTGTATATCGCAGATATATCATCTGAATAATTTTATTTGTCGGACCATGTTGCCCCAAAGAAGATAAAACGCTTAAAACTGTGATAGTTAACTTTAACTTTTTTTTATTTTTTTGACTTTAACATGTATTTATTTTATGTGTAATTTAATGTTTTGAACTGTAATGATATGTCTTATCTATATATATTTTATCAGGGTTTGTTTTACAGTGCACATATTTAGCTTTGTTAGTTTATATTTGTTGTTGTTAGGTAGTTTTAGCATTTTATATGTTGACAGTGTTTTTATTATCTTTAGTATTGCGATTTTACGTTTTATATTTGAATGTAAAAACGTTAGTTCTCTTTGACGCCCCCTGTAAATCTTGATGGGAAATACACTATTGCCTATAAATTGTTTTCATACATACATAATACTAGAATCAAAGTTTTTAATTCGCATTTTGCTACTGAGTAATTATTCAGTTTAATACTTGTATTAGGCTTTGAAATATGATACATCAACTTATATGCTGGGAATAAAAGGTTAAAGTTTAAGGTACCTTGTTAATGACTCCTGTATCATCAGAAACCGTTGTTTCCCATCTGTTCGTAATAGTGTTGCGAAACTTATAAGCTAGAATATTTAGAGGTTCTATTTCCATTATAATGCAGGGAATCTATGATGTGATTAAAATGTAACAATGTAATAAAACACCCTACCTACCTGCCTATCTGGATACGAGAGGACTAGGGCAGCTGACTCTGGAGGTAGTGCCCACCAGGCCGATCACGTTAGGAAGGGCTATCGTTCTTCGCTTTTTCTTTTTTTTTTTACAGTAGGGTAGGTGACGCTTTCATGTCAATATAGCGGACGATGCAAAATGGCTGAATATATTTTTCTTCACAACCCCCTTGACATGAGTATTAAAAGAAAGGCTTTACGAATAAAATACAGTGGGCAAGGTGGAGCTTTCAGAAATTAAAATGGCGGCCGATGCAAAATGACGGAATATTTCTTTCTCAACGACTGTCTTGATATGGGATCAACTGATAAAATATGGTAGGGTAGATGGCGCTTTCATAAATTTAATATAGCTATCTTTTCGTTTTAGTACATCTTAATAACAAAAGCTTGTTTTAAAAGAATTCTAACTTCCATCTTATTGGTTATAACAGATTTGGTGATTAAAGGTTGAGTAATGAAACCAGTGATGGAATTTCTGAGCAACAGTATCGATAGTAGTATTGATAGAAAAGGTAGAAATCTTAAGAACAAAAATTATATTCCGATTACACAAATTATATTCATTAATTCTTGTTGCCTTTACTTGGTGAATATGTACCATATTAATACGGATGTAGATTCTACTGGCTTCACAATTTATTGTTTTCTTCCCTGGAACTGGGTTCGCCTCTTTATGACATTAAATGAGAAACCTATTACATCATAAAAAGGAGAAACTGGTTACAAAGAAAACAAGAAATTGTGAAACCAACTACATATGGATTTACATAAATTATAAATTCATATTTTCTCTTTTCTTTGTAAAACGCAAATATCTATTTGTTGTATTAAATCAAGCAGATTGTAAACAGGCTAATAAGTACCTAATAAAAGTAAAAATGACCTCCGTAATTTTTGTCACTGACTTGTAGTTTTTTTTTTTTTCATTAAAAAACAAGCAACCAACTATAATAAAAAGCTTTAAATAGTAATGTTAGTATTTATCTTTATTTTAGGGCGACAATGAGGACAAAACACTCCACAGTCCTTCCAGCAAGAGGATCCATTTGGGAAACATAAAAGAGGAAACTCCTGATTTTTGATTTTATTTATTTATTATAAATATAAAAATTATACAAAACAAGACTGCCTTAAATACATAAACAATTTAAAATGAGTCATTGAAACTTATATTACCAAACCCTTCAGTAGGATAACCATGCCTTACTGAATTCTTAGGAATGGCTTTTATACATATGTATAACATGTAAATAATAAATAAAATTATTGGATAAGTAGTTATGCTATAATCAAAAACAAAGAGGTTAATTAGTGCTCCTATTAAGAAATAAGCTAAAAAGTGGTAACTGGCAAAGTATCTCAAACTAACTCTAGGTAATAGATTCGTACTCACTCTTGGAGACCCAGGTTTTGTTTTATCATAGCGATAAACAGTGATAGGAGGTTGCAGAATTTGCCGGAAAATTCTTCCAATATAAGTATTCTGATAATAAAGTCTATAAAATTTGTCACGGAACTGAAAAAAAAAACATCAATAAACAACAAGACATATAACATGACACAGAAAAGAAATGGTTCTACTGTGATTAAACAAGATAAACAGATTGTACATTGTTTAATGAGTCTTATAGGCCTTCGATATCACACTGCAATGGGTCTCTTGCGCATGACTATTTTTCCTAATAATTGCCCAAAATGTTCAGACGTTTCATAGAGTCTACTATCTTTTTGGGGGCTATATCCTGGGGTGTTACCCCTTCAAGGTTATTAGGCCTTTTGCAGAACTGAGCAATGCAGTCGCATAACAAGTGTTCTGTTCCTGCGTGCTTCAGTGTAATACCTGCAGTTTTCACTGTCCACCTTACCCATCTTCATAAGGTGGTACCTTACTGGGGAGTGTCTCGTGAAAAGTCCTGTGATTATTGTCAAGTCGTTCCTCTTCAATTCAAGAAACAGTTCAACCTATCTGTTGATATGGTGACTAACCCTCTCGTCTGTCTTAAACCTGGCTTTTTTCTCCAGTATGACAGCATTTGGAGTCTCTCTCGAGTATCAAGTTCATTTCTTACATGGCATTTTATTAGTCCACAATAGGGCTCTGGGCCATAGAATAGTGTTTTTGCTGTCCTTTCTTTGCACGGCTATCTGCTTCCTCATTTCCTTCAATGCCTTAATGCCCTGGTACCCACATCAAATTTATTGTTCGTTGCGAGTTGCTCAAAGAATTTTTTGCAGTCCCAGATCAGTTTAGACTCAGTTTACAAAGATTTCAGAGTCTTAACTACTGCCTGAGTGTCTTAAGAGAATGCCTGAGTGTCTTAAGAGAATGTAGATCTGTCTATATCTGAGTCCTCCAGCCACACACTTCGGCAGTGCGGGTAGACCCGAAGTGCTCGACATAGTAGTCATGTCGAACACCACCCTTCTCCATGAAAGATCAACCCTACATGACCTCTCGTCGGACCATAACCCAGTCATATTGCAGCTCAGAGACGTAAATGTCGAACCCGCCCTCCCAAGAAAAAAGGTACTGTGGTCAGTTTTCACAGATCATCTTAAAATCACCCTTGGCGATATTCCGGTTATCCGCAGCATCCCCCAACTCGAGGGTGCAGTGGATAAACTACAGTCCAAAATTCAATGTTCTTTCGAACATGCATCTAGGACGTACCCCGCCCCGAGCAATCTGCCACCATTTCCGTCCAGTATCAGAGAAATGATACTCGAAAAAACCGCGTGCGTAGACTACCTCAACGCACCAGAAACCTCACCGACAAACGAGACGCAAACAGACTCATCAAACAAGTACAATCGTTGGGAGAAGCGCCTGCAAACCCTACACAAGACAATTCCATCTGGCAAATGGCGAAAGCCCTTCGCTCCCAAAAACTTCCGATATCCCTACTTCACGGCCGTAACGGTGTCGTATACACGGATGCAGAGAAAGCTACTGCATTCGCAGATCATCAGTAGTTGCAATTCAGCCCGAATTATAACAACGTTGATCTGTCGCATGTAGCAAGAACGCACCGCTACGTCAGGAGTGCGCTTCGCGTCACCCCAGACACAACTATCGAGCCCACAACTTTCAAAGAAGTTTCCCAAATAATCAAATCATTAAAAAATAGGAAAGCTCCGAGATACGATGGAATATCCAACGTAGCCCTGAAAAACTGATTCAGAAAAGGCTAGCTTCATTCTCCTCAGAAAATCATATCCTCCAGGATGAGCAATTCGGTTTCAGACACCAGCACTCCACCACAGACCAAGTCGTTCGTGTGGTGGAAAACATCACCGAAGGATTTAATAAAAACAAGTCAACTGGTGCAATATTTCTTGACATTGCTCAAGCCTTCGATAGGGTTTGGCATGCGGGCCTCCTAAACAAACTTCTATCATTTAATTATCCTCTCCCTCTGATTCTGCTAATCAGGTCATACCTGCAACAGAGGAAGTACCAGGTCAGGTCATCTGGGAGCCAGATCTAGAACGTACCCAGCCACGGCTGGTCTCCCGCAGGGTTCTGCTATCTCCCTTCTGCTGTACAATATATTTGTCGCAGACATTCCGACAGCCCCCCTAAACGTGACATACGCACTGTACGCAAACGACACTACCATCCTCAGCAGCTCCACTCAGCCAAGGATAATAATCGAACGACTTCAGACCACCATAGTCGAGCTGCAAGCATGGTATAGGAAATCCCTTCTAGCCATAAACCCCGATAAATGTTCAGCTGTCCTATTTTCCAAGAGGAGACACACACCTCACGAACACGTATCATTAGACAACCGTCTAATTCCCTGGCAAGATTCTGCCAAATACCTCTGGGTTTTCTTCGACAAACACTAAACATGGCGCCCCCATGTCAATCACGCCCGAAAAAAAGCCTCGATGTTCATCTCGAAGTTGTTTCCACTTCTAAATAAAAATCCCAAACTGTCCATGAACAACAAGTTGCTCATTATTGATTATGTCAGTATGACACACAATCTGACAAGACAATTATTTTAAAAGAAAGATACTTCAATGTTAAAAGGAATGTTTCCATTTTGTGACCATTAAAAAAAAACAAAGAAAAATTATTTTATTCCTCATTAGGTTCTCAATTGCATTACTGGCATTTAACTTAGTAGTAAATAAACATAAATAAATTTTCAGACATTCGGTTTGACATACAGTGTACTTTTCAAAATAAATGCATCACGGTGTTGATCAAAAACAGAGCTTACCTTTTCATTAATACTGAGCGATAACTGGTAAAAGGCCCTTACAATAAAAAGTACTTCATTTGATTGGACCGGTAATAAATCTGGATCGCCATCGTATTTAATTTTCTTAGCTCTTTCTCTAACTTTCTGTGGTGTTAAAAAAATCAAGTCATCTGACAAGTCCATTCCACCTCCTGATGTGTTAGCAAAGGATGAGTCTATTTCTCTCTCGTGAATCTAAAATGACAACGTTAACTGTACTGTAATTGTGATACATTTATAACTTAATTGTTGATAGGTCAAAAACATATTTTCAGTCTAACCAAATACTATATAATGACAATACGGGACACTCCTATGCTTTAGCATTGGTGAAATTTGTGACAAGTACACTAGCAACCAATTCCCGCGTCGTTAAGGAACTGCTGTTGCTATGGGAACTGCCTGGTATGTAGCTTTTTCTAATTTTCACCTTTTAAACTCAAATTTTTGCCTTAAAGTCCACTTACATGCATTTTTCCTTTTCCCTTGATGTAGTTACACAATTTCTGGCTGGTCAGTTTACAAATTAACTATTACAAAACATTTTTCATCGACTATGAAGCCACTATAGCGTCCCCTCAATTTTAGATTTTTAATTTCAAACGCCTTTTGTATACTTTGCAGTGACATGTGGACTCAAACTGTAGTTTATAATCATATATATAGCAAATACTATATAATGACAATACGGGACACTGCTTTAGCATTGGTGATATTTGTGACAAGTACACTAGCGCCACCTCGCATGAAGTACTGACAACTGAGCGTGTAATTTGAATTGTATATTTACCTGCATATTCTTAATTTAGACAATTGGTTTATTAAAAATGAATATAAAAACTTGTACATGACAAAACAGTGAACATTTTCTGATTATATAGTTATAAATAGAATTTTTATCAACAATCAGCTTGAAACCTAAATGAATTCAGCATGAATAATTCTGCAAATTTCTCTTTACCATAATCATAATTTAAAGTACTACATTAAAACCGCCGTTAAACTACTATTTCAAGGGTAGATATAGGAATATACTGAAAGCTGTTTCTGAGGATATTAAGTTACAATCTGTACTTACCTATAAATAATTGTTCTAGGTATAAATGGTAGCACAGTACTCAATTTGCTATATCTCTGCAAGAAAACTGTCTTATTAATCTAATATTTTAAAATATGTAACTGATATACTTAGTACATAATTAAGAAATTGTGCAGATGAAAGGTGAGACTAACTCTTACTTCCGTGAATAAATCTATTATAGGGCTGAATCTGCTATTTATACTTGTCTCTTTAAAAACTTGTCTTGGGAAGATAATTAAAAGCCTTTACCAAGTAAAATAATTGTAAATGTGAAAAAATGTGACAATTTGTGCCATACTGAAATAAAAAAGGACACAGAAAAAAGTAGAAAAACAGTTTTCTTATACCATTTGCCATTTATTATTAATGCAAAACTTTTTGCCTTCATATTTTTTTTTATGCACTGGAAGACAAGTTATGATTGAAGCATTTCAACCATCCGTTTAATAAGTTTATCTATAAATAGGTACATGATGGTAAATATTACACAATAAATTATCTTCTGCGAACTGTACATATTGGCATAAAAGTGATTCTGAATTTGTCTTCTGCTTCAAATCATATTCACGTTTCGCCATCCTTTGGAAACCTATTAAATGTCTTTGATACATTTAGCACATTATAATTCGAACAATTATAGATTGCACACACCCAACCACAAATATTTATTGTAAAAAACACAGCTCAAACTTAATCATACACATTTAAACACCAGCAATTGCTAGTGTTAAACGTTCTCGAACAACTTATCATCAGTACTATCCGCTAGGGGCGCTGATATTTTTGTAACACGAAATCAGCCAGAGTGTCCTGTATTGTCATTATATAGTATTTGGTCTAACTCATATGCTTACCTCACCAATCTGGAAAATATCCATCAAATTTTGTAAGGAATGATCCAAGTATATAGGCACTTTTAGTCTATCGTTCAGTGTAAATTCATCATTTGGTGATGGAGATGGCGATTCAAATATTGATTTTAAAAAACCAAGGACACCTGAATGTTTTTCTGCATCTTCAGTCTGTTTGGCTTGGACTAATTCCTGTGCTATCTTTATAGATTTCTTAATAAGATAAAGTAAATCATAAACCTGCAAGATGAAGAATTTTATAATTGTTAATACTACAAAAATAATAATAATAATAATAATAATAATAATAATAATAATAATAATAATAATAATAATAATAATAATAATAATAATAATAATAATAATAATAATAATAATAATAATAATAATAATAATAATAATAATAATAATAATAATAATAATAATAATAATAATAATAATAATAATAATAATAATAATAATAATAATAATAATAATAATAATAATAATAATAATAATAATAATAATAATAATAATAATAATAATAATAATAATAATAATAATAATAATAATAATAATAATAATAATAATAATAATAATAATAATAATAATAATAATAATAATAATAATAATAATAATAATAATAATAATAATAATAGGAATAGGAACGAGAATGAGAATGAGAATGAGAATGCCAACAACAGCAGCAGCAGCAGCAGCAGCATCATCAACAACAACAACAACAACAACAACAATAATAATAATAATAATAATAATGATAAACATAAACAAGTAAACGAGTAAAGGTGGTGTGAGCACATCTCAACATCAAGAACCTGACTAAAGCTCTTAATACATATGTATTTTCTGCACTTAGATATTCATTTGGGATTGTAAACTGGAGCAAAACGGACGTCGAAAATCTACAATGGAAGGTGCGAACACACATAACAAAATCCAAAAAGCATCAGCCCCGTAGTGCCACCGACCGAATAACCCTACCTAGAGACCAAGATGAAAGAGGAGTGTTGGATATTGGTAAACAGTTAGACCAGCAAATATTGAACCTATGTACATATATCCATCAGTGGGCTTCTGAACTACACTGTGCCATATGCGAGGCAGATGATTCAACACTGCTACAATTAAGATAAAGTGAAATACAAAGTCGCCATGGGACTGATCAGAACAAGCTGCAATCTTGGATGTAGAAGCCTCTTTATAGGCGACATCCGAATGAGACCTCCCAGACACATGTCAACAAAACGCCGTTGAGTTACTGGCTGATGTCCGAACATATGTTTCTAGAGACAGAGGGGCATGGGAATGGGCATGGGAATGGGCATGGGTATGGGCATGGGCATCGGCATCGGCATGGGAATGAGAGTGAGAATGAGAATGAGAAGTGAATGGGAATGGGAATGGGAATGAGAATGAGAATGAGAATGAGAATGAGAATGAGAATGAGAATGAGAATGAGAATGAGAATGAGAATGAGAATGAGAATGAGAATGAGAATGAGAATGAGATTGAGAATGAAGAATGAGAATGAGAATGAGAATGCCAACAACAACAGCAGCAGCAGCATCATCATCTTCAACAACAACAACAACAACAACAACAAAAATAATAATAATAATAATGATAAACATAAACGAGTAAAGGTGGTGTGAGCACATCTCAACATCAAGAACCTGACTAAAGCTCTTAATACATATGTATTTTCTGCACTTAGATATTCATTTGGGATTGTAAACTGGAGCAAAACGGACGTCGAAAATCTACAATGGAAGGTGCGAACACACATAACAAAATCCAAAAAGCATCAGCCCCGTAGTGCCACCAACCGAGTAACCCTACCTAGAGACCAAGATGAAAGAGGAGTGTTGGATATTCGTAAACAGTTAGACCAGCAAATATTGAACCCATGTACATATATCCATCAGTGGGCTTCTGAACTACACTGTGCCATATGCGAGGCAGATGATACAACACTGCTACAATTAAGAGAAAGTGAAATACAAAGTCGCCATGGGACTGATCAGGACAAGCTGCAATCTTGGATGCAGAAGCCTCTTTATGGGCGACATCCGAATGAGATCTCCCAGACACATGTCAACAAATCGACATTGAGTTACTGGCTGATGTCCGAACATATGTTTCCAGAGACAGAGGGGTCTTTGCTGGCCATCAGGTCATCCCAGAGTTTGCTGGAACAGAATATAAAAAGAGGCGCGACGCATTTGCGAGAATACTTAATTAAGAACTGACTCTGAAACTGGGACTTTTAAATCTTAACAAGGTTCCCTACTATATATACACTCTTCAACCTCTTCTAGAGAACTCAGGATACAGGTTGTACTGGGATCAGACTGTGCTTACAGACCAATGAGTTGCCCACAACAGGCCAGATATAATAATAGTGGATAAGTCCTGCAAGCAACTGACGCTGATTGATGTGGCCATTCCAAATACTAATAATATAGAGATAAAGTACAACGAGAAGATCAGTAAGTACAGAGACCTCGAGATGCAAGTAAAGAGACAGTGGAGGACAGATAATGTCCAAGTGATTCCAATAGTCATGTCATCAACTGGTGTGATTCCTAAGAATATTTGAGAGAACATTAGGAGACTGGGTTTTGGAGAGCCCCTTTATAACGTTATGCAGAAAGCGGTAATACTTGCAACTGCCCACAGCATATGCAGATTTCTGGAAAATGAGAATGTGCCGCATTGTCGTTCAGAGCCATGTAAAGGGCTTCATCTGAGATACCTAGGATGAGTGAATGTTCCCCTATGAGGGAGTGTGAAAGCTGTTCAGGCTACTGTCGACAATAACAATTTAAAAAAATTCATCATTTCAGTACATTTCGCACAGATGGCAAGTCCAACAAAATGCAAATAATAATATACACATATGTGACAATTTAATAAATATATAGATGAACCAAAAATTAAAAATAGTATCAATCAAACTCTTATAAATACTGTATAACATCTTAAAATAATATAAATAAAATATAAAGACAAAACAAATGATTAAGACAACACAATTGATTCTGAACAAACAAATATGTAAAATGAATCCACGGGATTCATGTATTCCACAAATGAATAAATTGTATGTGAAAGCAAATGAGCTACGACACCTCTTTGAAAAATACTACGTGTTGGACACTCCATCAGTGTGTCGCGAAGCTTGTTAAATAATGTGATTCCTATGTAGTTCGTTCCAAGTTGGCTAGCTTTCGTCTGTGTGGTGGTGTGGTAAATTCAGTTTTGTGCCTTGTGTATTGTCTATGAAAATCACTATTCATCAGCACATTGGCTTTATTATCTCACACATTGAGAAAGCAGGTGAGTATATAACAATAATTAAAGATGATAAGAATCACAGTTTCTTTGCAGATCCCTAGTGGGTCCGCATCACGAAGTCCTTATAGCCTTGTTACTGAAGTAGGGATATCTGGGATCAGAGGAAGCACCACAAATCAGAATACCATATATGGCTATCAAATTAAAATTTGCAAAGCCACCCCAACTGCCTGGTATGTTGTGGACCTCACAAGTTTTTTCATACCATATATCACACCTGACAATCTGCTACATGGGCAAGTAACGTACATGGACCATCTCAGATTGTTATCACAAAGGATACCTAGAAACTTTACAGATTATTCAATGCTAGGGTGTTTAATCTCCAACTAAGTTTAAGACTGTTGCATGCAAACCCATTTTCTGCTTGCTCAGTCCAGGTAGTTTCCTTTTGATCTAGCTCCTCTGTATTTAATGCTCTAGTTATGAAACTGGTGTCATCAACAAACAGTTACTAGCAGTTTTTACATAGTTCATCAAGTCATTTATGTAAATTACAAACAGCAGTAGACCCAGTACAGAGCCCTGTGGCACCCCTGTCCAAACAAGTGAAAGACATGATACCTCCTTATTCCAGTGGAACATCTACCTTCTACCCTGGAGATATGTCAGCGTTCCCAGTGGTAAGCCTATAATACCATAATAATGGAGCTAGTTGAGTAATATAGCATGTTTTCCAAGGCAAAGGCCGTGCTCAACCAAAGTGAGGCCACTACAACTTTGTCTCTCTTCTCAAAGAATTCCAGAATTTCAGATACAACTATCGAGCAGTTTTCTCTGTAACCATAGTGATTACTAATCAATAAATATTATTTATCTAGGAATTCTACAGTTATGTTTTTCAGCAAGCTCTCTCATATCTTTGATATTACAGGCAAGAAGTAGACAGGCAGAAGTAGAGATTGGCCTATAGTTGTCCATGTCAGTTTTATCACCTTCTTGAAAACACGTATTACTTTGGCTATTTTCATAATATCCGGAAATATACCTGCTCTAAAACAGACATTCAATGCAATTGTTAAAGTATGCACTATTACATTAATGACTTCCTTTGAGGATAGCTGAAAAACCATGGATGTTTCTTCTTCATCTTCCTAACAACAAACTTGAGTTTCTGTTACTGGACCTACAAAAAAAAAGTTCGGGACGCAGCAAGTGCGTTATGGTAGTGAATTTTCATAAAAATGTTTTTAATAGCAAATATGTGTGGTTTTTTTTTCAGAAAGCAGGCATCAAATTTGATTACCAGTATAACATATATAGTAAAAACAATGTGCCATGTTTCATCAAAATAACTTGATTGTTTGACAACGTACAGAAATTTGCAAAAGTAAACTTAAAGTGTAACCGAAAAAATCCGTTTCTTGGTCAACCTTATAGGTTAATAGCAAATTGAGCTTTTCAAATATGAAGCATTTAATCAAAATTCGCAACCATAACGCACTTGCTGCCTCCAGAATTTCTTAACTTACAAACATGCATTATATACCATTAAACGATAAACTCTATAGCTAGGGCATCAGAAAAAGGGTCTATTTGAAATGAATTTTCTAAAAATAGTTTAGTAAAATGCAGGACAATGACGGTTGAAACTAAGACTTCGGTGTTTGTAAAACATTCTTCTTGAGACATTTTCTTTCCATAGCCCGTATTAGATTCAAGTTCTTTGCCTAATTGTTGCAAATTTTGACGTTTTCAATTGTCACTTTGACGTTTTGAGGAAAACCCCAATTTATTTTTCTTTAAATGCCCATAACTTTTTTGTCTTTTGACCTACAGAGCTAAATTTTGGTAGGTAGCACACCTATAAACCAGCTTACCAAATTTGGTTGCCCTTACTTTGTTAATTTTGGGGATATAAAATTTTTTCGAAAGAAAACACAAAATTTTCCGGGAAAACCTCGGCGGATTTTCCTGGCTAACAAACTTATCCAAGCCACTTGCGAAAGGAAGGTACTCACCAATTTTGACGTTTAAAATCGCAATTTTGACGTTTTGAGGAAAATCCAAATTTATTTTTCTTTGAATGCCTGTAACTTTTTTGTCCTTTAACCTACGGAGCTAAATTTTAGTAGGTAACTTGCATATAATGATATAAACTCGCGTATGAAATTTGGTGGCCCTTACATTGTTAATTTTGGAGATATAAATTTTTTTCAATTATAAAGTCTGAAACTGACCTCGGATTTGGGTTCCGGGGGTCCTAAATAGCGCTCATTTGAAGAAATTTTTTCAAAATTCAAAAGTTGGGATCTCCTCATTAGTGAATTTTTTTTAAGAAAATTCACTAAAAGAGAAAACACTATTCCTTACATTGCTAACGCTAACCAGTCTCATGGATTCATCTGCACTATTCAATTCGCAAGACGCAGATGATATACCTGAAAAATACTGACTATAATCATGCACTAACAATCCCTCGGGGCATCTGCTTCAAAGTGTAGGGTTGGGGCCTATTCCTGCTTAATTATTAAAATTAAAATATTATTATTGTTTTTAGAAAACATTATGCATTTATGTTCATACAAGAAGTCTTCAACTTATGCTATATAATATAACACAATTTAGGTGGTTGAATCCGAAATGGTTTGACATGGCCTCTGCTTGATTATCTGACCAATACAATAAAATATAATAGAAACAACAAGTTAACACTCTTTGAGCATCCCACATATAAAACAAAACCAACAAACGGGTAAACCTAAAGAGTATCATTCAACTCATTGTTAAAAGTAAATAATGAAGTACCAAATATTTCAGATCATTTGAACAATACACAAATCTGGCGCTACCTGGCGGTGGATGATGCAATCACAACAACAGTTACGTCAGTTGTAGTTAAACATATCACAAAGCAACAAATATCTTTTACCTCTACTTTTTTTCCATTTGAATTTATTAGTGTTAGGTTATATGGTGAGTGGGCTATTTCAGTCCCTCCCCTGCAATTAGTGTTAGAAATGCCATGTGCAGGCGTCTCACATACTGTGGCGGTTGATGAGCACAAATCATACATTAAGATTCAAACTTTACCTGGCAAAAACCCTACGAAAATTGAAAATTATTTACTAAAGTTTGTGGCGAGCAGAGAATAGACCAAAGTAGAATTTCCCGTTGGACCACTCATTTTTGTTAAGGGCGTGACAAAATTGAGCATTAAGATGTGAATACCAGAAGCACGATAACAATAAAAGACAAGCGATAATAAAACTTCTGGCAGACGTTCTTTTAATCGATCATCATGCAACTTGCGAGAAATTATCAGAAACTATTGGGATTTCAAGATCGGCGTTCCGTATTTTGACAATTAATGTACAGAGAAAAAATGGTGTGCTTGATGAAATCCTCGCGGTTCGATTGATGAACAGAAACAGAAACGCTTGGACACTGCAAGACTATTGAAGCAAAGATTTGACTATGAAAGTAAAGAATTCCTGCATCGAAATGTTACCATAGATGAAACGTGGATTAGAGACTTTAAACCACAATTTAAATAGCAGTCCAGTAAGTAGAGAAGTTTATCTTCACTAAGATACACACAAAAATATTGAATGCAAGCAAATGATGATTTTTCCTTATGATGACCAAGGAATTATGACAACAGGTAGTAACATTTGTAACAAGTACAACAGCCGCATACTATGTGGCTTCTTGCAACAATTACGCAGGACAATGCACAAAAACAAACCGAACTTGCTATAGTTTTGCATACGTCCGCATATTGAATACATACCCCAACTAGCACCAAAGTGATTGCAACTGAGATCGGAACTTAAAATGAGTAGTTATTACGTAATCGCCACTAATTCTACGACTCTATGGTGAAAATAACTTTATATTACACATTAGCAGTGACAATTACTTAATGTTCACCATTTATAAATACTTTAGAGTTACGCAACTTCTTAGTTGCTTTCAAGGTATTAGGAACGTCGTCGTTACTCACAGCACGACTCAAAAGTTCCAGAAACTTGAAGGTAGCAAATGACAGTAGCCGCAACTATCTTATGTTACTGAAATGCTACATCAAAGTTGCAGCCACTTTACAGTAGCATTAATAGTCGCCGCGACGTTGCCGGCCCTCTCATATTACACCTTATAGTTGTGGAACTTCTTGGTGATATATACTGGTGGCAGTCACGTTTCCGCTACCTGAAGAAGTAAACTTTACTATTCGTGGCGACTATAAAGTAGTAGTAACCTTTCAACTTCACTATAAAGTATTTTTCACCCTACAGTCCCACTGATTTATGAAGGATGATTGTTCCATCACAACATGCTGTTGTGTAAGTCTAGTAGAGTGTTAGTGTGTGTAATCCAATAATAATGTCATACATCAATAAAAGCAAGTCACTTGAGAAACAAACAAAACTTTACAGACATTCTACAACATTTTACAGGAAAGTGAAACAGGTGAAAACAGCAGTTTAACACAGTATAAAGCTGTTATGAACACGCCATTATTATCAACAAACATCAGTGAAACATTTAGTACAAGTGAGGAAAGTTGTTTTAAAACAGTATACCAACCATGTTTCAATTACTGTGATGAGGGTGACTGCATCATCCCTCCTGAAGATGACAATGAATTTTATACTGAAGGTCGAGAACAAGATTCTATCGTTTCACAGATTTCGCTATTGAAACAACTTAGAACATTGTATCATTGTCATAAAATAAGCCACAGTGCGTTTACAAATCTATTATAGATAGTAAAATCAAATGGTTTGAATTTACCAACTGATAGTAGAACTGTCTTGAAAACTCCAGGAACCGTTGAAGTCGTAAGAATGGGAAATGGAGAGTTCTGGTACAATTTCATTAAAAATTCTTTAAACGCATCATTTTCTCGGCTTAACAGATGCATAATAAATGACAAATGACAGACAAAGCACAGAATGTAAAAAGTATATTTCTCCATTCAAAACCATAGAGGGCAAAGAGAACTATAAACACCCAATTAATAAATTAAGACGTAGCCGTTACTGCAAAGTAACTATACAATGTTGAGTGATAGTCCCATTTGGTAGTTTTTAGTGAAAGTAACTTCAAAGTTCCGGATTTTTGCTATTCTTCACCACAGACAAGTTGTAACTACTTTCAAGTTCCATATTTTAGTGAATACTACTTCAAAGTGTTTGTTTTGAAATACGCCATTTTTGTAGATGGAAATCTACGACGCCATTATTACCTCCACTGTTGGGATAAATATCTAAAAGAATACTTATTGCTGTTTTTGCAGTTATAGTCTCAAATCTTTACACAGTCAAGTTTAATGTGCAGGAAAGTAAATTTGAATACAATTTGCAGCATTTTGAGGGTAATGATGTGGAATGTAGTATATTACGTGATATATTCTTTTTATTAAAAACTACAAATTTGGAAGGCGCGTAATTTTTGGATGCACAAATCACTATATTTTGACAGTAAGCTTGCATCCTTTGAGGTTTAAATCAAAATCATCCAAATATAAAGCATCAGAAAGCTTAATTATTCATGTTGACTCGTGGTGTCGCTAATATCTATAGAATTGAAATAAAAGGAAGATGGTTTTAGAACATAGAGTGTGAGAGAGATTATTCTTGAAATAATTTTCAAGACAAAGAGAGCAAGCACAAAAACAGATGTAGGTAATAATTAGTCCCGTGATAGTGGCTGTTACCGTTTCGCAACATCTTCGCTACGTGAAGGCTACAGCATTGGAACGTAGCCGGATAAGTTCCCGATACCACGCCGTAATGTAGCAACCATTTTCCATTTTGGTGGTTGCTCCGTGATAGGAACGTTCCTATAACGGATCTCTGACTAGCGCAAAACACTTAGAAGTTATCGTGATAGTCGCTGCCACGTTCCAGCGACCAGTTGTGCTAGTTGGGACTAGTGGGAATTGTTGCCTCATCCACTATACACTCCAGGCAGGAGTCCCCCACACTAGCTTATTCCCAAAATTTAAAGAACCTATGTGTGGATATTGATTTTCCTTCCTGGAAGACTTTTCTGGTATGGTTACCACCACCCTTGAACTGAATAAAAGTGGTGTACTAAACAGACATAGCAAATCTCCCAGAACAGTGGAGCGCAGTTAGCGAAAAAGGGAGGATTAGATGAGGACTACATAAAAGGATTGTATTGTGAATAGGTATTTAGTAAAATATAACAAAACATAGTCTGTATTCTTGGTAAAATGGCCCTAGTACAAACTGTGGCGTAAAGAGCATATTACTGGACTAGGCTAAATTGTAACCCACCTCTTGTGCTGAAGGATGAGAGAACAGTGGTTTATACACAAAATTGGGTCCTTCCAGCTCATAAATCTTCTGTCGGATTATAGCTGACCATTTTCTATCAGCATGAGGATACCCATTATTCAAGAATGAAGACTTAGTGCCATAACTGGCATTAGGTGAGTCAAATGATGTATTTATTGACCAATTTGATGTTGGAGACAGGGGTGGTAAATTGTTACACCATTGCGAATTGTAAGCATGTGATGGACTGTGATTGTTTTCAACACACTGTTCTACTTCTCTCAAATAGGTTGTCAGATTTGGTTGATCAAAAACCTGAAAAATAATTTAAGAAATTATGAAAGAACTTAATGGCTGCAACTTTACTCTGAGTCAGTTTATTTTAACACACATTAATTAGTTTACCTTTGTAATTCTGTAAAGCATAATGGCCATTTTCGGACTGACCAGATCAACCCTTGAAAACCTAGGTAATAATTGCTGGAAAATAACTACATATACTAATAGGTTTTCTGCAATAAATGGTAAGTATTCTCTTTCAACTGATTTTGAAATACCTATATTAATATCTTCAAGGTCAGAATTGATAGTCTTCTTGTCTCTGTAAAAAATACATAGGTAAAAAATACATAAGAAAATTGCAACAAGTACAATTTGGCAAAACCAATTCACTGCAACACATTTTACAAAGTTAGTATCATTAGAGGGAAACTATTCGATGATGCTAACTTTGTTAGCGAAACAATCGTCAGGTCTGAAAAATGTATTGTGGTAAATTGGGTTCTCCAACTTGTACTTAACATAAGCCATTGAAAGTCAATTTAATTTCAGGATACCCAGCAGAAATCAAAAATCAAATTCCCTGACATTTCCAGGCCCCTCGAGTACATTTTTTTATGAACAAAATAAATAAAAATTACGAACAAAAACTTACATAATCAAAAACATAAGTATGCTTAACTCCGTTAAGTTTATAATATGTGGCATCTTCGAGAAGAAAATTTGCAATATTTTCACGGAAAAACCTGACTTTCATAACTGGCCGACGAACTTAGGCTCCGGAAAGAATTTTCCAGTGTGATGGAAAAACCAGAAGTCTCTAGGTGGCGCACAACTTTCAACATGATCATAAAGGTTAAAATAGAATAAACACATTCACAGCACAGCTCTACCGGCCAATACCTAAAACGGATTTTGCATTTTATGCATTCAGGGAAGAACATTCCAAGTGGGATGTACATATGACATGTTTGAGATAGATGAAGGCTTTATTTATATCGGCGCATGATGTGGCATACACTGCGTTCATTGGGGGATTTAATTGATATTTGTACCAAAGGTAAGCCGCATTGTTATCAGATATATTTTCTTAGGTATGAGAAAACTATTTATGTGAGAAAATTCAAATAATATATATGAAATAAAAATAAAAATGCATGTGCTAGTGACGAAAGTTTACAAACATATAATTTCCAGGTCTACTGAATGATTTCCATGACATTTGAGTAAATTCACAAATTTCCCTAACATTTCCCTGACATTTTAGGGGGTATTTCACATTCCCTGATTTTTCCAGGTTTTTCCGGTTTTCCAGGTCGCTGGGTACCCTGAATTTACTCAAGCTTCACCATTGCATAAAGAGAAATCTAATGCAGAAAAAAGCAAAGAAATTGCACAGAAGTAGCAAAAAGATATAAAGATCTTATACGAGAGCGTCTATATTTGTATTTATCGATTTCGATTTTCTGACAGTCTAAAGATAGTAGCGTTTTCTATAAAAAATAATGAGTACTTATTACAACATTATTATTAGCTGAGTATTAACCTAAAATTATAATTAAAATAAAACATATTAAATAGTTATCACCTTGAAAAAGAAACACAGTATTATATTGCAATTAACTAAAAAATTAATATAGCCAATAATACTACTGACACTATTATTATAATTCTTACTTTGTTTTGATAATGTTGTCTGGTGTATACCTCCAAGGCTGTACATAAGTTAACCATAATTCCAATACTAGTCGGAAAGAACCATCTAAAGGCCACCGATGAATAAGGTTTCTGAGAAAAACATAAAGCTTTCCCTGTATCATAGGTTGAGATAATTTCTTTAGTTCACCAAGATGTGTATCATCTGCTTTGCCACTTATTGAGAATGCATGGATCTGTTTTACCAACACCCGCACTATACGCATATACTCTCCTGTAGGAAGCTCATTATATTGAAGAAATTTCTGTAAAGAAAATCAGTATAACTAATCCAATATAAAAAATAAAAAGGTTAATTTAATACTTGACAGAAATATTTCAATTTATCGATTAATAATTAATACATGTGTGTCTTCAGACTCTTCAAAAAGGGTATGGAGCAAGTTTTGTTAAAAAATTAATTTAGATATGGTTTTATTATAGAATGAAAAATATGGAATTTAGAGCAGAACCACCATGTAAAATTTGTTTATTTGTGAAGCTACTTCCATTTTCTTTTTAGAATAAAGAACAAAACAATTGCATTTTAAACAAAACTATTTTAATCACAAAATAAAGGCCTACCAAGTTAGTTTCTATGATGAAAAACTTACAACGACCCATTTTGTAATACATATTTAAATAATTATTTCAGTACGTGAATGAGCACGTACTATGTAACTAGTAAAGGAAAAGCCTTTATCACTCTAGAATCGATTAAATGTCAGTTCTTTAATAAAATAATTGCATTGCACTAGTTTTCCAAAACAAGCAATCTAAAAGTTTCTCAACCAGGAAAATTTTGATATTTTTAAAATTAATAATGTAGCCTAACTAAGAGTATGGCATACTACATCAGGCCTTCCGAGTACAAAAAAAATTGCAAATTATTTTTTTTCTTTTAACAACATTCTGATTATTAAGAACTGCTATTTTTTCCAATGAGATCGGGCTAAGCAGATATTGAAATAACTATCAGTTTAATCATGAATTTAATTTGAATACGCCTCATATTTTGTCATTTTGTATCTTTCAAAGTTGTCTAAACCTGATTGGGTTTTCTATCTTTGATAGTTAAACTTTTGTCAGTGAAGTTCTGTAGCATGAATCGTTATAAGAACGCAGAGATGACTGAGATGCATTTCATGTATGGACTTACCAATAGAATTTCGTTACAGGCTAGGTGGTTGTAGAATCAACAATTTCCGAACTGCAATATTCCTGATAGAAAAACATATTAACGTAATCATCAACATCTTCATGAAGCAGGTACATTTAAATGAAATAGAGAACGAGGAAGGCCAATGAAAGCAAAACTGGTAGAAGTGGGAGAAAATGTGCCGAACATGGCAGAGGAAGGTACAGGTACTTCTACTAGAAAACTTGGAAATGTAATTAACGATTTCCAAACTGCAATATTCCTGATAAGAAAAAACTATCACAGTATGCATCACCGTCTTCATGAGATAATTACATTTTAAACAAATAGAGGACCAGAAAGACCAATACAGTAAAAATGGTATAAGTGAAAGAAAATGTGCTAAACAAGGTAGAGGAAGATCCAGGTACTTCTACTAGAAAATCTGGAACTGTTTTGAATGTAAGTAGTGAGACTGTGTGGAAAATTTTTAGGGAGTATTTGTTGTACCCATACAACATTTAACAAGCCCAGCCACTTCTCCGTGCTAATTTTCCTCCACATATTTAATTTGGTCAACAGCTTTTGCACACATTGGTTTAAATCCACCAAGTACTGATTCTTTTTACTGATGAAGCGAATTTTTCGAGAAATTCAATAAGGCATTTTCACAATAGCCATGTATAAGCTCAAGAAAATCAACATGAAGTAGTTGCAGATCGTGTTCAACATCAGTTTCATTAATGTTGTGGAATTGTGGGTGACTGGCTAATTGAACTGGTATTTCTACCAGGAAGACTAATCGGCTATGTGTATCAAAACTTTTAAAAACAATTGCTACCGGGGTTACTAGAGGATATACTGCAACATATTGTGATTGCTGCATTGGTCAAGGTGGACCTCACTTAGGCCTGCTTGTTCTCTGGACTTAAATCCGCTGAATTTCTTCCTATAGACCATCTGAAGTAATTATTTTGCGTAAGTCCAGTGGAAAATGTGGACTATCTAAAAAATCATCACTAAGGAATGGTTCGATAATAATTGGTTGACAATTAATAGAGAGATAAGACCAAATTTCTAGTCTTTATGTCCTACGTTAGCACTCAGACTGATTTCACAAGACTAAAAATTGGAGATACAGAGATAGATATATCAAAGTCCATTAGCTATATTGGAGTTGTCATTGACAGACATCTTAAATGGAATTTTCATGTGGAGAGCCTGGTCAAGAAAATAAGGTCACTGCAAAGTTTAAAAACACATGTCACTGTTTCGTGACATTTCCCATCTAAAGGTCTTGTATTACTCTTTTGTTTAGTCTGTTATCTTATGGAGTTGTAGGTTGGGGTGGACTTAATGATAACTACAAGAACAAACTTGAAGTTGCACAAAAGTGGATACTGAAACTATATACAAGAAACACAAAATGTATCACAGCAATGACCTTTTCAGAATGTCACAAATAGTGGATGTGCGACAGATATATGCATTTTGGACTTTGACTTGGATATACAGAAATAAGCATATGTTGGCATATCCTGAACGCCAGTATAGTACAAGGAAACAGTTAGCTGTATTGTTCAGACCACAAAAGGGAATAGGAAAAAAGTACTGGAAATATCTGGGTCAAAGTATGTATAATTTATTGCCCGACAACATAAAACAATCAACATACTTTAAGACAGTATAAGGCAAGAATAAAAAGTGGATACTAGAGAAAGACAGTAAGTACATCCATTTTATTTTGAATGACTAAGCAGTTTAAAAAGGTTGGCAGACTTGGCTGCATCTACTGCTTTTTTGTTTTGCAACTGTTGATTTTTTGTAGTATTTAGAAATTATTTTTTGTTGTTTGCGTGTACCGTCTTTGTATTATTATACGAATATGTATATTAATTGTTATAAGCGTGGAAGTATGTCTAGGTCATATTCATGTTAAAACAAAAGTTATGTACTTTGCATACGAAAGGAAAGTTACTTGCCCACAAAAATGTCTTTGGCAAGGATTTTTAATGTTACTTGCTTAACTTACTCCTATGTTGCAGGTATTTGCATATTTGTATCTATTTTTAAGTGAGTAGTTTTAGTGGATTTTCTTTAAAAAAAATTCACTAATGAGGAGATCCCGACTTTTGAATTTTGAAAAAATTTCTTCAATTGAGCGCTATTTGGGAACCCTGGAACCCAAATCCAAGGTCGGTTTCAGACTTTATATGTTTATATATATATATATATATATATATATATATATATATATATATATATATATATATATATATATATATATATATATATGTTTATATATTTATGTGTCACACCGCTAACTCAAAAAATAGTGCGCCAATTTTGATAAAATTTAGTGAGTACCTTCCTTTCGCAAGTGGCTTGGATAAGTTCGTTAGCCCAGAAAATCGGACTAGTTTTTCCCGGAAAATTTTGTGTTTTCTTTCGGAAAATTTTTATATCTCCGGAAATAACAAAGTTAGGGCAACTATATTGGGTGCGAAGGTTTATATCATAAAAAGAAAACCATGCACCAAAATTTAAATCTCTATGTTAAAATAAAACAAAGTTATACGCTCTTAAGTTTTTATTCTTAAAACGTCAAAAAAGTCGCGATTCTAACCG